>OZ026609.1:12893555-12966055 GCA_964020085.1 Micromussa lordhowensis
CGTGCAATTTAACGCGGAATTCCCTCGTCAGGTAATGATTTTTCCTATAATATCTTAGTTGCAAGTAACACCTTAATTTTAAGTATATTTTAGACACGGCCTCCATGAAAAGCAGGATTTTTATTTATTTTTATTTGAATTGTTACTAATAAATTTTATTGTAGTTAGGTAGATAGATACATTATTATAGATAATTAACGTAATTTACTGATGGAAATACCGTGTATAAATAAAGTTATCGTATCGTATCGGTAATCTAGAAAAGGGTTTCTCCATCTACAGTATATGTTTCGGAAATTTAAGGAACTAGACGCATATCTGCGTTCATTCGGGCGTTCTGTAGGAAAGAAACGTTGTATTTTGTGCCTGCAGTTGCCCGTGCAACCATTAGTTTATCTTGTAACTGTTTTTCTGCTTTGGTATGCTAGAGATGCAGGTCTCTAACATATGTATACAGAGAGCTGAAAACAGCATATGCTATGTAGTGTGAACACCCTTTTCTGGGGGGAGGGTTGGGGTAGGTAGTGCCATATATTATTGGCTATTACTTCAATACATACTAGTGGACACTATTTCCATTGTTTTCTTTTGAGTATTGACTTGATTAAAGATTAATTGATGTCTCTGCTAGATGCTCACTTTATCTTGCACTTGTGAAGTCACGGTCAAGGTAGCGTTAAAAACTCAAATTGAAAGGGTAAAGGAGAGCCACAAGGCGTAGGCGTGATGTCATACAGAGACAGACTTTTAACTTAAAAACTTCTTCCTCTGACATTCGACCGCGAACTCAAAGATCTTGTTTTCTTTTACAAATGTCTGAGTGGCCACTGATCTTAAGGTTTCTGATTTTGTTTCTTTTGTTTCTCACGGCCGAACAAGACTAAGTAATTCTTATAACCTTAAAACTCCTGTATGTAAAACTAGCACCTTTCAGGCCTCTTTAATCGTATTGCTAAGCTCTGGAACTATATCTGTAAATTTTCACCCCCTACCAGTTTTTCAACTACTGCTTCCTTCCGCAATTTTGTTACTGAGCACGTGATTCACCTTCTGCACAATCACTTTGATATACACTATTCCTGTACCTGGTCAATTGTACGATCCTGCCCCTGTCATCCCTAGTTTTTAGCGTCTTTTAAATTTAACCGTGTTTTTAATTATTATGGGTGGTATCTCTCGTCCCGTTCGCACCTGCCCTTTTGACCTTATCACTTCATATCACTTTGCATATATATTTCATTTCTTCTCGGTTATTTATCTTGTTGTATGTAACATGTGCAATGGTCAATAAAGCTGTAAAAAAAAATTTTGTTTGGTGGGTTAAGGGGCTGTAGCGAGGCGAGTCATTTGCCAAATAGGTCGCCTTTTTTTGTTTTCTTTTTTCTTGGTTACCAAAAGGTTCCAGGAGAGCACTAATTAACTGTTAGTGTTTAGAGTGATTTTCATTAGCCATGAAAGAATAAGGTAGCTAATAGTTAGTGGTGTACTCTGAATCTTTTGTTTTCTTTTGATCTTTACCAACTACTACAAAGTCATTTTTCTTTCATGGGCAAATGAAAATCGCTCTAAAACATGCAAAAAACAAAAAGTGACAAACCATTAAGTATTTAATAATTTGTATGTGATTTATCAAGGCTTATTGAATTCAATCTAATCAAAACCACTATTTTCATTTGCCGTTTGAATGAAAAATGATTTTTAAGCTAGTAGCAGTCGATAATAAACAAAAACATTCAGAGTCTACTTATTACAGTAATCGCCATTTTTTTCTGGCATGTGAAAATTATCTAAGTGTTTTCATTCTGTATTACCGGTATATAAGCAGTGAGGAAAAAGACAAACTATAATAGTGTTAATATTTTTTCATATGACTATATATCTACCAATGACAATGATCATCTCAAGAGCATAATAGTAGAAATTGTCATCCAACAAGAACAATAGCAAAAATTTATTTGTAAGAAATTAGTAGTTTTATAATCATTCGCTACATGGGTCTCTTGCAAGGACACAAGAAAAAAATGATAAAAAAATATCGATTAGCTCCGTATTTTATCTTTTTTATACTTTGACGAATTCTTCCCTATACGTTTCAAACTTTGTATCGGTATTCTACTTGGCTCACGGTCACATCTAAATCAACGACGATGCTTACATTGATGGTTATTACCAAGGCCACCCGACAAAATTTCCTACAAATTTAACGAATAAGGGCTATTAATCATCTGTTTATGCGCGCGATTCACTTATCATCAAAACTCTATCCCTTTGCGTACTGAAATGGTTTTCACACAAGAAATGCAGCGCGGTGATCGGGAGCTCCATTTGGAGCTCGCAGAATCCCCGATCAACCCTGCCTATGTTCACATGTCTTCACCTATTCCAAATGGTTGCGATCCCTTATTTCACCTCAAAATAAACGGCGAGGCGCTCTGGAAATGGCGAGAATTGAAAATGGAGCCGATGATGTTTCATGGACTTCAGAATGGTTTGGGGTCAATCGGCTATAAGCTTAATTCATCAAGTGAAGTGCGTGTTAGAAACATGTTAAAAAGGATGGTTTATTATGTAATACTATAATACGGAGGGTAACTGTTCGCTCATAAGAACATCTCTTAAAGTTCGCGGACCCATTCTTCCGAAAACTCTCAACGTCTTTTAGTGTAGATCCACCGCAGACAGTGTGTATATCTTTTGTATGTGCTTTGAGCGTATTATACATAGTATTTGTCCTTACTTACAGTCCGGCGCAGGATCTTCCCTTCTTCTGCCATTACAAAATGCCATGTACTTGCCGTATGTGTCATTGTACACATGCGCAAAACTTCGCGCTAGCGTGTTGACGACTTGACTGCGATAAAAAACACAAAGCCGAAATATTTCAACTTGGGCCTTTTCTTCGGAAAGCCCAAGTAATAAAGTATGTTTTTACAGCTTTGCTCCGTTGTAAATTTGCCCTGATTACCCATGCATGTGATGCAACTAAAAGCGTGTATTCGCTTTTTTTTATCATGTCAGCAATTTGTTGGAGGGGGCATGTAAAATGCAGAATAGAGTACTGTAAAGTGCCGAATAAAGTACCATGCCGAGAGGAGTACAATGCACAAATTATAAATAATCTAATTATGCAGGAGCACGTGACATCAAGTGCCAGTACGACATACCAGGGTCACATATACTGAGTAGGGTTTCATTAACTCGAAAAAAATATGTTTTAAAGCAATAGGCCATTTCCGAGTTACCTAAAGCCTCTCTTTCAAAGCGAGGCCTGGTGCACAACTATTCATATGAAAATCAGTTTAATTTGCATGTGAATGAAATCTCATTTTCATATGAAAGGATGAGCATCAAGACTCGCTTTGAGAAGGAGGCTAAAAATAATTCGGAAATGGCCTATTCGCGTCCATTTAAATACGTCATCTAACATGTCTTACATATTAAGGAACGAAGTCTGAACCTGTTATTTGATGTATTATTTAATGTATTTTCCTAAATGATGTACGGAAGGCGCAGTTGTTCAGAGTCACCGGGAACCAGTGAAAACATTTTCTAGTATCTTATAGATCGCATTTGCGATATCAATAAATAAGTAGTTTCGAAAGAGTTCCAATTTACGAAGTTACCCTATCCTACAGAGGGTTAATAGCTTCAAGAAGTTGATGAATAACAAGGCTAACTTTAAACATGACCTCGAAACTGCCCCATGGTGGGTGTGCAGTGTCAAAAGTTGCAAAACACTCCAGAAATCCAGTACGAGATCAGTACTGGCTGACCAGTTGGCTTTTTAAACAACGCGGTCGAGTAGTTGAACTCTAGGCAACCGAGAACAAATCCAGATAATGGTAGGGTGAAAGAATTGAACCAGGGACCTCCAGATTTCAAATCCAGCGCCCTAAACCACTAGGCCACAACACCTCCGTTAAAAATGAGGCGTGTTTGCAAGGCTGCATTGTTGTTTGTGCATTAAGACTGATTGGTAGTCATCTACACTGTAAAGGTTGTGTTGGAATTCATCAAACAAGACCGACAGTTCTCTACCTCAGTTCCTCCAGCTGCTGTTGGACCCTTTCGGGCTCGAAGTGAAGAAATTCAGCTGACAGTGTTCTGATATATGTGTTGTCATAATTTAGCAAGAGCTCTGTTGATTCTGCCAAGATGAAAGACTTTACGATCCCTCCTGGACAAAGAATATCCCCAGTTTCCATTTTTTCTAACGTAAGTGGTGCTATGCATTGTCGTGGCATTTGATGGACGGGCACTGCAGCAGCGGTCAGCTGAATGCCCAGCAAATGAATCAAGGGAGTAAGTTTCTAAGGAAACTGTGGTGCTGCGTCGGTGGGGAGTATCACAAGATGATTTGGTTTTATCAACTGAGTTGATAATGTGAATTGGCCACCGTGAAGAGATTCCAAAGGTGACGTTTCGAGCATTAGCCCTTCGTCGGACCGAAAGATATATGCCTAAATACACACCCCGAATACTCAAGCAGTTTAAGGCCTGGATCAGGAATTTGAAGAAGAATTATGATTGGGCAGCTCTATCTCTTGTTATATTTGTTTTACCAAACTGAACTTTTCCTTGATTATAAAACTCGACGCTCTGCGTTGTCTTAACATATTAGAGAGCTTAAGCAAACCCCGACGACGACGGCAACGAGAGCGTCGCCAAACAAAAGGTTTAGTGAGCAAAACAATTGTACATTTCTTTATTTGCCGTCCTCTGCAAAACAACAACGTGAAATGACCAAGTTGTGCGTAGTCTGAGGAACGTGAACGACGGCGGCTAATTTTTCGTTTTTCCATTTGGAATTGAACGCTGTCATTGCGTATTTAGCCTAAGCACGTTTTAAGAGCCATTGGCGTAATGAACAGATCTTGACAGTTGTGAATTTCGCTGGTAAAATATAAATTCTTTTTTTACTAGGCGTCGCCGTCGTCGTTGCTTAAGCTCCCTTTTATTTTTACCACGTGGCATGTCACGTGATCGTTTTTTAAAAAGAATTGGTGGCGAATTTTCATTCTATTGATCAATAAATGAGCGTTTTCGATGCAAATGTAAATTATCTACCTTGCTACATTCGGAATGATCTTCCTTGATTTCGCTTTTAGAAGATATAAATGGTCAAAAGTCGAATTTTGTTGAAAAAAACGACCTTTCGCCTTATAATTTTTCTACTGTGAAGAAAGGGACGGTCATTCTAAACGTGAAAGGATGGAAATTATTGAGCTACATTTAAAACGCGTTTTTGCAAGATGATATTGCTAAAAACCGCCACCAATAATGGCCATTTCCCGCTAAACGTCACGTGACTTGTCAGATGTACCAATTCTACTTTAAAATGTTTAGGATGTTAAAACCTAACTGTGTGCTAAATTTGGTTCCATTATCATTTATACCTTCAGAAATATAACTTATAAATTATTCTTACCAGTAACAGCCTTTGACCCAGGCCTTAAACTACTTGAGCATTACACTTGACAGCACGTCGACAACTACAGGAGACTTCCATCCATCTAATTTCTGAAGCAACTCTCCGCTCAGAGGTAAAATGTTCATTCGTCTTTCGAATGGATTTCCAGAAACTGAAGTGGTCTAGTTTTAGAAAAGGTAAACTTAGAACAGTTAAAGTAAACGTATGACTAAAGTTGCAGCAATGTATGTAAATAAGGCTGGAGCTATTAAAACGTTATGCGTAAGTCGATTCGTGGTCATATATGGCGTCCATTGGAGGAGCTCTGATCGCTTCCAGGGTCGAAGGTCAAATGATGCAATTTGGACCATGATCCCACGCGCGCTGCTGTCCAGCCTCCTCTCTCTATTTGTATATGCAGGGAAACGATTAGTGTGTCCGAAAAGGAAGGAAATCAAGAAAAAGGACAAGCAACCAGTTAGATATATTATAACCCATAATATTCTCGGAGAAAACCGAAATATGCATGTCACATTTTCCTGTTCAATGTCCTTGATTTACACCGAAGTCTGGGTATGTCACATGATATCACCGAAGTTTCCATGACTCACTTGCAGCTGATTATAATCTATACTGTACAATCAATCTTCCTTTCACAGTCCAAACTCACAAGCTCCTAAAATTTAAATAGGTATTCTAATCTTTTAGGAACTGTTTGGAAATCCTTTAGAATCTTTTGAATTTTTCAGTAAGTAGCCTCAAATCTTTGGCTGATCGAAATTCGCCTTGAAAAATAAATTATAAAAAATGTTTGCCGCTCTTAGCTTACTTGCTCACTGCTTTTCCACATCCTGTAGAAGGAGGACTCCGTTGTGAAAAGGTTTGGGACGCTTTTCTCATTTCATAAAACCCGGAACTCACTTGCGATACAAGCATAAGCACACTGAAGAAGCTTGTGCGCTGGTTGGGACAGCTGCGACATTAACACAACTCAAGCACTCTTCTTATATTTATGTCAGTGTTATGTTCAATAGGAACTTGGTCAGTATAAGCAGATATTGCTCGCTGATTGGCTGAAACTCTTTGCTCACATTTTATGCTTGTGACAACCATGTTCCCACCGGACATAAAAGTGACATAAGCAAAAGAAGAACGCAAGGTTTTGATATTCTTATCGTTACATGCTCATCCTTTTGTCCGGCCGCCCCATCTAGCGCACAAGCTTTTATGCTTATTCTTGCGTCGCAAGTGAGGATCGAGCTTTCTATTGCAATTATATTTTTCAATAAATAAACCTTTACAGTGTAAAATCTGGAACAGTGAGTGTCTTACACAAGTCTTACTCAGCCCATATTTTCTGTCTTTGAGGGCTAATTTAATTTCATATTATATTCCTTATTCAACATGCTCAATACCAGTGGAATACTTCTTAGAATGGTTCGTAGCCTAACATGGAAATCAAACATCAATTTCTATTAAGGATATATTAATTACACTGGCCTACTGGCTCACAGAGCTGAATAGGCTCAGGATTTGTGTGTTTAGAAAGTTTCCAGGAAAACCGGAAATTATCGAATTTCTGAGAAGCGATGATGAAGGTGCAAAGTTTACCTAACTGACTGTCAATAAGACGAATCATGATCACACAATGTTTGATGGTCTTTCTGAGTTAGACCCGGGTAATTAGATGTAACCAGCGGTAACGTATGTCGTTACGGATGCAATGACGTCGCTAGACCCATGAAGTGTGAAGCAAGCTTGACACGGGTACTTCTTGTGCAGTTGTCGAGGAAAAGGGTGTATTTTAATTGATTTTCTTTCACGAGTGACAGTGTTTCATCGGGATATCCAAACACCGAGAAGAGAGTTGAAAATAGGACGCGCAGCGGAGTATTTTTGACGAAATTCGAGGTGTTTGGATAGCCGATGAAACACCGTCTCGAGTGTTTGATATATCTTCTCAATCGAAACAAAAACTAAGGAGTAAACGGAGAAGTAAAATCGTCAAAATGTATGCTAATTAAGACCGGGTATCCAAACCACCGTCACGGTCATGATTTCCTTTGTTTTAACTTGATGAATTATTAATGAGTTTGAGAAGTGAAGAGGAATTATACGCTGTTTATCGTTTGAACAATTTGATCGACATACACTTCCTATCAGTGCTTCCTTCGTGCGTTGAATTACTTTCATAGGCCTATGACGTGTTCAGGGAAGTAAATGAAAAGTTATACCCGCTATTTTCTATCGTTACAGCACTTTCATGGACATTAATATTCCGCGCAATGGTGTCGTGTGCTGCATTTGCTGAAAAGAGGCTAATCTTCCGTCCTCGACCTGCTTTGCTTAAGGAAGTTATTGAGGATTTACGGATTTCGTCTGTCAGTTACCTAAGGAATTTAATCAATGCACAATTTCCGCGAGGATGACAGATTCGGTCTGTCTGTCATTTAACCAGCAGAAAAATTAAACCTGACGGACGCAATGTCCATGCTAATTTTTTTTAAGGCGGGGGTAAACGTGAATTTAAGTGAAATTCTGGTAAGTTTAAAGAGAGGTTGAAAGGGAAAAAAAGGGTTATGGAACACCACTAGACAGTTGCCCGACCGCACAATGGCACCCCAGGTTGTTGGGCAACTGTTTGGTGTGTATCTACCAATTTTTAATTTCAAACTCTAATTTTAAAACAACATCAATTTTACTAATCCTTTGAGAAAAACTATTTCTCTCCAAATAGACCTAAAAATCCCCCAAAAATTTACAAAACAACCCAAAACATAGATATGTGAGATGAGCAGAGAGATTCTTGATTGCTTGAAACGTAAACAAGATACATAATACCCAGCCAAAATACGGCTTTCATGTTTACCCCCGCCTTAACTATTTGCTTACAGTGTTAAACTTTCCCCCTTTAAAAAAAGAAACAACAAAAACGATTAAGAAATAACACACACGTTCGGATGATACACAGTCTATTTGTTCCATTTTATAGGTGAGCAATTGAACTAAATAACCTGGGGACTTCCTTGACCTCCATGGATGAATTTCGTGAAGGCCCAAAGCAGTTTAAAGGGACTGGGACCGGTTCGGACCACAAAAGGGATTGTCGAAGCCTGGGAACCGGGAAGTGTGGGAGTTAAATTATTAGCAAACTGTTTTGCGAAAAAGAGGATAATGCGTTTTTGGTATAAAAACAGCCATTAGCAAAGTAAGAAGCTAGCAGGTCTGAAAATAATAAATTGACTTAGTCTGGCCTCAATAGGCTCAAGGGTTTAGAAAGTTTCCAGGAAAACCGGAATTTGTCGAATTTCTGAGAAGCGATGATGAAGGTGCAAAGTTTACCTAACTGACTGTCAATAAGACGAATCATGATCACACAATGTTTGATGGTCTTTCTGAGTTAGACCCGGGTAATTAGATGTAACCAGCGGTAACGTATGTCGTTAGGGATGCAATGACGTCGCTAGACCCATGAAGTGTGAAGCAAGCTTGACACGGGTACTTCTTGTGCAGGTGTCGAGGAAAAGGGTGTATTTTAATTGACCTTCTTTGGTGATGGATGTGAAGAGGAATTATACGCTGTTTATCGTTTGAACAATTTGATCGACATACACTTCCTATCAGTGTTTGCTTCGTGCGTTGAATTAATTGCTTTGATAGGCCTATGACGTGTTCAAGGAAGTAAAGGAAAAGTTATACCCGGCTCGGACCACAAAAAGGGATTTTGTCGAGGCCTGGGAACCGGGAAGCGCGGGCATAGTTAATCATTAACAAACTGTTTTGCAAAAAAAGGAGGGAAACAACTCAGAGTAATGGCGACGATAAAGCTCTCTCCATTTATTTTGCTTGTTTTCTACAATTGTGTTTGTTGTAGTAGTATGTACACTAACACATGGGCTGTCAAAATGGTTTGCAATGAATCTTGTGGTATGTTAGAGGGATTGGCGCGCAAGCATGGACTGGAGAATTTAAGGACGGTGCCTACTTTTGTTAATGCGCACACGTTCTGCGCATCACGCAAGCCATGGTTTAGGCACTACGCCCGCGCTTGGGTTGACAGTGACGCAATCAACTACGCCATCAAGTACACGACTGAAATGAAAGCAAATTTTTTCTACCGTGATTAAATCAAGTTTAATGAACCTGTTCTTAAACCAGGAACGCCAGAATAGCAGTATATCGCCAACTACTAACAGTTTACATCTTCCATCTGAAAACCAAGTTGTTATCTGTCCAAAATCATACTGAAATCCAACTGTAAACATGTACCTGTAGATGGCGTAGTGCGCGCGCAAAACAAGTGCGAGAGACGCAAATGTCTTACTTACTGGGGAGGTGACAGGAACCAAATGTAACGGGCACCGTGAAAGTTTTCAAAAAAGATCAATAACTTTAAAAAACGCGTGGTTACCCGTACATTTTATGTTATGAAATGGAAGTGGCAAGCCTATTCAATACTTGATTAGTTTCTGGTTGCGAGCAAAAGGTATTTAGACTGTATTTTAGCTGAACCAGAGGTAGGCTGTCAGAGGCGCTAAAAGCGCTGTTACAACGATCTTTTTATTAAAAACTGTACCAAAAATGGTTTTTGTGTTACCATTCGCCATGTAGTTTAGAGATCTTTATAAATGTGTTTGTTTTTCTGCGTGTAAAGGTGAATTCTAAGGAAATCTGTAATGAAATATGCTTTTCTTCTTTTCTAATAAAAATGCTGATGTCAGCGTTTTTGTCGAGATTCAAAGCTAATTATCTCGAAAAAATGCATGGCTACCACCTTTTTTCTTTGTGGATTCCAAAAGCCCTTGCAAACATCTACTTTTTCCGCGTGGTCCTAACTTGGCGCAAAATCCTTTGTATTTAGTAGGCACCGTCCTTAAGCCAGGTTGGTAGGAACTTGTTTGTCTTCATTACGCTGGTAAAGGAAGTCGTAGAATCCAGATCCTAACATCAACCTTCATTGAATTTGTATTCTTCTTTCTACGTTATTATTTGGAATTTTTGTCAAGGCTAATAACCTCCAATATTATAGCGAAATGGAATATAACTGGTCCTGCCACAGGCGGCCCAGACGTTGATTGTACGATTAATATGTGACATACTATGCTGTTGGTGATAAGACAATGTATGAGAATGCTGCGAAAATTGTTCTAAATGCAGAAATATTCTAAAACGTGTAGAAAAAAAATTAATAAAAGTGGCTTACCTTATGTTTACATTGCGTTTTTAAGAGCTAAATTCAGTTTAACACTGTTTGAATTCATGAGTTGATTGAACACGCAAATCATTTTTGGCTGAGCACTGTTGTTGCAGCGGGAGATGGACGATAAATATACATGTATTATTGTCACTCACGTAAAAATCATACAGTAAAAACCCGCGTATACATTGTAAGAACCTAGAATTTTGGAGTTCAGGCTGAACAGGCTCTTATACTTTGGAGTATTTTTCCAATAACAGGCTGATTATGTTCTAATTATTTGCAAAAGTTATTATAGTGATAGCATTTGGGGAACTGCAATAGTACTAACATACAATAATTGTAAAGCATTTACAAAAATGTCAAGCCTTGTTGTCAAAACAAGTCCTGTATCATGGACCTGACCATATTTACAGTTGTATGATCACCATGCAAATTTCAACAGGAAAAATATGACTGCCTCGTTTACCAATCAATTCCATGCTGTACAGAACAAAATATGTTTGGCTATTTACAGTATATAAAGTGTATGTTGAATAAAAAAAATATATTTGAGGAAGTAAACAAATGTCAATCTACATTTGATCAAATTAAATGGACACATTAATGTATTGTTTTGTACATGATTGTCCCTAGAACGTGCAAGGTTGAAGCCCCTGTGGTCTGATTTTCTCATCATCTCCATTCGCTGTCATCAAACATCCAGTTTTCTCAAAAAGTTTCTCAACAAAGTGGTTGTCACAATTAAAATCCTGAATTTGAACATCAAATCTGGAGTGTTTTTTTATATAAGAACCTATTTTTCTTTGTCAGGCTGAATAGGTTTTTGGTATTAAAATGCAAAATTTCAGCCTGTAGGTTCTAAAATCACTAGGTTCTTATATGCAAGTTTTTACTGTATTCACATATTAATCATATTCTATATATAGGAACTGTTAAACTGATCAGGGCGATATATTAAAAACATATACAATGGGCAACAAATTTCCATGCTTCAATTAAGACCATGTTTGACCAAGGCCTCAGCTTTTGAGATTCTCAATTTTATCTGAAAATAGAACTGATCAGTCCTTGAAAGGTTCCAAACTGCATTTAACATGTCCATATCATGTTGTCAATAAGCTGTCAATAATGGACCCATAATGAGAAGTTTAAAGTGCCCACATCGTCAAATTTTTTATTTTCTTATCTGATTCATATATATCACCCAATGAACTTTTGCGAAAGAAACATTCGATTTTGATAAAATGCAATCTTTTTTAGAAGTTTTAAAATCGTTCAAATTTGCCGCCATTTTGGTCCACCACTCGCACCAGTCTTCCCTTCGTTTTGAATGAGTTGTGACGTAGATTAAGGAACGCGTGACTTCAGGCTTGACTCATCTCGCTTGTTTTACCTCTGTAAATGTAAGTTAGTAGCTCATACACAAATTATGCTGGAAAGGAGAATTTTGCATGGACTACGAAGCTAAATTTACAGAGGTAAAACAAGTGAGATAAGTCAAGCCTGAACTCACACGTTCCTGAATCTACGTCACAATTCTGAGCATGTCGATGCTGTGATCACACAACTAGAGATATCTGTATAGAATACTTTTATCCATTGTCAGAGGTCAAGACCGAAATTAAACATTTCGAGGCATTTATGAATAAAATTCCACTCAATCGAGTCAAAAGCTTTCTCGAAATCTAAAAACATGGCTAACCCTGGAATATTCTTCACTTTAGTGAAATGCTTTGTCTGCTATTCACCTGATACTTTCAAAGTCTAGAATTTGATCTATTGTATTGAGATTTATTAGAAAACACCATACATGTGGTCTACTGTACATGCTAATTTGCGTGTTTCTTGTTTCATTCAATTCATTAAAGACAGTTGTAGATAGCTGTCATACCAAACTGCATGCTTTGGTTGTCAGCTGTACAACCTAAGTCCGTTCATGATCAAGGTAACAAAATGTGTGGGCAATGGAAAATTACTGTTGTAGAGTTGCTGAATATTGTATCACGTATCATACCAGAGCCAGTGTACTCATCTACATGTAGGTACATAATTATTGTATTAAGAGAAATATCATTGCACTGAAACAAAGGACACAAATATTTCAAATGAATGTAAATTAGTTAAAAATCCCAACTGGCAGGAGGCAGACCAGTTTGCTATTTACAAAACGTGACCGAGGATTTGAACTCGGAACTACTGAGAAACAAATCCCGCTAGTGACAGAGTGGTGGCCTTGAACCCGGGAGCTCCGGATTACAACACCAGCACCCTAAACCACTCGGCCAAAGCTGCCTCCACAAAATACCTAGATATGAACAGTACGATCGACAGATTTCTATTTAATGTTTTCGACTGGAAGTGTTTTGACTCTGTTTTCAGCCAATTTTTGACCTACTTAACACTGTTGGTTGACTGTCGATAATTTGTCGGCAACCTGTCGGTAACCTGTGAGCCAACAGTTGACCGTCAGGTTACGGAGAGCCGAAAATGGGAACCATTGTTCTCATTTACTAGTCTTTGTAATTCATGTCTCCTGTACACAATACATGCTGGGACTGGTTGTGCTTTCACTGGTGGCCATATGCATGTTGATGAAACATGTCTTGTTTTGTTGGGCTCTTGTAAATTATTCATTATGCTGGTAAAGGAATCCATTTTGTGAGTACTTTAAAGCTGTAAACCGTAACTGTTGCTATGGGTGTTGCTATGTTGAAATATAGCTACCACAGTGTGCAGATTTCTTAACTTTAATGTAAATCAAGGAGTAATCAGAGCAAAATCGTTTCAAAATATGCTTTGCAAATGGTCAGGCATGTTGAATCTTCATGTTCCAAGAAAATGTTTTTTTAGGCAAAAATTTAAATTTGAGCGTAGAAGACCACCTTAAGCAAAGGAAATCATGACTGTGACAGTGTTTGGATATCTGATCTTAATTAGCGTAGATTTTTACGATTTTATTTCTCCGTTTTCTCCTTAGTTTTAGTCGATTGAGAAGATGTATCAAACACAAAATCGTTTCAAAATATGCTTTGCAAATGGTCAGGCATGTTGAATCTTCATGTTCCAAGAAAATGTTTTTTTAGGCAAAAATTTAAATTTGAGCGTAGAAGACACCTTAAGCAAAGGAAATCATGACTGTGACAGTGTTTGGATGTCTGATCTTAATTAGCGTAGATTTTTACGACTTTATTTCTCCATTTTCTTCTTAGTTTTAGTCGATTGAGAAGATGTATCAAACACTCACGACAGTGTTTGACCACATTTCCAAACACCTCAAAGTTCGTCACAAATACTCTGCTGTGCGTGGTATTTTCAGCTCTCTTCTCTGTGTTTGGAAATGTGGTCAAACACGGTCTTTCGTGTTTGATATGCTACAGTGTATGTCGGACACTGATATGGGTATTCCTTGATCAACTCGACCAATGTTTTACCAAGACAGACGTCACTAGTTAAATGACATAATTCAGTTATGACTTTGAAAAAAGATAACAAATATTTACTTACCTCGGAAATATCTCCAGTATACATCTGCCCTCTAAAAATTTTCTTCTAAATAATCCCCTGCTCCCCTTCCCATGACCTGAAAGTGCCTTAATGAAATGAAAAATAATTGCTGCTTATTTGCAAGGCTTTTCAAAATAAAGAGGAATGGCGCTTTCCTTTCTGGAATATATTTTCTTGTTGTATTATGCAAATTAGGAAAGTGATGTCATCATGATCATGTTTGCAACCAAAATGGTAAAATACTGAATAAAGAATATCTCTGGAAATATTGACCCAGTGTTATTCAAACTTGGCACCAGAAATGTTTATCACAAAAGAAACAATATTACACCTGTTGTGCTGTTGCCATGACAACAGTTTTGCCGCTGGTCCTGTCTTAATCAAGACTGAAATTCCCAGTTTTTGTTTTAACCAAGGACCATCTACTACAGGCAATCTGATAATGAGAGTTAAGACAATATGGGAACCATGTCTGTTCCAAGCACTCTGTTCCACTTTAAAGGGTTAAAAATGAGGATATTAATATGGTTTTTGAAAGAAAGAGACTGGAGCCAATAGAGTTTTCATGGCAAAAACACTATGGATATCATTTGGTTTCTTTTGTGATGTACATTTCTGGTGCCAAGTTTGAAGAACACTGTTTCAATATTTCCAGAGTTATTCTTTATTCAGTATTTTACTATTTTAGTTGCAACCTCATTATGTCATCACTTTTATAATTTGCATAATACAAATTCGTCAATATCTCTGAAACAAAAAAGATATTCCAGAAAGGAAGATGTCATTCTTTATTTTGAAAAGCCTTTCAAATAAGCAGCAATTATTTTTCATTTCATTTAGGCACCTTCAGGTCATGGGAAGGGGAGCAGGGATTATTTAGAAGAAAATTTTTAGAGGGCGACTTACATGTACTGAAGAGATATTTCTGAGTGGGAGAGGGTTTCATATTATTTAGCTTTCATGTTAACTGTACCACTTAAATGATATCTGGCCTGTTACTTTTTATATTAGGTAGTCTCTAACTACTACATCTTCGACCATAAGCTGGTTCCGACCAGATCAAAATATCCTAGCAAAGATATTTCATCAGAACTCTTGGCAGAACCTGAGGTTAGTAAATAATTTACTGATTGCTTACTTATATGAGGTTGAGTAGCAAGATTCACTACAGACTGCTCCTGATAATTCAAACATCATGCTTAAACTTAAACCAAAATTGACTTCCCCACGATTTTAGTAATACTTTTACCCTTGGTAACTTGAACTCTTGATAACTGAAACCTCCCGCTAACTTATAGCAATTTTGGATTCCCTTCAGGTCATTTCGTATATTATTTTTTACCCCTGATAACTTGAACCATGTTTTTCAAAACAGGATCAGTACAAAACATGGCACCACCATCTGGACCCCTTCTGGACCCCCTATTTTTCTAGAAAATATGCACTCCTAATTTGAATTATACGATAATAAAGTCTTCTTAAGAGGCTCAAAACAGTTTCAAGCACTTTACAAGACTTACTAAGATCTTGATGGGTCATTATATCCACTCTTTATCACTTGATACTACAATCATGGTATCAAAAAAACAACCCAATCATTTCCGTTATCATTTCCGTGGCACAATAGGTTACCATAGCAACAGTTTGATCTGCTAAAAACACCCTTAATTAATCTTTAAAATTTTTTGTACATTATAAAATGTGACCTCTCACACGAAAATGTTCCTAACGGTTAGCCATTCTTAAATGGATAGCCGTTTGGTTTGATATCCGTTCATCAGCCATTCCATCCTCGGAGACCCAGGGGCAGTTAGTGGGGCCGGGAAAAAGTCTAAACGGGCGAGAAAAAAATTTGGGCAAAGGCATTCAAACTATCTGTTCAAAAAATTTGTTCATTGGTTCAAACAGCTCAAGCTATCCGTTTAAAAAGTATTGTAATCCGTTCAAATGGCCCAAGCTATCTGTTCAAAAAACACTGTTGTGTCAAAAGGTGAGTACACCATTCTGACCACGAATCACAACCTTTAGACAAACTGCACAATACATAGAATTTGTTTTGTGGCAACCAATCAGGGCCATAACAAATTTGCCAAGTTACTATGTGAGCTACACAACTTGGAAGATTTGTTTTCTGACCACAAATCATGGCCATTTGCTGTCGCCATAAGCTACAAAATATTCATTCCTGATGACACACACTTTGTTACTTGTTTTTGTAGGTAAGCAGTTCGATATATCACTGCACCAATATGCAACCTACAGCTTTTCGAAAACCATACAATCTACATAGCACACATGTGATTGGTTGTGACTTGCATGCACTCATTATGTCATTTTCCTCTGGGAGGCCAAATTGGCGAATATTATTGTGCAAAAAAAATCTTGATACTGACTGGATTAGGATTGCCTTACTCTACATGAATGAAATCAGGAGCCCTTATTTTCTGGAAGAAAAATAGGGTGTCCAGAATGGGGTCCACAAGTGGTCCAGATGGAAGAGTCCATGTTTTGTACTGATGCTTCAAAACATGACATTACTCAAAACAATAAGTACTGTTCAATAAGTACTGTTCTCCAGAACATTGAAACAGTTTCTCCAAAAAGTAAATACAGGAGAACCTTGGTAACTTAAACTCTGAAGGGAAATGAAAAACAGTTTGAGTTAGTGGGGGTTCAAGTTATCGGGATCGATTGAATATCCAACTTGCCATGTTAATAATTGATAGTTTACTGATTTTTCAGCACTCAAAACATGAAATTACTCAAAACAATAAGTACTGTTCTCTAAAACATTGAAACAATTTCTCCAAAAAGCAAATACAGTAGAACTTCGGTAACTCAAACTCTGAAGGGAAACTAAAAACAGTTTGAGTTAGCGGGGATTTGAGTTATCGGGATTGATTGAATATCCAACTTGCCATGTTAATAGTTGATAGTTTACTGATTTTTCAGCACTTCAGTATACAGTAAAGTGCAAATAAAACTCTGTGACAGCTAAAGGCACTGCATCCGGAATGACTCATTAGATCGGGAAATGACTGTCAAATACCTGTAGGTGAATGGGTGGTTAAGTTGCACTAATTAAAATAAAATTGCTCTAGTGAAGAGATAATGGGATGACATCCATGGTGAGTTAATTACATGAACCAGAATTTGAGTTGTCAGGGTAAATTTTGATCAAGGGAAACAAAATTTAGTTTGAGTTAGCGGGGAATTATCCGAGTTTGAGTGAACCGAGTTAAGATGACTGAAAAGTAGGGTCAAATCCAAGGGAAATGGGACTTAATTAATTTGAGTTAGCGGGGAGTTTGAGTTATCCGAGTTCTTAAGTTACCGGGGTTCTACTGTGTTTGCATTATATTGAACTCTAGCAGCAGCATTATGTTTTTGTCTTTGAAACCGTCCAAGTTTGCAGTACCTGGGCGTCTCTAGCCTGCGAGAACAGCCGTCCTTCTTCGCTCCCGGCCCGAGTGGCGTTTCGCGAGAAGGACGTCTGCGATTTACCGCCAAAAATTCCATACTGATGACGCAAATCTGTCTTGAATCTGGTCATGAACGCTGATTGGTTTGATCGGTAATTATGCATATCAAGTCCGTAAATATGCGGGACATTGAATATTTTCACCAAAACAAATACGTGTTATTAAAATGGGGTTGACAGACCTACACGACTCTCACTGTTCGTGGCATTTGCACATTTGCCGTTCTCTTGTTGGTCGCTTGACCGTTTTTGTTGCTTCACTCTTGTTTATGAAGGACTCTTCATCTTGTGTTATAAGGAGGATTTTCCAGTAGAGTTAAGCCGTAAGACCGTGCTATGGTAAATTTTTAGAGGTCACTGGTCTGCATGACCTCCGCTATTATCTCCCTGTCGCTTTGTTGAGTCTGACACCTCTGTAATTTGCTCTGTGTTAAAAGCATTGTTCAGGCTCATTTCTATTACAAGAAGAGATGTGTTTTTAAGTCTCGAAGTATTTGATTTCGAGGGACAAAAAAAGAAATTTACCATGAACATGGTTGCTTACATGTACTTGCATTTTATATTGTGACACCGGGCGTGGCTGTGATTAGAACTGTTTGCAAGCACAGTAGGTAGATTCTTATCACGGATATCATATTTGTCGTTGTACCTTCTTCTTCGGAGATGCCGTAGCTTTACTTCGAGAAAGCTATACCTTCGTCTAGAGATATTATGCTTCCTGCAGCTATCCGAAAAAAGTTTTCATCAAGAAATTGTCGATTACGCAAGGCATTTTCCATGGTAATAATGTTAACCACTAACCTCTGTCACTTCTCGATTTGCTTTTTACATGACAAACAGCAAAACGGAAACGTGAAAAGAAGTGAATTTCTCGAGTTCGACGGGAGAAAGTTGAATAAATGTTTGAGAAATCGCGGCATCTTTTGAAGGAGCTCAGTGATCTTAATATCACTGAGTCCCCACATAGTATCTGTCGCCTTTCCGGCGCCTCTTCTGCAAAGAATGCAAGTTTCTTCCTGATCATGAATATTCATCTCGGGGAAACAAACCGCAAATGTTAATTTATGCCTATTTTGCAGATTGAGGCAACATTACAAAGTTCACACTTACGTCATCAGTATGGAAATTTCGGCGGTAAATCGCAGACGTCCTTCTCGCGAAATGCCACTCCGATCGGGAGCGAAGAAGGACGGCTGTTTTTGCAGGCTAGGGCGTCTCCTGTTTCTTTGCTTTGTTTTTGTGTCCCATTTCATTTATACATTCTGATTTACACAGTAATTTATAAATGTATTATATTGTTTCATTTTCACTTGACTTCTCTATGATTAAAGTTGGACTGTATGTACGTACTGTTCTGTTTATAAAATATATACAATGCTTGATAAAAAATTTATTGTTTGTAAGTTAAGATTCCCTCTCAACTAGTATGTGGCGCCATAACATTCATTTGCTACCCCTAAGGGATTTGATAAGCCTCAGCATTAGTGCTAATTAGGTATTAATTACCTCTTCGTTATAACTAATGACCTGAATGAAAGTGCCTATGAAATGCAGTCATGTCCAATACACCCGCATTGTAACGATTCGCTAAAGGCAAATTCAGTTCGTTCGATCCGTACGGATCGTTAAGAGCCCTTGCGGTCCGTTCAGTTCGTCCGATCCGTACGGATCGTTAAGGGCCCTTGCGATCCGTAGAGCAGAGTTTACGGATGGTATGTTGCATCTCATTAGGGAGACTTAGAAAAATTCACACTTACCCGCAAGAGGCCATGTGTGTTAACGGATCGTTCGATTCGCAATTCGTGCATCTCATTAAGTCAACAGTAAACATTTTTGGAGTACAGTCGAGTGCGATTTGTAATTCTTGCTTGAAGAGGACATAATGTATGTGAAAAAGACAAGATGTATGTGTACATTCTTCGTTCTAAATGTGGAAAAACACCAGAAATGTTTTCTATAAAACGCTTGCCGCTCGTAATACTGAGGGTTGTCCAATACTCCGACAAATTTATGCACACCATTGTATTGTATTATATCCACATAACAATAGATTAACAATACAATACAATTGAGAACGACGCAATACAATAGAATACAATACAATGGTGTGCATAAATTTGTCGGAGTATTGGACAAGTATGGTAATACTGGCTCGAAAGGAAATATAGATCGTAGCAAGTGTGCGCTGGCAGCAACAGATGCAATGCGTGCGGCTCGTAATTCTTGTTCGAAAGGAAATATTGATCATAGCAATAGTGCGCTGGCAGCAACAGACAAGATATATGTGTATATTCTTCGTTCTAAATGTGGAAAAACACAAGTAATGGTTTCTATAAAACGCGTGCGGTTCGTAATACTTACTCATTGTATCCACAAATTAATCTCCTGTCTGCCTTTGTTATAACAGCGCAACGCTACCCAAAACATTACTACGCCATTTTGAGTTCTTATTCCAGTTATTTTCAGAGTACCGCGATACAGCGTAAACGGCTGCCTAAAATTTCCTTACATGCCGGAATATTTTGCGGTTAAGCACAGGTCTTCTCTACGTAAAGTTTCATATTGAACACTGCAATGGATTACCTCCAAAAACCGAATGAACACTCGAATGAAGCTCGAAGGATAATATCCCTAAGCGAAAATTGAAGCAGATTATAACGCATCCAGATATAAATATGACTCATTCTTACAGTAACAACACATGCTACGATCGATATTCCCAATCGACCAAGAATTACGCTTTTTCCACATTAAGAACGAGGAATATACACATACATAATGTTTCTTCGAGCAAGAATTGGTTCTGTCCAAGTGTACCGGTTCACAAGAGCCGCTACAAAAGACCAAACAATACACAACAACTAACCAAGAACGACTCCTAAACAAGGAAAGCACCATGGTTATTCCCTTGTAAATCCGGGACAGAACCCAACAATTACAGCCGCACTAGAATACACTCCAAAGTTTTTTTACTTATAATTTAATGAGATGCACGAATTGCGAATCGAACGATCCGCTAAGACACATCGCCTCTTGCGAATAAGTGTGAAGAATCCCTAATGAGATGCAATATACGATCCGTAAACTCTACTATACGGACCGCAAGGCACTTAACGATCCGTACGGATCGAACGGATAGTTAAATCTTCTGCCCGCTACTATCTGAAAAGCATTTTTTTTTCCAAGTGTCCCTAATGAAATGCAATATACCATCCGTGAACAGTACTCTACGGACCGTAAGACCACTTAACGATCCGTACGGATCGAACGGATCGTTAAGCCTTCTGACCCGCTCACTATCTGTAAAGCAGTTTTTATCTAAGTGTCCCTAATGAGATGCAATGTACCATCCGTGGACAGTACTCTACGGACCGTAAGACCACTTAACGATCCGTACGGATCGAACGGATCGTTAAGCCTTCTGACCCCCTCACTATCTTTAAAGCAGTTTTTATCTAAGTGTCCCTAATGAGATGCAATATACCATCCGTGGACAGTACTCTACGGACCGTAAGACCACTTAACGATCCGTACGGATCGAACGGATTGTTAACCCTTCTGAACCCCTCACTATCTGTAAAGCAGTTTTTTTTTCTAAGCGTCCCTAATGAGATGCAATATACCATCCGTGAACAGTACTCTACGGAGCGTAAGACCACTTAACGATCCGTACGGATCGAACGAACTTAATAAGCCTTTAACGGATCGTTACAATGCGGGTGTATTGGACAACCCTCATGAAATGAAACATAATTGCTGCTTATTTGAAAGGCTTTTCAAAATAAAGAAGAATGACATTTTCGTTTTTGGTATATTTTTTTAGAGATACTGACGTCTTTAATGTGAATTACTGTTACTGTTACAATTACTGTTGGGGTCCCACAAGCAAGTATATTAGGACCGCACGAGGAAGTATATTTTGTTGGGGGAAATTGATTTTAATTTTGATATCAGACGCAATAGTAGTTTTCATTCTTATCAAACTCGTGGAAGCAATGATTTACACCTTCCTTGCGTGCGTACCAACTGGGGCAAACAAACTTTCATTTATCAAGCCTCTAAGGACTGGAACAACCTAGACAATAACATTAAAAGTCGCGAATCTATGTCCTTTTTTAAGGCCAAACTTAAAAGCTTATAATTTTGTAAATAATGACCTATCTAATTATTGTTATAGCTTTTTAATTAGTTTTTTATTGTAATATTTAATTATTGTTATAGCTTTTTAATTAGTTTTTATTGTAATATCATTTTTTTTTTTGTAAATTATAATTTGCAGGGCCCCACTGAAAACCGCCAAGGCGAGTGGGTTCCCTGGATAAATATTATTATTATATAAGTACTATGAAATAATTCATATATTTGAACTGCGGTTGTAGATGAAAGTGAAGGATGATCGTCGCAGTAAATTTTCCAACTTAAACAATTGGAAAGAAGAAGCCTAAAAAAAATCAGGGCTTCAACGGGATTCGAACCTGTGACCTTCGCGATACTGGTGTGATGCTGACGTCTTTATTATGCAAATTATGAAAGAAATGAAATCATGAGGTTGAAACTAAAATGGTGAAACACAGCATAAAGAATATCTCAGAAATATTGACTTAAAGTTCTTCAAACTTGGCGCCAGAAATGTCAATCACAAAAGAAACCAAATGACATCCATAGTATCTTTGCCATGGAAACTCTCCTGGCTCCAACCCTTTAAAGTTGGACAGCGGGTCCTGACATGGTTCCCATGCATATTATTGTCTTAACTGTCATCATTAGATTGGCTGCAGTAGATGGTCCTTACATGTAGTTAAGACAAAAACTGGGAATTTCAGTTTTAATTTAGACAGGACCAGTGGCAAAACTGTTGTCATGGCAACAGCACAACAGGTGTAATTTTGTAAGCATATTCAAAGTCTGGGCGGCCTGTGATGACATCATCAGTTTCCTAATTTGCATAGCACAAAAACGGCAATATCTCTAAAACGAAAAAAGATATTCCAAAAAAGAAAACACTCTTCTTTATTTTGATAAGCTGTTCAAATAAGCAGCATATATGTTTCATTTCATGGGTACTTTAACCTTATTTCATTTCCAGGTGCTTTGGGCAGAACAGCAGGTCTTGCAAAACTACAAACTTTACTCCTCTCATGGTGAAGTCGTTTTCAATGATCCAGAGTGGAATTTCCAGTGGTATATGGTAGGTACATTCTGGGTGGGATAATGCCTTTTGTTATGGATCAGAGGGGGCTGCTTGAATTGGTATAGGGAACTAAGAGGTTGAGAGCACTTTTTGACATGCACACTGCAGTTAATTTGAACAGAAAATGTTGTGTTTAGGTAGGAGGTTAACTGGTGTTGTCCACAAATGTCACGCTTGAGGAATCACTCTAGGAAAATATATAATTTACCATTCGAACTTCCCTGCCCTGTGAGGGAAAAAGTGAAGACAACAAGTAAAGACAGTTTTTACTACAGTGAAACCTGTGTTAAGGTTACTATATGCACCTTCAGGGGTGTCTCGCGTGCAAGCGATGTAGCGCGTCCAGTTTAAACTGTAGATATCTAAACCCCTATATCAAATTAAAGCTTATAGGACTGGCTATCAGACTATACCAAAAATTTTGAAAAAAAATGAATTATCGAATTTTTCACGACTCCTAAATGCGAGCGCCCAAATCACCTTTTGAGCGCTCCCTGTCAAAGCGAATTTTGTTTTTCGCTTATTTAATGTGTTCCTCCGCTTCCGGGGCCAAAGCGCTAAAAAAACTTGTCTCCGATTTGCCATATTCAATTTCAGTGAAAAGTTACAGAACATTTTTGAAATAGGATAAAGAAAATGTGGATTGATCGTACAAAAATCGCTCTTGAAAAAAAAGTATTTTGAAATAAAAAATTCGGAGACACGTTTTTGTTGTTTATATGTAAAACTAGCTACTGTCAAAATTTGAGAGCAATCGAACAAATTCCCTTTGATTTGTAGCTCTTTAAAGTGTCCCCTTTTGGTGAAAAATTGTTTCGAGAAAACAGCGCTGAAACATTTTCCTGCTTCGCAAACAAACTCCGCCCACAAACACAGTCAACTGGGTTCTCAGATAACTGAGCCAATCAGCGCTTGGAAAGTTTACTACCGTTGGCTTCCTGGTGAAATTTTCCCACGTAATCTTCAATCAACCCTTAGTGTTTAGTGTCACGGTTGACTGCATATACGTCAACAGGTTTCCTACAGCCTGTCAATCAGACACAAAAGTTTTACTTCCGGTAAAAACGAAAAACCGTATTTTCTCCGCTATCATTTAATATTTTTGAGAATTTTTTTTTTGGATGAAAGTTCATGCGTAGATCTATACCCACTCACTCACTGCCCATCATGCCTGTGTGGCACATAGGGCGGCAGTAGACCTATACATTAACCTAAAAATCAAAATTTCGAAAAAATGGTCGGTCTGAAGGTGCATAGTAACCTTAAGTGGACACCATTGGGACCCTCACTAGTATCTGCTTAATACAGGGTGTCCGCTCTAAACAGGTTCAGAAGTAATAGTTAATTATTAACCCTTTTGTAACACGGTGTAAGATCAAAGACTGCTCTTAGCATGATGTCCAGACAGTCAATGCATGCTGAACAATGTTAACGGTGTCTGAGCTGAGCTTTTAGAAGTGAAAAGCCCTTGAAGTGTCCGCTTACTGCAGGTTTTGTGCAACTAAATGGCTTAATATTGGTGTCCGCGTCCGCTTAATAGAGGTGTCCGCTGAAGGCAGGTTTATTTTACAGTAAATGTGGGAAGGAAAGTTAGGGACTCAAGCTGGTGTCCACTTAATAGAGGGTGTCCGCTTAATATGGGGTCCTCTAAATACAGGTTGCACTGTAATTTGATTTAGAGCCATGAGGGCTGTTGGTTTGTCTAGGCTGCTAGCTAGGCACGGAGGGCATCTGATGCTCTGAGTTGCTTTTGTTGTTTGATCAGTCAAAACATTTTTTTTAAAAAAGAACTCCTTAAATTTAAAAAGATGTTACATAGTGTAACACCTTTCCTCTTTTGAAAGCTAAAGTTATAATACAAAATCCATTAGACCTGTTTATCAAAGTTCATGTTTCAAGATAGAAAACATCAACAACAGCCGTCCATTTATTTGCCAGATTGGGAAAAAGTTACATAGTACAGAATAAATTAATTTGATCAGGCAAAAAAAAAACAAGCCGAGTAGTTTAAATAAATTATGAGCATGCATTGTCTTAGCAAATTCCTAGGTAGTTTTTTTTTTGGTCCATAATTAAGTCCCTGAATCTCGAGGGAGGCCTTTGTTGTCTCATTGAACAGTAGGTTCCTGCTCCACTGGTTGATTTGTTTCTGTAAGCTCACTGTCAGGCAAGGTTGCAAATTTCAAGCGGTCATCTCCTCCTTTCTCTGGTTCAGCCTTTACTTCGAATTCTGTGATCTGTATGTGATTCCCCTGAACTGGTTGCATTGAAGTGTTTACAGTGCAAGACCTTGGGATAGTGCTTCCAATAACTTTTCCATATATCCAATGTTGGTGCTGATTTGCATGTATATAGTTTTTACAAACACTTCTCCCCCCTTTGAGAACTCTCTGAGAGGCTGCAGAACCCTCTCATTGTACTGAGCCATTGATCTTTGTCTTCTTTCTGCGATGTGTCCATACACTAGACTTGGAGACGCTGTCTGTGGGGAGAGCTGATGGTGTGCTGTAGGGATGATATCTTTGAGTCTTCTTGACCTGAGATGTTGTGCTGGGGAGTAGTTGTAACCCTGCTGAGGTGTGCTTCTCTAGGCTACGACCAGATAAGGATCCTCTTAAATTCAAGACTTCTTCAAGATGTTTCTGGCAATCTTAACTGCTGACTCTGCTTTCCCATTACCCCAGCTGTAGTATGGCGATAATTGCACTATGGTGAAGCTGTATAAGTCTTGAGCAAACCTTGAGTATTTGTGACTTTCTAATTAAGGGGAGGAAACTGTTGCTTCATTTTCATTGGTTCTTGTGGTCGCTCGCTAATGTATTGAGCACAAAGTCCACATGAAAGGCATTTTTCCTTGATTGCTGCTTCCATTCCCCACACTCGTCTTATGCAGCTGTCAGCTCCCTGGTGTGCTTTGTGTATTTTCTACAACGTCTCTTATTGTAACGAGAAAGAGACAATAACTTGGTGAGAGCGATAGACCACGCCATCATAAATGGAAATCTCGTCTCTGAAACTCCAATACTATCTTAGATGCTCTGGCGTTTCCTTCCTTTCTGCAGGCCACACACTGGTTACCACATCGCACAGGGATGCCAGGACCGAATCCTTGGCAGTCTTCTTGTTTGATTTGTTGCATGGTTTCAGATGTGATCATAGTAGTGTAGTGCAGTCTCACTGATGCAATGAGATTCTTGGCTGAGTTGCATTTTATTGTTTGTTTGAAGACAGGATTTCAGAGTTCTCTTTTGTCAAGTCCCTCAGTGGAAGAACTGTTTCTGACAATCCATTTTACATACCTTTGTGTATCAAGTTACAAAGTTGGTGTGGAAAGTGAAATTGTCACATTTGCTGCTTCAACGTACATGTATTTACTGAATTTAAAAACCATGAATGGAAACAACGTAAAACACTAGTTGTCTGCTCATATTTCTGCAAGGGGGAAAAGGCCTAGTGACTATCAAGGGAGAGAATGGCACGGGTGAGGACGGTCTACTTTGTTAGACCCGGAAATTGCACTCTATCTGAGATTGTCTCACTAGTTAAGTTCAAGAAATTTCACCCATTCAGCAATAGTTTGGGTTATCCATTCAGAAAAAAAACACGAAAAACAAGAAAAATACAAGGAATTAAAATTTTAAATTCCCAGTCAAGACATAACCTAGTTCACTGATGATATATCTGCATTCATTAATTTAATATATAACAGCTTTGAGTTTGTCAGAAAAGTGATTAGAATGCTAGACTCTGTGCTTTTAGAATGCCTCCTGATTAAATTCCTTCAAGAAAGCTTATTGGTGCGGCAATTATTTGGTGTAAGTGAGAAGAAAAAAGTTCTTTCAAATGTTTACACTGTGCATTTTAATTATAATCACTTCACTTAACTTCACTTCACTTCACTTCACTTACATGTAATTGAAATCACTTCCAGTGAAGCCTGCATTGTTTAATGTTTTCTTTGTGAGTCTTCAGTGGCAAAACAAATGTTGTCTTTCACCAAGCTACATGTATGAAAAGAAGCAAATGAAGGTGCCAAAACAGGTGAAAGGAAGATGGAAAAGGTGCAGCAATAACTTTACTCACCAGCTAACACAAAAAACTTTTGCATGTGCATGATTGATCCGAACTGCAAGTTGCTGAGATTTGTGAATATTTTTTTCAGTTTCGATTTTCACCATTGGCACACCAGGCAAGGCTTAGACTTCTTTATTATTTTGTTAATTAATTTTAAGATGAGGGATGATGGACCTACTTATGATGTACTGAAAGTATGGAAAATGGGTTACACTGGCAGAGGAGTTGTGGTTGGAGTGGTTGATGATGGACTGCAAAAAGATCACCCTGAGATAAAAGATAATTATGTGAGTACCTACAGTACCCTTAACAAACTGACATGTATGTCCTTCCCTGCCTCCCTACAGTACCTCCTTCCCTTCTTTTCTCCTTCGCTCCCTCCTTTCTTTTCCAGCAAACTGTACATGCAAGTGTCAAGTCTCCACTGCTATGATTTAACAAGGCATTAGTCACCTTTTCCACAAAGACAAATGGTTTTTATTTTTTTAATTTTTCTGTTACCTATATCTTTAGGACCCAGATGCTAGTTTCGACTTTATAGAAAATGACAAAGATCCATCACCAAGTGATCCATCTGACAGTCGAAGGTACTGATAATATTTTGATTTAGCCAGGCCTAAAAGCGGAGCTCCTGATAGCAATAATCAACCAAAAAGGAAAAAGAGGATTTGTTTTTCTTGGATCAGAAACTCAAAAAATGATCAATTTATTCTGAGCATGTTATTGTTCAGTGTGTTGTTTCACTATTTTTCAATTTAAATTTTAACAAACTATATAACCAAAAAGTGTACCCAAGATTACAGAAATTATGTATGTAATATATATCAAGGACTTTCCAAAAGAAGATTGTGCAAAAGATATGTTGGAAGAAAAGTCAACAATGCGGCACAGGTGAATTTGTGCAGAAATGTTGCCTTTGCACCTACTCCCTCCTTCTCTCCCAGAGTAATAACCTAGCTTAAGCGTGTGATCCAATAAAAAAAACCAGTACCTGGGCCCACGATATGGTCATGTGATACTGGTCAGTGGATACCTTGTTTTGACAGCTGTCAATAAATCATAAAATGGATGTCCAATATCAACGATGTACATATGGTAATGGTGCTACTGTCTTAATTTCCTAAGGTATAGTGCTCGCACGGCTTCAAAGATGAAATGAATGAACTGAAATGAAATGTATGAAATGAATGAACCGATCTTTGCCGTATGAAAGCAATTTAAATTGCCATTACTGTGAAATTTCACATTTGCGAGCCAATTTTCTTATGGAATAACTTCTGCTTTTGATGTGCCTTGATGCACAAAGATGGCAATTTAAAAGGCAGAATTTGTGAAATCTTCAGAGGCAAGCTAGCTTTTTCTTGGCAAAAAGTAAATGTACATCGTTTAATTCTAATATGACAGTCAGCAGAAAGCTATTGCAAGCAATGAAGAATCGTTGGATTATGCTTAAAGCAAGAAGCTACAAGAGATTTACCACAGTTCTGATTGATTACTTAGGTGAGATATTTAGCATGGACTTGTGACTCTTCAAAGCAAGGTTGTGTGTGACATTGCACCGGAGTGACAACAAAATAATCAGAAACAATGACCTTAAATCAAAAAAATCATTGTCACCATATCTACGAAGTCATAAACAAACTCTGTAAGCTTTTTTCAAAGGGAAGTCAAGTTTCTGTTAGGACATAGTGGCAAAAAAATGTTGACCAGTACCTGGCCTTGTTGGATTATCAAACACTGACACCATTGCCAGACATTGACCTGTCTCCAGCACAATTGGTGATGGGTCGTAGATTGAGAAACAAGTTGCCTATGATCGAAAGCTTGCTTCAACCAGCAAGCAACAACTAGCAAGAAGTTTCCAGGTACCTTGAAAAAAACAGAGAGAATCAGGGGAAGCATGGGACGTGAAAGAACTTGAGCCTGGAACCAAAGTTCTCATGCAGCCGTGGACAAACTCCAAAGTATGGAAACCAGCCACTGCGGTCAAGCACCACCATACACCAAGATCCTATGAGGTGCAGGCTGAAGATGACAGAAAGTATCCCCTCAACAGGCAACATCTACGAGTCTGCCCAGCACCAGGGTATGGTGGTGTGAATGCAGAATTGCCTTAAGATGCAGACCAAACTGTAGTCCAGGACAAGGAGCCAACTAGGGATGCTGAGTCTGACCAAGCTAGAATTCTCATCATGTTGCCGGATATCCCATCTCAGGAGCACGACATGCAGCCAGAACCAGCAAAGGAGAACATTACACGAAGTGGTAGAAGAGTAGTAGCACCAAACCGGCTTGACCTGTAGACTCACAGAATTACAGACTGTGTTCAGTTGATTTATTTTCTTTAAACCAGGGAGAATGAGATTTATTTTAGTTAAATTTTCATTTTACTTTAATATGAAGTGTTATATTTCTTATCAAGAAGGGTAGGATGTGACATAAAATGCTAATTTACTCTCCCCTCCCTCATCAGTCATATTGTATGTCACTTGACTAAGCATTATGGAATAAACACACTTGAAGTTGTCAGTCATCTTTGAATGTTTGCATCTTACACACCCTTGCCATATGTATTACATGAAACATGTCTGTTTCAAATATCACAAGTTGGCTTTAAAGCCATTTTGGTTGGCGTCTTGTTGGCTGGTACCGATTTTGTGCCAGAGTGCACTTGTCATATTCAGGCACCAATCCACTGTACCTCTGCTGAGTCCATGAACCTCTGCTTTACCCTGTTTGCACAGCAAAAGCAGCACAGACCAGTTACCAATTGTACTGTTTTGGTAGAGCAAAGAGTACACACAAACTGATGGTGCTGGACCCAACAGTACAAACAAAGCAACCAAGTACAGTCTGGGCAACCTTCCAAAGCATGGACCTGAAGGCCAGGAAAGCCAAACACTCACTTCTTGAGAATTCCTTTGAAAGCAACCCTTTCTTTGACATCATCAGTGTGGTGCTATTAGGGGACCTGGGCTGGACCCATTTCAAGCCCTTTAAATGGTCTCTCGCCTTTCATTGATGATGTGTACTTTAGGGGCCATGCATGCTGAAGAAACTGTTCTAATCAAACTCTCCTGTACTATACACACAAAGACCGTGCCATGGAAAAGGTCTTAGGACCTTTGCTTTATGTAAGAGGACAGGCTTGGTAAACACTGTGGCAACCAAAGAAAACTTGGCAGGGAGCGCCATTCGGGAGATGAATGCCTGCGCAGAGCATGACATCAGTGGAAAGGCTAAGCATCCAAGTTTTCTTCAAACAGGGCTATGCAGTCCTGGTACAGTGCACATGTTTTGTACTCATACAAAATACCACTGATCATTACAAAACTGATGATTTCTTAATTTTAGAAGTATTAATCATCACCAGCCAAGATGACAAGAATCATAATGCTGTACATATGACAAACCACAACATTGACTGGGACACTGCTCAATGCTTTGATAACCTACCATACAAACTATTTTCAACGATTCACTGTGGAAAGTTGTTACACTAACTAAGAACAACGTCTCTTAACAGATGCCAACAACTACTAGCGCCTTACAAACGACTTATCCATGTGGTAAACGAAACTGACAAACAGACTTCTAACAGACTGACTGAATTTGACTAACAATAGATGGACCTCAAACAGACCGATTTGACTACCAATAGACGGATCGAAACTGACCAATGACTGATGACAAACTTTGCACTAGTCTTTCAGCCAATTAACCATCATGGCTAAACAGACCAATCACTTTCTATGGACCAGACTTATAACATCATCGACTGACAAACACTATTCACTTGACTCTGAAAATGCTTCCACTCAGGTTGTCGAAACGTCAGTCACCAACAACAGTTCTTTTCAGAACTACCCTCACCTGGATGATCACACTCTACGAACTATCAATCTATTAGTAACTGATATGAGTGTTGTTAAGTGAAGTTAACAATGTTTTTTTTTTTCTTTTTAACTAGCCATGGTATGGGTTGTGCTGGTATTATCTCAGCAGTGGCTAACAATTCTTTCTGTGGAGTTGGAATAGCTCATTCTGCCAAGATTGGGGGTGAGTTCAAATAATATCCAGGAAGATAAACAGTCATTGATCTTGTCAATGTTAGCAACTAACCCGTATTAATTTAGTAGAGAGAACAATTACATGGAGTTGAGATTTCAAGGTTATAGTTTAAAGTAACCAATATAATTGCAGGATGATGGACAAATGCAGTCATTGTGGGACAAATTTTGCAACTTTTATTGCCAAAGCTTTGATGTTATTTTTTTCAAAAAACTGACAAACTTTACAGTTTCTGAATGAAGTTAATGAGCTCCTTCAGGCTGAAGACCTACTTTAAGGGAAGGTTCCAACTTTCAGTGTCCATTTTGATGAATATTTCGGTAATTTTTTTCTCAACACCTGTTCAAGATCCATGTGATTCCGAGTCCAGCAAAACATGAACAAACGAAAACCACACAACAACAAATCCAGAGCCATCTCAAGAAGCAGGAAGATGTTTCCAGGTTTCTGGTAGTTTCAAAAAAAGCAATACAAGAGCTCAATTGTCACTGTGAATAAACATAGTCAAAGTATGCCCACTCCACAAAACAGTGAATGCATGAACATCTTGTTAAGCTGATGCTTAATTAATTAATTTATTTTTATTTTTCTCTCTTATTAGATTTTATTAATTTTTATGCATATTTATTACCCTGTCTATTTATGTAGTTATTATAGCATTATAGCCTTGTAACCGAAAAACCCTTGTAGGGAGTTACAATAAAGTATGTATGTATGTATGTATGTATGTATGTATGTATGCCAATCCCGCCATCTTGAAAATGTCTTGAAACAAATGGCACCACAAGAACTTGACATGGAGATGATAACGAGCCGCAAGCCATTGAATGGTATTGAAAAGAGAAAAACTACATGTGTACATCCACTGAGCACCCAGCACTCAAGGGAGTTTCACAATTCAAAAGAAATCCATCGCAGAATTACACTGTCCTTCAATTCCTTCTCCAAAGACAACGAGAAGTCTCAGCCAGAACCACAGAAGAAAGGAAGTCCTTTCATCATTGATTCAGGCGATGAGGATTCAACTTCTGACTTCAGAACTGCTTGTTCTGTCTTTTGTTGATAGCGTGGTGTCCTCGATAAAGATATTGCTTTAATTGCGAAATGTCAAGGTCTTAAGTAACAAGCTAGATATGCTAATTTATTGCACATTGCAGATGCACGTGCAACAAGCTGCGTATGCTAATATGTTGTGAGCTACATGTGAACATGCAACACCTTTCCTTTCATAAAAAAAAAACAACAAAAAAAGTGAACATAAATAAATAAAATCACGAAATGCACGATACAGAATTACAGTTTGTGCTATAGTGTAATCCATGAAATAAATCAAAGTACTTCATGTCTCGATGCCTCATAGCTATGCAAGTGTTCAACTAATGTTCATTACATAATCTTTAAATCTGGAGGGCAACTTCTGGTTCCTAGACGACCTCCGCAGCACAATTTCCGGTGATGCATGTTGTTCAGGACTCATGTACTCGGGCTGCTCCACCTGATCTTCTCCACTGCTGTTTGAACTTGTAGGGTCGTCTACCTGCTCAGATGTATTTGATGCTACATCAGTATCGATTGATACTGGTTCACTGTAGCCGTGCACTGGATCGGTAGATGCTTTCCTAATTTGTGTGTGATTCCGACGGACAAGCCCCAACGGAGTCCTTACAGTGCATGATCTTGGCGCAGACTTGTTAACCACCTCACCATGTATCCAGGGTTTGCTTCTGTTCCTCGGGCTCGGTTTCACGAAGACTCTCTCGCCGATTGCGAATTCACTGAGCTGCTTTGATGCTTGTTTGTCATAGTGGGCCTTGGCCTTTTGTTTCCTTTCCGCAATGTTCTGGGTCACTACACTTGGCACTGTTAGTTGCGGTTGGAGTTTGCTTATAGCCATGGGAATCAGATCCCGGAGTCTTCTAGACATCAATCTCTGTGCCGGTGAATAAACGTGACCCTGCTGAGGTGTATTGCGATATACCAGCAAAGCAATATAGGGGTCCTCTTCCCGTGATTTCTTTAAAATTTCACTGCGGACTCTGCTTTCCCGTTGCCACGGCTGTGATAAGGTGAGGACTTTACCAATGCAAATCCATAGTCGCGTGCAAACCGTGAGAACTCATGACAGTCGAACTGTGGGCTATTATCACTGATGCAAGTATCCGGTATTCCATGGCGTGCGAAGTTTCTTTTCATAGCTCTGATGACAGTGCTTGCTGCAACCTTTGTGAGTGACTCAAGTTCAAAATAGTCGCTGTAGTAATCTACCATCATGAGGTATTGCTTTCCATCCAGTGTGAACAGGTCGACGCTTATCTTTGACCAGGGACGTGAGGGTATCTTGTGCGAGAGCATGGGCTCTGTTGGCCGCTCAGCGTGGTACTGGCTGCAAATTCCACACGACAAGCAGGTTTCTCGGATGTCCGACTGCATTCCAGGCCAGAAAAGGCATTCCCGCGCTCTCCTTATGCTGCTGTCATAGCCTTGATGAGCTTTGTGTATCTTGCGAAGCATCTCCACTCTCAGTGAGGAGGGTACTATGACTTGATCCAGTTTGAAAAGAACACCGTTGTCAGCTGTGATCTCCTCTCGGTAACTCCAGAATCTCCTAATTTCCTCTGGTACTGATTTTCTTTCATCGGGCCAGCCAGTCATTGTTATGGAGTTTAGGATGGACAGGACAGGGTCCTTGCTTGTTTCGGTTCGAATTCTTTCCAACGTGTCAGCTGTTACATTACCGGGTTTAAGATCCATTTCCACCAATTCCATACGAAAAACATCTGATTGTTGCGATTCAGATGAGTCCTTGAGCGCCGCACGTGATAACGTGTCTGTTTTGCATGGTAATAAGATGTCAAGGCCTTTCCGGTTCTGCTATTTTTATCAAACCGGCTACTGGATCAAAACATCAAAATCTAAATCCTGTATTTAGGCAGTAAAATTGTGCAATTTCAAAGTGGATAAAATAAAGTGCCAATTGAACTGACTGGAGTGCAATTTTGGTCTGAAATCATATTATTTCAAATCGAGCGTGTGCTGGACACTCATTCAATTTTGAAATCACGCGCATGCTTTCAGACCTAGTAATATACAGGCAACAATTTCTGCCTTCTGATTGGCTAAGAACATGTCAATCCCAAATCAGTGCAATTTCATCCGTGCAGAAAAGTGAAGTTGAGTGCAAAACGGTGAAATTGAAAATGATTGAAAGCTGCGACAAAATTGAGCTCAGACAGAGAAAATGTCGCACAAAAGTTAGATGAAGATTGAAACTTTTTACATAAATTTTAATAGAAAGACTTAATGACAAAGCAAAGTACAAAGGTCAACCGAAATTCATTCCTAAACTAGTTATTGCAAAGGGTGTAAGATAAAGATATAAAATTATACCCAAAAATGGTGAGGACAAAAACAGACTTAATTCTAAGTGGAATTCCGGATCATGACAAAATCCCAGTTGAAAAGGTAAAGGTTAAAATTCTTCTGACGTACTATAAAGCAAAATGCAAAGGACCCAATAAGATGTCCTAAGAACCTGCCACATCTTATTTTTGAAGAAAGAACAAAGCTTAGAGATTAGGATAGATAGTTCACCAACAATGCCTTGCAAAAGCTTTAAGAGGCAAATCTAACCTGTTCAATGTCCAGTGAAGATTGGAGTAGTCAATTAAGTCAGGCAGCAACCAGGAGAAGTTGATAAATGTCCTGCAGTGCTAAGAAAATCCATTTCTTGGTAGATTTTAGCCTTGTTTCAAGGCATTTTTGTTGATTAAGCAAGCTGGGTGGAAGAGTTTCTTCTTGGCAAAGATAAGCTTAAACATGGCACAGACACCAATCGAAAAACAGTTGGCAAGAAAGCTGCAGCAAAACCTCAGGGATTTTTTCCTTTGCTTTCTTGTCAAGTTCTTAAACACTGCCTTTCGTGGTTACAAGAAACTACAAGGGATCTGTACATGACTACGTGGAGAGAGAGAATTAATTTTTACATTGTATGCTTGAATTCACATGTCAAATTTTATTCAGTAAAGCTAAAGTAGCTTGACACCTCCATTTCTAATGTAAAATAATGAAGTGTGACAGAAATTGTCACTTGTATATGTTATGGTGATCAAAATGTTTTATATTTACTGTTCAGCCATTGGAGTAGCTCTATGAGCCTGCTAGTGTTCGTTGTTGGACCTGTCTTATTGTGTGTGTGTTCTGTCTATGAATTCTTAATTCTAACCCAAAAACATAACATATCTGCAGGGCTCGAAATTGTGACCAATACGGTTGCATTTGTGACTTAATTTTTCTTATTTGCGACTAGAAAAACGAGAGTAGTTGCGAGTTGGTTTTGCCTTGACTGATGCGAAATAAAAGGGCTAGCAGTTGAATTTTTGCTTAAATAAATTTCTAAATGAAAAGATTCATTGAAGTTGCGTCTTATAATTTTGTTACAATCTGAAGGTTTACCGTAATTTACCTGGGATGCATACATGCAACAATATTCCTTCAACAGCTGGAAGAGCTCTCACAGCCGAGGCGTGCTCTCAAAGAGGGAACTGCAAACATCAATTACATCTAGCTTGCTCTGTTCAGCAGTAGGTTTATACCTTTTTCAGCAAAGGTTTATGGGCAGATGGACTGTGTAATTATTTTTATACTTTTATGTCTTAAATCAAGTGCCATAGGGTGGACCGTTCTTGTTTTGTTGTAATGAACCTATTTTAGGGCTAAAGGAGGCTATCAGTACTGCCTTTGAAGGAGTGGGGGTCTAAGACTGGATGGAGAAGCTGGCTGCTTTTGGGGCTGATGGGGCCTCCATTAACCTCAGTAAAAAAGCAGGCCTTGCTGCATTGCTTACACCGTTGACTTCATTGTCTACCTCACAGGCTTGAGCTTGCCTGCTATAGCTCCAAGGCTGCTGCAAGCCTGTGGAGGATGTGTACAATGTCCTTAATCAAATAATATTTGGAAAACGTACCATTATAGCCCCAAAAGTCACAGGGCTTTGAGGTCTATAGCGGATGAGCTAGAAATTAATATCGTGAAGCCAACGCAAGTCAAAGGGACCTGCTGGCACATTAACTGAGCGCTCAAAGTCTTTGTGAGTCTGGTCAGTATGCTGCCATGCTGATGCATTTCCAAGATCTCAGTGTCAACTGCAAAAATGCAGACATCCAGGGGAGAGCGCAGCACGCCTCTCAAAAGATGAAGGATATTCATTTTGCTGCATTTTGTCATTTTTTGGCAGACTTGTTCGCAATTCTCAGTCGGTTGAGTCTGCAAATGCAACAAAGTGAAATTATACTCCCGTCAGTAGTGAAGTCCCATCTCAAGGGAACATTACTGAGAGTTGAAAGTGTTGCATGTTGTCCAGTGGCAGATGGCCATCTCACCAAATTCTGGGAGAAGGTGAAAGGCACTCAAACCTTTCAAGGAGTGGCTTTGACAGGTTCAATCCATCGTAAAGCAGCCAAACATGGAGGAAGCACATCATAAAGTCTTCAGTCTGAAATGGAAACCACTGCAAGTCTCACTTCGCAGTCTTTGCGATAAGTTTGGTGTGCTGCTAGGTATTGAGAGCCAAGCAGGCAAAAGCCCGAGTTACGACTCAACAAAAGTGGTTAGCGACATGCTCATTTTCAACGTTGACAGCTAGCCAACGCGCCCTGGTGACCTCCTCGATTTTGGCAGTGAAGAAATCATGTGCTTGACACAAAGGTTTCAGCCCCTTTTAGAAAGAGCAGGATGCAAGATCTCCGCTATTCAAGATCGGTGGATCTCTCTTAAAGTCATGGTCAATGGGCAGTTCCACAAGCTTGATTATGGCAGCCTTTGGGAGATGCTACTGACCAAAGTGCCCTACAAGGACGATTTCAAAGATGTTCTACATCTAGTGAAGCTATAGCTAGTTCTGGTCCTCCCTATTTCTGCCGCACAATGCGAGGGTGCTGTTTTGGCTCAGAATCAAATTAAAAGCAGCACCAGGGCAACCTTGAGTGTTTCCTGTTTTGGGAGATTTGATTCGCCTGTCCTCAGAGGGTCTCCCTGTTGCTGAATTTGATCTGACTCCAGCAGTCAACCGGTGGTTTGAATGCGACAGATCTAAGGGAGAAAGGGCATGACGACCTCATTTCATGAATTGAAGCAGTGGCTGTGCATAACTGACAAAACTGTGTATGGTATTTGATCAGACAGTTTCTGTTAAAGGGGTAATGAATGGAGTCTCGGATCTCTGCAAAGCATTTTAGAGCCGAATTTTGTCTAATACTCAAATTTTGGGTCTGGGTCTCTATATCTTGTAGTCTCCTCTTTGTTTTTATGAAGCCATATTCATATATATCCCCTGTGTTGTTTGTTGTTCTTCTTATTTTTCATGGTTGCTGAAATAACCGAGGAGTTAGGCCGACAGCCAGAAATTAGAAAAAGGTGTATTCTTGCTGTACTCTATGTGGAGATTAGATATCATTCACCATCCCTCTCTCTTTCCAAAACAGGGTACTCTTCCTCTTCCTCTTCCTCTTCCTCTTCCTCAACCACTAAGACTGCATTTCTTGGCATTAAGGGGGTATCCTGTCTGCACATCTTGCCCAAAGCAGGCAAGCCTCGTATTTTAGTTATTGGCCCTCTGAGCTAATAATTATAACTAACTTGTGTAATAATGTACATTTAGTGTAACCTTGTTACTTCTTTTTGCTCTGTAATGTTTGAGTCATTTATATCAAGAGAATGTCAGGTGCTGGCAACCATTGAAGATGAGCCATTGGTGATATCCTACTTTAAATACATTTTTGAGAAGCCCACTTTGGACATGAATTCATGTAGTATTTTTAATTTTTTTTATAGGTATAAGGATTTTAGGTCAGGAAGGAATCAAGGATGCTTTAAAAGCAAAAGGTCTTGGTTTTAATATGAATTATGTGGACATCTACTCCTGCAGCTGGGGTCCTGATGATAATGGTTTTGAAGTAGCAGAGGCTGGTGTGATGACTGAAGAAGTTCTTAGGCAAGGTGCATTAAAGGTACAGCAATGCCTTTATCTCTTTTTCATATTATTTTCTGTGATATTTTTTTTGAAGTTTCAGACCTCATAATTAACTAGTAAGGCAATCTCAGATAGTGCAGATGGAGAGTGCAATGTACAGCTCTCACACATAGTAGTCACATGGGTTCCATGCCATCTCCTAACTTTGCAGAATATGAACCGAAAGAAACCATTTATTAAGAGATAATTTTAGCAGTTTTTATGTTTCATTAACTCATAGTAATCTTTTGTCAAGACAGCTTTGAATTTCACCAGGGTTTTATAGATTTATTTTCATTCATTAGTCAAGGACGCTTTAACTACATGTAAATGGATCATATGTATTAAAGGTACCCGTCTACCTATATTTGACCAATACTGTTGGTCGAATATTGGTTGAAACATATTGCCTGACATGTTGACCAAGTATCAGCCACCTTGTGGTTGAGAGTCGGCCGATATGTTGGTCCATACATCGGCTGATATTCGCATCACATGTCATCAATGTCTTGACTGACGTGTCGATTGACATGTTGAATGGTATATCGATGAAAAATTTCGATACTTTGTCAGTTTATCGGTCTACACTGGGCCGGCGCCTCCACTGGTGGTGCATTGTGGTGGTATATTTGTTGACAGGCTGTGGTATACTGTTTTTTGTTAACCTTCATTATTTTGATGTCAGCCATATCATATCAGTAGCCAAGACACAAGTCATCTTTACTTGTTCTCTATTGAACTAATCATGCACTTTCATTGACTATCATCAACTATTATTCATTGTGAATTTGTTAAAATTCTTTATGGGATAGTCAATGATAGTTTTTTCCCGTTTGCCAGAGTCGATGATAGTCAATGAGAGTCGACGAAAACTCTCATGATATTCAACTCTTGTCAACTCTCATCCTCGTTTGGCGCTGGCTTTTACCGGACTGATAAACCTCTCGGCAAACCAAGGCAGCCTGGCCAACGGGGCCAGCCCTTCACATGTGATCTAGTCTAATCAGGCCCTTAAGTGGCGAAGAAACCATGTTGATGTCTGCCCCTGGCTTACAGATTCGATTTTAGATTCATATGAACTTAAACATAAGGGCCAATTTACACGGCCCTTGTATATTTACAGTGATTCTAGTGACATGGCGTTTTTCCCTTAGCTGTATATGAAAGACTGTTCAAGTTCAAGATAAAACTCTGAAAAATGATTGTGTTTACGTTTGCAAAACCAATGTCAAGAAGCTAAAAGAGCCTTGGCCGTTTTACATTGCTTTTTTGCATTGAATGTGCAACCAAATCAAAGATTTTGAAATGACGCTAAGATATTGCACAGCTGGATACATAATCAGACAAAGTAAGCCCTCAGATATTTAGTTGAACCCTTCTGCTGAGGGATTTTGGTTAAATTTGGACAGAAAATTGGCTTTGTATTGATGCGGAATTCGAAGGCTGTAGAAAAAGTTTCATCCCTTGCAATAAATTAAGAAGTTAACAAGTGACTGAGCGGTTTCCGAAGATTTCTCATTTCCAGATCTCGCACCACTTGACAAGGTATAATTTATTCGCTTTCAGACCACATACCGGCATGTCGCGTATTTAAAATTCAAAATGGCCACTACAAATCAAAAGGAAAGTTTATCTTTTATTTTTTTCCAAGATGATGTGAAGGCTCCTAACTTATGTTTGTGGTACTAATTGGTGTTGGTAGAGTATTGGTGGAATGCTGGTCACTTGTCGATCGACCTGTCAGTCAAGACATCGGCCGACACAGCAGAGTCAGCTGATGTAGTGACCGAGTGTCGGTCATCACATTGTCGCCGATGTAGCAGCTGATCAATGTTGATCGATACTCTGCCAATATGTTCACCGCGGATGGACCGATATATCCATCCAGTGTCCATTAAGGAGTATCAGTCCACGGGTGGGTTTAGTACACATGATCCAACTAAACATTTAGATTTGGCAAATTTAAACCCAAAGCATAACTCTTTCTGTAGACCATATTATTTTTCAAGATATCCATGGACTGTAGCAGTTATATGATCTCTTCAAATCAGTTGAAATTTGACATGTGAATTGAGTTGCAAGACTTTTATTTTGTAAATGGCTAGAAAGTACAGAAACTGTTTCTACTTGAAAGTGATATTTAGCTCAATCCCTACAGTGCATAATTTCACATGTGATAAGTGTGTGCATTAAAAATGGCGGCTTTTTCTTTACCTTGCCATGGAGTTACATTGTCATTTTCTCGAAAACGAGTATGGTGACCTATCATGTTTTTTTTGTTGTTTTAGATAGAGTAACAAACTTTTCTATTTAAAATAAATATGGACCAATTCTCAGTGTAGAACAAGAAACAATCGTCGGAAACACGAGTTTAGCAAGCAATCATCTATAATTTGGGTGCTATTATAAGGATTTATTGGGTATAAACATGCACAGTGATGCTGCTACTAAACATGGGAACCCCTCATTTTTATTACAAAATTCAAGTTCCTACATGTATAATTACATTACATTACTTTCTTTACCCTCGGATTTTAGAGTAGCTTATGCAGGTATTATCTCCAAGCATTTAGGCATCAGACGAGAGATGACCACCACACCAGGAACTACGTCCCCTACTATTTTCAAACAGTGTGTGGGTTCTTTTACGTCCCACAGAATTAATTATGAAGAGTTGTGACATGGGGCCTACGGTTTATTGTCCTTATCCGAGAAGACTAGAAAGTCTAACCATTTGCAGATGTCATTACAAAGGCAGCACTTTCTCCTCAGTTATTTAAAGACCCTGAGTGTTGGTCCGGCCGGCGTTTGAACCCTCGACCTCCCGCACGCTGGTTGGGAACTCTACCTACTGAGCTAACAAACAATCAATAGAAAAAGCACTCAGATTATGAAGTTACAATTTTGTAAAAGTTAAAAATCAAGGCAAGTTTTTTCTGTCTCTGTGCACTAGTTTGTACTTACTGTTCTTTTCACCAGCCGTAACTATTTATGCAAGCTATTTTATCAGATTTTATTTTTTACCACAAAATACAAGTAATACTAAAAAAACAAGGCAATCACACAAAAGCAAATACAAGTGGTGAGGAAGCCCAAAAAGAAACCATGGGGCTTATAGATATTGGGCTCCCTCAGAGTAAAAAATAGTTAACAGTAACAGTAAGGCCAGGATCGAAGGTAAAATACAGTGAATGAAAGTGTAGATTAACTAGTTACAAAGAGTGAGTTAAAAACAAAAACAAACAAACTAAGGTTAAGTATGACAAAATATATAGCAAAGATAATATCAAACATGTGAAGAAAGGTACGTAATTACTATAAGATTTTCAAGCTAATAATTAATATAAATATTTTTTTTCAATTTTGCTCTGAATGAATGGAGAGAGTTAGATTCTTTAATATCATTATTTAAAGAGTTATAAAAAGTTGGTCCTTGGAAACTGACAGAAAATTTTCGAAGGTTAGTTCTACAAAAATGAAGGTGAAAATCGTTCGCGTATCTAGTGGCATAGCTATGTACTTGTTTGTTTAAAGAAAAATAATTGTTGAACTTTGAAGGCAAAAGAGAACAGCTGAAAGAAAACATAAGTTTACCCAATTCTAGTTGTCTAACATCGTTAAGTTTTAGTAGCTCCAGTTCTTTGAAAATAGGGTCTGAATTAGAATCAAAAGTCGATTTAGAAATAATTCTGATAACTCTCTTTTGCAAAGAGACAAGACGGCGAAGATTAGTTTTGTACGTAGATCCCCAGACAATGATGCAATAATGAAGATAAGGATAAACTAAGCAATAGTAAAGAGTTTTTAGACATGGTTTAGGTAGAAAAAATCTTGCTCTACTAATGACTCCTATTGATTTCGAGATTTTACCAGCTACTTGAGAAATGTGCGGTTTCCACGTTAGATGTTCATCAAGGACTACACCGAGAAAGAGCGTTTCTTTAACCTGCTTGATTCTTTGTTCATTTACGCTTATTTGCATTGGAAAATGATAATTTTTCTGTCTAGGCTTAAATAACATAAAGTTTGTTTTCTTCAGGTTTAAGGAGAGTTTGTTTGCCTTAAACCAAGCGGATAATTTATTAAGTTCGGAATTAAGTGAGATTGCCAGGTAGACAGGATCTTTATGGGACATAAATAAATTGGTATCATCAGCGAATAAAATCAGCCCCAACAACCGTCGACACGTTACTTAAATCATTAATATAAAGCAAGAAAAACAAAGGGCCCAAAATGGATCCCTGGGGGACACCACAGCAGATAGTTTGTGGAGAGGAACTATGACTGTTAAATTGAACGAATTGCAACCTATTGGACAGGTAGCTTCTAACCCAGTCCAGAGCCACGCCTCGTATACCATAGTGTTCGAGTTTGTCCAGCAGAATATTATGATCAACGGTATCAAAGGCCTTAGAAAGATCAAGAAAAACACCAACGGCATGTTCATTGCGATCGAGAGCAAGGGAGATTTTTTCATATAGGTCAATTAATGCTAACGAAGTTGAATGATTTTTTCCTAAAGCCAAATTGATTATCACAAAGAATTTCTAGTTTACATAAATAATTGTAAAGGCGACTATAAACAACCTTTTCAAGAAACTTAGAAAAGCTAGGGAGAATCGAGACCGGTCTATAATTCGTAAAGAGTGATCGATCACCGGCTTTAAAGAGTGGAACCACGCGAGCAAGTTTCATTTGGTCGGGAACAATTCCACGAGTGATAGATAAATTGATTATATGAGCTAAAGGTTCGGCTATAATTATTTGAATTGACTGTTTTATGATGGAAATGGGAATTCCATCATGGCCAGCTGACTTTCCTGATCGAAAAGCATTAGAAATTTCCGCTAGCTCATTCGGAGTCACTGGATCAAAAAATACCGATTGAAAAAAGTGACTGACCAGAGAGAAAACTACGGTGAGAGACAGACGAGTGAATTTCTTTGGCTAGATTCGGTCCAATACTAGAAAAATAACTACAGAATCTATTAGCGATGTCTACTGGATCCGTAATTTCTTGGTTGTCAATTTCTTGTCAATTTTCGTTTGGAATTGATTTTAGACGCTTTCCTTTTTGTCTTAATAATTTCATTAAGAACTCTCCACGTAGCTTTAGCATTTGATTTAGAAGCATCGATTTTCTTTTCGTAATATGTACGTTTAGCAATTCTTAAGGAGTGATTCAATTTGTTTTTGTAATTTTTATATCGAATTTCATAATGCGGAGATTGATTAGTGAGATACTGTTTATACAACTTATTTTTCGTTCTTATCGACTTCAGAAGTCCTTTCGATAACCAAGGCTTGCTCAGACGGAAATTCATAACTTTGATTTTTTTAAAAGGAAAACAAAAGTCATATGCATTAGAGTATTGTTCGAAGAAGCTGTTATAGGCATTGTTTGGATCATCAAAAGTGGAATACTGAGACCAATCAATTCTCTCCAAGTGCGACAAAAACTTAGTTGTGTTGACTTGATTTACATCTCGAACAAAAACAGTTTCGGCACAAGCGGAGATTGAGGTGTCGAAATGAATAGAAAAAATAGGCAGATGGTCAGAAATATCAGTGAAAAACAGACCGCTCCTAGATCTATCGAAAAATTGATTGACGAAAATGTTGTCAATTAAAGTTGCCGAATGACTAGTTAGTCTTGTAGGGCGCGTAATCAATGGCAAGAACATGTTTGAATATAGCGCATCTAAAAATTCACCAGTGGCGGAATGACTGTGGTGGTTCATTAGATTTAAATTAAAGTCGCCCATTAAATAACATATCTTATTTTCTTTTGAAATTTTACTTAATAGCTCATTGGTCATTGTTAAAAATTCATCAACATTTTGATTTGGCGGCCTGTAAATCACACCAGTAACAATGTTCTTTCCCTGGGGCTTAACGATTTCAATAAACAAAGATTCTGCAACGTTTGGCTCCGAAAAATCAAGATCGCATCGAAATTTAAAATTCAAATTGCTAGAAACATACAAACCAACTCCACCACCAGATCTATTTTCCCTACTTTTATGAACAAAATTGTAACCGTCGATGTCGACTGACGGTGATAAGTCATTTAACCAAGTTTCGGAAATACCAATCAAAGAGAATTTTAAATTTACGTTAAATAAAAGATCGGTTAATTTACTAGCATTACATTGTAGGCTACGAATGTTTAGGTGCAGTAGAGAAAAGCTGTCACGAATACGTGAATCTTCACTGGTTAGCATGTCATTAAATTGATCTTCGATAAAATACTCACAGACATCGCTAAATAAATCAAGGTTGGCGTCAGGGTCAAGGTCAAATGACTGAGCCAGATTTGTTCTGATATTGTGAAGTAAAGGATTGAAACTTAAACCAGCCAATCTATTAGCATCATAACGAACAGGACCATTTTGCATTTCATAAATTGCTAGGTTGAAGTCAGCATCATCAAGGCCGTTAAAGGGAAGTGAAAATTCCGGAAAGACAGACATTTTCATTTTGGGGGAAAACATAATAATAATAATAATAATAATAATAATAATAATAATAATAATAATAATAATAATAATAATAATAATAATAATAATAATAATAATAATAATAATAATTATAATAATTATAATAATTATAATAATATAGCTTTATTTAACCACGGGATCCTTTCACTACAAAGTGGTCTTCTAAAGAGCCGTGCATATTAAACCTAGTATAAAAAGCTAAGACTTAAAAATTACAAACATTATTGTTTAATCCTATGATAAATACTAGAAAAAAAGGAGAATTCTAATGTACAATAGCGGAATAAAAACTATTTAAAGTAGTGGCCTGCTTAGCCTCCGCTGACAGACTGTTCCATGTTACCGCGCCCCTATAACGAAAACTTTTCTTGAGGGCCTCAGTGTTCGGTCGCGGAATAAACAGGTTAAGTTGTGCTCCTCGAAGATTATGCCTGTGGATGGTATTAACCTTGGCGAATTTGTCAGACAGGTATTCGGGTACAAGGTTATTTACAGTTTTAAACATTAGAGATTTTAGCTGTTTTGCACGTCTGTCAACTAGGCTATTCCATTTAAGGGCATGAAGAATCGGGGCGGATCTGGCATCCCAACTAGACCCTGTTATTATTCGTGCAGCCCTGTTTTGCAGTTTCTCTAGTTTTTGGCTGAGGCCATTTCCGATACAGCCCCAGACAGCACTGCAATAATCGAGATGCGGAAGAACCAATGACTTGTAAATTGTGAGAAGAGTACTCTGGTGACATATCGGTCTTAGCCTTCTCAAGGCAGCTAGTATTTTGGCAACTTTGCCGATGACTTCGGAGATGTGGGCCTCCCACGAGAGTATCTCATCAACATGAACGCCTAGGCATTTGTAACTATTGACTCTTTCAATTGAGTGCCCGTCAAGGCATATGTGTGGTTCACTAGGGAGCAAAGAGATTTTTTGCCTTGTGCCTGTAAACAGACATTTAGTCTTGAGGACATTTAGACTTAAACGGTTAGAATCAAGCCATTGCTTCAAATTGCCTAAATCATGAGTCAGGGATGAAAACAACTTGTTAGGGTCTTTGGAGGCAAACGTGAGATTCGTGTCATCGGTGTACATTCTCACATCTGATAGAAGGTTGCAGTTTGGGAGATCATTAATGTACAATAGGAATAGTAGGGGGTCGAGGATTGAACCCTGAGGCACCCCACAACTTATAAAGCTAGTTTCAGAATTTACATTGTTTATAACTGTAACCTGAGTTCTATCAGAGAGGTAGTCACTGAAAAGATTAAGACTTGTACCTTTAAACCCATACAGCTCCAATTTTGACAAAAGGATCTCATGGTCAATGGTATCAAAAGCCTTTTTTAAGTCAATAAACAGAATGGCATTTGTCAAACCATCGTCGATGTTGAGATACCAGTTGTCAGTGATATCAATAAGAGCTGTAAGAGTAGAGTGCAAAGGTCTAAAGCCAGACTGATATTTTGAAAGTAGCTTATTGACAGTTAGATATGCATATACCTGGTTAAAGATGGTTTTTTCAAAGAGCTTGGCAATTACAGAAAGCACAGAGATTGGCCTGTAATTGGCTGGGTCAACCTTCGAGTCAGCTTTAAAAATTGGAGTTACTCTAGCACTCTTCCAGTCTTTGGGGATGATTCCAGTGGGAATAACTAGATTAAAAATATGCGTCAGAGAAGACGCAATGAATGTAAATGACATTTTTAGGAGGCAAGTTGGGATACCATCGAGGCCATCAGCCTTGCCCACAGGAATGTCATTCACAAGTTTACGCAGTCCGTCAATAGTAAGTAATTCAAGCTCGAAGGTGCTCTCACAAGATTCAATAAAGTCACGGAAACTGACTCGAGGGGGATTTATGTTAGCTGCTAAGTTAGGGCCAATATCGGTAAAATGCCTGTTGAAAGCGTTGCTTAGCTCCTGGGGGTCAGTTATCACCGTGTCACCAATAATCAATTTTGAGGCCGGTGTAAAGTTTTTCTTTCGCGATAATAATGTATTGATTCCATTCCAAGTCGCTTTAGCTTTCCCAACATTATCCTCGAAGTAGGAATGATAGTAATTCTTCTTGGAGGCCTTAATAGAATGGTTTACATGATTCTTAAAACTAAAATTAAGAAATAGATGAAAAACAAGGGGATAAAATAGCAATAACAAATAAATAACTTAGCTGTTCTCGACATTAGGTCTGTCTCTTATAACCAGTTTATCTAACACAAAATAAGCAATCTTCCCTGCTCTTTTGGCGGCTTCCATCTTTGCACGTTGACTTTCTCTTTTCCCAAGAGTTACTGGAGAAAGGTCTTCTTTCACGAATATATTGTCGGGTTTAATTCTTCGGGCACTTTTCAGGATCGTTTCCCTCTCTTTCCATTCACGAAGGCGACAAACAATGGTTCGAGGACGACTTGCAGAACTCTGGGCCGAAGCTGACCTACGAGGACTTTTACCCACGCGATGCGCTCTCTCAACATCAGGAGCACTGGCGAGGTTCAACTCATCTTTCAAAACTTGCTTTACTTTCGCTTCAGTTATTTCCCATGTTTCGTTATCCTCTTCGGGAATACATTATTTCGCCGACTCTGATTTTCTAAATACTCCATTTGTTCTTCTTGATGGTCCAAGTCGTCTTGAATTTCTTCAATGGCGGAGTCCAGATCTTGCAATTTGAGCAATGAAGGCTTCAAGTCGTCGATGTCCTTTTGAGAAAACTCGTGGCTGTTTTTCAGATCACCCGTTTCCTTTTCAGAACTAGCAATTCTTGCTTTTAACTCGGCTACTGAATGAGTTAAAGAGTCGAGGCGAGTGTTTACATTAGTTACGATCGAATCGAAGAAGCTCTTGAACATTCTTTCCTGCATCTGTAACATCTTGCGAAGCGTTGCCAGTGTTACAAACTCTCCTTGAACATTTACTTCTGATGGTGAAGAACTAACCCAAGCTTTCGAATGACGTGTATCGGGCATGGTTTTGGACTTAAATTTCGTTTTTTGTTGTGAATTGCACTGGGAATTTCCAAGCTCCTACATAATGTGAGTTCTCTAGTGGAAAGCAAAGAAAGTTCAGCTTTTAAACTTTCTATAGCTACTTAGCTTATTGCAGATACGGTCCTAACATATATCTATAATGTACCAGATGCCTCGGGTCTGTTTTTGTTTCTACATTACAACCTCAAGCTGGAATGATGATTATCTATTTTTCTCCTTTTCTTTCTTTGCCCCTTGTTATTACAGTGATACTGTAAGTCATGTAGACATTGTAATTTAAATAGTGTAAGTAGATTATAGTGCTGTAAGTAGTCTAAAGGGTGTACTGTTTGTGATTGTATAAATTGATTGTACACTGTAAGTGTTGTTACCCTTTTTGTGTTATTGCAAAATTAAAAAAAAAAAACTAGGCAAGTTATTTTATCAGATACGGTCCTAACATATTGGTGGACTATTTTAGTGAAGATTCTGCAAATTATATAATTTCCCTTGTTGTAAAGGCATTAGTTACCTAGAGTGGAAGGGAAAGCAATATCAGGGTTTTCAATAAGGGCCGGCGGCCGGTAAAATTCGCCGGCTACTTCGCATGATTTTGCTGTCTTCTTTGATTGATTGGCATGAAACATTTTTCTACAAAACACGATCCTTGGATTGGCCAATATTTATTCATAAAACTCACAAAAAAATTCCCTGAATTCCTAGTAATTTAAGTGGTGGTGACTCTCGATCATTTGTTTCTTTCTTCGTTCAAAAACAATTATGATGAGCAACCTGACCTTTACGCATAACCTCAGGATCTGGGTGTAAAACCCGCACAACGTGTGCCCAATACAGATATCCACGTGCTCTGAAAACCACTCATGCGTGACATGACTCCCCGCTTTGAGGGTAGTCCGAACAACAATGCCGATCAACTTACCGTCGCTTGCTTACTACCTGTCCACATGCGTGACAAAAACATGTTTTGCTGGCCAATGAAAATTCAAAGTTTTGACAGCCAAACTTCAAAGTTTACCTGCCAACTTGGGAACGTTTTGGCGCCACTTATGCAAACACTTGAAGGGAAGCAAAGTCAGCAACGCGTATGGGCATTTTGTCTTTTGTGGTATTGAAACTTACAATGAACTATAGGAAATCAATAAAGGAATTTCTGTCTGACCACCTTGCTTAAAATTACTGCCCAACTTATTTATTGTAAATCCCATGTCTTCAGTTCCCAAACGGTAGATACTACGATTATCAGTCGAGTAAGGTGCGACAAAAGTTTGGTCAACAGGTTTTAACGTGAAAATCGTGTTGTTGTCAGGGGCAACTTGCTCTGTTTCCAGTGGCAATTTGTCGGCTGTTGATGTCAATGGCAGCAAAGTGCGCAAAAGTAGTAGGCAACGAGACAGCAGGCGATGCACGGCTGACGATATTTTTACCAATGGAAACAAGGTAAGTTGCCCATGACAACAACGTAATTTGAGGCCAAAACTTTGTCACCAACCTTCTGTCGTGCCTTACTCAACTGATAATGGTAGTAAATCAGCTACGATCATTTGCATGAGTGGCGCCAAAACATTCCCAAGTGGGTGGGTAACGTTTGGCTGTCAAAACGTTGAATTTTCATTGGCCAGCAGAACATGTTTTTGTCACGCGTGTGGACAGGTAGTTGCAAATGACGGTAGTAGCCAATTCGTAACATCCATACAGTTGTACTAAATAAAAATTTAAGACCATTTTAAGAACATTTTGAGGCTGATTTGTCACAAAGCACCCGATAAATAAGAACTCAATCAGCCTGACCTCCGAAATCGTGTGTTCTTATATGCGGGTGTTTACTGTAGTTTCCCTCCCTATACACATCTGTTTTACTCTTTGGTAGAAATACTTTAACAAACTCATTGTAAAAGAATATGTGGTTGGGCTGAATGTCAGCTAATTCACTAAAACAAAAAAACCCAGCAAAGCCTGTAAGGAGGTTACTGCCGCAATACATAAGTCCTTCGACGATGCGCCTAGCACCAAATCAGTTAATACTTTTAACAATGTCAGCATCCATGGGCTTCTTGCTAACTGGAAGGCTCCTTGTTCTCTTGGCACACTTCTGTAGAAGGCGTTGTCCAAAGGAGTAGGGCAGTCATCAGGTGTAAAAGATTGTAGCCATTTAAGCGCGACGTAGACGTACCAATACCATTGGCAGGGAACCTAGCTGGTGATCTAAGTTAAATAAATAAGGGACGACCACGGGAAAGTAAAAGGGACCTGAACAGAAATCTGTCTACTCCTACACCACTCAAAAAACATTTTAATTTAATTAATGTACTTTTACCCAGTAGAATTAGCCCTGGGGTTAATTAGCAAGACACTAAATAAGGAATTGCGATCAGGCCTAAGAGCAGAAGGGAGTAATGTCCAAGCTTTACTTGCAATTACAACCTGCAAGAAAAATTATAAATATAAAGTTTTATAACAAAGGAAAAGCAGGGAAAGGAAAATAAAACTTCAGTCAAATGACCTAACAAATAAACACCTAAAGTATACACCAAAGGAAAACCTCAACTCTATAACATAGTAATTAACATAGTAATTAAGGTAACCGTTGCATATTGCCAGTTGGCTTTAACTTAAACTTAGGCTACAGATTAAAACCTCAAGTCAGTAGCATGAAAATTGTCACTGTTTGCAAACAATCCATTTTCTAAGGGCGTGTTTGTTTGGGATATTCCGGAATAAGAATATATTCCGGAATAGGTAAGTTTTTCGTTTGCCAAATGAACAATTATTCCTGATATTCTGAATATTCTGATGCGCTTGCTGTCTGTTACACAAAAATGTCAGCAGATTTTTTGTCGCTTAGCAACTTTAGCAGCAAAAATCACAGGCTCAGACAAGTGATGGGTGTCAGTGATTTCCACTTTCCCTCAACCTGCTCAAGTCGTGCGCTGAAGTTTGGATTTCCTGCCGCCATACTCGCTGTCATTAGCTCCCAAACGCTTTTCTTCTCACAATTTACATTTCTGAAAAGCTTTTCATGCTCCTTGTATTGGGAAATTAACAGCAGAGTGTCCTCTCTGCTCCACCAGAAGTCCTTCTTTCTCTTGACAGCCTCAACACTTTCACCTGAACACGACGCCATCTTTGTTTAAAGCGGAAACAATGACACCATTAGTCTAACTCTTCCAACTATTCTGCTCCTGGCAGCAGAATAGCAGGAATGGAAATCCAGGGATTCCGGAATGAGAATAGCTCCCAAACAAATGCTTACTCGCATTATTCCAATTATTCTTATTCCGGATTGATCCCAAACGAATGCACCCTAAGTTGACTGGCTCATGGCCACATCATTATTCATATCAGCTAGGCTTTTGAAAAAAATAGTCTTGCTATGCTTTCATTACAGGGTCGGAAAGGACGCGGTTCCATATTTGTGTTTGCTGCTGGAAATGGTGGATATGTAGACGATAGCTGTGCTTTCAATGGACTTGTGAATAGCATCTACACCATTGCCATAACAGGTGTAAATAAAGATGGTTCACTGCCAAAGTATGGTGAACGTTGTCCTGGACTTTTGGCAGTTACATACAGCAAAGAGATGTTTACCTTCGAAGATAACACAAAGTTGGTAAGTATTTAGTCTGACATTGTCCAAATGGATAAAAAATGTATGTTAACTGTTGCGCTATTGACGTCATGTCCGGGGGATACTCCCATAATAATTACTATAAGTTATATTGGTGTGTCTTGCTGTGAAGGGTATAAATGGTTATCAGGCAGTTTCGTTTGGGATAGAAAATAGAAATCAGACAGTTTTGGTCAAGAATAGGGTATAATTTACTGGGGAAGTGGCTAGTGTATAAATAATTTAGTTTAGAACGGGTTCTATATTACGCAGGGTTATGGTATATAATAGAAATTGAAACTTGGAAGTGACTTTGTAAGATATTGGTTTAGTTAGTGTATGTTGGACTATGATAGTGATATTATGTTTCTGATATGGAAAATAGTTAGACTGGGAAAGGATAGGGGTTTTCGGTACCTAGCTACATGTAGTCTAGAATAACGTTGCAAATAGTTGCTGATTATTATGGTCTAGCATAGGTTAAGGGTTCCAGTGTCCAAGCAGGACACTCGGCCCAAAGATTTACAGAGTACCCCTTCACGCCATCATGCCATCATGTATTCTCCATTCAGTCATCAATGCAGTTAAGTGCTTGAACTCAAATTACCGGTACTTGACAAGGAAAATTATAACCATCGCTTTAACCACCACACCTCCTGTAACATAATGTAATAATCATTGCAAATATTGAAAGAGGCAGCATTTACGTTTATGGCCACTCCTGTGCACTTGTGTATTTCAATTGCTGCTACCAATAAATATGGAATCAGAAATGAGACCTTGGTCAAATTCACCGTTGAAGTACTAATATGAAAATTTTAAGATAAATTCTAAAGGTTTAAACTGTTGGTTAACTAAATGCCAATGGTAACTATATCTCTGTCTCCAGATAACAGCTGCTGCTGATGGTAAATGTACAGATCAGTTTAGTGCTAGCTCTGCAGCAGCTGCCATGGCATCTGGACTTATTGCATTGGCTGTTGAAGCAAAGTAAGATTTTCAGCTTTTGCTTTGTCTTGTGGTAAAAATTAAGGGGGATCTATACAAGTGATTAAAAGCACTGGGAAATTAGGTCCCAGAGAGTCAATAGATCTTCTCTCTTTTGATGCATACATGTAGAGTGACAATAACCTGCATGTTTTGGTAACCAGTCCTGGCTTTGAGTTCATCAGTCACTCTACCAGAATGCAATATACATGTATGCATGATAAAAATGGTAGGTTCAGTTTTTCTAAAACTATTATTTGATGAATAGAATTCTTTTCTAAATCAAACCACCAGTGTTACAAGACCTCACTCAGGAGAATTTGAAGTGATTTCAATTGTGCGCTCTCCTCAAAGGACAAAACAGTTGGCAACACCTCTGTCATGAAAGGAATAAAAATAATGCTCTGTGATTCTCACAATCTGTGTCACATTCTGCCAACTTTCAATCTTTAACTCTCCTGCTTCACTTGGAGAAACAAATCACTAAAAATACAAAGCCACTTAGACTATTTCTGTATTTCAAAGGATCTCTGCACAAGCTGTGACAAAGAAATTTTAATTATACTTGCATCTTAAAGCCATCATTCACCCATATCTCTTCACATCCAGTCAGAAGTTTCAGCTCAAAAGAAAGGTCCAGCTTTTGGGAAATTTAGCACTGGTCCCTTAAAAGATGAATCATAAACAGTACCGCTCAAATGTAAGTTACCACCTCGCGGCACGTCTTGTTTCTCTCGGGAATCACTGAAGCGTTTAGTATGGAATACATTACTTGTAAGAAGCTGGCATGCGTATCAAAAGCAACTGTATACAGCTAGTATACTACAACAAAAAGTTCCATCAACTGTGAGATACTGTACGCTTGCTTGCTCCATTTGCGTCAAACAAACATATCAAACGTTTGTAATATGTTTACATACATCATTTGCGTCAACACGGAACGTGAAAATTTCAACCATAATTCGTGAAGGAAACAAACAATCTTGAGTTTACAAAGGGAGGAAATAGAAGGGCGTGTTTAAAACAAAAAATGGCAAAGTGACAAGATGTTACTCCAGTTAGCCTAAACAGCACTTTGGTTAGCCTAAATAGCGCTTCGGTTAGCCTAAATATCACTGACTTGATGGTGGTTAGCTCTCAATAATAATTTTTGTATGAGTTAACTGTATCCCACATTGTTAAGTGCCATATGTATTCCGTCATTTCGCCATTTTATGGTTTAGATTTTACCTCCGATTAACTTTTGTAATGGGTAGATTTTGATCACATGCTAATTAAACAATGTAATGACTCTGATTTTTTCCTCAAAATCAGACGAAATGTGCGATTTCGACAAACGTGGCTATCCTGCTTTTGTTGTTCAAGCGGGCCATCATCGCGCCCAACAAATTGATCAGCAGTACAAACTGTCGCCACTGAAGGAAAATAATGATAGAAATCCATTCACCCTCACATTTCACCCTCACAACCATGCAGTAAAATCCATCATTCTAAAAAACTTTAAATTACTTCAAAATGATTGCGATACTGGAAGAATCTTTTTGCAACCTCCATAAATTTCATTCAAATGCAACAAAAACATTATTAGGTAACTTTTTAGTCAGAAGTACATTCCAAAGAAGTGATCCACCCGGAACTTTTAAATGCACACGCACACAATGCAGAACATGTCCTTTCATTTGCAACATTGAGAAAATATCGCGACCCAAACGATTTATAAAGGTCACTGATCATTTCACCTGTACCTCAACCAATGTCATCTACTGCATAACTTGCACTCTTTGTAAAACGTTATACATCGGTGAAACAGGGAGACGACTAGGCACCGATTCCGAGAACACCTCCTTTTTTTTACCTTCTTCTTCTTTATTCTTTGTCCAACAAAAATGTGTGATAGCGGCCCCACAAATAGCCATAGAGAGCTAATCATGGTGGGGGAAGCCAAGTACATAACAAGTTTTACAAAAACATTTAACTAATAGAAAACCTTGCAGCTAGATTGCAGCTAAATAAATAGAATACAGAGGTTAATTGAAGTGATTTAGTTAAGGCAGTGCTTACAGAAGAACAATGTATAAAGAATGCACCTTCATGATGGAGAAAGATGACAAAAACCCATCTAAACCGGTCGCGGTCATTCTAAGCAACATATGGCAGTCTACGGCCTTTCCCTACATCAAGGAAGCACGGAAAGCCATAAAACTCTAGAACAAAAATTCATATTTCAAATCGGCACTCTTAATCCTCACGGTATCAAGGAACGCTTTTCATTCATCTAGTTCATTCTGTTGTTTTTCACCTTACCATTCACCCCCAATAGCGTAGCTCCATCTTTCTGTATATAAACCACACACAACCCACAATTCCTCGACTCGCCCTGACGAAGGGCTAACACTTGAAACATCAGCTTTCGAATCTCTTTACAGTGGCCAATTCACATTATCATTAACTCATGATAAAACCAAATTATCTTGTAATGCTCCCCACTGACGCAGCAGTTTCCAAAAGTTCCAAAAGTTCTAGCTGGCAAACAAGAAAACTCTCTCTTTAAAGCATGAATCATTTTAATCATCTCACAAAATTGTTTTGAATCAAAGTGAAGAATGCATTCAATTGTTGACATTGGCGACCAGCCGACCACAGATCACGGCTCCCAGACAACACATAAATCAATAACACGAAAACTTTCGCTTTTAAAGTACGAAACACTGAGGTTGCAAACACACTGATACAAGTATCATGCTCAGGCAAATAACTTTTAAGACTTAGGAAAACACAAGTGCGTTGCTGATTCAACATCTTACTTCCAAAAAAGCTGACGTTCAACAAGTCTCGCTTTACAGTTTGACCGCTGTAAATAAACAATATGGAACAATGATTGTGTCTTAATTAATCATCAACCTGCGATGCAATTCGCAAACACAAGGCTTCAAGTAAACACAAGTGCACAGCCAATTCCTGGTGGCAAGTTAATGTCTATTGCTATCTTTCATAGTATGTTATTTATATATACAGTGGTATTGATGTTTAAGAAGTCTGGTTTTACAATTTAAAGTTTTGCCATTGTAAATAAACAAATTGAACAATGATCGTGCCTTAATCTCGCCACATGTGTTAATCAACCTTTGAAGCAATATTATTCACAAATGCAAGTTTGAAATACTCAACACTCACATCATTGTATTGAAACACTGCCATTGTGTGTTATTACAATGCTAACCATTGGTACGTATGGTGCACTTGCAAGAAACAAGAAAAGACTCAAATGGAACAAGAAACACCTCGTGAGTCATGAGGGTAACTCATATTTGAGCGATACTATATATTCAGCCTTGCCAGAGAATATTCCTAAATTTAAGACGAAATACGTTGCAGTATTCGATACTGGCCTAAAATGGTATATAATCTTACTATGACGAAAATAGGGATTTCACAGGGTTAATATTCAAAAGAAAAGGGAAAAATAATCAAAGAAAAAGAAATACTCTGTAGAAGCTCAAAAGCCAGCTGTTAGCCAATTTTCCACTTCCACCAGTGCAGAAGGAGGCAACAGAAAGTGAAAGTTTCCCAATTTTAAGAACCATGCTCGCCTAAGACAATTCAGAACTTACATACATGTGTGTAAAGTTAAAAATATCTTAGGGTAAGAATTTTAGCCCTCAGTCCTCTTAGTTCTCCTCAATCTATTTATTAATGTATTTGGAGCCAGATTATTGGTTATATAACATAGTTGTTTGAAACTGGTTTTTCCTGGAATTGAACAGGTCAGGGCATTCCTAAGCCGTTTATTACATTTTAAAGAATCCCGACTAAATTTGTGACAGCTGGAAAGTGTGTGTTTGCTAGAACATATAGAAGACAATAAATTAATTCCACTCCAGTTTTGAAATGTATATACTTTTTCATTCAGCAAAAACCTGACATGGCGGGACATGCAACATATTATCATACGGAGTTCCAGAGCTGATAAGAGAATCATTAAAGCGAAGGACTTGAACAGTAATGGAGCAAATCTGACAGGTGAATTGACAATAATGTGATATTTAGAGTTTAATCAGTTGGGTGCATTTTCATCTGTAGTCTGCCATGGACCATGTGTATAGTGTACATGTATATTTTGGCACTCATAATTGTAGACTTTGTTGAACAATGCTCAGTCCCAGGGGTTATTGTTGTGTCTTTTTCCAATGATTTCTGTGAAGGTTTCACTTATAATAAAACCTGGTTAACACAGGGAGGCAATAATTGGCTGAAGAAATGCTCTTGTAGTATTTTTGTTACATAATCGGGCTGAAAGTAAGGTTGTATTACAATTTCTGAAACTGAAGTGGTCGGATATTGGTCTACATTCTGTAACTGTAACTTCAAATTTGCTTGACATTATACATCGATTTACATGATTCTGCTGTTTCTAAATGCATGAATCAGTTGTATAGTGCTTGAAGATATTTCAAATCTCATCAAATTGTGATGCTAAAATGCTGCCTCTCCATGCAGTCTTGACAGTATCAGTCGTGTTGCTGGGGAAAATATCATGAGATCAAAACTATTGCGTTTAGCTCGCCTTTCTACGTTTCACTGATGTATAACGTTTTGCAAAGGGTGCAAGTTATGCAGTAGATGACATTGGCTGAGGTACAGGTGAAATGATCAGTGCTCTTGATGGGTCGCTTGGGTCCAGATATTTTCTCAACCTTGTAAATGAAAGGACATGTTTTGCATCACGCGCATTTAAAAGCTTCGGGTTGATTACATGTACTTGTTTGGAATGCACTTCTGACTAAAAAGTTACCTACCGATATGTTTTTGTTAGGATTGAAATTTATGGAGGTTTACTTTAAAATGATCCCAATACTGGTAGAATCTTTTTGCAACCTCCATTAATTTTCACGTTATCAACTAGTTGATAAAACCAAATTATCTTGTAATTCTCCCCACCGAGCAGTACCACAGTTTCTTTCTTTTTCTTTAGAAACGTACCCCCTTCTGTACATGTATGGATGGATAAAACTTAGCTGACCAATAGGTGTATGCAAACTTAACACGAGTGTCAGCCACTAAAACCATAGCAAAACCAACTAATCAGTTTCAAGTTCCAGAGACACAAAACAATGGCCCTGACCAGAGCTTGAACCTGGAGCGCTCGCTCTGGAGTCAAGCTCATTAACCATGAGGCCACCTCGCCTCGCACATGTCGACCAATACTCGACCAATATTGGTGGTTGAGTATCGGTTGACTTATCGGATATGTTGACCAAGTATTGGCGCACTTGCGGTCGAGAGTCGACTGATATTCGTATGACATGTCGTCGTCGTCTCAGCCGACGTGTCAATTGAAGTTTGACTGTTTGTGTAGATACTCAGTCGACATATTTGTCGATACTTCGTTAGTTTATCGGTTGACACTCGGCCGGTGCCTCAACCAGCAGTATGTCAGTGGTATATTGGTTGACTGGCAGTGGTATACTGTTTTTTGCTAACCTTCATTATTTTGATACCAGCCATATCATATCAGAAGCCAAGACATAAGTCGTCTTCACTTATTTGTTATTGAACTGTTCTGATGCACTTTCATTGACTGTCATCAACTATCATTCACTTTGAACTTGTTAAAATTCTTTATGATGGTCATTGATAGTTTCTCCTATTTGGCCAGAGTCGATGATAGTCAATGAGAGTCAACGAAAACTCTCATGATAGTCAACTCTCGTCAACTCTCATCCTCATTTGGCCTGGGCTTGTACTGGGCTGAAAGACATCTCGGCAAGCCAAGCCAGCCCAGCCCTTAAGGCTCTAAGTAGCAAAAAGCGATGTTGATGTCTAGCCGCAGCTTAAAGATTCGATTTACCGGCAGATTCATATGAACTTATACATAAGGGCCAATTTACACAGTCCTTATATATTTACAGTGATTCTAGTGACATGGCATTTTTTCCTTAGCTGTATATGAAAGGCTGTTCAAGTTCAAGATAAAAACTTTAAAAAATTACCATATGCATTGTGGTTACGTTTTGTAAAAACCAATGAACCTGCAACCAAATCAAAGATTTTAAAATGACCCCAAGACATTGCACAGTTGGAAACATTCATACAAAGTAAGCCCTCGGATATTTAGTTCAACCTTTCCTGCTGAGGGGATTTTGGATTTTGGACAGAAATTTGGCTTTGTATTGATGCAAAATTCAAAGGCTGTTAAAGGGTTTCATCCCTTGCGATAAACTATAAGTGGTTAATGAGCGACCAAGTGGTTTCCAAAAATGTCTCAGTTCTAGACCACCTATTGGCGTGTCGTGTATTTAAAATTCAAAATGGCCACTGCAAAACAAAAGAAATATCAATCTTTTATTTTTTCCAACATGATATGAAGGCTCCTAACTTAGGTTCGTAATACTAATCGGCGTCGTTGAAGTATCAGCCGAATGTTGGTCACTTGTCACTCAACATGTCAGTCAAGATATCGGCCAACTCTGTGTCGGCCGATGTAGCGATTGAGTGTCGGTTGACATGTCAGTATTGACCAATGCCAAGAATTTTGGAATGATAAGCTATTGCTTGTGGGCGCTTACGCAGGATGACAACGATTAGTGTCACGTGACCATGTTGTAGGCTCAAGTTTAGAGCCCATCAAGGTAACTTTTTTTAAGTTGACCTCTGCCCAGGCACTGGTTTTTGATTGGATCGCGGCTAGCAGGTTAACTTATTGTAACCAGGAGCTCCACTTTTAGGCTTGGCTAAATCTCTATATATATTAGGCAACTTTATCTGAGTCGGAACTGCAATGCTAACATATTAGGTGATCTAACTATCTAAGAAAGAAAGAACTTTGGGCTACAAAGGAATTTAACTTTTGCAAGATTTTAAAATTACTTGTAAAGACAATTTAGGTGGATATAACAGATTAACAAAGATCTGGGACAGACTGTAATTAGGTGTATCAATGGGTACCAGTGAATTTAACGCTGGGGGTAACACAGCGATGGACTAGCATCCCATCCAGGGGGGAGTAGAAATACTCCTCCTAGTCGCTTGATGGTACAGAAACTGGGATAAGCTCCGGTCCGATGAGCCACTTGGCTTGTATGCAGACTTAACCTTTACCTATCGATCAACGGGTGCCTTTAATACACATGATCCGAGGTGGAAAGAACTTTGGGCTTCAAAGGAATTTAACTTTTGCAAGATTTTAAAATTACTTGCAATGCCAATTTAGGTGGATATAACAGATTAACAAAGATCTGGTACACACTGTAATTAGGTTTATTATATGGCTAGCTCCGCGAGCGGGCAAGATGAATCAAATCCTGCGCTGTGATTGGCTACCCGAGCGGGCAAGATGGAGCCATCTTGCCCGCTTGGGACTACCCGCCTTGTCCCGCAAGAAAAATTTCCCTAAAAGCCATATAATAAATCCTTTATTGACCAAGCTTGTTCGGTCAAGATGGCTTGATATTGGCCTCGTTCTTTTTTTGCGTATTTATGGACCTCGACTCCGTCTCGGTCCATAAACACGCAAAAAAGAACTCGACCAATATCCAGCCATCTTGACCTCACACTTGGTCAATAACCCATACGTATAAATGGGTACCAGCAAATTTAATAGTTGGGGGTAACCCTCCAATGGACTAGCATCCCATCCAGGGGGGTAGAAATACTCCTAGTCGCTTCATGCTACTGAAACCGGGATAAGCTCCTGCCTGATGAGCCACTTGGCTCATATGCAGACTTGACCTTTTTTTACCCATTGGAAAACGTATGGGCGTTTTGCTGCAACAAAAAAGGTGGTAATAATGAGGTGATCGTATTAACAACTAAAACAGGTGATTGTAAGGTTAATGCTTCTTTTGTATTTTAAGACATATTTTAATATAACATAACTAAGGGGAATCCAAATCCTGTGTAATGTATCTTCACTGTAATAGTACTGATTATGTCATTTGCAGCTAGTAATTATGTTGGATTTGGCTTAATGGATGCCTATGGACTAGTTTCCTTAGCTATGAACTGGACAACAGTAGCACCACAACTTCATTGCACAATACCTTATCTCCATATTGACAGGTGTGTTTTGTATATTATGTTATCAAGTGTGCATGTGTTAATCTGAAAATCTGTTTCAGCATTTGAACTATTCCTATTCCCTGACCCAAAGCTAACTATTGGTTAAGGACAGCAATTATGAGGTCAGGTCAGAGAGTATAGTATCATTAACATGTACAGATTATTAACAAGCACAAATAACTTAGTTTGTTATTTACATTTTCCAATAGTTTTTGAAATCACTTTGAAATCTCTTCATTGCTACAGTATACATCAACGTATCTTGTCAGTGTCGATTTATCAATCAAATATAAACAAGTAACATCAGCAAAATCAATTTGAATTGATCGATATCAGTTGTATATTGATCAGTAAGTAGGAAATCAGGATTCCACGTAGTTGTCTCAGTACGTATTTCCAGAAGGATCTAAAGTTCTAGTGCATCATACATGTATATTCCCAATCTTTATTAATGTTTTTTTTTTCTTTTCTTTTCTTGACTGTTCATTGTTACCGAACAAACATTTTGGATTAGCCTGAGCATTACTGTTTAGGAGTCTATGTAAATAGCTCTTCTATCTGTACCATACACTAGAGTTTTCCAACCCCAGGAAAACCAATACCTGACAGTTTAACGACACCATTTTCCCATCCTTTATCCCATCAATGGAAGGATTTTTGCTTTTCGGTAGTCTATATGAGTGCCTATGTTTTCTGTAGGTGGTTACAGAATTGGAAACAATTAAACTGGCATTAAAATCACCAAATTAATAACATTGATCCATGATTGTTTCTCTACGAAATTAAAACTTTCCCTTCCACACCACAACTTATACACAGCAAGCCATTTAGGCCAAGAGAGAAGTTAAGTACAGATCCAAGAAAATGATCACAGTCTAGACTAAACCTCACTGCCACCCACTGCCACAGTGTGGAGCATCTATGCCTTTAGACCTACAGCGAAAGACTAATCTAGTGCACCCTGATGTCCATGGGTTGCTCAGCAATGATGAAGAAGACACTAGTTATTTTTTTGTTATTATTATTAATTATTTTTGTGTGTGTGCATAAGCATCAAGAAGGGGAACTTTCCCCACGTACAGCAGAACCATGCCATGTGCACCCTTTTGGCCATGATACATGTAGAAGTTTTTTTTGAAAGATCCAAAGAATTAATCGGCATCTACCAATAACCCCTCTTCCACCAAACGGACTAAAAGTACAACATGTGGGTTAAAAACTAAAGTAAACACCAACAAACCACATAAGGGGGAACCCACGCCTAATAATAACAGATTCCAAACTAGCATGATGGAGTTGGCAAGCAAGTCCGAGCTAAGATTCATAGCTGAACTTCACTATGCTTCGTTGAAAAAATGTCCATAGAACGAACATGTGTAATAATTATCAGCTGAACTCAACCAGTTGTGAAAACAAAACCTTGTTTTCTAAGGGAAAGCAAACCCGTCAACCCCGACAAAACGTGCTCCTTGCCAACATATAAAAGAAGGTTATTTTATATATCAAGTCCAATTTTATGTCTAGACATGTAATCACCAGCACCAGTTCCAGACACCGGTACATTAGCTATAGGCATGCGTGGCCTCGGGCCTCGTGCTGTTCCACTTTAATTTAGTCTGTTAGCCCACTCGTTCTGTATTTGTCTTACCAGACTTCTTCTCCACGGGCCTCGAAGCAGTGGAGTCTCTCGAAGAACGAGTCTATAAACAGCTTCGAGAATTGGAGACAAAATCTGGTTTATACCTTGTCACTCGACAGCAATTTCTCTCCAGTTCTCGCCGACGGTAAAACATAGGGAAAGAAGACAAAGTCCCAGCCCCTGCGTGGCCTCACTGACGATGGAGAAACAGTACCTCTCTCCAAATGCCGTATGGCCTGGCAGAAAGTCAATTTCCTCGAGTTTATGCTCGGGCAAATAGCCAATTATTGTCCAGTAATATCTCGGAATGCCTTAGTGAAGAATTTGACCTCTATCCAGTCTGTTTGGAACATGATACGTGCACATGTTGGCTTCCAAATCACAGGAGCTCACTTTCTAGATTTTGCTAACTTGCATTTAGAAGCTGATGAGTGCCCAGAGGACTTCTTCCAAAGACTTATGGCCTTTGTCAAGGACGCCTTACTCTGTGCTAATGGCCTGTCCCACCATGGTTAAGTGACCACCAAAGACGAGGAACTCACTCCCACCTTGGAGAATTTCTTTGTCCTGACCTGGCTTAAACTGATACCTCCTGAGTTACCTAAGCTTGTGAAACAAAGGTACGGAACAGAATTAAGGTCACGAACTCTAACCTCGATAAAACCAGAAGTATCTCAGGCACTCACCTCCTTGCTTGACGCCAAGATTATGCGCAACGCTGTTAGTAACTATCGTAAACCTACTGGCAGCAGAGCTCCATACAAGGCGAACACAAGACCGAACCGTCCAACCAGGTCCTGCCCGCTGTGTAGACAAGCCGGCCGGCCGTCCTGATAACGTCCATTTCCTGAGTGAATGTAGTTTGCTCCCAGAACAGGACCGCAAGAACATCGCCAAAGCCAGGCAAATCACTGACATCTTTGATGATCCCTCTGAACCTGAGACCAGACCCTGTGTAGATGAATCAGTCAGTTACACCGACAACACCGAATCAAGTCCAAGCAGCCATGTCTTCCCTATACAGACTCGTCAGTCACCATACATGGACATGTTCTATGCACACCACCTAGTGCGTGTAACCATCGACTGTGGTGCCACAGGAAACATGATTCGTCACACCGTCGTCCAACTTCTTGGCTGTCAGGTGACACCCAGTTCCCAATCGATCCACCAAGCAGATGGCTCATCTCCCCTGCACGTTGTCAGTGGGACACGCTTCCCTTTTATTCGTGAAGGCCATACTTTTACCTTTGAAGGCCTTGTCGTTGAAAATCTATCGCAGTACGTCCTGCCAACCACCAAGTAATCCTTGGTGACGAAACCATCCACATCTATGGGTCCCAGCAACCAGTAATGATCAACCCCGCAGCATGCCGTGTCATTGTGCTACGCTCCTCACCAACATCTACAACCATCTGGCCTGGCCATCTGGCCATCGGAGCTTTCAAGGTGCTCTCCTGTGTAATCCCAGGATGGTCTACACTCTTTGCAAAACTTGACAACACTGTCGCTGGCTGTGAATCTAAGGAGACGATTCAGTGGACACACGACCTCCGTGCGTCATTCTACAAGGCCCAGACAGCCCTTTCCACTGCTCACACCATCTCGCTCCCCATCCCAAGTGATCAACTGTGGATCGTAACAGACAGAGTGCTTCGCAAACCCGGATTTGGTGCCACACTGTACGTCACCTGTAATGACAAGTTACGCCTGGCAGGATTTTTTAGTGCCAAACTACCATGTGAGGTGGAGGCCCTAGCTATTGCTGTTGCCACCAAACACTTCAGCCGGACATGTTAATCCGCCAAGTTACCGACAAGTTACTCCGACATGACTCCCCTTCTGACACTAGCAGTAGCCACAGCCAACCTTAATGCACGCATCCGCTCACGTGGCCTTTCCTCCTGAGAGATGTGGACACAGCGCGATCAATTCTCAAACCATCAAATACCACTGCACAACCAAAGCATTATCGTTCAGCAGAATGAACAGCATATCGCCAACCACACCCACAGCAAGAAGGCAAAGGCCCCCATCTCTTCTCCGATCGCAACAAGACAAGAGCTCGCGATCGCTATTTGGTCGTTGAAGTAACCCGCTCTTTCTGCAATATCAGAAAGTTTGTTGGCTCTCAACTTCGAAGCACATCTTACTGCGTGAAGACATCTGATTGCTACAAGGTCTAATCCGAAGTAACAGGCTTCCGACCATCAGCAGTCAACAGTGATACTGACTCCTCATCCGACAAAGCCCTTCCAGTGCAACCAGTACCTTCCCCTTCTTTCTCCACCCGTCATACCAACTGCAATATTGACACCTGTTACTCAGGAGGTTCCTGATGTCAACCTTCCTGCTAACCAATACGAGCCCTGCGAAGACACTCCTCCTGATCCAGTTTTAGACTCCCCCAACCACAGGCAATTACTCTGATACCTGTTCCTTGCCCCGCAGATCTACACTCGTGCGACGTCATCCCGCACGATATGATGACTTTGTTATGGACCGTAATGTGGTTGTGAACACTATAAACTCTAAGCTTTTGACTCTGAGTAATGGACTCCAACCATGCCACCCCTTGGTTCAAAGAACTAGATTAATTTTCTTTATAAGTTTTATATCTGTTGCTGTTACTTGTTTGGATCTAACTTGTTATTTGCCATGTACCCAAGGAACTTGTCCCCTTTTTATATAGTTTAAGGGCAGAAGAAAAGGAAGCCAGGCAGTACCAGTACATTAGTTATAGGCACGCGTGGCCTCGGGCCTCGTGCTGTTCTACTTTATTCTGTTAGCCCACTCGTTCTGTATTTGTCTTACCAGTTCAATTAAAGCCTCAGTTGTGTTACGATTTGTGTCATCGACTTATCTGCTCCTCATTAACTGGCACAGGTACACCGCACTTCAGAAAAAACGTTGCACCAACTTGTCAAAAGTCCAGTGAAAAAAGAGCTAGTAATTGTTTCAGTTTATTTGTGAATGTTGAATGGGTGAGTTCAACTCCCTAAGGATATATACCGCCATCTTAGTAATGTTATGCAAAAGCAGGTTCAGCGATCTGCCTTGCTCTTTTGTAGATGCAAGGAAGTTTGATTGTGTGAGTCACTGCTGACCAGGAACTCAATGACAAGTGCACAATTTTGTAAACCGGAACTAGTAGAGTGCAGTTATGGTATTGTAAACATGCAATTAATACCAATACAAATTGTACTTGCTTTATAAATTGGAATGTGTGCCCATGGCTTGGCACTTATAAATGTTGGGATTGGCCCAGCACTTCCGCCATTTGTGTTGATTTTAATTAAAAGCTTCACCACTCAGAATGTATTAAATTGTTTAATTCTCGAAAGCAACAGCTGCCTTTAAAGGGTGGGAAACCCAACAAAGTCATGAAGATATTTGATCCACGATCATGGTGCACTGACAATAGTTGGCTCCCTCATCAAAAACCCATTGTCAAAATGGCTTCAAATGATACTCATGGGTCTGGACATAACCTAGTACAATGTAGATGATGCTCATCAAGTTGGTGGGGAATTGTGACTGGACAGCAAACAGCTCTGTCCCATAACCACAGGAGTATCAGCAATTGAGTCAGCTGAACTGGATAATATGAACAAGTGGGCTCTCCAAGAAAACTGTGTCACAGGATGCTGCCACTGACAGGTCTTCAATAACACTTGCCCTGTTAGTCCATGTTGTCAAGCACTGAATTGACAATACCATCTGCAAATGAAAAAAGAAAAACAGCCAGGAATGGTTCTGCAACTCGGCCAATTGCAACTCAGCCATTTTGATAAAATCAACTAAGTCTATCAGGATAAATAAGTAGGTAATGACAGCCACAAAGAGTTGATGGTGAAAATGGGATGTTTAAGCTCGATGGAAGGTAAGGCGTGTAGTCAAATAAGTATGCTGTATTGAGACAATGTGCCTTGGCTAGGAAAAAGCGCAAGGAAATCTTTGAATGTATGGCAAAGGCAGCATGTATTTGGAGGAATTAAGAAAAGAATGGCTAGAAGAAAAGTTAACTTAAGAGATTCCAGTTCACGCTTTCCCAAACTCTGTTGTTTTAGAGGTTGAGGAGAGAAGTACGAAACAGAGATTTCATAGGATTGGCCAGTAGAGAAAGTCTGGAGAACATTCTCTGTGAAGTCCTTACTGATGGTTTTTGGACCAACACATGGCAGAAATATTATGTATAGCTAAAATTATCCTGTATTTGACTGTGTTGTTGCTTTTTTTGCTTTTAATAATGTTGTCAAAGTAGAATGGGAATTGTAGATTTAGTGGAACTGGTTAGTGAAATAGACTAGCTGTGATCATTTCCTTGGGTTACATGCTGGAATCTACTTTATTTTGCTGCATTCAAGTACTTCCTGGAGCGAACTAAACTTGCTAATAATTCAGAATTTGTCAATCTCTGATAAACATTGGTAGACATGACTCTTTAATGAGTACAGTCAAACCACTCCACAACGGCCATCTTAGGGAGAGAGGAAAGTATCCGTTATGTTGGCAGTTGAAGCACGCTTCAGTACCCATTGCCGCTGTGGAGAGATGGCCATAAGTGGAGGTTTGACTGTACGTATAGCTAAATAAATGTTATACACAAGATGTGAAACATAATATAATGAGCGAATAATCAAATTTAACAAATCTCTGATTATTTATTCCAGGGTTATTCCTTCAGCTAATGCTCTTCAGGTAACCACCTCTTTGAAAGACGTGACTAATTCATGTCCAGAGATTAACTTCTTGGAACATGTGCAGGTTCGACTAAACCTGAACTACACAATAAGAGGAGACCTGGAGGTTAATCTTACCTCACCTCAGGGAACAACATCTCGTCTCATTCAACGTCGCCGACGAGACAATTCTCCAGAAGCAACGAACTTGACTGACTGGAAAATTCTAACTTTGCATCATTGGGGTGAAAACCCTTCTGGTATTTGGGAACTCTCTCTAAAGAATTCCCGGCTTGACCGCAAGAATACAGGTTATAATTTCCACTGCTAGTTTATGTTTAATATATGTCATGTCATTGTATGTTGATGTTGCTTACAAATGAAGAGATTTGTTTGAGTTCACACAAGCAAGCCTACATTTTTCAAACATAAGCATCGCTCAGTGAGCGCCGACTTAGGGATGAGCATATTAAACTAAAGTTTTCCTACCATAAAATACTTGGCAAGACACAAAATACTGGGCAAAATACTACTGCTACCATAAAATACTTGGCAAGACACAAAATACTGGGCAAAATACTACTGCTACCATAAAATACTGGGCAAGGTACAAAATACTGGGCAAGACCCTAAAAAAGGAACAAGCTAAGTAATGTGAAGTTTCAAAATTCTTGGGCCGTTTATTTTTTATAGTGAAGTTACATGATCAAACCATGCAACAATGAACTGAAAACTGCCATATAATGCTGTCAAAACGGCAAACATTACAGCTGTAATAGCAAATAATTTCAATAAGGTTTTGTATAACACGTCCAGGTTTTTTCGTTTGTATTAATGAGCATTCTCGGAAAAGAGAGTTCAAACCATTTATTTGCCCGAGCTCTGTGACACAAAATGATTAAAACTGTTATAATATTTCATCTGTAGATTCCGTGGCAAACAGTAAAAACGCAAATTAAATTAGACTTCGAGGAAGGACAGCTGTTCATTATTAAAAGATTTTTGGTGAAGCAAACCTTTACTCCTACTATAAGAAAAGATGAACACACATCACTCATAAACTGGCAACCTTTTCTTTAATTGATCATGATTGATGTGTGTGTAATATAGTCAGTTTTATTACTGAAAGGTAAGCACTCTCATCAATATCAGAACAGACTGTTATTTTTTATAGCGAAATGAAAAGTATGTGAGCGATTTGTATTGAAAAGCATAAATACTATTGTCAGTTTTAAACTTGTTATTTAACATAAATACAAACTTAGTTAACTACTCACAACTCCTTTGACTTGAACTGAAGCAAAAGATCATCATACCGTCAATTCATACCGTCAAATCATTGGCCCTATTTTATACCATGCCATAGAAAGTACAGCCAATCAGAATACAGGAAAGCCGTGTATACTCGGCCTGCACTGCATTGATTGTGTTGGCCACTGTATTCTTTATGGCAAGGTATAAAAAAGATATGCAACACTTTTTCTTGGTATAAACAAAGTATCCAAGTTGTGACTCACAGTACATACACCGAGTGTGTAAACCGTGAAAATACAAGTGATAAGATGGTCGCTAATATTGTATCTGCACACTGTGTTACTTTTTCTGTATTTTTTAATTAATTTCCTGGCACATCTAAAGTGTATAATAAACCTTAGAATGGAGAGCAATTTTGGAATTTAATTGCTATTTTTATATGTAACAACACAACTCTAATGGAGGATCATACAAATGTAGGAGTTACACGCGTTACTACTGATTGGCAGAAATGAGGGTTATTATATCTACTGAAAACTAAGGTGCTTGTTTTATTCTTGTAATGAAGGAATGCTGTTTGACTGGTCTCTGATAATGTTTGGTACAGCAACAGATCCACTTAAAGGCAACCCTCATGTTTCAGTTCCGGTAACGACACCCGAAACAACGACACCCACAACAACCACCCCACAACATGCGTTTACACCAAGGCAGGAAAGTGATACACGAACCAGTCTTTCAGGTAAAGCAATTGTATACTTGCAGCCACTGCTTGTAAATGAGTTATAGAGAATCTGGTGTCAGGATTAGAAATCTGAATTTGCTTTCATTGCGTCAAAAAGACCCTGTTAATGAACTATTCTCGGAAATACTTTAAAACGTTCCAGCAAGTGTTGCGCAGTTTAGTAAAACCTAGGAAACTTTGAAGTACTGGTCAATCAGCCGAGATGCCGATGGAATTTATGTAAAATTGATATTACCGAACGAAGGAAAGTTGCCTTGATTTCAGATTCATACGATTTGTAATTTTACGCGTTGATGATTTCTCTGACTTAAACAACATCTTGATTAGAAGTAAATATGTTTAGCCTTTTCAGAGTTTCTAAAATACAAGCATCTCGATTTAATTTTCCAAATTCAAGTGATTCGTTTGATAGGATCATAAATTAACTCTTCTGATATATATACTGGTTTTCAAATAGAGCAAAATGTTTGGGTGGTAAAGCGCTATAATGAGCCCAGACATTTTTAATGCAGATCAAGAGTTCACCATTGATATGGCTTAGGTGGCGAAATTGTTTTACTCGAGATGTGACATTCAATTAAAGGATAACAATTCTAAGCTTTAAAAAGCAGTTATTTTCATTAAAACTCACTTTTTAAAGGCGAAAATTGAATCTGTTTTTTTGGTCTCACTTTGTGAGATTGTGCTGAAAGCTTCTAAAAAGTCACAGACTAACTTTACTTTCTTACTTATGCACCCAATGACATAATGGTGACTGGCTAAGGCCACTTACCATAAAAATATAATAGTGCCGTTCTCCTTTTGCTCCCCCCAAAACAGGCTAATTCCAGTGGCTCTACACCACTTTTTTGTCTATTGAATTGGCTGTATTGAATCCGTGAGCGAATGTGCATAGCGTTAGTGTTCATTTGCTCACCTTTCATACTGAGTTATGCTTAAATTAGAGTAAAAATCGCATTTTTATTAGAACCCCTATTCATGCTAACTGTTATTTTTGTCTTTTACAGATGGTTGGATTGCGGCAATCGCATTAACTGGAGCCTTTATTGTACTATGTGTTGTTTTTGTACTTTTGTGGCGTCGGAAACAAAAAAATCCACAATGTTGTGAGCCATGTGCGGAGACCCAAAGCGAACAAAAACAACAGGCCTGATTGTTGTACATTTACTTGGTAAATGTTTCAAACGAAAGTCAGACATAACAATTGTAGATCCAAGCAAACAGTCAGACTGGGTTGATTGGTGTTTATTTAATTAGTTTAAGAGTAAGTTATTGTTTCGTGACGTTTTTATTGCCTGGTGGCTCAGCAATCCGAGCCATATTAAATATAAAATCGTTTAATAAGTTATTTCATAGTTTCTGTAAATTTATAATTATCAGAGCGTTAAACAATGGAAGTTGCACATTTAGCCTCAATAACAACAGAACTGCATTTTACACATGTGCTTGATGTTAAAATTTTGCAGACCCAGACCAGATGTTAATCTGTATGAGGTGATTTTGTGCAAGGAATCAGAAAATTAAATTACCCTAAAGAACTGTACTGTGCATGTAATTACTACAGACCACGATATAGTGGTATCCCGTGGCTAAAAAAGTGGCTGCCTTCTTCTTTATCGACTCAAAACCATTAAAGTTTGGCTGTTTTCGAAAACTGTGAGTGTTTTTGAAACTATGAAAGTGTTTAAAGATAACTATCATTTGTGTATGACAAGCAAGCTTCTACACCAGCTGACAACAACAGTTCCTTGCACCACTTCTAATACAATAGGATTAGTTAAACTACTTGCAGTTCTTATGCAACAAATTAATAATACATAATTAGCCTGATTTCGAAAAATATCTTAGAACAATTAGTTATTTATCAGCCACTTTTTATTTAATTTATCTAGAGTATTGCTTTTCGTAAGGCTGGCCATGAGTTATGCATCATGCAAGATGTTTTCTGTATAGTTGAAAGCACTAATCTTGATTTCACTTACAGTCATTCTATGTCACGTGTGAATGGTCAGAGTTCAATGAACACGAGGAGTCTTGTTTTCCATATTTGGACATTGCCATTTGTTTCCAAAAGCGGGAACTGCAAAATTTGAATAGCGAATTGGTATTTTTTTTTAAAAAATTTTTTGGAGTTTTTTAAAATGTTTTGACAAGTGGCAGTCAATTCCCTTGATCGGAAATATAAGCCAGGTAGGCCGCTCAACAAGGATACAAGAAAATGGATTATTGAGCTTTATTTGATTGGAGAGGAACCAACTGTGATCTGTGATCAGTGTCTCCGATCAGCGAGCTTGTGATTTTCACCGCCTCCAAATTGTTTTTTCATGAATTCTGTTATTTCAAGGCAATAATCACTTGACACATCACATGTCTCCTGTTGGACATCAACCTTGTTTGCCGGTGTTGTACAGATAGACATCACTGAATGTCACACATTGATTGGAAGATTAAGACATACACTGATCATGCGTGATGCAGAATGGCCATAACCCTCAAAGATTAAGAAACCATAAAATCTTGATTCCACGAGAACGCATGACTTCCGAGATGTTGACTTAATATATCGAACAGTAAAATGTTGATGGCATAAGAATGGCCGACCTCTAAGATTTTGATTTCACTCAAAGTGCTTTATTGGCAAACTCGTGAATTTCCCGATTCATGGTTTGTAGTGTTTCAAACTTCTTCTGGGATCACTGGAGCTAGATGTTTGGAGTTTATTGTCATCTGCTGTGGTGCAGAAGGCGACAAGCGTATCAAACCATCAGAGATTTCTTTAATTTTTAGTGTAGTTGATTAGTAGATTCTCAAGAGTGGATCCCTATGGCTTGGAAGAACAATGTTAGAGTAATATGATGAAAGCTTGAAATTTAATTGAATGTTCGCAATTAGGACGCTTATCGCAACTGAAAAATTTCTCGATGACTTCAAGAATATGAAGGCTGCCTATCGGCAGCAACAAGCCCTGTGAGTAAACTTTTTTTTAATGTAAGAAAATAAAATTCATATCTTCAAGCCACCGTGTAATTTTGCTTTTATTTTAAAGACAAACTGACTGTTAGCACAAACAACAGTGAAAGGCAGCAAGTGAAGTCGTCAATAGCCTATAGTAAATGTGCATCATTTGGGTCCTGGATATAGCTTCGTATGAATTTTATGAGTAGTGTATTTTCTAGAAAAACTGTTGTGCCTGTATATAATAAAGCTCACATTGTATTTCATTTGTGTTCATGAACATCATTGTCATTTGATGTATCTTTTCCTTGCCTTTTATTGGTCGAGAGCCTACCACGTAACGAGTAAATACATGTAACAGCCTGCAAATGCAGGCTGAGGGTAAATGCAGACTTTTTATAATCCATCAAATACTTTTGCTCGCATGCGACTGGTCTAAACGAGTCATGTGACTGAATGCGCCAGCAAAAATATATGTGATATTCCCCAATTTTCAAAATGCGTGTGTTGCAAAAAGTATTAGAAGGACAAGGCCCCATTTATAGCGAAGATATCTGTTTACAAACATTGACGTCATTTTCGCTCACGCGCGCAAAATCACTGGTGCGTGTGGTTGGCAGAAGCTCTTTCGAGCTGGTCAAATCCTTTACTCACAGACGAATTTCCAACCCGATTTTCGACAGGTGTCGATACTCGGATATCCTTTAAACTTTAACAGTGAAGCATTATCCTGATATTCTAACTTTCCTCCAGGTTTCAGGATGAAATATAGCATATATGTGAAGCGACAGTCGTTTGAAGTACATGAATTTTCAGTCATTTCTTTTGTTTTGATCACTTTTTGCCAGCCATAAATATTGCGTAACAGTGCTCGTGACGTCACTGATATCTCTCGGTTACCTGAGACATCCCTCGGGGGAGGGGGGGAGGGCGAGAAAACTCAGGTGGGCAAGTTATCTTGCCTCGGCAGGTAGGGTAACCCTGGCAAACTGGACAACTTTTCTTCAAATAAATGCTTTGGCTCACCTAACCGGGACAACTCTCGGCGTGGTGCATGTCACAGTATGCCTAGATTTAGGATTTAAGGCATAAATTCGTATTAAAGAAGTGAAAATTGACTCCGCAAATGTTATTTCTGACGAATGAGCTTGCGAAGA
>OZ026609.1:12971055-12973555 GCA_964020085.1 Micromussa lordhowensis
TCCCTATTTTGTTTTTTCGCGCGCGCCCAATACTTTGTCGCTCTATCGTGTTCGGGTTGGTTCTTGCCAGGCCCTCCCCAAATAAACTTATTTGCCTATCAGCTGCGTTTTCATTCGTTGTCAAGTGGAGACAAAATATGTTATTTCTGACGAATGAGCTTGCGAAGAAGGCCGAAATAACTATTTTGTCGGCACGGGAAACAACGCGGCCTGGGCTCCAGGCCGGTGCATCATTGGTAGAGAGAAAAGGGTATATAAGGGGAAGCATAGCACGTGATAGTCATCTAGGCCTCTGAATCAACCCTGTTCAGAGCTCCGTTTAATTTTTCATCTTAGTTTTTTAAGGTCTCTTTTTTTTTCACTGCACTAATGTCAGTCTTACCTTTGTAAAGCCTCCGTAGGAAAGCTACCAACCGTCGGAGCATGAGCCATGGTTCCTACCCAGATTTCCTGCTTTTTTTCCCAAGGGGTTTTTTATGGCAGGTTTTTTCTGGCCTCCGTTCTAATTGCACGTCTATTGTAAGCGATTGCTCAGCTCCTGTTTTATTATATTATTATCTCCTTTTATTAGCGTTTTTCACTTGTACGATATTTTTGTATTTGGGTTTAGTAAACAACTCAAACTGTGACATTATGTGCTCGTTTATGGGGATTTATGTCCAAAGTTGTGAACGCCCCAGCCTAACTGGCTTGATATGTTTATGAACGGGGACTTGTGTCCAAAGTTGTGGACACCCCAGCCTAACTGGCTTGATATGTTTATGTACGGGGATGTATGTCCAAAGTTGTGGACACCCCAGCCTAACTGGCTTGATATGTTTATGTACGGGGATTTATGCCCAAGGTTGTGGACACCCCAGCCTAACTGGCTTGATATGTTTATGTACGGGGATTTATGTCCAAAGTTGTGGACACCCCAGCCTAACTGGCTTGATATGTTTATGTACGGGGATGTATGTCCAAAGTTGTGGACACCCCCAGCCTAACTGGCGTGATATGTTTGTACATGATGATTTTCGTCCAAAGTAGTGGATATCGCAGCCTAAATGGCACAATGGTTGCATATAGGGATTGGTCCAAAGTAGTGGACTCACCAGACTATGTGCTAGTTGCATGCTTGTTTCTTTGTTCTGTAAAACGAATTTGTATATCTGAGAGATTTTGGTCCAGAGTAGTGACAGTCAGATGTAAAGTCCTTTTTCTTTTTTTTTGCGTTACGTTCGGGCATCATCTACGTAATATAAGCACTCGCCAAATATACGTATTGTAATATGTTCACATCTACTTAGAAAATGGACTTTTCACAAGATTCCACAAGGAGAGTTCGCACAAGTGGTCGAAAAAAGGAGTTTATACCCATCAGTTATTGAACGAGTTATGTAAATTATTATCCATGTAGTGTTCGGGTTGGTTCTTGCCAGGCCCTCCCCAAATAAACTTATTTGCCTATCAGCTGCGTTTTCATTCGTTGTGAAGTGGAGACAAAATAACCCACTGTGATCGAATGACCGAGGAAAACTCAAAGAAAGAGGGATATTTGCACATATGATTATTCAATAGGGGTTATGAATAATCATGCAGAGTCAACTGTGACTCGGTCTATAGGGAGTACGTTTTCACATATGAACGCTCGATAAAGTTGCCTCGGAAGGAGGGTTGTCTCGGGTACCCGAGACCATATAAACGGGTCCTGATAGACAGAACAGCCTCCATTTGGCATGAAAATATGCTCGGATATTGGACATTATCTGTTCCTCAAAGCTCGCATTTTCAAACTGCTTGCTTCTTGGAACAGATGATGTCTGCAGACAAATTTCCAAGCATTATAATTTTTACACCAAATGGAGGCTTGTGCGTTTATAAAATCATGTCAATCCCACTATCGAGTGCTAACCATAAACAGGGTTACTCACGCTAATCGCAGTGAAAGTCTGCACTCCCTTAACCTGAATATCCCTCAGGTTAGCCTGTTTACGGTTAGCTCTCAATGGTGGAAATGGTAACACGATGATTTAGTTAAAAAGTCTCAGTCAGCATTTACCCCTTGTCTGCAGTCTGCATTTTACCCCAACTTTACACTGACCACTGACCAGTGAGCAAAGCAGTACTAATCTCGTTTCGAACGAGCGAACGAGTTTTGGCCGCTTCATGTTTTGCGCTCTCCCCATTTTTCGCGCTGCCAAAACTCGTTCGCTCGCCGATCCTGGGTTTTCCTTTCGGTAAAAACGCACAGAAACGCTTGCTACGGCAGGCTAGCAAAGCACCTCAAATTGGGAATGGTACAAGTAAGCAAAGCAGACAGACCCATGTCAGTACAATATATGTTGGTACATTATATGTTCCCACTCACCACGTACCTACCAATGCTCGAGTCTCTGCATAGAGCGTAAAGTCCAGGTGGTCCAGTACGTCTTGAAAGTGGAGTTTAAGGAGGCTGGCAACAGTTTCCAGCACTATTCTAACAGCTATACTTTGAAGTATGAATACTACCACTGCTTAA
>OZ026609.1:12978555-13038555 GCA_964020085.1 Micromussa lordhowensis
ATGTTGCAGTCAATTGACACCTGTCAAAACAAGGAATCCGCTGACCAGTATCACGTGACCATATCGCGGGCTCAAGTTCAGGCCTCATCGAGGTCACGTGTTTTTTTAAAGTTCACCGCTGCCCAAGTGCTGCTTTTTTTCGATCAGATCGCGGGCTCATGTCAGGATTAACTTGCTGTAAACAGCGTAGGGTTGGTAGGAAGCCGGTTAACGCTAACCCAGGATTAAAATTTAACCGAATTATAACCTTTTCTTTTGTACAAAGTTTTTTCACTGCTTTTGTTTTGCGTATTTTGCTTTCATTAAAATTCAAAACACAAAAACAATACAGTATACAGAAAATCTCACCGCAAAGTTACAAAACTCAAATCAAAATTCTACTTTATCCTCGGCTAGTTTGATCGGGCTCTGAACAACCCGGCCCAGGAGCTACGCTTTTAGGCTGGCCTAAATCTATATATTAAATTACCCGATCCGATCATTGTCATTATTTCAGGGACTATGCCAGTACGTCACGGAATAGTTGTTATCCCTGAAAGACTGGGAACTAGTCCGCCATTTTGTCGAAACACCATCACGTGGAGTAAAGGAGCAAAACATTTAGTATGGTTCGACCGAGTAAGTTCTGTTTTTGTCACTTCCTCACAGTGCATTTTTATGATGCTAATGTAAAGTCTTTCTTACAGAAAAACAGAGCAAGAGGATGACGGCTCACAAGCGATACAAAATACAGCGCAAGGTTAGCCTACAACTAGTACAACTGTAGAATGAATGTTCTGGCAAAGTCATTTGAAAAGTTAACCTTAAACGACTACCGAGTAACGAGTAACGATATTCTGGATCGTTAAGAGATACTGCTACTCGACTTCTGGTACTGCATGAAATTCGCTTGTCTATTGAACGAAAACAAAGTTCGATAGTAGAACGCATGATTGAGGATCTTGCATCGAGTGACTGAAAGCTGAGAACTCCTAGCCTCTTATGGATAAACATTACCACTTTTCTCCTTGCAGGTTAGGGAACATCTTCGAAAGCAAAAGAAAGAGGCCAAACTTAATGGAACATCAAAAAGTATGATTTTAATCACATGTAAAGTTGGGTTGTCCTAAAAGCCGGAATGCCGGAAAGCCGGAATACCGGAAACCCGGAATGCCGGAAATCCTAAAACCCGGAATGACTAATTTTTTTCAAGCCTGTAGGTAAGACGCGGAAAACATTTTTTTATTTGTTGAATTGTATCTTTAATTATCTGTTTTAAAAAAAGATATGGTTAAATCCGGTTCCTCAAAAAGAATGAAATTAACCTTGACGTCAGCTAGTGAAAAAGAGTAGTTTCGCACAGCGGCAGCCTTCACAGAGTGTTTTTGACAATGTGGTCTTCGTCGTCGTCGTCGGAAACCGAGGTAAGTCTCTAAATTTGTATAAATATTTAAAAGCGGTAAGAGGTAGAAATATGTTCACCACGACCACATATATTATTTTATTTCGGTGAGAGGATTATTTTGTTAAGCCGCAACCAAGTATCGTATAATTCTTTGTCTGGGTGTGACGTGTCAAAGTGTTTCGTTTAATGTGGTAAACGCATCTTAAAGAAGGATATCTAATGAGCTCTTGAAAATATGTTCAGAAAATCAAAAGACAGAGGCCCGAATAAAAACAAGATATGACCCTAATGGGAACAGGAAGTATAACGAATAAGTTATAAGGGGAAGAAGATAAATATGGTTACTATACTAAATAGGACAAATATTAGAAGCCTACTACTACTCTACAAGGTAGAATATACCGCGGCTTCTCAGGTTCCTTGCAGGGATATCAAGTGAGTAAAATAACTGATCTGCAAGACAATAGCGACCGGTGATATTGCGAGAAAACACAGTTTAATATAAGAGGCTTAAGAGCTCCCAGATTTAACCATATCCTTTTTTTTGTAACAGATAATTCAACAAATAAAAAAAAATGTTTTTCGCGTCTTATCCTACAGGCTTGAAAAAAATGAGTCATTCCGGGTTTTAGGATTTCCGGGTCTTGATTTCCGGCTTTCCGGCATTCCGGGTTTCCGGGTATCCGGCATTCCGGCTTTTAGACAACCCTGTAAAGTTAGTAATTTTGTTGCTATATATTCAACAATTATTCTTTGAAATCGAGGTGAATATATAGTGGCAGCTATTCACCAAGATTGAAAAGAATAATTGTTTTAGTATATACGTACGAAGTGATCTCAACAACAGACGAAAAGGAAACCATTATAACAGGCTATTTAATTGACATAATGGCTAAATGTAATTTACACAAAGTTTGAGTCGAGCCATGCTGGCCAGCGGTCGCTCAGGGCGATCAAGCTCGATGGGGGCTGGGTTTTGCAGGGCTTGCATGTTTTGCCTGCCAGCTGTGTGTGAACAGGCGGTTTGCCTTGAGTGCCATTCGTGCCTGTTGAGTGCTTCTGCTTCCTTACCTCCCTCCCTTTCATTGGTGACAGTAAGTATATGGGGTGGTAAGTATCTCCAATGACTTTATCAGTGTGGCGGTGCCTGGTGGTTGCTGCTCTCAGGGTTGCTGTGGATACCTGCATCCTTTGCTTGAGGCTCATATTTTGGCTCCACCATCCATAAGTCACCTTTCCCAAGCTCATCAATTGGCGATGAGTTTAACTCTCAATTCATGCGTGGAAAGTGTGCAAGTGGCACAAAGCATGCGCAAGACTATTAACAGAATTTTTAAACATGGCAAATCTAGTTAACCTTCGAGAAAATCCTTTTCACAATCTAACAAAATGGTCTTTTAACAGCGGCAAATCAGCAATCGTGACTGAAAGTCTACTTGCAAAACAAATTCACAAAGTTTTCTTCTTCAATTGAAGTGAAAATTGAAAGAGCAGTTGTTGAAAGAGCAGTTGGTAAAGGATGCTGCGAAGGATCAACCTGACATTATACGGCGTGCCCAGGACTTTGGGGAAAACTGAATATTTTCTTGCACAAGGGTATGGAGGTGCTTTGTTAAATAGCATTTGATGCTTCTGCTAATGAACCATGTGGTATTCATTTTGAAATCTGTGATTGCTAAGTCTTTTCTATCTTTTGAAAACTTTCAGACCAGATTTCATAGCCTTCGTGGTATTTTCTGGTACAGCGTATTATTGTATTCTCAGGATTTCCGATACAGAAACACTGGCAAAATGCGAGTTTACTCTGGCCACATTGTTTTTGCTTGGATCATGCATTATCCTTGATAGGAGGTGATGCTCATTAACCAAAGATAGCGAACCAATCAGATTGCTTGAAACACCAAGATCACTGAGTGTTTATGTACTAAAAGCTTATGTATGGTTGTTAGACAAGTTTGTTGTCAGTTGAGTGCAATGAAACCCGAAACCGAAGCAACAATATCACAGTGACTACTCACTAGAAACATTAAACAACAAATGACCAATGAGAACACACACCAAATGTTTTTACCAGTGCCAAGCATGGGAAAATGCACAGGACCAAGTTGTGACAGTGTTTGACTTCATCATCATCATCATCATTATCATCTTTATAAAGTTGGTAAAGTTGGTTAGGCTCTACACCAACTTTGCATCTGATTGGCTGGGCTAATAGGATAATTGCTTGAAAAATATTTGGGAAAGCTTTTTTCAACCAGGCATACAAGTACCGGTATCAGGCACTACATATTATTTCTCTATGTAAGACTCGTTATGGAACGTCTCATCCTGATAATTATTATGCAATCCCTTAGTGATCTTCTTCTCCAAGTCCAGTGTGGTTTTGGACCACTCCTGACTGGTGTTCTTGATGCCATGGATGACTGGTATCTTAACATCAGCATTGGTTCGACAAATTTCATTCTATTTATTATTCTTTAAAAGGCATTTGATATTATTGACCATGAAATCCTTGTGAGAAAACCAAAGCTGCATGGTTTCAGGGATAGCACTTTATAATTATCCGGAAACCATTTTTTTGAGAGAACTCGAGGTTACATTGGTTAACAGTGTAATGTCAGAATCATGTGCTTTACACTTTGTACTACCCCAAGAATCAATACTTGGTTGCCTCTTTTTTCTATTTTTTGAATGTGTATAAATGACTTGTAATATTCTTGTGAGCACGATGAATTTGGATAAACACAGCTTTAGTAAACAAGATCTAAGTTTTATTCCAACATGGCTATCGAGTCCTGCTACTATGTCCATGAATGTACATGTACTTTAGGGCCGGGTTGTTCGAAAGCCGGTTAACGCTAACCCAGGATTAAAAGTTAACCGAAACATTAATTTTTCTTGTATAAAAATGGTTTTTGCTTCCTACTTTTTGTTTAGTTTGAGATTATTCAAATTCAAAAGAGAAGGCCAAAAAATATAAACAGAAAACCTCACCGGAAAGTTGCAAAATTGAAGTCAAAATTCTCGCTAACCCTGGGTTAGCTTAATCGGGCTTTGAACAACCCGGCCCTGATCACTATGTTAACTGGCATCTTCTCTCAAATGCTCGCATGTATGCTGATGATGCAAATCTCATATTTCTGTTAATGATCATGAAGTGCTCTCTTCAGCAATGAGCAGGGCAACAAACCTTGTTTTATTCCACTTGTCCATTGGACGAGTAAAATTCAGATTCAGGTTTTCCGAAAGTTAATTTCACTTGTCCAAAGAAATTTATTGAAGTGAATAACAAAATATCATTAAAAAACGTAGAAATTGTATAATCTGTTTTGTACCAAATCTGGAGTGTTTATTTTAACAGTTATTTCAATTCCTGTTGTTGTTTGCAATTTTTAATACAACACCATTTCATATAGACACATCACTAACATTCTTTATGAACTATATGCGACTTGAGAAAATGCAGCACATCTGTAAGGCATCAGTGCCTTTTATATAGCAGAATGGCTTGAAGCTTTTCATGTTGTTTGAATTACACTATTAGCCTGACTGCAAAAGCATTAAGAGAGTACCATTAATGTCTTCTATCTGAAAACTAGTTGACATCCATAGAAAATCATATTGAAATCTAACTGTAAACATGTACCTGCAGATGGCATAGTGCGCGCCCATAACAAGTGCGAGAGACGCAAATGTTTCACTTACTGGGGAGGTGACAGAAAAGAATCTAACAGGCACCGCAAAAGTTTTCAAAACAGATGAAAACAACTCATTTAACTTTTAAAAACGTGTGGCTACCCTTTCATTTTATGTTGTGAAATGGAAGTGGCAAGCCTGTTCAACAAGTGATTAGTTTCTGGTGGTGAGAAAAAAATCTGGTTGGACTGTATTTTGGCTACACCATAGCTTGCATAGCAGCTGTTTTTGTTCCTTTTCCAGGCAAAGAGATCGAACAAGCGAGCGAACAAGCAGGCGAGTGAAGGAGTGCGCCTGGGGTGAGCAAAAAAGTGGGGAGAGGGTGAGCAAAAAGGGGAGGAAGTGGGAAGTCGCCTGTAGTCAATCCCAAATGTTTTACCTAACTCCATTCACCCACGAACAGGGAGCAATGGTGCAATTTGATTGGTTAGTAGTCCGTTGATCAGAAATTTGACATTCATGTATAATCCGACATCCAGAACACAACAACATAAAAATACAATGTGGCTGAGACTGAGGTAGCATTGAAATTTTCTGTTCTGGAAACACTTCAAGATCTTTTGCAAAATAGCAAACACATCGATCAAACCGGAGCAAGAAGCTGCCATTAGAGTCTAGTCTGTGGACAGGATGTCCATGCTATCCATTGATCAAATACTCATGAGAGTGAAGGAGAAAATTTCAAACGCTTCTGCATGTATTCTCATGGTCTGTCCAGTGTAAAATAGGGTTGACGAGTCTACAAGACTCCTATGGTTCATGACATTTGTACATTTGCTGTTCTCTTTTCAGACTTTCGACCTTTCTGTCCTTTACATGTGTTTATGAGGGGCACTCTTTGTTGTGTTATTTGTATGGATTTTAAGCAGAGTGGAGCCATCAGGCAGTGCTTTTGCAAATTTTTAGAGGTGATAGGTCTACATGGTTACGGCTGTTATCTGCATGTCGCTTCACAGAGTTTGACACTTCTTTTTAAAATTTGCTTTGTGCTTACACTTTGTATTGGCTTATTCTATTGCAAGATATGTTTTAAAGTCTGTTAGTATTGGCTTTAAAGGGAAAAAGTTTGACATAATTTTTTTTATTTCAATGTTAAGAGCTTTTCCTTGTGGTAGAACCCAACAGGTAAGACGCATACCTTCTAGCATCGTTAGGGTTATACACTCTGTTTTCATCCCCAAAGCCACACAGTTTTTTGTGTTGTGTAATGTGGCCGAGGACGGCAGTTGTTTTTCGGTAGTGCCACTTATCCCTTCTAAGACTGTGCAAAAATGCTACTGTGAATTTTGGAATTGCCCCAGCGTCAGGAGTGATGGGCTCGTTCAACAATATCATCTGCTGTTTTCAAACTACAATAGTGTGTTTGTGAGGGTCAGATAAATAGGGAAACACATTACTTCTCCTTTAATTGTCTCTATAAGAGAGACCACAAATTTCTCCAGTTAGTGGCATTACAACTTGTCAAATTGTAAATTTGTGACATAAGAAACCAAGAAAGTGATTGAATATTGCTGCAGACTCTGTGGCACCTGATGAAAGAATAAATTAATCAAATCAAACTTTAAAGGGGACACATTCACCGATGTAGGACATAATCTTGGCTAATTAGTGCTGTTTACCCTCGATACTCATTGAATCACATCTCAGTTGCATTGATCAATATCATGGGAGTTAATTTCGAATGCTTTTATTTTTAACCGCAAAGGTGGCAAGAGGATAAGAAAGTGGTATTCTGTGACTATTTGGTAATTAAATTATTTAATTCTTGTTTATTGGCATAAAGAAAACTTGCGTTTCGAGTAAAACAAAATCGTTAATCTCCTTCAGTGAAAATGAAAACAAGCACATCTTCCATGTGTGTTAGAAACAACAAGGAATTCATTTTACATACCTTTGTGAGAAAAACAAAAGTATCAAGTTACAAAGTTTGCTGCTTCAACATATTATTGAATTATTATGAATGGAAATGACATAAAACAGCCGTGTAAACAGTAATTGTAAGTTATTTTTGGACCTTGAGTTAAAATATAAATGAAACAAGCACACTGCTAAGATTATTTCTTATCAAGGTTTCTGTCCATTCATATTCTGCAAGGGAGTTGGATAGGAATTTATCCATTTCCCTTAGACATTCATTAAATTTTATTAGAGAAGAGCATACTTGCTACAGAATGATGAGAACATGTAACAAGAACAACATGGTTCAAACGACTCATACCAGGCCCCTATCGGGTAAATCATATCAGGTCCCTAGCTTATTATAGCGTTCTGCTCTATCTCCCCCAAGTCTTTAGTGTTCCTCATGCTCGTGTATGGGAGACAGTGAAGACTGATAAAATCACAGGTGTAAATGTAAAATAACAGAACAAAACAAGAAAAGTAGTGTCATTCATGTGTCACTCGACTGTCTCAAAGTGTAGGTGTCTAAACTAGTGTTGCTGAGTATGTCATTGTTCCAGGAGTCCTTTGGCGTTGAAGTCTTGTTGTTGCCGCAGGGCTAAGGCAGGTTTCTTCGGCCGTGCTGGAGGTGAGCCCGGGCTCAACGGCGCTGATGAATCTGCGGAAGGCTAGGACGGTGTGTCGTGTGTGGGTGGTTTACTTGGGCTCACTGGCGCCAGTGGATTTGCAGTACAGAGGGGAGATGTGTTGTAGTGAGTTGGTGGCCGAGGTACACAGTGCATTGAGCTGGGGCTGGTGTGGTCTGGGTTTATCACTGCTTGGGGTGGGTAACCCTGTGGCTTTGCAGATGATGGTTGAGTTAAAGGCTTTGAGTAAAGGCTTGTGGTCCATGGCGATTATCAGGTTACTGCAACCCAGGACAAAGAATCAAGCTTTATCAAGGGGGCGTCTGCGACAGCAAGGGCTTCTTCCTCCACTGGGGCATAACGTGATTCAGCAGCGCGAGTGAAGCTGCTGCCGACCAGTGTGATTTTCCAGCCTGTGTGACAGCAGAAGGGTTCGGTGGATGAACACTGGCAGTGTTTCTGGAATAGCCAGAATCCAATGCTGCTTTTGGACCAGTTGGTTGCCAGGCAGGTTGGTTTGGACTTGTCAAAGATGTGCACACCCTCCCCAATTTCACTGATGATCACTGATTTGGATTCTTCAAAGAGCTGGTGGAGCTCGTCAGTCCACTTGAAAGGGGTTCCTAGCTGGAGAAGCTGGCAGAATGGCAGCATGTGCTTGGTCACAGCGAAGACGTACAAAACCTGGTTGATCAGTCCAAACCATGAGTGGACATCAATGATGTTGGCTGCTGTAGGGAAGATGTGGATAGCACTGAAGTACTTTTTGCATGGGCGCACATTGCTGGGGGTGATCTCAAATCCTGCAAACTTGACAGGGTCAGCCCCGAACACGAACATGTCTGGGTTAAGAATAATCCCGTTGCATCCGCAGAGGTCGAGCCAATCGACCTCCGGGAAGAAGTTCTTGTTAAACTCATCTGCCCAAAGGAGAGTGTCGTCAGTGCATTTTGTTTTGTCAGGGATGTGGGAGACAATCTTTGTGAACCATCTTGAGTAACCATCGCCAGATGCTACGTAACCCTGGGGTGCTGTTTTGTAGCGTTATCGACCCCATGGGTTATAAATGTGGTGAGGTGGTGATCGTCTGCATGGAGCAATCAAAGACGGTCTTTTTGGTGTTACTGGGTATAGAGCATGCTTGATGGAATGGGCTCTGTGTGTGATGGGTTGCACGTGTGGCGTGAAGTTTTAAGCGCCTGAAGGTTTAAGTCGACTGTGCATTGGGGCTTGCCATTCTTTTTTGCGCAGACGACCATGCAGTGGCACCATGTGACAGGTTCTCCCACTGGTACTGGTTCAAGCACGCCCAGTGATGCGTCCTGGTCGATGCCTGCCTTGACATATTCCTGCCAGTGGAGTGGTACCGGTATCGGAGTGTGATGTGCAACCAGATCTGCACTAGGGTCAACCATTAGCCTCACAGGAACGCTCTCCGTCAAGGGTAGTGGCTGGTGTTCGCATGTGGTGAAAGTGCTGGTTCGGTAATAATCTAACAGCAACTGTTGCAGTTTCATCCGGTTGTTTTCAGTTGCTGGGAATGGGATTTCAGTGGGCTTCGGTGGTGGTGTTCTGCGACATAGACAGGTGCACAGTGAGGTAATTGCGCTCTCAGGTGCATATGTATCACTGTCTGAGCGGGGTGTGTCCGTTGTATCGCAGGCTGTGTCGGGCGCGGTTGAGCTACATGTGTAGAGGGTCTCGCCCACCATGGAAAAGTTCTTGGTAATCATACCCTGCCCGAGAACCTGAGGATGACAGCACCCAGGATCTTGATACCATTGTTGTTCACGGCGTGCATTTGTATGGTGACAGGGGTCAGGTCAATCTCACACAGGCCGAGGCGACGGATGACTTTTATGCTAGCCAAGAGGCTCTGGCCGCTTGTGTTGGCCATAGCGGAGAGTTGTACTAGTGTCAGCCGTGATGTGGGGGGGGGGGGGGTTGTATCCCAATGCTGTGTAGTAGTAGGGTGGGCCGTTGCTGTAAGCGTGACGAATGGTTGGGGCTTGGATGGCTGTCGGACCCAATGGTTAGTGAGGTGGCAGTAGAGGTGGTGGTCAAGTGAGTTGACTCTGTTGCCTGGCTTGTTGCTGAGGCTGGTTGCAGTGCAGAGTCAAAGATGGCGCTTTCTGTTTCCCTGGTATTGCCACTGGGTGGGGTGGGCTGCTGGGGTCTGGTGGGTTTTCCCTTGCTGCGGCATACGCCTGCGAAGTAGTTCTGCCACCCGCACTTGTCACAGATGGTGCCATAAGCAGGGAAGTCATGTCGTATTTCGGTTGGGGCGCTCTTGCCATGGCCCTGCTTGTTGCGATAGGAGCAGGGCTCATTTTTTCTCCATCTTTGTGGCATTTGATCTCATCCTGTTTGGCGCGTCAGTATTGGCTATGTGCAGCATCTACACCTTGGCTTTGTGACAGGCGGCCGGCAGATCGTTTACCAGCTTCTTTCGCCTCAATAAATTGAAAGACTTCTTTGAGACTCGTGTCTTGATTCCTGTCTCTAGATAGGAATCTAGCAGATCTAGTTGAATTTCTGTGTAATTACCTTCTGCATTGCAACCAGGACAAGTTACTAGGAACTTGGAAACGCGAGCTTGGCCAGGAAGACGGGCACCAAAACTGTGGATCGTTTCGTCCTGGTCCTGGTGCATGTTGTGGAGTTGCACTCGGGCAATCATTGTGTTTTCTTCCCGCACAGCAAGTTTCTTAATGGCTTCCAGGACTTCCGCGGCAGTTCTGTCAGTGAGGGAGCCGCCCGCATTTCATGTAAGTTCTTTGTGGAACTGTTCATCGCAGCATTCGAGGAGCTGGATCACCTTGTCTTTGCCCGTCATGTTGGTCGCCGCTACATAGCCGCCCCAATGAGTGAGGAAATATGACCAATCTTCACTTGATCCTGCTGCCGAGATTGTTGGGCATCATACTTTTTCGAGTTTCGTGTTTGGAGTGATGCTTGGTCCTGTGGTGGTGACTACTGGAGTAGTGTATGTGCCTTGCAAGTGGACCGATAGCATAACGGCCGTGAGCGCATCTGTCACTTTGTCCATTTCGTAAGTACATTCGGGAAATGGGTACTTGTACAATGTATTTCTTTGCCATTGATTCGCCGTATTTCGATCTGGTTCACTGTGGCGGTCCTTCGCTATGGCAAGGGATGTCTCTGTTCCTGTGGGGAAAACAAAAGTGGTGGTCGATCGATGGCCACGTTCCGTGTGGTGTATGACTAGAGAATTCGCTTGTAGTCGGTAATTTCTTTGCCTATTCAGTCCTTGGTGTTACGTGTTCTTGTCATAGATAGGAATTTATTTATTTCACTGAGACATTCATTAAATAGAGATGAGCATTCTCGCTACAGAATGACGAGAACATGTAACAAGAATGTGGTACAAAACGACTTGTACCAGGTCCCTATCGGGCAAATCATATCTAGTGTCCAGGTCCCTATCTTATTATAGCGTTCTGCTCTAGGAGTGGAGTGAACCGTCAGTTGTTCTGAGACCTACTGTGCCAGAGCTATCAATTGCATTCCGCGCTATCTGAGATTGTCTCACTAGTTTAGTATAATTGTGACCTATCATGCAAAAACATTCCTTACGGTATCTGTTCTAAGAGCTGAACACATGGCAAGTGAACAGATAAGAAACGGGTCCGCAAACTGTTCAAAATGGTAACCTTGAATGGCTCAAGACAATTTTTGAATGGATGATGTTGAACAGCTGAGGAAAGTGTTTTAATGGCATAAGTCCAATGGCTGAGGAACATTTTTGATTGGCAGAAGTCAAACAGCTGAATGGCTGAGGAAAGCTTTTGAATGGCAGAAGTCAAACGGTTGAACAGCTGAGGAAAATTTTTGAATGACGGATGTTGAACAGCTGAACAGCTGAGAACAGCTGAGAAGTCAAACAGCTGAATGGCTGAGGAAAGCTTTTGAATGGCAGAAGTCAAACGGTTGAACAGCTGAGGAAAATTTTTGAATGACGGAAGTTGAACGGCTGAACAGCTGAGGAAAGTTTTTAAATGGCAGAAGTGTAACGGCTGAATCGCGGAGGAAAATTTTCGAACAGCTGGCTGTGAATGGTTGAATGGCTGTTCCATGGGCTGAATAACAGCTATCAAAACCTCTTGTATTAAATTTTATATAGTTAACAATGAATAACAGCAAGATCAAATTAATGGTTTGTTTCTTATCTGAAAACTGATTGAATCAAAAACCTCAAAGTCATAGTAAGTCTAACCATAAAAGGTTTTTCCCTTGCCATAATCTCTCATACAAACTACATCTTGATGATATTATTACAGAACAGAAGAAAGATCCAGGGATTCCTAATCTTTTCCCTTTCAAAGAGGACATACTTAAACAGGCAGAGGAAAAGAAAAGAAGGGTATGTATACTTAATAACACATTGATACTCATTCATAGGGCTGTGAACATTTGAGAGTTTTCAATGAGGCGAATGTTTAGGAAATAGTTATTGATATTAATAACAGTTTGGGCATATAAGTGCATGAAGATTTTATTTAATAATAATGATAGTTGATATAAATTTATGCATGCTGACAGCCACTGTCTACTAACACAACAAAGAGGAATTTTATTTCAGTTTCACCATTTCATCGTTGTTATTAACAGTTGTGCTTTATAGCATAAACTAGTTGACGCAAAAATGCTGCACCGGACAAACTTGAGGCATCGGCTAATGCAGAATGCAGTCAAACCTCCTATAAGTGGGCACCCTTGGGACCAGAAAAAGTGTCCACTTAAGAGAGGTTTCTGCTTGTAGGAGGTTAAAAATGCAGTGTTTGTGGCTGGGACCGTTACCAAGTGTCTGTGTTCTGGAGGTTTTCCCCAGTGGAGGTTCCACTGTACTCAGAGACAGATGACATGTTCATTATCATGCCATCTGACAAGGTGTGGAAAAAATAAGAAATGTGTAGAAATTTTCGGGCAGAAAATGCGGAAAAAGGTGTCCATTATGCGGAAACACACTGGATTATGTGGAAATTTTAACAGGTTACAAAATAGTGCTTCTAGCTGTGAATTTCTCCTCATGCTTTGAGAACAGTTTCTATGAATTTTTTCTTTTATTTCCTAAAAAGAGCTCATTCGCACCACCTTTTTTGCTCCCAGAAAGAAGTGACCCTCTCCCTTAAAAGTAATGAACCCCTGAAAGTAGCAAGCCTCAAAGGCTGCTAATTCTGAAAGTAATGATGGTTGTTATGCAATTTTACGTTATAGCAACAGAAAGTGATCTATATAATAGGAACAGTGCAATTATTTGGATTGACCACAGGTGGCATACAATCTTGTTGATTAGGATGAGACTAAATGAAAGGATGAAAGGAATGAACAGTTTACCTTTGTTTCCTGTTTTCGTCTCTTACACAAACTTCCAGGGAAAACCGTTATCTACAGACCTACATACCCTGCAAAACACTGTAGTGCTAAACTTGTGCCTAGGCCTTTTTGTATTATACAAATGTTTCTGACTAGTACTATAATTTGAAAAGGGAGGCAACTCTTAGCCCAAACATTTTGAATGCTATCCAAAAACTTGCTCGAATCTTTAATTTTCTTTGCTTCTACAAAACCAGACAAACTGGTTTTCTTTTGCATTCAATGTCATCTGATCTCTGCAAGAAAACAAAGCTAAGGTTGTTACAAACATTTCAGCAAGATTATGCGACGATAATTGGAAGCTGGAGGAAGGTTTTGTAAAGATTAGTCAAGTCAAAAACAATTATGTACAGCTGTAGGAGAGGGAGGGGGCGTGAATGCACTGGATGGCACGTATCAGACAAGGGTAACAGTATGATCGTGTTGCAAAAAGCCATTTGAGAAAAATTTCCAGCTGTTGTGAAAGTAATTGAGAACAAATTTGGCAAAGTTGTGAAAAAAACCTTTCAACCTCGATTCACTTTCCATTTGTCCGGTTTTGTGGAAGTAAAGAAATTTAGAGATTTGCACGAGTTATTGCGTTCAAAGTGTTTGGAACAAGATTGTATGCTCCCTGTGGATTAACATTTGCATTTTGAAGTATTGTGCTACTTTAAAGCTTTCATAGTAAAAAGAATTGTCACAATATTTTTGATTACAATTTTATATCACGATCAATTGTAGCAAGAAGAGGCAAATGAAAGAAGAAAGCAGAGCAGATCAAAAGAAGTGAATAAAAAAAGGAACTTGGAGAGTCTACAAAAGGATGCACTAAAGAGAAGGAAGGAATTTGAACGAAAGGTAATTAATGTACAGATGAATCCTCCTATTTTAAACTCACTGGGGAAAAGAAAAATGTTTCTCAATAATTTATCAAGTTAAAACAAAGAAAATCACAACCTTGAAGGAGGTTTGGATACCTGGTCTTAATTAGCATAGATTTTGATGATTTTACTTCGCCGTTTACTCCTTATGTTTTGTTCCAATTGAGAAGATAATATCAAACACTTGAAATGTTCAGTGTTTCATTGACTATCCAAACACGTCAAATTTCGTCAAAAATACTCCGTCGCATTTTCAACTCTCTTCTTGGTGTTATGAAACACTGTCACTTATGTTACTCCAAAACATGTATAGCAGAAGCTTAAAATAAGTCAGCATTTAACAGGGTTTGAAAGGAACTTGAATTCCAGCTTGTCCTTGGGACAAGTTGCTCTAAGATTTTGTTGTCCTGGGCAAGTCTTAGTTTGCTCTTTTAAGGATTTAGTTGGCAGATGGCTTGGCGATCCCTTGCCCATTGGGCCCAGAAGGAGAATCTACTTGTTCTGGATGACCGGATGCCCTGATTTAATATGGAAACACATGTAGCAATTAATTAATTACTGCCACCTGGTTAGCTGAGCTGGTAGAGTGCCAGTCTGTTGTGCGGGAGGTTGAGGGTTCAAGCCTCAGACTGGACCAACACTCATAGTTTTAAAATAACTGAGGAGAATGTGCTGCTTTGTAATTATATCTACAAATGGTTAGATGTTCAAGTCTTCTCGGATAACGACTACAATTATGTTTTTGTTGGCTTCTGGCCACCATATTTGTGCCCCTCAGAGGGACACAAAGATGTGTCTCCATACAAAGCCTTATGAATTTGAGTAAAACATTTCTTTGAATTTCTCACACACAAAATATTGCACAGACCTGAATCTTTGTGAGACTGTTTGAATATTCATCTTCCTTATCTCTTTGATTCTTGACTTCATTTTTTGATTGGTTTTGATGATGGTGTCACAGTGAAAACCAGGAATACATTTTATAATGCTGTAACCTTTAATTGAAATTCAGTTGCTCCTCAAGTTACCTATGTTTCATGAAAATTATTTTCATTTCTGTTTTGTTCTTGATTAACACTGGTGGAATGTTTAAATTTTGACTTAATTTTGTGACCCTTGTATTTCTTAGGAAGCTATCAACAAAAATTCTCAGTCAAATGATTATTCTGGGGGAAGATTGATAGGTGAGTGGAATCCTGCCCAGTACATTAATATAAGCAAGCCCTAGGATTTCAAACGTCATCAGTAACACTTTTTCGGTTCTGTGTCCAGTGATCATGGGAAACGATTGGTAATGGAAAATTTTTGTGGCAAAATATCATGTTCGATTTAGACACAAATAAAAGAAAACGGAAATAGTGTGAAAATGAAACACTATATATATATAAGCTTGAATGTACTTAGTGGCATGAATCTTAATGTTTACGCTTATAAACAACGCGATATTCCCCGAAACTGGGAAACATTTCGAAAACAGTACAAAATTACATCTTCCCTAAGGTTTCTTTAATTATATAAAGTCTACTTTTGTCTTTTTTCTTCTTCTTTGTATTTGATGCAATGTAAACAGATTGCTGGGATGAAAACCAAAAATTGTAGCTCAGCTGTTTGTCCGCCATCTTAAATCTGTCCCACACTGCATTGCACATACCATGCAATGCACTTTGGGATCAATACAACATGGTGGATGGGTGACGTGAAACAACGTTTTGGCTTCATATATAATTGGAGTGCTAATCAAAGAAACTACTATACTTCTTTAGCATTAGAATAAGGAAAAACATTTATCACTGAATTTTGTTTGGCAAGGCTAAAGATGTCTGTGGCGAACCAATTTGTGGTTCTGTTATATCTGAATCACGGTAAAGACACGGTACCGGAAACGATCGTAACCGTGAAATCCTAGGGCTTGTTCAAGTCACCTATACATTTAGCTATGTGTACATCAAATTGTTTTCCTTGTACTAACTGCTTGCCTTGTTCATTATAGAGGGATCCCTTAAGGCATATTATAAAGAATTTAAGAAGGTAAAAGCTGTGTTCCAGTGATTTTTTTGTTGTGCACACTGATACTGTATGAACATGTATTTGTACTCCTCACGTAACACATTCATCTTGCTCATTGTACATAAACAACTGAATTAATTGAATGATTAATCAGTTGTTGAATTAATTGTTGTGTGTCTTGTCTTGAACTTTAGCTAGAACTGAAAGGACCTTAATTAATAATAACAAAGTTGGATTGTTGCAAGGGCCTACATGTATTACAACGGGCTAAAATTAGTTGTAATAGTTGACACTGCAGCTGCCCTTGTTGTTTGATTATGGTTTGCTTTATTTCCTCATTTATGATTCTCTCTTAAGAGTGTTTTTGGATTTCTCATACTGCTCATGTTTTACATTTCCTCGCCTAGGCAACAAAAATAACTCCTTACACACGTCAAAAAGATCACTCTTTTATATGCTTCAAAGAGTGTGCTCCCTTCTAAAGCCTTATTTACTTAGGTATTATCTGAAATTATTAAATAGTATACCACAATTTACCTCAGGAGAAATTGTATATAGGCCTAAAAGTTATGAAAAGATTCAAAGTACAGTAGGCCACTAAATGACTCGACTTGAAGGTTTGCAACATCCATGTACCAGTATTTAATTCAAACCATAAAAGTCTCTCTGCTTCGATTTCTTGAAGCTTTTCTAAGCTGTTGTGTTAGCTTACATGGAGTATTGTTCAAGTTAGGTATGTGTGAGATGCATGTTGGTTATTAAAAGATGGTGTCTTGAAGTAAACATGTGTTATGCACTGAAGACTATCATAAGCCTAAATAACACGACATGGTGGCAGCGGAAAGTTCCCAATAGCCTTTAAACTGAAGAAGAATCAGAGAAAACGGAAATATGGGCGACAGAAATACATGTATGGGTGACCAAGGTGCACACAAGGCTGGAATTCAAGCTGAACAACCTCAAGTAGTTGAAGAGCCGAACGAAGTGAAGATACCCATAGCAAGTTACCAAGTTCCACCACCTGAAAAGTTCAACTTCAAACCCGAAGAATGGTTCCGTTGGATCAAGTGTTTCAAACGATTTCAGAAAGGGACTGGACTTGACCAAAAGGACGGCGAGAGCCAAGTCAGTACTTTAATATATTCGATGGGCAAAGAAGCTGACGACATCGTAATGTCATTCGGACTGACAACTGAAGAAGCAAAGCAGTACAACGTGGTGAAAGGCAAGTTTGAAGCTCATTTCGTGGTAAAGAGAAACATAATATTTGAATGAGCCAAGTTCAACCTGAGAAGCCAACAAGATGGTGAGTAGGTGGATAATTTCATAACCGATTTGTATTGTCTTGCTGAATACTGCGAATTTGGAACACTAAGAGACGATCTCATCCGAGATAGAATCATGGTAGGGATAAAAGACAAGAAGCTCTCTGAACAACTGGAACTGGATTCCTAGCTGACTTTAGAGAAAGCAATTACCAAAACCAGGCAGTCTAAAGTACGACATTGGGCGAAGACCTGCAGATCTCAATCAGACAAGAGAGTGGGTGAAGTGAATTTTCCTGGGAGACAAGAAGAAGAAGAGTTCTTCCTAGGTGAACTTGCTGAACTATCTGCTGTCCAAGGAAGTAGGAAGGAAGGAAGGAAGGAAGGAAGGAAGGAAGAAAGCCAGCTGAACTTCTGAAGCTGATAAGCAGACTTGACAGCCTGAGCAGTGATGACTACAAGAGTAAAGTAGCAGACAAGTACCCCAAGTTGTTTGAAGGACTAGGTGTCATGAAGGACAGTTACTGTATCACACTCAAAGAAGATGCCAAACCTTTCAAGTGTCAATTCCAAGGAAAGTACCCTTCCCCTTGTATCAGAAAACAATAGAAGAGTTGGACAGGATGTTGGAGACAGGTGTCATATCCAGAGTTGACCAACCCACAATTGGTGCGCTCCCATGGTTGTGACCCCAAAAAGCAATGGCAAGGTCAGGGTCTGCTTCGACCCAAGCAAGCTGAATGAGTACGTCAAGAAGGAGAACCATCCACTTCCAGCAGTAGACACAAATCTCGGAAGATTGCAGGTTCCAGAGTGTTCTCCAAACTTGATGCGAACTCAGGATTCGGGCAGATAAAGCTACATTTGTAGCATCGGAATCAAGACCACTGACAACATTCATCACTCCATGGACCCATTTTTGTTTCAATGTGTTGCCCTGTGGAATCAGTTCTGGTTCTGAGAAATTTCAGAAGAATATGAGTCAGATCTTCCAGGGATTAGATGGCGTTGAGTGCAACGTAGATGACGTTTTAGTCCATGGAAAAGACCAGACTGAACATGATCAGAGGTTGGAAGCAGTACTCATGGGTCTGATTGAAGCTGGCATGACACTCAACCTAGACAAATGCCAGTTCAGCGCAGACAGAGTCAAGTTCCTTGGACATGTTATAAGCTCCAGTGGAATTGAAGCAGATCCTGAAAAGCTACAAGCAATTGCAGATCTACCACCACCTCAGAACGTACAAGAAGTGAGAACATTTCTTGGCATGGTGAACCAACTAAGCAAGTTTTCTGGGCACCTCGCCGACAAGACAAAGAGCATCAGAGACCTTCTTCACAAAGGGAACCAATGGACATGGGGAAGTGAGCAACAGAAAGCATTTGAGCAGATCAAATCTGACCTTTCAAGAGCTCCAGTACTGGCTCTGTATGATCCAAACAAGGAAACCAAAGTGGCAGCTGATGCTTCATCCTTTGGCCTAGGTGGGGTAATTCTTCAACTGCAACCTGACAACTCCTGGCGGCCAGTCTCATTCATATCGCGAGCGATGATGCCCACTGAAACCAGATATGCACAAATCGAAAAAGAAGCCCTAGTGCTCACATGGGCATGTGAACGATCATGGGAGTACACAGTACTCCAAATCCGAAGCCAAACAGTGAAGTCAACAACTGACAATGACAAAATGCATGCACACATCGGAAGTGTGATCTCATCACTGCCTGCCTCAGACGCACAATTACAGCAGATCATGGAAGCACAGGAGGAGGATCCTGTCTGCAGGTAGATCAAAGTATACTGCTGTGAGGGTTGGGCTGACAAGTATTCATTAAACGATGCAACGAAACCTTATTGGTCAAGCATTGGTGCACTGTCTGTGGTGCAGAACATTCTGCTCAAAGCATCCAGGATCTTAATCCCTTCTTCTATGTGTCTTGAGATACTGGATAAGGTCCATGAAGGACATCAAGGAATCACTAAATGCTGTGAGCGGGCCAAAAAGGCTGTTTGGTGGCCAGGACTCATGATCAGCCAAGTAATCCAGGATCTGGTGCAACAATGTAGAGTTTGCGCTCTTCAAAGGGAAAACAAGCCTGAACCGCTTATCACAACACCCTTACCTGACCATCCCTGGCAAATCGTAGCCACAGACCTCTTTGAGCTGAAAGGCGTTGACTACCTTATTGTTATAGACTACTTCTCAAGATAAGTGGAAGTAGCAGCTATGCAGAAGACTACAAAGTCAAGTGAGGTCATTAGAGCACTTAAGTCGATTATTTGCTAGACATGGGATCCCGGAGCAAGTGCGATCTGACAATGGTCCTCAGTTTGACAGTGCAGAATTCTCTTACTTTGCTAAGGAATGGGGATTCAAGCATCGCCCAAGTAGTCCTCGATTTCCCCAAGCAAATGGAGAAGTTGAGTGGGGAGTTAAAACTGTGAAGAATCTTCTAACAAAGGAAAAAGATCCTGCTAAAGCATTAGTAGCCTATTGCTCAACCCCACTAGCATGCAAGTTCTCTCCTGCCCAGTTGCTGATGGAAAGGCAGATAAGGAACAGCGTTCCGTTATTCCACACCCAGCTGAACCCACAGTAGCCTGACTTAGATAACCTGTGTGCACGAGAGAGCGTGAGCAAATTGAAGCGGGAAACAGTGTTCAACACCAGGCACAAAGCAAAGCCCTTGTCTTCAATTAGACCAGGTACTGAAGTTTTTGTTCAAGGACCTTCAGTGGTTAGGAAAAGTCATTGAAGCAGCATCAACACCTCTGTCGTATACAGTTGAAACACTGACCAGCATGATAAGAAGAAACCGTGTTCACCTTACTCCACTGCCAAATCAGCAGGAGCAACATGAGCGACCGACATCAATAGTGAACCAAGTTCCCACAGAGGACAAAGTGGCAATGCCTGTTCGGAAGGACATTCCTGATACAAAGGGAGACATTCTAGTACCTCCTGTAACACCCATTCTTGCTACTAGGCCTAAGACAATTATAAAACCATTGCTGAAAGTTAGAGAAAATCTAGGTTTAGTTTGAGATGACACTGTGTTATAAGATTCCATATATCATTTGTCAGTCTTCTCATGCTTTGTTCATTTCCCTAGATAGTCTTGAACAATAGGGGGAGAAGTGTTGTTCAAGTTAGTTACCTGCGAGATGCATGTTGGTTATTAAAAGATGCCGTCTTAAAGTAAACACGTGTTATGCACTGAAGACTTTCATAAGCCCAAATAACACGACATAAGCAACTCTCTGACTCACTTTTTTGGTTTTCTATGTGATATAAACAGATGTATGAATTGGTAACCGACGATAAGAAGCTGCCAAAGCAAACCAACAAGGAATGAATTGGTTGAAAGGATTACACATAGCTTAAACATATAAACCTTGCTAAGAAGTTGCCACTGATAACTTTACTTGGTTGTGATCGATATCATTGCAGTCCTTGCATGGTTTTCAACTAGAAATGAGCTGCCAAAGCTTGGTTGTGAACTAAGTCTTGGTTCAGTCGATGAAAGTGATTGTGGCAAATTCTTTCACAGCTTTCATTTTGTTCTTACTCTTCAAGCAAACAAACATGGGCAATTATGCTGCAAATTACCCCCAACTCTGTTCGGCTTTCATGTGTTTCCTAAATGCCCCAACAATGCCCCTAAATGCCCCTCCTTGTGGACACAAAATCAATTACTTGTCACCTACGCATGAATGTGAAATTATGCACATTTAATGTACTGGTATTGCAATATAAATTGAATTTATGTTTCTTCTTTATATCAAGCTCTTATCTTAAACTCTTATTTCAGTATAGAAATTGTTTGAATGGTTTCTTAGTGTGGCATGAACATTACTGCAACAATCTCAATGTCAATTCTGTTGATATTAATAATTTTGAATCAATAGTTAGAATTAGTTCAGTCTATTGTCCTAGCCAATGAGAATTATGATCATAATGAAATGTTATATAGTGGTGTTGTGTATCTACTCCTATCAGGTTGTTGATGCTGCGGATGTTGTTCTGGAAGTGTTAGATGCTCGGGATCCTCTTGGCTGTAGATGTCGACAGGTGACGATGTGTTTCATTGCTATGTGAACTTGTGTACTGTCCATACAGTTAATGATGGACATGTGGACTTGATTGGGAAGCAGGAGTGTGAGTTTTTGAGCTGTGTTGGTAGGCAAGACACTCGACTCTCACTGAGCTCTCTGTCCAGGAGTACTGGGTAATGGGTGTCACCTCTCATTTAATTGAATGCTTTTTCTTGTCTCAAGAGTGCATGCAATAGTTACCTGTAAAGTAGACCAATAATTATTAGCCTGCATGCAGACTTGAGTCAGGTATTTAATGTACCTGCATGTAGCTCAGAGGCCAGGCAGATCCTGTGTTTGTAAAGAAGCATTATTTTGGGGAGAAAATTGATCTTGTTTAGAGTAAGCTGAATTTCTTTACACAGAGCCACAAATTTGCTCAAGTTCAAAAACTTACATTGCTGTACACCACCAAAAAACTGTAACATGCAATGATAGAGCTGGAGCTGCTCAGTGGGGGAGGAGGGAGGAGGGGGGGGGGGGTAATAAAAACGAGGACCTGGAGTGGAAGAAGGCCTGTCTTTCCCAAAAACTGGGAGGGCAGGGAGTGGAGGAAGGGTGGGATAATTCCTTTGGATCCCTCTGATTTCTTTGTTTCTTTATTTGTTTACAGGTTGAAGAGTCAGTGTTATCTTCAGGAGTCAACAAGAAATTAGTTTTGGTTTTAAATAAAATAGGTGGGCTTTTAATATTAAAATATATTTTTTGTCAAATAATTTGTTTAGTTGACTTCAAATTAATAAATGCTAAAAATTATTTCTGTCATCTCAGACCTTGTTCCAAGGGAAATTGTGAATCAGTGGTTAAAATATCTTCGCAATGAATTTCCGACAATGGCTTTTAAGGCATCTACACAGAGTCAGAAACAGAATTTGGTAAGCTAATTAATAACTAATTATCTTGTTTGCCCATAGTGGTTGTTACATTGTAAGGTTGGTCACACATACTTCATTTTGAAACCTATATGTATAGGCAGACATGTTGCCTAAGAGGACACTTTTTGTCCTAAGGGCATCTGGTTATATGATCTAATCTGAGAATTTTATAGGGTTATATACTTATTATAACTGTTTGAATGTTATTCACTGTCCAGATATCTTTTATTAAATTACCAGTGCTAATTATTTTCCAGCATCAAAGTAAAGTTTCTGCATCACTAGCCTCAGGGGACTTGCTAACAACCAGTGCTTGTATAGGAGCAGACACACTGCTTAAGCTCCTGGGCAATTATTGTCGTAACAAGGATATCAAGACAGCTATTACTGTTGGAATAGTTGGTATGTTAATGTTGATTGAGGTTTACATGGAGGGGTAATAAAGATATGAAATAAATGTGTTCTCAAGTATTTTGTATTTTATTAAAAGTACACAAACAAACTCAACCATCAGTAAGTTTAATGGTGAACCAGCAACAAATTGAAAATCATAGTACCAAAAAGTATGGTCATAATTATATAAGTGCAGTGAATACTGAAAATCATACCCGTAGGTGGGCTCTGAACATTTATTTGGTTCTGGTCCACAGGTGGATTGTCAGTCGAGTTTGCTTGTAAAACAGACTAGTGTTAAAGATGCTTGCTAAATATATTTCGTTTTGTGTGATAGCATTTCATTTTGTTCGCCTTGCTTTGTGATAGAAAGTCGCTGCAAATAGACTTGCTGTGTCTTAAGAGCCCACAGTATATAGTGACTTTTACAAAATTAGATTTTTATAGTTGTCCCAGAAAACATATTAAGCATTACTATAAAATTAATGTTTTGTAATTTCCATTTGAAAGTAGGGAAACAATATAGGTACATCTCCTTAGTTAAATTGACAGAATTTTAATTCTTTTTTTAAGGTTGTTGTCAGTCGAGTTTGCTTGTAAAACAGACTAGTGTTAAAGATGCTTGCTAAATATATTTCATTTTGTGTGATAGATTTTCATTTTGTTCGCCTTGCTTTGTGATAGAAAGTCACTGCAAATAGACTTGCTGTGTCTTAAGAGCCCACAGTATATAGTGACTTTTACAAAATTAGATTTTTATAGTTGTCCCAGAAAACATATTAAGCATTACTATAAAATTAATGTTTTGTAATTTCCATTTGAAAGTAGGGAAACAATATAGGTACATCTGCTTAGTTAAATTGACAGAATTTTAATTCTTTTTTTAAGGTTTTCCCAATGTTGGTAAAAGCAGGTAAGTGCAGTTCTGTTTTTCACTAATATAGTGGATTGGAATAAGCATAACTTCATTTAGCTAGGGCATTTTGTATACATTTACACACCAATTTGTTAAGACTTGATTGCAGAAGTAAAATAGGCTAGTTGAATTTTAGCAATTACATGTCTTTTTATCCATTATTATATTTAATGAATGTTCTTGTGACGTTGTTTTCAAGCATCATAAACAGTTTAAAAAGGTGTAAGGCCTGCACCGTTGGAGCTACTCCAGGAGTCACAAAGTGAGTAAATTCTATACCAGTGTAAGGATTGATTTCAAGTGAGCAAATAAACATTATGCTCTATAATATATTAGAGAGCACTTTGTATGCCCAGGCAACATGGCTACATTGACCTTGCTGTAAACTTGTATTTTTTTCTCCTTACTTTTGCTGAAAGTCTAATAGACCAATTTCAATATATTAAATTCAGCCTAAAACAATAGACCTCAGTACGAGGCTCTGGGGAATAACTGCAGAGTTTGTGGGGGTTTATTAGGCTGAATTTTACTATATCGAAATTGGTGTATTAACAATCCATTAGATTTAGTTGTAATAACTGTGCATACCTCAAAAATGGTCGGATATGGTAGACTCTTGATTGAGCAGTCTGGGATGAAGCCCTGGCAGGTCATAGTACTCTGTCCATGCACAAGACGCTTTAGCTTCTCCCACCTCAGGCTTATAAGTAGGTACAGGCAAATTACATGCAGGGGGTAACCTGGACTACCGTCCTATTCATGACGGACAAGAAATACTTGTTGTTGCTTCATGCTGAAGAAACCAGAGATAAGTTTGCCAGCCCCGATTGACACAAGACTGGTTTGCCACGGTTCAAAAGAGACGTTGATTATGCATACAAGTGACCCTCTCTCCCAAGAACAAATGATGCAAACTGCAGATGCATGTAATGTTTGCGAGGTGGGCTGTCAGGTGTTTTGTTCCAAGTTTGATCATTCTATAAATTCCCTTCACTGACAGGCATGTATTTTTTCATGTCAGTTCTGAGTATTTGGCTGTGCATAAAAGCATCATCCCCAAATTGATGATTATATAATATACATTCTCATCGCCTGTTGCTTACAATTTTCATCACAATCTAAATAATTTGTGTGGTATTAATTTCCAGGAGCATGCAGGAAGTGCATCTAGATAAACATGTTAAACTTCTGGATAGTCCTGGTATAGTGATGGACAGTGGAAACTCCGATTCAGCTGTTATATTGCGGAACTGCGTCAAGGTAAACTATCAGAGCTAATCATTCACCACTTAATTTTCTCCAATCCTTATCAGGCTAAATTGATAACATGATATGCTAGTGTTCATTGGAGGAGAGTCACCACCTTGCCCATTGTGCCCGTCTGAGTAAAATACCTGGATGGATAGTGCTCGTCCGTGAAAATGTTTCTGAAAAAAGTGGGCTGATAGAAAAAATATTAAAAGAGTGACTGATTTACATTTAGTGGGTTCTGTCTGTTTTCTTTTTCATATTTTGCATTTGGCTTTCATGCTTTTCATCTAAAAAATGATTTTTGAACTAGCATGTGGAACGTTTATTGGTGAACATTAAAGACAATGACGTGTTTATGTCTCAGAACTATTGGTCTCTTGTTTGCCTCTCTGAGATTTGATGTTCTTAAAACAACCATATATGCACCTCGAAGCTTCACTTCTCGGGCAAATATTTGTTTTAAGAAAATCAAATTTCCGCAGAAAATTATCAGCAGATAGTTCCTCAAAAACAGAAACAGACAAACACTCTATTGTTTAAATAGAAAATAACTAAGGATGCTGCATGCATTCTGATTGGTCAACAGTGACTGAATTTTTTAATGATAGAACCTCTTGCAAGTAATTTCATAAAATCTATACCTCAGGATTGCTATGGTTTATCAGACATTAAAACATAGATAGGACCCTGTACGTGCTCTGATTGGTCAAAAACCTATGTTTTATCAGAGTATAAAATATAGAAAAAGTGTGTTTTATTGTCTTGCACGCATAAAATCTATATCATATGGCAAATGAAGAAGCCTAATCCATGTATAACACTGTGATAAAACACTCCAGACATTTGAGAACACTCAACATTTCCCTCATGTTCTCAAATGCCCCTCGTGTTTTATCACAGTGTAATACACGGCTTAGGCTTTATTTGTTAAACAAACTTTGTAATCCCCCTTGATAAGCCTGGGTGCTTTTGGGGAAAACAATAACAGATCTGTTTAAGTAAAATAATAATAATAATAGTAAAAAAACTTTGAGAGAAAAATGTGGATGTTTTTACATGATAGCACATAGTATCTGGTTAGGATTGAAACTTTACTTTAAAAGTGTTGTAAGATGACTGAGGGATTTATAACATGTAGGATTAGTTATAAGCTACTTTCTAAAAGTCATTGTTAATATTATTAGTACTACTAGTATTATCGATTTATTATTGTAAATTAAGGATGAAACAGCCTTATGAGGAGTCCTTAATCAAGAGTTTTTACTCACACAGTACCCCCCTCCCAGATCAATTGGGATTGTCAAACACACACAGTTAATTTATTAAGGAAAACAATAGAATTGAATGAATTACATAATGATATAATAATCTAACATAATTTAATGAATTAAATAGTACAGTGAAATACCTAGCCTCCCATCCAGGGAGACTTGTGATACTCCTAGTTTTTTAGTGCTGTTGCAGAAACCAGGCTGAAAAAGACTGTAGAGTAAGTTACATAGGCACGTAATGCGTGCAGAGCATTAAGCTCTTTACACACCTGACAAGGTTAGGGTACTACTAATGATTCACAGTTATTTAAGTTGATTTTCATTTCATTGCAGATAGAGAGCATTGATGATCCAGTTCCTGCAGTGGAAGCTATCCTAAGAAGGTGTAATAAGCAACAGGTAAACAAATGATGGTTAAGATAAGAATATTGTACATATATAACATTTGTAAATCAAAATAACAAAATACAGTCGAACCTTGATTATCCGTACCTCAATTATCTGGACTTTTTCTCCAGTCCCAATTTTGTCATGAATATTTACTAGTCATGATCAAGATCCGTAGCCATATCCTTTTTAAAACTACAGCATTGAAACTTGCAGTCAAAACAAGTTTGTTTTACTTTCAAAGAGCACAAGCAGCGCTTGCACATGTTGTAACTAATAAAAAACTTTCAAATGAGTTCTGATTGGCTCAGAGTTGCTTTGTTGCCAAGTGAAATTTCAAGGCTTTATTGGCTCGTTCAGCGCATGATCATCATGTCCTTGAAGCGTAAGAGATCCGTTCTTTTGATAAAAGATAAACAGTCTAAAATTTTGCAATCAGGGAAAAGGAAACAATTTGTCAGCTGAATATGGCATTAGTAAGCAGCAGACCTCTGAAAAAGAAAAGACCATGAAGTTTGCCGACAACTTAGAGACCAGCGGACGTTGGAGATGTAGACCATATTGTTTTCAAAACGATTTGTAAAAGTGTTATTTCACAATTAAATGTTGCTTTCTTAATTTAATTGGTTTTGTTCTTCATTAATATTCATATTTTCGATTATCCGGACCCTCGATTATCTGAACTATTTCCTCTAGTCCCAACGAATCCGAATAATCAAGGTTCAACTCTATGTTTTTTATTTATTTTCAATTTTCATTGTGGCTATTATCCAACTGATGTAATCCCGATTTCTCGAACCTCCAGGGGAAACTCAAATTGGTTCGAGAAATCGGAGAGTTTGAGAAATCGGGGGTAAAATAACAGTGTTTGACTGAGGAGAAGGAACGACTTTTGGTTCGAGTTATCGGGAGGTTAAAAAAAAATGAGGGTTCGAGAAATCGAGATTCCACTGTATGTACATGTACTTTTTTATTTTCTAAGGTAATGGAAAAATACCTTGTTCCTGATTATGCTAATGTACAAGAGTTTCTAGCACATCTTGGTAAAAGACTTGGGAAATTAAAGAAAGGTAAGATTGTTATTAAAAGGAGTAATGAATCGTGTAATTCTGGACTCAGTTGTTTAAAACTGATAACACAAAACCAAGACTAAAATTTCATGTTAATCAAGGTTAATAAATTCTCTTGACAAGTATTGAAACAGAAGAAACTTACTGAAAAGTTTAAAAAACTAAAATAAAGATGATGTTTGTCTTGCACTAGACTAGCATAATCATACTTTGAACAACCAAGCCTTGGCTGTTGGCCTTTTTGGGGTTCTTCAGCCAGAATTTGTAGCAGTAAGTCACCTGGCCATATTTTCACTACCCCATAAATCTTAGGTTCTTAGGGTTATGTTACAAGAAATAAAAATTCATGGCATGTAGTATCAGAGAGTAGTTTATAGTTGTTGAAACAAACGAGAGAAGCCAAATGTTCGAAAGTTCTTACGTACACGGCTTCTAAACTGGATAACAATCTGCGGCCTGAACAGCTTTGTTACATTTCGTTTCTGGTTTCATTTAAGGGAATACAGTATTGCTCTATTTTTGATCATAAATTGATTACAATTTATTGTAGGTGGTATACCTGATGTTAATGCTGCAGGAAAGATGGTGTTGAAAGACTGGAACAGGTTTGTTATATGTTGCATACTGTATAAAGTCAAAGTCTACACTCGGACCAAATTGAGTGAAGCTGTCAGAGGCTATGTTGGTTTCTGTAGCATGAAGCAACTAGAACTGTTGCACCTACTCCCCCTCGGTGAGATGCTAATCCATCGCAGGCCGCCCGGAATGTGATGTCAGTTAGGCTGACCCTTGTAGAGAGACTTTGTGAGGGTAAAGGAGGTGAACGTCACTATCTCGAGCTCTGTTATTTTGAACTCCTTACTATGACTATAGTTGGAAGAGGAGTCTCCTCTACTAACTATACGGACTCAGATCATTTGCCTTGAATATGGGCTCCTCCACTCATATACCAGTGGTCATCTGGCATCTTTGTTTTTTTGGTTACTCTTGAGAGTTTGAGATAACAGAGTTCATTCTTGTCCAAGAACACAACATATTGACCCTGGGTCTAAAGGGGCAACTCGATCATGGTTAATGTTATGCTACGTGTTACGTTTCTTCCATACCTTGTGTAACAGTGCTTTTGTAGAATATTTTTTTTGTGCAAGACGTATATTAGGAAGTACTGAGGGAACGGTTGTAACTGTAATCAGGTTTTCTGTTTGTAGAAGTAGTTAATATAAATTTTCCATTCCTGACAGTGGAAAGATTGTATTCTACACACATCCACCAGAAGAACACAGGCTACCCACCCATCTGTCAGCTGATATTGTTAGTGAGTGGAGCAAGGAGTTTGATCTGGTGAGTTACTGGATGCAAAAAAACAAACATTATTTTTCGGGGTTTGCTACATTTCTGTGGCTTGTGGCGGATTTTTCATCCCCACCTTTCCTGAAGAGATTTCAATGTATGTTTTCAAATAAAATTATCACATTTGTGGCCATTTATCCCAAACAGTTGTTTAAAGCGGATCATGGACAATTTTGGCAAAAACTGAAAAAATCAGTCATTTAATTTGGTGAAGCAAAACAATGACAGCGCCAACGAGCGTTCTTCGTGACCATGAAACTATACTCCGGTTGCTCACCTAATGTAACAAGGTGACCGTTTAGCAGAGGTGAATTACAATAAAATTTGTCAATTGGGAAGTCCAGATGGAGACCGCGTCGCTTAATATACAGTCAATATGTGAAGCGGAATTCAGGAATTTGAATGGTGACGCTTAATAGTAGGTTGGTATTTAGCGGGTACCGGTAATCAACACAGTTGAAATAAAGAGTTGTGGAGACAGAGAGGGTCTTTATAGAGGGAGAGGGCTAAGCAGAGGATGGATGGCAGATAGAGGGAAGTTTACCCATACTAGACTCAGTTAAGGACGTTCGCGCCCATTGCTACTGCGCATCTCTAGTGCGCACGCTATTCATTGGTCACGCGCGTGCCACGTCATTTTCAAGCGCGCGCACCGAGTCGAAAACTTAACAAAATATAGAGCTGATGACCTTTGCGTTAACTTGGTGTGCGAATATTTTTGTTGGAAGCTCGATGACCCCCACTTTTTTTTCGGCAGATCACTTCCTTTTTTAACTCTCTACATTATACTAAAAAACCAAAAAAATCTGTGTGTGGGAAGTTGTAATTATTTGTCATATACTATTAAAAAAAGGGTCAAATTGGTACATGGAGACAGGTGTGCGTGACTTAGAAGTTGTCTTTTTTAAGGCTAATTCTAGCAGATTTAATGACATATGTAGCAAAGATCTATTAATTAGGCCTATATAAGCCGTGTTAAACACTCATAGCTTAGAGATGATTCTTCAACTTAAATATATGCCGATAGTAATGAATCCGGCCAGAATCGCCTCGAATGACTGAGAATCGTAGAAATGCTATGGTCTGAGCCACGCTTTATCTTGAAAACGAGTTCGGTGACCCCCGATTTTTTTTACGTTTTTTATCTAATCTTATCATTTTCTACCGTCAGTCAAAGTTTTGAAAAAATCTGTGCGTGGGAAGTTTTTGGGCGCGAACGTCCTTAAGATAGTTGATGGCTGCCATGTCTCTCAGTGGAATTTTTGAAATAGACTGAAATGCAGTAGATTTACAGTCTATTTTATCGCCTACATTCCTGATTAGTAATGCGGTTCCTAATTTTTGTTTCAAGGGCTCTCTTCAACAGCATGAACGCGCTGAATTGCATGGTAGGTTAAGTGATGATTGTATTGATGGTGATGTCATATTGCGTGTTAAAACCGCGGTCTACACAGTTTAGTTCTTGCTCGTATGATTGACGTCACAGTATTATTAAAACTGTTGAATTTTCAGCTTGTTTTTAACTGTTAACTATGAAAAAAAGAAAGCTAGCCTATGAAATGTATAAATGATAGATAGATGATAGAGCGTTTTAGCGTGGCCCAGTATGTTTACTGAAATATAGTGTGCTTGGTAGGTCTGCAGAATAAAATGGAGGATGCCATGGTGCTTGAGGCTGGTGGTCCTGTGGATGCAGCAGCGGAGATTGTTGAAGAAGATATGGTATGTCATACTTGAACAGTTATCGGGTAAAAAATAAATCTCATTAACATTTTAAACAGCGGATAATATATGGGCGCACGTAGATATGGAATATCTCTTCTCGATCTTATTTAGCGCAGTTTGATTTTTCTTCCCTTTATTCTGAAACAGAGGAAAATAAAACTCACCTCGGGTTTAAAACTTTCAAACAATTTAAACGAACATATGTATACATGTACTGGTATTTCTGTTTTGTTTCGTTTTCTTCTCTTTCCCTTCTTATTTGATCGGTAAGAAATGTTTTGCTGAAAAGAATAGGAAATGTGTTATGCACCTCGTGAATTGTTTGTTAAAACTTTCTTTTTTGGTTTAATGAAGGAATCTGAAGACGAAGACGACTCGGATGAAGATGACGACAATCAAAGTGATGAGGGAGAAGCCATGGAAGATACTGATGACGAGCAGGTATCATTACATATTTTCTCCCAAATTGAAAAGCGAAATTCTTAAATTTCAGCCTTCAATTATAAAAAGGTTCCTATGAGAAAAAATTTCAAAGAAAAAGAAAAATCGTGGATTCTGTTACCAAATGGTGTTGTAATGTGTCTGTTTTACTGATTCATAGACGAAGAAAGAGGGCATGACAGTTCTTATCAAGAAATCAAAATCCGTCACGCACTCTAAAGACGTCACGAAATCTCGTGAGAAGACCGTAGTTGGATTAAACGCGGATGAAATGAACGAGTTTAACATGCAGACCAACAAAGAAAGGAAAAAGGTAATATAGACGTGACATGTGTGGTGAAGCCGTCTCACTGCTAAAGGATTCTGATTGTCTTCCCTTGTGTTTTTTATTTTGTTCAACAGATTTTTAAAAAACAACAAAGAGACAAGCGGAAACAAAGTGAGTCAGTTATCTGAGTTTTTGTTTTTCACGGGGCATGGAAACAATAATACACCATCTGACCGTTTTGAATTTCACACTACAACACGAATCCGAGGATTGTTAACAGTGTTGAAAACCAAGTTTTCGTTTATTACGGTGTCGAAAGGTTGTGATAATATTTCGGCGCTACTTCAAAGTTATGGCCATGTAGTTACTGTTAGATCAAAACAAGTGGACGGTTTATGTATTTATCAGGGCCGAGGCCTATAACACCTAAGTGGCCTTTATTTTTAAGCTGTCGTCTTGTTTTGATCAAGCTACATGAATGTGACTCTGAAAGAGACGAAATATGGTCAACCTTTAAGTTGGGTTTCAACAATGTTAACAATCTTTGGGAGCGTGCATTTTGTATTTAGCCGCGAAGTGGATATAAACTTCTCCCTACTGCATGATCTGCATTTCTTTTTTGTAGTGACAGGGAGAGTTTTTTCCTCTAATGATATTTGGAGGAGAAATTCTTTACAGGTGTGACAAAAGTTCAGTCGTACGGAGGTTCGTTTGCGACAAAAATGCAATTCAATTTTCGAGCGTTTTGGAATTATTTGTAGCTTTTGTGGTGAATGCGAGGAAAGGGTGATTCGAGCGAGATGCAACGAGCAAGAAGCGCGATTTTCGCACGCCTCGCGTTACACTCTCGTCCTAGATAAATCTCATTCCCAGAGCCCGCGATCGTTGTAGTCAGCAACAAAAACCAGCCAAAAGAAGGACTTTTGGTTACAAAAATGAGCGATATGACACGACGTTTCGAAGTCATCTTGACTTCATTTTCAAGTGATGAATGTAACGGTCAGTTCAAGTTTAAAATTAAGTGGTTTGTAACGTCAGCCAACGAATTAGTGCGCGCGCGATAAAATGAAGGACTATTTCGGGTTTTTTGTGGTCACCGCCGAGCGAAATTGTTCGGGCTCTGAAGGCGAGACTGTAACAGGTGTTGTGTGGGCCACTCTTGTTGAAGTAAGCGTCGAGGAACACATCATTCAGCTAATTATTACTTGTTAATTGCTTTATTTTGTAATGGCAGCAGCGAGTCATACAGAAGCCATGGACGAAAGTGATGATGATTACAGCTTTGATACTGACTTCAGTTGATAAAGACAGCGAAGGCCTGGAAATAGTGCATAACAATCATTCACCTGGACCAACACAGGATTGAAGCCGAGAAGCTCACGATAATTGGAAACGTCTTTCAAATGTCACCAAAATGTTTATACCTAGAACTGGTACTCTTAAAGTGGTTTTTATTTTAATTGGCAAACTCTTTTATTCTGTATTTAAAGCAGTAATAAATACCCATCATGTGAACAACAAAATAAAACTTGTTCCAGATGAAATGTTTGTTCGCGATTCATCAAACTCCAAGCTAGTTATTTGTTTCTACGTCTCATTTTCTTTACTTTGTGTTGCTTACCTCGACGCTTCTGGAATCGCCTAGGGTGTTGAAAGGTAAGCGAGGAATGTAGGGAAAAGCACGACGGAAAGTGGAATGCTTCCCTGTTCCTAAAGTGTTGATAGACCATTTTTGTGTTCTCGTTACTGGACTGGAATTAGCTTGCAGCTGAGGCTAATGCGGGGAGTCTTTTCGAATGCAAATGACATTCATCTCTTTTTAATGTTATTTCCCAACACGAGCCTCCATTGCAAGCGTAGTTCCAGTCCAAATACCGAGAATACAGATATGGCCTATTCCACTTTGACAGCTACATGACCCAATGATAACCTCGTTTGCCACGCGGAGAAAAACACAGGGCCCTGGAAACGAATTTGGCTTGATGCGAGCAGTGACTTAATTTTCCGTATAGACCTTTTGAAAAAACTTTGAATTCGCTTCAGTTTCGGTTTTCCTTATCTGACTCACGTTTCCTTGGTTTTACATGTTAGTGTCACCAAAGCGTTTTTAGTGCAGAATGCTCCATTGGGATGGTTTGGGGGCTGCCTGTCGCTAAGGCGCTATGGAACTGGAGTACTAAGGTTTAATGTTTGCGGCAAGAGGCTAGGGTGGTTTAGGTGAAAGTATGGACGACGTAAAACATGTTACACCTCCCTCAGTTTATTAAGAACATCAAAGCTACATATTTGTTTCGGAAAACCCCTTGTTCTCCTTGTGGTACTATTCTCCTTAGAACAATACCAATTTGCTCTAAACGCATGCACAGATTAGTTGCAGATCAACGTTAAGTGCATTCCCTTGTGGTAGAACCCAACATGTAGGAGGCATGCGTTCTAGCATCGTTAGGGTGAAACACTCCGTTTTCATCCCCAAAGCCACGCAGTTTTTTTGTGTGTCGTGTGATGTGGCCGAGGACGGCAGTTATCTTTCGGGTAGCGCCAGTTAGTCCATTCTGAAAGCCTGATTACATGAGCCGGGCTGGCCCGGTTAGCCGGGCTGCTTCGGTGTGTCGACCAAAAACCAAAAAGGGCTGCGAGGGAGACTACTCAGAAACAAACCGTCCAAGAGGTTTGAAAGGTGAACTCTATGTGTTGTGATGAGCGATGGATTTGATCTTTATTTTTTACTCCGTTTCCCTTGTAGTGATGGCTTAGTGATGAGTGATGGCAGCGTCAAACTTAAGTTGTTTTTTTTGTTAAACTTCAGTATTGCCGATTTGAATGGCGTTTTTAATATATCAATTTCATCAGTAAAATCCGGCGCAGCAACGCAATGAGAAGAACCAGGATCCCATGGAAGCTTTTCACCAATACATTGAATTTTCGAAAGCGGTGTCAATGAAATGTTCTTTCCTTTGCAACAAGTGAGCTACATACGTTGACTTTACGATTCCTGAAACCAAAGTCACTCCAAGCGATGGAAAAAAGGAGGAAGAAATAGTAAAGGTAGAAAGGAGTGTAAAGGAAAAAGAAAGAACTGACATTCCTTTGAATTTTTATATCACCTATTTTGATATTTGTCGATAAAAACACTTAGACCAAGCTTCAATAGAACAGCTTTTCATAAATCTAGACATACAATTTTTTTCCGAGGTATGCACGCGCACTACGGTCCCTAGTCTATAGGCTAGTGACATAGTCTAGTGCTTGTGAGTGTGATGGAGGCCTTTCCACAAACATCCAGATAATTTTTGGGATATTTAGAAGTTTCTGAGATATTTAGAAAATATTAAAATATTTAGAAAATTTAGGGTTATTTAGAAATATTCACAGGTTTTTTGGGTTAGCCCTGTGTTTTCCTCGTTATTTCTTGAAACAATTCTCAGTTCTATGACAGAAACAATCCAGTTGAGCAATTCCACTCCACTCACTGAAAGCACTAAAGCAGCAAATTTCCAAAATGACGGATGCTGGTAAATTTACATGGCGTTAATTACAGGAATGGTTTCGGAGACTTAGGTTTTCGTTTTCTAAACAAGGAAAAAAAAGGCAATTTAAAAGGCGTAAACTAGAATCGAACCCGGGTAATTTGGGTCACGAGCGAGTCTCATGACCACTACACCACCAGGGAGCTGGCTGCTATAAATAGCTAACCATACTCGTTCCTGGTCGAAGCTATTCCTGTAACAGACCCAGGGGCAGCGGATAGTTGGGTCATGAGAAGTCGAAGCGTCCAATCACAGACAAGGATTTTAATTGGTTTCGGAACTGGTCGGTTAAGAGAAGAATCCCAGGGGCTCCTCTTTCGTTCTTGTAAACTTGGCCGCTTCAACTTCTCATGACCCAACTATCTGCCCCTGGGTCTCCGAGGATGGTAATAGCGAAGTGCGCGAGGCTTAAAAATAGAATGCAAATGATTATACCCCCAACGAGGCTCAAACAACATCAACGTGTTGTGAGAGAACTAGAGGGAATCTAGGCGAAGTTTTCGTTTCAAAACTGATGTGTTTCAGAAACACCGGCTTTTTAGAAAGTGTTTTAGGAAAAACTACTGCTAGAAAAGTTAAAAGGTGTTGGCCTAAGTTTTTCATAATCGGTGTAGTTTACGACAAAAACTAAGAGATATTTAGAGGGTTTTGAGTTACTTAGAGACTTTTTTTTGTGATATTTAAAAGATTTTGGAGAAGTTCCGGAAAGATATTTAGGCGATTTTACGTGATTCGCTACTTGCACATATCCATAATCCTTTGCGTTTTGGGGGGGGTAACCAGAAGAAGAAATGTATGGTATCATGAGAAAAATTAGTTCGGTGAGCTCGCAAAGCCAGCTACTAATGCTTAAAAATGCACCAGAATTTACCAAAATCATGATAGGAGAAATTTGTACTAGTTTATAACTAAATGTAGAGAATTGTTTTTTTCCATACATCGTCTTGTAATTTTACAGACGATGTATGGACAAAAAAAAAAGTTTCTCTACATTTAGTTATAAACTAGTACAAATTTCTCCTATCATGATTTTGGTAAATTCTGGTGCATTTTTAAGCATTAGTAGCTGGTTTTGCGAGCTCACCGAACTAATTTTTGTCATGATACCATATATTTCTTCTACTGGTTACCCCCAAAAAACGCAAGGGATTATGGGTCATGTGCAAGTGGCGAATACCGTCAATCCTCGAATTAGCGCCCAGGGCGCTTGGGGCACTTATTCAAGAGGGGGGGGGGGGTGGTATTTAGCTTTCTCCAAATCGTGGCCTGACGAAATACATCATCTGCTCGTAAACTGTGTATCGACATGAAAAGCTGATCCTAAAGTTTAAATGGCGGCACGGTTAGTACTCGTTGTACTTTCTTTTTCTAAACTTAACGTGAAGTTAACATGAAGTTAACATGAAGGCCGTAATTTGTCTGGGTATTATAGTTTTAACGCAAATATCTCGTTCACGTTTCAAGCAGTCAAAAATTTCTCTGCTCATCCTACACATCTTCGTTTTGGGCTGTTCTGTAAATGTTTTGGTAATTTTTGGGTAGATTTGGGGATATATATTTTTTCTCAAAGGATTAGTAAAAACAAACCAAATAACCCTGTTCATGCTACAGTTCCCAAAAAAGATATCTTAATCGTGTTACCCTACTTAAGTCTTCACAGTAACCAAGTCACGAAACGTCTGAAATCCAATCTCAAGGTCATATTTCAAAACACACGCCGCATCAAATCTATTTTCCATACAAAGATCGCTTGAAATCAGTAGGCTCCTGTTTGAACCGATCTCAGAGGTCCAAAGTCATCTATATATTGGTTGCTGGGACTGTGATGAATTTTACGTTGGCAAAACAAAACGAAGACTCCATGACAGAAAAACAGAACATTTCAAGGCCCTCGCTAAAAATGACCATTTATCAGCCATTGCTGATCATGTGAAAACCACTGGTCACAACATAAAATGGGATCATTTCGACATTTCAGCGTCGGGCAAAACTGACTTTCACTGCAAAATTAAAGAGACTGTTGTTCATTCACGAGCTAAAGCCTTCCCTTGATGTCAATGTCAGTAGTGAGAAGTTGTTGCTTTATCAGCTGTTACTCCTCATGATGTCATGAAAGGTTAACGTACTGCTGCAGATCATTTTTCTTAGTCTAGGTTCCAGACCTCTAATATTTACAATTTATAGTTTTCAAAAAATTGTAACGGTCACTTTTGAAAATGTATGTAGACCAGCATACGAAACGTCACGTTCTGTAAAAAAATGGTTGGAATACAATGTTTATCCCCGCTGATTGTCTTGTATTCTGGGTTACTAAAATTTATGGATATAGGAAATTTTGAAGATTTGATGTTGTCTTAAAATTAGAATTTGAAGTTAAAATTTGTAGACGTACAGTGCTGTTCAAAACCTTTTTTCCTTTTAATCCCTCTTTAAACTTCCTAAAATTTCACTTAAATTCATGTTAACCCCCCCCCCCCCTCTTAACGTGTTCCCAAACTGAAACAAGAAACCCTGTATTGTAAAGATGTTGATTCTTAATGACTGTATAAAAAAGGCCGGACGAGAGTGATTAAACACGACGAAAACTATACATCCTTTGTTGTCTAATTACTCGTCTATAAAGTGGAGGGAGGGGAGGGCGCTTATTTTAAACTTTGGCTGAAGGGGACGCGCTTATTCGAGGGGGCACGCTAATTCGAGGATTTCGTTGCGTGACAAATTGACTAGTCCCCAGTTGACTCTCTTCATTCAGGATACAGCAAAGACGCATGGGTAAATAAGTCTGCAGAAGAGGTTCAAGATGGCGCGGAAATCTGATAGCGCTTGGAACTTTAACTTAGGGTCTAAGCCCAAGTCAGAGAAAAGGTACAATTTCGACCTTTGTCGTCTAGGAGGATTTACATCACAAAAAAGTGAGTTTATCGTTAACAGAACCCTTTGCTTGAAGTGAAACGTGTGTTTGCATGTCATTAACTTATTATTATTACTTAAGCTTAATTGATAAATTGTATCACAAGCTTGAAATGTTGAATTTTAACAGTTACAAGTTTCTTTCGTGGTGTAGAAGCGTATACTTGTTGCTGAGATTATCCAGAATGAGTTTTCATTTTCAGTACTGAATGTACCGACAGTTCGCATTGCGTGACACGCTTCTCCCGTTGTAAGTCAAGCGATCTGCATGTGTGTTTCCTGCTGGTTTCTGCCCTAAAGCTTGCTTAATCAATATTTTTAGCCCAATTCGCTGATTCGGTGTGGTAATATTCCAAAAGGTAAGTTTGCGCGCAAATTTCGACTGCGGTTCTGAGTTCAGGCAGTGGAGTACATTTTACAGCTCGAAATACTGACGGTTCACCGACAGAGCTACACAGGCGGGAAGCATATCTGACATTTCTGTCCTGGCACTATGGGGACCAGCAGGTCGTGTAACTGAAATATTTTTTCCTACTGCCCTGTTGATGTGACATTGCTCCACAAACGGAATATAAAGCTACTCGAATGCAGTCATCCATTAAACAGGCCGTGCATTCATCAGTGATTCAGCAAATTTCAACGGGTCTAAGCTCTGCTTCACATATCAGACCACGGGCATTGTGAAGATCGAGATTCTTGGCGAAAGTTTTACAATCCAACAAACGTCGCTGAAGTGACGTTCTGGGAAGATCTATTAACTCTCCTAATAAAGTCAGGTACATATGAAATGATGATTTGAATCAGTGAATAACTTCCAGAGTTTCAGGCGTTAACTAACATCGGAAGGCTCGGAAGGCTTCAATACAACCAAGAATCGGACAACCGTATCGCAATTCTCAGTTCATTGGGTTAAGAGATATTTAGGTTTTGTGGCGTGAATACTTTTCAGTCATAAATTAAAATTTGGGGAATAATCACTTTAAAGCGATTAAATTCGTTCTGGCAGGATTTCAGTCACGATTTTTCTTTTTGTATCGATACCAATAAACTACAAACTTGTTATTTACCATGAGAACTATTTGTGGCAAATGCTCTCGAGCTGCAACAAGGAAAAAATATTTCAAGAGCCAATATCATTGTTGAAAGACTGGCGGAAAAAACAAAGACTTATTGTTGTAAATGAGCAATGCAAATTTCTGTTGATTTCGTGATGTGAAGATTAATTTGCAATTTAAATAACACAGTATTTTCAAGAAAGGTTGGCTCACAGATGCGATGCAAGCGCAATTGTTTTTAGCGTGGCCAGGGTTTGTGCGCAAGTGCAGTGAAACATTTTCTTGACCTGGGGCCTGTTTCTCAATGGTCCCGAAAAGTATTCAAACCCGAAAAGCCGCAGCAAAATCTCAAATCTTATGATAACAGCTACTGGCCCTTCTGTTTGCGTTTCGCTGATAGTTTTCACGTTCATACGTACGTACCTATGCTATCTGAGCTTGCGCTTGTGTTTGCACAAGCAAAACATCTTGGTTTCGAGACTAAAACCAAGATGGTTTTGGAAGATCTTGGAAAAGGGACTGTATGAATTCGTCGCCATTTTATTCCCGTTTGCGTCTTGTGCCGCCAGGTGAAGCAACTTGCACAAATGTAGGTGTTTCCAGTTATTCTAGATTTCCAGGAATACTGAAAAGCAGGTCATTCACAACACACGAGTGTCTGGTCTGTGGCGCACCGGTTCAATTGTCCACGAGAGGAAAGTCTGACAACGTTTGAACGACAAACATCTCCTGAGTATTCTTGGTTGGTAATCGCATCGTTATGATTTTGCGCGTTGGATAGGAGATAGTAGATACATGTAGCCAACGAGGCGTGTAGTGCCTAAAATCATCTCATATCCAACAAGCGCGAGGAGAATAATTGTTTTTATTAAAGATGCCCCAAAGTATAGGAAACTAAAATAAAATGAAAAGAAAAACGTTCCCCCCCCCCACCCCAACATTACGAGTACGCTTACCATATTTATGGAGCACGGTATAATGGCTCATATGCCATGGTGGCTAAGCCAATGAAAACTCTTGAATTGCATTATCCAATGTACAAGTTTTTTTATATTAACAATTAGATTATGAGCTCGAGATTTCTACCGCGCGATAGTCGACGAGGGCACAGCCCGAGTCAACTATCACGCATAGAAATCGAGAGCGAATAATTGTTGTGTTATAAATCTAGTAGTCGTTCAAAACTTTAATCTAAATCCACTTTAAAGACACTTCGAAAAGACAAAGAAGCGGGCCCCAGCGCACGCTGCTAAGCTACTCATTATCTACTTAACAATTAGATTATGAGCTCGAGATTTCTATGAGGTGATAGTTGATGAGGCCGAAGGCCGAATCAACTATCACCTCATAGAAATCGAGAGCGAATAATCTAATTGTTTTAGTAGAATTCTAACTGAAATTAACGCAAATAACGGTTTCCAATTATTTTTCTACGCATTATTGAACTTTACGCTTTAACAAAGTCGCACGTATTGAATTGTCCTTGGTAAATTTGCAGTTGTCTACGCGCGCGCAGCCGCTTTTTCAATAATTTCCAGTTTTTTAAGTCAAGAAATCGTTACTGACCTTTTTTTAGTCTTCTCTGGAATTTAATCATCCATTTACATCTAAACTTTCTTTCAAAACTGCGGTAAAAACGATAAAAACGTCGCCTTTCGTGGACGAGCGACAGCCACTGCACTCTAATGGCTGATAGTATACGAGTAGCTCAGCCAATCAGATTGCAGCATTTGCATTAGTATACTAGTAGAATTCTACTAATCTGTTTTAGTAGAATTCTACTAGTATACTAATGCAAATGCTGCAATCTGATTGGCTGAGCTACTCGTATACTATCAGCCATTAGAGTACAGTTGGCCGCCGGTCGTCCAAGAAATGCGATGTTTTTATAGTTTTTCCGAAGTTTTGGAAGGAATTTTAGATGTAAACGGGTAATTATATTCCTGAGAAGACTAAAAGAAGCACTTTTAAGGTTTCTTGACTTTAAAAACTTGAAAATATTGAAAAAGCGGGTACGCGCGTAAACAACTGCAAATTTGCCAAGGACAGTTCGATACGTTCAACTTTGTTTATGGGTAAAGTTCAATAATGCCTGGGAAAATCATTGGAAACCGTTATTTGCGTTAATTTCAGTTAGAATTCTACTAAAACAATTAGATTATTCGCTCTCGATTTCTATGAGGCGATAGTTGATTCGGCCTTCGGCCTCATCAACTATCACCTCATAGAAATCTCGAGCTCATAATCTAATTGTTAATTAGAACGCCAATCTGAGAACGGCATTCGTGATAGAACGGTAGTAGATTTATACTAATAACAATTGATCAAGAGCTTCTGGGATGAAAGGGTAATTGGAATGTGTCGGCTTGTATCTTTGGATACTTTCCATTCAACCAAAACTTAAAGGGGACAAATGCTGCGGGAATTTACTCGAAAAGTTTCCCAGAAAATCCGGAAATTGTTGAATTAGTCCGAAAGCAGTTCCGAGACTTCGGCGAGGAAAGTCAAATTTCTGTATACCTCGTAAGGTGGACCTCTTTTCCCGAAATTCCGAAATGTGCTTTTCCATTCGTCACTGTAAATTTCCGGCAATTCAAACTGGAGTTTTCCATCGAATGGAAAGCGTTTGTGTGTCTCGCCAGTGATCATGGGAATTGCGGTTTTCACACCAGAGACCAGAAGTATATAACTTCTCTCGAGACCTATAAGCGTCTGTACGAGGGGGCCTGGGCTAGATGTTCTGGTTCTGCGCCTCGGTTTAAAGACGAACACGTGACACTGATTATACGTAATATTGAAGGTTAAGCGTGTCAGCATAACCATATATAAGCACATGCACACAACCGTGCATAAACTGATAAAGCTGCATTCTTCTGCCGGAAAGTTTCTTAAAAAAATAATCGTCGGTTGCTGTACTTGTAAACGTCCAGTGAAACCCTAACTAGGATTTAAATCTAAATACTTGCTGTCAGTCTTACTTTGTATTGGACAAATATACACCATAACGACACTGAACGAGAAAGAAAAGGGGAAAGTACATTTTGTCTAAAGGGAGTACATTCTCCTAGTTTCCCCATGGAAACCAGCTGGAGTTATCTCTGAAGCGACCTGCATTGTTTACAAGGCTCTTTTTAGTTGGCCAAACGTAACGATAAAGAGAGAGAGAGAGAGCACAAAACAAGAAAGGATTACTGTTTAAAGTGTTGCAGATCAAGCAGATCTCTGGCTTGGTAAGTCCGCTGGGCTTACAGATTGGCTTTTTACGAGCCAGGCTCAGTGTTACTTGTAATTGGAAAGGAGAAAATAACATTACTTCCAATCGCAGTGGTTTTAAGGGACTTTCTTTGTCTTTGCATCTCGTGAATGTGACTTGAATGCTCCAACTTATTAATAAGTGTAATGCCTTATTCGTAATTTCGTGCGTACTTTATGATTTCTTGATTTTGCCAAGACAGCACTAGTATTTCGCGAGGCATTTTTTCCGCGATTCGATAGGGGGGAATGAATAAAAGAGCATTACATTTAGCGAAAGCGTTGTCAGGTGTTGTCAACATTTTAATTTTCCAAAAAAAATCTGAACGTCAAATTTTGGCGACTGCACGAAAGATATTCTAAGGGTTTTCTCAGTAATTCAGATAAAGATGATAGTTACTCTCCGCTCGATTTATTCATGTGAAATCTTTGAAAATTTTAACTTTACCGATCTCAAGACCAGATGTTGAATGGAGCTTACAGTGAATTATTTTAATATCTATGTTGATACATAAACTGTATATGTTGCGTGGATAATGTTTATCAAGTTTTTTGTGATTCAAATTTCTTACCGTAGTGTTTAATTTCACGTGTGTAAATAATTCGTGAGGTTTACAATCGCGAAAATCACGCTTAATTAATGAAGTACGAATGACGTACATTCCTCAGATGTATTATTTACCGTTTATATTCTGTTCATTTCGAACTCCAATGAGAAATACGTTTTTCAAAATTTTATAAGCAAACGGTGAGGATTTAATTCGGAATTTTCATCGTTTTCCTAAATGAATATAGCGTGATAAAGTTCATAGAATATCGAGCAAGTCACAAATGGCATGGTCCCGAGATTGTGTTTTTTTGTTGAAAAGAAAACTATTTACCTTTTGTTCGCTCCCTGCCTAGTCCTTGTTTTGATTCCTTTTGTTTGCTTTACAAAATGACTGATACGAGATAAGTCTAATATTTGAAAATCGTGTGCATCTTCTTTGATTGGTAATATGGTATTTTATTTTTTTATTTTTTCTCCGTGCGACTTTTTTCACTCTGCTCCGCGTCACGTGGCTAAGTGCAAAAAGCCCTTTGCGCATGCTATTTATAGCGCTGTATTTCGTAAACACGATAGGTGTTACTTGCAAGGATTTCCCGGGGCCGAGCAAGGCTAGCTGTTACCGATCGGCGTTTTCAATTTATATTTCAGGTATAGATGATAATTCAGCGGTGATGACACAGAACACAGGCGAACAAACTTTATTCGTTGTTTTTGGTGCTTCGGTAAGTGACAGCTTTGACATTTACGTAGATTTCTTTCGCGTGGTCATCTTGCAAAATTTCCCATTAGCTAAATCAGCTCAGTGTTTAATAACGTTTTAATATATCCACTTGCTGCCCGATTAAGGCGTTGTTTTTACTCATGGCTATATTGCTACTAGCTAAATGCTTACATCCTTATATTGTACAGACTGTACAAATTTTACACGATTAGGTGGTTTTCCTTTCGATCACCACCACAGTTTATGTTGTCGCATTGATACATTGGCAACCCTAAAATGTTTATTTACAACTTCTATAAAGTTGTAAGCTGCCTTTGCAATACGCGAGAGTTTTTTAAAATTTGCATAGCCTAATTTAGTTAGTTCCTTATTATGTTTAAATTGCGTGATAAATTTGCTATGATAGCACCTTCAATGTTTCATTGCTCTACATCGCTTGAGAATGTTTCGTTTCATTAACATTTGCAAACCATCATTTTAGGGAGATCTTGCAAAGAAAAAGATTTATCCTACTTTATGGTAAGCACTACATTACGTTTTGTTTAGGTTATGTCTTTAAATGTGTCAAATTACTAATTGTATCAAATGTCACACAATCTTCCTGGGACATTTGCATAACAGCTAAAGCAAGTGGGTTTTTTAGATATTATTTAATATTTTGTGTCATTGTTGCGTGTCTTGCAATTTAATGTTTAGTTAACAAAAGGCCTTTGTAAAGTTACTGCATTGAAATGTTTGTTCCAATACCATGTAATGTGTTACATGAATCCAAGCTGTACTTCAGCTTGGTTTCATTGCATTTTATCTCATCAGGATCACTTCCTAATCCATTAAATCTTGAATATATATATGCTTTCCGTTTTAATTACTAGGTATTTATTTAAAGATGAACTCATACCAAAAAACACCAAGATCATTGGTTATGCCCGTTCAGATTTGACAGTAGACAAACTAAGAGCCAAAGTCGAACCTTTCATGAAGGTAAGTGTTAATATTTAGCATTATGTTAATATTTAGCACCCACCACAAATCAAAAACAAAACTTTGGTGGAAAGGGTATGGGTTCTTTTTTTCTGAAACAACTCATTATAGATAGAGCTGTGTACTCCTATGTCACTGTAAAGGTTAGATCTGTATGGTTATGTACTAATTATACTGTATGTATATGTAACTTGTAACTAAGCAGATCTGTAGGGGCCAACTAAGGCCAACTCTCTTTTTAAGCAAGTAAAACAGAAGGCCCATCCCACTACAGTTGTCCCCCCAACCCTTTTACCCCTCTGCCTGGGAATGCTAGTCTTGGCCTAGCTCTTGCCTTATACTCAGAAAATTGACATCATGTTTGTTATTTTATTTTGTAGCTGAAAGATGACCAGAAGGCTCAAGTATCAGCATTTTTCAAGCTTTGCTATTATGTTAAAGGCCCTTACAATGAAGCATCAGGCTTTATAAAGCTGAACACAGAGCTTGAGAAACTAGGAGAAGGAAAGGGTGTTGTTAACAGGCTGTTTTATCTTGCACTTCCTCCATCTGTATTCATGGATGCCTCTGAGAACATCAAACAGCACTGCATGGGCTCAAAGTATGTCATCTGCATAGGCATAAAGTATTTGTTCAATATGCAGAATTCCATGTCACTGAAGTCAGTGATTCTGTTGGCAGTAATGAAAGTTTAATTAAAACTCTAGGTTCAAATAGAAGTAAATCACATGTATACTACAGTGGTAATTTATGATTAGATGGATTGGATCATGTGTACTTAAGTCATCTGCAGTCAATTGTCGATCGACACCCTTGATCAACTATCAATCAATTTTCCTAGACACACCATTGAGTGTCGATTGACAGTGTTTTCAGTAGGACCCAGCACCTGCCGGAGCTCCAGCGGGTATTCTGTTGAAAATCAGCAGGTATATTTAACTGTTGAGAATTCTCCAGAGAAATTCCCCTGGGCTTCTCATATTACTCTGGCAGGTGTTGTTCTGAGGTAGCCATCTACTTCAAATCTTATTGAAAGCACTGGGTTGATACATAGGAGTCGGCCGACACTCAGTCAACTATTGACAGTCGGTCGAGTGTGGATTGAGTGCTGATCTAGGTGTTGATCAAGTGTCGGTTTAGGGTGACCGCGTATCAATCCAGACATTTATTTTTGTGTAGCTATCTTCTTGGTAACTGTGAAAGATCATAATGGATCTCTTACATTCTTCTAAAACCTCAAAGATATTGCAACATTTTGCACATATTTTTGAGTCTCCTTGAGTAACTGACGAATGATTCTCAAAGACCTTCCAATAATCCTTAAGGATCTTGCAAGATCCTGTTAGGACTTTTTTCAAGATCCTGGTATATATTGAGATCCTCTGTCATCAAATCTCAAGAACCTTGATTCCTACACATACCTTTTCTTGAATATTTGCTAAGTTTGTTGTAAGATTCTCATTGTAGCAAGCATTTTTAATAATCTTCCAAAGATTGTTAAGGATCTCTAGATGGGTTTTTCAGGGTCATCAAAGATCTTTTAAGATCCTGCAAGGCTTTTACTACATAGGCTTAATTACTAAGTCAAAAACTTGAGGCATGTTTTACTACCATTTGCGTTCAACCGTGAAGCGTGAACGTTTTTTCGCGCATGTTTATTTTTCAAACGAGACAGTTTCCCAGACAACTGTATCGACTGGACCAATGAAAATGTTCGTTTGGAACACGAAACTATGAATGTTTGGCAAAGAAACGTGGCACGTTTTGGTCACTTGGAGTGCAGGTTTGACAAAATTAACGACATTTTTCAGGGTTTTGGAAGCTCGGTGTCATTGCGACTTCAGAAAGATGGAGGCACTAAAAGTAAACAAATTTGGACAAACCTGTCACTCAAGCTATCGTTGTGAGGAGTTATTATTTTTTTAATTTGTACCTGAACGTTTAGCTTGTGAAACGTGACAGAGTTACCGCCGCCATCTACTGTTACATAACGACTGAGTTTCACTGTGCAAAGGAGCAACATCCTGTCCAGAAGGGGAGTAAAAATATTCCCAGCTAATAGTGTAATGATAGGAAAACCTGGATATGCTGACCAGTGCTCTGATTCACATGCACCCGACATAGACTTACCTTTAACTGTAGTCACTCGCCGGATGTGTGAAAAATGTAACCTACAATGACTTTATTCATGTTTTGTACAGGGGATGGAACAGAGTGGTTATAGAAAAGCCATTTGGAAAGGACTCCGACAGCTCTGCTGAATTGTCCAATCATCTGGCATCACTGTTTCCAGAGGATTCCATGTATCGTATAGATCATTACCTCGGCAAGGAAATGGTGCAGAATCTTATGGTTTTAAGGTGATAGCATATTGTTTTGTCTTTGCTTAAAATTGGCTTAGGCCTTTTATTAATCAGACAAGTTAAGGTGTAACTTCAGTTGCAATATTTATTGTGATGTGCTTTACCATAGCCACTGAACAAAATTTTTTTCTACAGCTAGCCAATCAGAGAGTGCAAATTTGTTGAATGTGTCGACCTCTTGTCATGCAAAGACTACAACTGATAGCTTTTGAATAATAAGCACTTGAAGCTAAAATTAGGAGTTCTGACAGACTGCACTGTTGCAATGGTAATCTGTCAAATGAAAAGGCTGACCACAGCTTGTTTACTAATGATTTGGCAATTTTTTCTTAATTTTTGAACAACTAATACTCAAGTAACAAATTTGCCTCAGTTAAACATTTTCCCCTGTTTTTGGATAGCTGTTCATTTCACACATTCAAACAATACTCAGGTACAAAAATAAAGAAGACAAACACAAGCTACCCAGACCTCTGCATAAACCATTTATATGTAATAATAAAGTGCGAGTAAAGCCAATGTCTACATAACTAATGTAATTACTAACATTAAGGAGCTAAAATACTGGTGATAACAGACAACCAAGAATTCATCAGGGTAACCAGGGTTGCTTGGGATCTGAAAATAGGGACAACTTGCGTTTTTTTTTTTAATTTACTGCACTGCTTCCACTAAGGATTTATGAACCACAATCAGAAGATGGATACCAGATTAAAACAAACTGCTATCAACATGAAGTACATTTTTGCAGAGATAATCATGAATCTACCCATCAGTAATAACCTGACTATAAATAGCTGCCAAATTATTCGGCAGCAATTTATACCAATTACAAAAATTCAAATAAAATTGACTGCTTGTGATACCATCATTAAGGCTCAGGCTCTTACGAAAAAGAAATATTAAAGAAATTTAATTACACGATCCTATTTGTGAAGTACTACATATACACTAGCAATATGCATAACCAAGCTATTCACCTCTCTGTCTTTGTTAATAAAGTTTTATTTAAGTGTAGAATAGAAAAGTTTGATTGCTTGCTATGAAGAAGTGCTCCTCACAAAAGCGTAATGTCTTATATAAAAGTACCAGGTCATACATGAGAGAAATGTTAACGTTAGTAACTATGGATATCAATGTACAGTAGGTTAAGCGATATGTGACGTGATAGTTGATGTAATTACTGAGAAGTGCAGGATACCAATAAAGATAAATTTCAATTTAAAAAAAATCATTAAGTATGTGTAGTATTAACTTTGGAAGTGCCTTTAATCTTGTATATTGTTTGTTGTATTGATCCTGGCCTGTTATTGTTATCAAAAAATTATTGTAAAATTATTGTTGTTAAGAAATGTGTTAACTGATTAAATGATGTGTTTAATTTGTTGTTCATTAGGTTTGGCAACAGAATCTTTGGTCCAGTGTGGTGTAGGGAGAGCATCAGAAGTGTTATAATAACATTCAAAGAACCCATCGGAACTTATGGCAGGGGAGGATACTTTGATGAGTATGGAATCATCAGGTATGGTGACTGGGTGGCTTCATTGTTTGTATACTGAGACTGCTGTAGATCTGAAAGTGGTCCAGTTTGAGCCCTGATTGGGATCGTTGCGTTGTGTTCTTGGACAAGACTCTAGTCTGTCAGTGTCTCTCTTTCTATCCAGGTGTAGAAATTTGTATAATATACATGTATTATTATACTGGTAGATTGGTACTATTTAATGCTGAGGGTAGCCTTGAGTTGATGATTGAGTTAATGCCGCATAGAAACTTGGGTTCATGAGTAAGTTGGCATTATGGGTCCCAAAGCCGAGTGTAGTCTTAACTTAGACATCAGACGGTTGTTCGAAAGGTGGATAACACTATCCACCGAATAAATCACTATCCAGCGGATAGTGGATAGCATTATCCAGCCTTCGAACAACTGGGCCCTGTGGGTAAAATCATCTAACAGAGGCCAATAAACTTAATCATGAGCGAGCCTATATAACAGGACTGAGGTGTTGAACCTGACAATCACATATCCTAACAGACGACGAATGCTCCCAATTGATTGGCTTATTCACTCGGGACTAATTTTAGCTTGTTCCCACAAAATCATTCTGGAGAGTGACAGGTGTAATTTTCTGTTTTACTTTTAGAAGTAAGCACCTAATACCTTTTGAAATTAATGAATGATAGCTTCAAGAGAAGAGTTTAGAAAGATAACTGACTTTTTTGATTTCAACTTAGTCTTGGTCTAATTTTGGTCTTCCACTTGCGAAAGTGTGTGTGTCTGGTACTTTTGATTTCAGAAAAGAAAAATGTAGTCTCTTTGCTCCTTCGTGAATTAACGCACTGGAGAAATAGGTTTGGAAAGTAAAACTTGTAAAATAAAGAACAGATACTAGCAGACATATATTATATGTACGGTAATATGGTTATTCTTCAGCCAGTTATCTAAAAGAGATTCCATAAGGTGAACATTGGCTGCTGTTGTACTCTTGCTGCTAAAAGTCAGGACTTAAGTCTTTTATGAATGCAATTTTTGTTTTTATTGCATTCAGCTATGAGTCTTCTCCTTTCTAATGTCGATACTCAGGCAAAATCTTACTGTAACATTTTTCAAGTTCTCTTCTTTTTCTTCATAGTATTTTTTGTTTCGAATTTCTTTGCTCTGAGTATAGAAAAACAGTTTGAGGAATAACTCAGCATTGTTCAATTTGAATTTTGTGTGCACAATCATAATGCTCATAAATCTGGATAATTTTGAATATCCCACCAAAATCTGTCTGTGTTCACCAGCTAACCAAAATCACCTCTTACGAGATTTGTTTTTCTGCATGTTTAGATAAATGAAAACAGGTAGCTAATTGATCGCAAGCATCAGCTTTGTTATTTTAGTTAGCGGCGAAATGTGAATGTCCCGTGAAGTGGCGAAGAGAATTCATTGTTTTTGTTCTTCCAAAGACATCTTCCAAAGTGTGAAATGAAATTTTATTTTCACTGTATTTTTATTAATTTTCCTTATATTATTCTCCATAAATGACATGTGATGTAATGTAAATGACAACACTATTTCTCCATGACTTCTACTGTTGTGGGACTGTTATTTCGACTTTGCTCCATTACACAAAAAAGCCAACAAAGTGCTTCAAAGTGGCACGTTCTTGCCTTTTATAGGCTCTCTCCGTGTTTAAACAGTAAGTAAAAGTGTCTTTTCGGTCACAGTATACCGGTACCTCAAAATTGTAAAATGTACTTCATCTAGAAAAGAACTCAGATTTTCTGATCTTAGGGATTAAATATCACCTTTATCTCTTGTTTAGGGATGTTATGCAGAACCACTTATTTCAGGTGCTTTGTCTGGTTGCCATGGAAAAACCTGCCAGTAAACAAGCTGAAGATCTGCGAAATGAGAAGGTGAATAGATGATTTTATTCAATTAGTTAGGAAAGTAGAGGGCAAGTACTAACAGTAAACTGAGGAGTTATAATAGTAACTATTACTACTGGCAATAGCTTCATGATTGTGTTCTTTATTTTACAAGGTGAAAGTACTCAAGTGCATGAGTCCAATTGAATTAAAGAATACAGTGCTGGGCCAGTATGTTGGAAATCCTGATGTTGAAGGCGAGGGAAAGTTTGGTTACCTTGACGATCCCTCTGTGCCAAAGGGTTCCATCACACCAACATTTGCTACATCTGTGATGTATATACACAATGAAAAGTGGGATGGTAAGTTCAGGAACAGTACTGTTGTAAGCAATTACAAGGATAGTTGCACTAACTGTTGGTTAGTATCCTTACTGTGCATGTAACCTAATTCATGCTGTTAGTAATGTCATACACTCAGTGTTCAGGTGAGGTTTGAGACACAACAGTTGTAGTGTTGGTGGCTGCTCCCATGTCTTTGCATGGATGTAATGATCTTACATGTAGATACCTGGTGACCCATGTTTTGCTCTTCCACAGAAAAAGGATAGGATGTGTCAGTGTTGGAAGTTTAAGTTTTTTTTTTCCACCTCTGCTAAATACAATGCAGCTGTTCAAGACTTGCAAGTATCATTCCATCCTGGCCACAGGAGGTCCAGTCCCCTATATGATTGTCTTTGCTAATATTTTCTGACAATTATCTAACAGTCTGTGACTGGAAAATCTGATGTTACTAGTTCATAGGATTTGGATTTGGATTTGTTGTAATCAATCTGACGATAAGTCAAATTAGTCAGACCTTGTTATTCATTTATTTTTTTATGTTAATTTGCGTCATGCAGGTGTGCCATTTATCCTCAAGTGTGGCAAAGGTATTTTTTCAATATGAAGCACATTTACAGAGTCCATAATAGAAAATAATTAGAAATGTTATAGGTTATGTTAACTTCAGAATTAACTATAAACTTTGCAAAGATATAAAATGTTTTTATCTGGTTTTGCTGCTACATCAGTTGCCACAATTCTGCATTTCTGTTTCAACATTTTAGTTTAAATTAGTTGACTTGCTCTAGAGCATCTACTTACCAGTTTGGAAACATTTAGCATGCAATGTGTAATTGCTTTGTATACATAGTACTTAATGTACAATTTCATTAAATTGTTCTTTTTATTTGTTGTTCTGTAGCTCTGAATGAACGGAAGGCTGAGGTACGCATTCAGTTTACTGATGCACCTGGAGATATCTTTGAAGGAAAGTGCAAACGAAATGAGTTGGTTGTTCGGCTTCAACCAAAAGAGGTATTTGCTGAAATGCATAAGTACTTAAAAATAAATAAATTTACCTAGTTAATTGGAATATTATTATATACATCCTAAGGCACAGATGTGTTTAAATTTTGACACTGTGTGTCAGTGTACATTGTATAAGTAAACAAAATAATGATTCCTTTAAAATGCCATCTCTACCTTCCACAATTGCATTTGCTACAAAATTACTGTGCACTTGGTTGCAGTTTACTGGACATCATTATTTTTATGAATTATTTATAAAAAGACATGGCTAAAAGTTTGTTATTTGTTCATTATTGCAGGCTGTATATGTAAAGTTGATGATCAAGGAAGCTGGAATGTCTTTTGAGCCTCATGAATCAGAGTTGGATTTGACATATGAAGAAAGATACACTGTATGTATTTCTAATTACTAATTGTATGCATATAGTTTACATAATATCGTACAAAGCCCAGCTGGGAGGGAACAGCTCCACAAAACAGCATCAGAGTGATTTTCTTTGAAAAATTGTTTTCCTACAAGCTTTCCTGATTTATTTTATCTATTATTAACTGACGTTTTCTCTGCTACAATATTAGGCGCCTTAAAACTAAGACTTAAGACCTAAGACCTAGAAAGACCTTTTTCACTAGGTCTGGTTTTCTAGACACCCCAACATTATCCAAAAAAATATTTTAAATTTGTCAGATTCCTTAAAAAAAGTGACTTTGTGCAAGTTGACTTGGTCGTGATTGAATCATAATCAATCTCTGTGATGTATGTTCATTATCCTGCTTTGCTATTGTACAGGGATGCTTCATGTCAGAATAATGACTGAAATTAACTACGTAGACTGTATATGTGCATGTTTTCCAGCAGATTAAAAAAAAACTGACAAAAATACAGAACAAACAAGAAAACAATGGTATTATTTTATTATCAGCATGTCAAGATGCCCGATGCATATGAACGGCTCATCCTTGATGTGTTTTCCGGAAACCAGGCTCATTTTGTCAGAAGGCAAGATCTCATATTGATTAAATAGCCACAGTTAATGACTGTTGTGTTAAAGCTTTAAATTTGAGAAATCAGTGATAGAACAACAATGGAATGTAAATGACTTGTATAAAAGTGGATTGACAAGTTATTCACTTCTTGTTTCCTTACTGGTTTTATCACATGCTATTAACTTCAAAAAACTTGCAGTTTTATTAAGGAATGGGACATGATGAAATGTCCTATAATTATTAGAAATGTGGTCAAAAGATATGGAACATGAAAGATCATTACAGTTTAACTTGAAAGCAGCTTAATTAGGCCGTTACAAAAAAAAGAAAAAGCCTGAAAAAGTCCATGCTTGAGTTGGTATTTGAACCCATGACCTCTGCAATACCAGTGCAGTGCTCAACTTACTGAGTTGGTAAATTTGTGAGTTCATAATTATATCCATGTGAGTAAGTAATATTATGTGATTGAAAATAATAATTATGTCAGCCATAGTCAAACTACATAATTATTATGTAGTTTGACATCCTTTAGTAATTTTGAGACCCCTACCCACAAAATGTCAAAGTGGTCCTTGATTCACCAGGAGAAGAACTGTATTGTACCATTTTTGAACTTGGAAGTAGATAATTATTTTTATTTAATGTCGAGCTATTTATTTAACAATTATTCCACCAGAGCGCACTGGATATGAGATGGTAGATATCCAACAAGGCGCATAGTGCCGAGTTGGCTATAATCATCTCATATCCAACAAGGGCGAGTGGAATAATTGTTTTACAAAAAACACCCCAAAAATATAGCAAACTAAACTTAAAAAATAAAAACACCTAAAAAAATCAGGTGTACGCTTACCATATTCGTAGGGCATGGTATAATGGCTCATAGCCCATGATGGTTAAGCCAATGAAAACTCTCGAATTGCATTATTGAATGATCCAGTTTTTAATAAAAGTGAATATATCTATTTTTCAGTGATGAACTAGCTGAGGCATGGAGGATTTTCACTCCTATTCTGCACCAGATTGAAAAAGAAAAAATCAAACCAATTCCATATAAATTTGGAAGGTAAACATTGTAATATAAAAGTTCTGTTCAATTCCTTTTTTTAATGACGAGTGCACTAAAAAGAGATAACATCATTTACTGCTAATAGAGCAGTTTGCAATCTGCCTTATGCATGATTGTCACACGCTGAACATTCACCGCAAAGCCTTGTCTGCGAGAATTTTCTCAAACCGCTTGAATGTTGTTGTTTTCATGAGGGTATTCTTTTCATCTTTGCTGCTTTGGAAATTTGTGCACAATTAAATTTGCAATTTGCATGCTCGGTGGTGAAATTTGCTTGACTGATGTCATCATGCATAAGGGCTATTGAGTTTCTAGTCAATCACAAAGGACACAGACAGTACAGTGAACAAACCAAAACTAAAAGTAATTATGTGTAGCTGATGTGCGAATGAGTGAGTGGCGCAAGTTTTTTAAGCCAGTTGTGAAGCATAGTAATGTAAAACTAATTATTTTTCTACACTCAAACTTGTAAAACACCCTAAAGCAGATGTTTTAAATATGTCATCTAATCCTTACTTGTTATAATGGGCTGTCAGGCATGAAAACAGACAGACCTGATAACTTTTTTTTAAATAAGAAACTTTCACAAAGTGACTCTGACCTGCTTATTGTGTTAACAGCCGTGGTCCCGAAGAATCTGATACACTTATCAAGAACAGTGGATTTGTTTACAGTGACACTTACAAGTGGCAAAAGAAAGCAAAGAAGTAGTTCAACAACACATGTACTTTGCAACCAAGGTAACACTTCATTATTCCAGGTTTATTCAGCTGAATAGGCTAAATTATTTTAATTTTTCTATCATGGATGATTTAGTACATCAACTGTACAGGAGAAATGTTTGCTAGGAAATTCTGGAATTCACCTTGCAGACCACAGTTCATGATTTAATTTGTGAGAACCATGACAGTCAAATACCTAACTGATATTTGCAGCCTCTAGTAATTACTGAATAATTTTTCAAAATCAGTAATAAAAATATAAATTTGTATGCTACAAGTAGTTTCTATGTTTTAAGGAATCATGTATTATTAGTGAAACAATAATTTCATCGAAATATTTTATATATTTTTTAAATTCCTGAAACTAGTTTTTAACTCAAATTGCTATCAGTTTAGACTTGCCTACTAGTTACTTCTGTCAGTTGTATTTTATTTGTTTAAAAGATAAACATATACAAAATTACAAGCATGATGTACGAAAAAAGCAAGAAATAAGACTCTGACCCCCTTTTGCCTTGTGTTGAGTACTGGCATGTAAATTACATGTAAATTCAACTAGAGCAGGAAATGTTTGGAGGCATTCAAAAACAATTCTGATAAAAAAGGCCTAGCTCGTGGGAGAATTGAGAAAAAATGTTTCTAAGTAAAACTTAAACAAAGTAATAAAGGTATGCAAATTAACTTTCCTGGTTTGCCACTACAATGGTCATATTCCCTGTCCCCCCACTCACATAGCCCCATTTGTTTTTGCTATTTTGCTAGCTATAATTAATTTGATTTGTGCTTATGTCTATAATCTGAATCCTTATCATTTTCAGTGAATGGAGCTTGATTGCAACACTCTTCTACCAAGCATTGAAGTTACTTTACATGCACAGCATTCGTTTTCTGGACAAGACACAAATGATGAAAATAATAATGTTGTAAAGATTTCATATATCAGCAGTCTATACTGCAATAGCTTTGAGTGATTTTATCTGCCTCATCTTGTGAAATTTCACTTTTATTATTTTGTGTTAAAAATTGAGGCTCCCTTAGTTGAAACAGCCACCTAATAGGTGCTTGTCATTTTACAAGAAAAATGCCTGTGTAAATTTTCAAAATTTAATTTTTTAATGGTGACCATTTGTACACTCAGTTGAACCTTGCTATCTCGAATTTTGTTATCTTGAACTCAAATCCTTTTTTCTTGGATATACTTTTTTTAGTCGGTCACTATGTGCTGTATGTAACATTGCTTCTGTGTACTGTAGTAATATGTTCTGCTGTGTCCTTGGGTTACATGATTTCTGATGGAGAAGCAATGTATAGGTGTGATCAATACTGAATTTCTCCATACAATATTAATACAATTCTATTCACAATAATTAGAAGAAAGAGAGTCCTCAGATAGGGGCATTTTCTTGATGTACCATGAATTATGGGGAAAACCCAGCAGAAATCAAGGAGAGTTTATTCTTACTTTTTACTAGGGTTGTGTATGGTAACATTGTTGATTTGTTGATCAATACTTTTATTTTCATATTCCATTTTGCAAAATGAAACTTATCACCTCACCTATCTTCTTCGTGCTCTGTTGCACAAAAGGCCACAATGAAACTTATCAAAACACTCAAAATGTCAATCAAATGAAGGTACCATTAAATCAGTATCAGTTATGGCATTCTCTTGTGAATTGTTGTTCAGTTGTGGCATTCATTAGTGAACTGTTGTGCAGTTATCATTTTCCATGAAAAGTACAATTATTTTACTAGGATCAGCCACTATTCAGTGATTCGTTCATAGACTAAATAACGCACAGGAATAATAACTTTCATGCAGAACCCAGAGTCGTGCTGCTGTGTATTGTAGCATATGGACATAAATGGCACAAAGGTTTGGTTAGAATTAGGTATGATATTTAATAAATGTTTAACAATAGGTTTTTGCCAATGTATGGACAGGGAGTATCCCAATACATGGAGAAAATTCTGCTTAAAGCAGTTTACCCATATACTTTAAGTATAATTATTATAGTGCTTGTTAATTATTTTTTAGGGCTAATTATTTTCTAGTAATATTACTTCTAGGCTAAGTAGTATATTAAAAAGATAACAAAAACTAACCTGTGATCAGACTTAAAAAAAAAACCACAATGTTCTCCACGCCTTTGTTCTCTTTCTCCACACCCTCCTCTCTCCCCGTCTTAGTTTGCTCCAGGAAAGATGAGCATAATATTGGCAGTGTATCAGACTATCTAGTTTCCAAATATGATGGACTATTCAAGATACTGCTGTGGATAGTTATAACCTGATCACAGGTTTAAATGAAAACTAGTTACTAAGAAGAAGTTAATTTGAATGTGCTATTGATTTTCACATTTTTCAATTCTGTCATCGTAGGAAAGTAGTGAATGAAGAACCCTTTACAAGGGAGAAACTCATAAAATGTAATAAAAGTGACATTTGTAGTACTATTTCACTGTGTGTTGTGTTAAGTATTTACATCTAACAATGTCGAACATCGAAAAATTTTTGAGAATTCTCCCAACCCTCTGAGAGTTTAGATGAGGCTATGTAAACAAAGAAAAAGTGCTCTATTGCTTTTATAAAATAATCCTCAAAAATATGTGTGAATCTAAACCGTCAGAACCATGTTTACATACTCTTATCTAAACACACCTATTGACCAATAAGATCATGCGTAGTGGCTCAGTTATTTTATAATCCATATTATTATATGGCTTGTTCTTGTAGCCGATATGAGGCATACTCTGGTTAATTGTGGGCATTATTCTCCCATAATGCCCATGCCTGCAAAAACAAAGCAAAAATAATAAACAACTTATTAACCTTGAAGTTCAGTCCAAATGGGAAAATCTCAAACCTCGATCTTACCATATTGACCTCGCTATTGCTCGCTCAATACAGCAAGGTCTCAGTCTGAAATTTTCCAGTACAGACCTCACTCTAGGTTAATAAGTAGTTATAATTATATTCAGATGAGAAAGCAGACTTCATAATTTGTTTGTCTTATCAGTATATTCTATGGGGTGTTTATTGGAAGGGGATGCTTACAGGAATAGGAGCACTTAGTAAAAAAAAATGTGTTCAATGGGGAATGTTTATTAGAAAGGGGAAACTAAATCAAAACTTTATGGTACTCTCTAAATTCTTGCTTAAGAGCAAGAGAGAAGTCCTTGAATAGAAGCTTATTGTTCTGTTCTACAAATGGACAAATAGCAGTTTTCTAAAGTTTGTTATATCAAAGAGCATTTAACTTGGCGACCAGGTGGATTATTCTGACAGTGTTGTGTCAAACGCAAGACACAGCATGAATTGCAAGTGATTCCAGAACAATCTCGGACTTAAAGCACAGTTATTTGAAAACAGAACCTGACCACTGATTTGTTGCACCACAGGTGAAGGTCATGAGTCTTCCAGAGGAGGTCCAAATGCTTCAATTGTCTCCGTTACTAAAGCTAAATGATCAAGGAAGCCATTTGCACAAACTCTGAGTGTCTTGGCTTCAGAGGACAGTATTGTTCTGAAAAGTGTAAAAGAAGTGTATCTGTTTACTCATGTTTGTAGCTAATACTTTCAATAATGGCTACTCACATGTTCATATGTGTCAAAGAAATGATTTCTTTGCTTAAAAATTATGCAGGTTCATTGCAGTGCAACTACTTGAACCAGGCCATATGGAAGAAGTCATTTAATAAAAATGTCAAAATTTGAGAACAAATGATGGCAGTATTTTTGTAAATAAACCAATAACATTGAAGAGTACACATAATAATTATACAACAAAGTTCACAACCCCAACTAGTGAGACGATCTCAGTTAGTGCAGAGTGTAATTTATGGCTCTGGTACAGTAGTCACACAGGTCCTCACCCCCTGCGGTTCTCTCCCTTGGTAATCAACTAGGCCTCTTCCCCTTTACAGAATATGAGCGGACAAAAACTTGATAACGCACAATCTTAGCAGTGTGTATGTTTCTTTCAAGGCCTAATAATAACTTTCAAATACCGTTTGTCATGATGGCTTTAGTAGTGTTTTATGTTGAGTTTTGTTCATGTTAAATTCAACAATGCATAGAAGTAGCAAATTTGTCAATTTTACTTTTCACGCCAACATTTGTAACTTGATACTTTTGTTTTTCTTGCACAGTTATGCAACACGATACCCTTGTTTCTTCGAATATATAAGAAAGATGTGTATTTTTTTTACTCACTGCTGGAGATAAATAGAATAAAGTTAAATATCTGATGAAAAATCAAAGAGGAACGATTTTATTTCATTCAAAATGCAAATTTTCTTTTCACCGGTAAACAGGAACTAATTTAATTATCAATAGTCACGTCAAGTCACGGAATAGTGCGCTCTTATTCTGTTGCCACATGCTATCGATTAATACAACTGAGGAGCATTTCAACAAGTAATGAAGGTAGATATCATCACTTGACCAAAATTATATCCTACATCAGTGAGCAAGTCACCTCGAAGACTGATGAAATTAATTGGCGGTTTCAGTAAGTGCTACAAAATCTACTGCAGTAATTGCAAAGTTTCTTTTGTCACAACTTTACTAGTTTTATATGTAACGAACACAGAAAAGTTTAATTTATCACACTAGCAATTCTAGAACGTGTGCGTCTTACGTGCTGTGTTCTACCCCAAGGAAAAGCACTCAACATTCATGTGTTCATGTGTAATCCGTATGAAATCTTTCACCTAACATATAGTCAACATTGACCCAAACTAAGCTGTGTTTGCATTTTAAGCAAGTTGCTTCAGTTCTAAAGAGAACAACACCACAAGGATAGCAAGAGATTTGCAAAAACATAAATATAGTTTTGTCATGTTATTATTAAAAGAAAGCAACATATTAGTATAACATTGTTTTGCGTAGTGCACACAGGTACCTACCCCACCCAGCCACCCTTCCCGCAAGGCTAATTGATTAATTGAAATTAATTAATTAAACAAGCATTAAAGTTTACACCTTTTGAGTTAGTGCTTTAGTGCCTTAGCGAACAGCATGTTGGGAACCTGTCAAGAAACTTCTATCATTTTCTGATTGGTCAGTTTTCAACCTTATATTTTGAGCAGTTTTTCAACCGGTCGGTACTAAACGCAGACTGCAGACCGGGTACAAAATGCAGACTGCAGACTGGGTACAAAATGCAGACTGAGTATAAATAAATAAATACATGATGGAATGTCATTTTATAACTTACCCGGTGTCACACAATCATCATTTTTCACCAACATAAGCATTATTGTGGAATATTCCTTGCTCGTTTCTTAATTAACCAGAGTGGCCAGGCCACAGTCGTTCTTAAATAAAATTTCAAGCTGCTTACTGATCTGCTTGCTGACTTGCCAATCTCCGAAAAGGCCGCCATGCTGCCGAGACTACCCATCCTTGATATCATATTGCGTGTTGCTATTTTCAAATGTAAAATATTGAGTCTTCATATTCACGTGCGAGTAGTATCGTGACAACACAGTTCTCTGTAGGGTCTGTACCTTTTTAACCGATATACTGTATGTGTCCATTTGGATGAGAAAATGCAAACTAAAACCCAAATTGTTCCTTCAGCTTGGGTTAGCGTAAAATGAGGTTGACTAGCCTACACGACTCCTACGGTTCGTGACATTTGTACATTTGCCATTATCTGTTCGGTCTCTCAACCTTTTTGTTGCTTCACTTGTGTTTATGAAGGACACTTCATGTTGTGTTATAAAGAGGAATTCTTAGTAGAACTGAGCCGTTAGACTGTGCTATAGCAAATTTAGAGGTCATTGGTCTGCATATAGTTTCCGCTGTTATCAGCATGTCGCTTTGCAGAGTTTAACACCTCTGTAATTTCTGGGGCGGATCTAGGAGTGGTTCGGGTGGTTCGGTCGAACCCCCTAAACTGAACGTAAAAATGCATAACAAACGCGTGGTTAAAAAAAAGTGAACCAACTCAGCTAATAAATATATCTTTTAAA
>OZ026609.1:13048555-13123555 GCA_964020085.1 Micromussa lordhowensis
CTCTTCCAGCCGTTCATCGGCCGATCTCAGTATCCGGGAATGCGTCGCCTTCGTCGGGAAGGAGATCCAGCGCTAATGGCTCGGGAACGCTGAAGTCAAGAGGGCTACCCATGAGTCCAGAACAGGCAATGAAACAGTTCATGCACAAACTGACAAGCTACGAACATCATGAAATTTTTAATTATCCCCAAATCTGGTTTGTTGGACCAAATGCGAAGAAACGTCAGGGTGTGGTTGGTGGCGCGAATAACGGAGGCTATGATGACGATCAGGGCTCGTATATCCAAGTTCCACATGATCACATCGCTTACCGATACGAAGTTGTCAAGATTATTGGGAAAGGAAGCTTTGGACAAGTTGTGAAAGCTTACGATCACAAGACTCAAACTAATGTGGCCCTCAAAATGGTCCGGAATGAGAAGCGATTTCATAGACAAGCAAAAGAAGAAATCAGGATTCTAGAACATTTGAAAAAGCAAGACAAAGACAACAGCCACAATATAATTCACATGCTTGACAATTTCAATTTTCGCGAACATGTTTGTATGACCTTCGAGTTGCTGAGTATGAATCTTTACGAACTTATAAAGAAGAACAAATTTCAAGGGTTTAGTCTCCAACTGGTACGGAAATTCGCGCACTCCATTCTTCAATGCAGCGACGCACTTCATCGAAACAGGATCATTCATTGTGACTTAAAACCAGAGAACATTCTTTTGAAACAGCAAGGCAGGAGTGGAATTAAAGTTATCGATTTTGGCTCTAGCTGCTACGAACATCAACGCATTTATACGTACATTCAAAGCCGGTTTTACCGTGCACCTGAAGTCATACTTGGAGCTCGGTATGGTATGGCGATTGATATGTGGAGCTTCGGTTGCATTTTAGCTGAACTTTTGACAGGATATCCTTTGTTCCCAGGCGAAGACGAAGGAGACCAGCTCGCTTGTATCATTGAACTGCTAGGCATGCCTAATCAGAAGTTATTAGACAATTCAAAGCGATCGAAGAACTTCATCAATTCCAAAGGACATCCGAGGTATTGCACAGCGACTACATTGCCAGATGGAAGCGCAGTTTTGACTGGTGGCCGTTCCCGGCACGGAAAGACGCGAGGCCCACCTGGCTCTAAGAAATTCCCAACCGCTTTGAAAGGTTGTGAAGACGCACAATTCATTGATTTTCTTCAGAGGTGCTTGGATTGGGACCCTGCGCAACGTATGACTCCTTCACAAGCCCTTCGACACCCGTGGCTTCGAAGGCGCTTGCCTCGAGCACCCGACTCGAACGCAACAACCGACAACAAGCCTTATCAACGGCACAACTCTGGATCCAAGCTCCCACCAGCTGCTCCCACATCAGGGAAAGCGAAGCCACGAAGACAAATAGAGGAAATTTTGGACGATGGACGCGGTGTTACCGACTCGGCTAAACTTAACACCAGAACTGTGTTGCCGAAAATAGTTGGAAGATAATTCAATTCAGCATATATATTCTAAACAATTTTTCGTTTACCCCGAAATGTTAATTTTTTCCATGCCTTTTGGGGCACTTTTTTAGGAGGTCTTTTAGCGTTTTTAAGTTAATCACACCAACTGTGATACTTTGGCAATGGACTTGGGCTTTTCAAGTGTAAATCGTCTCGACTCTTACGTGTACATCTACATATAAAGCTCAATAGATAGTGATTCGAACAAAGAACGAAATGAACACTATTTTTTGTGAAGTAAAGAGCGAATTATGGGATCTAAAAAGTTAAGTTATACGCTGTAAAGAATTGAATTTTATTTCTGTATATACGAGTGCAGTTAGGTATAATTTTATTATTCAACTTGTATATATGCATGTTTAGCTATTCTTATTCATGTTGATGAAATTAACAGGATGAATTTTTTATCCCCGAGAAAGCAAACCAGAGTTCAATTTAATGTAAATATAGGGAAGAAGAGAAGTAAATATTTCTACTTTTCCAAAGAAATCTCTGTTTTGCTGTATATTCCCGGTGTGTTGTTGCAATATGCATGGACAAGTTGTTAAAATGTGTCATTTTCTAAAGATAGCTATGTCAAGCTGAACGAAGAATTTAGTTTCTCAGCTTGAAATATTCATGCATTACCTAATGGTTGATAACCTTGGATTACATTGGAGTTCTTAGCTCTTCAACGTTGTAACGTGTTCGATTTGCGTTAAAAGCCTAAAATGGTTTCAAAGCAAAATTTACAGCATTGCCATTGGAAAAGAAGCCAGAAGGAAGACAGGCTCTACCCAGGGTATTCCATTGTTTGATCACTGTTCTAATTATTTGGTACTGTTAATATACCAATGGTATTTCTGTAAGGAGGCACACAAACAGTTTATGCACTTCAAAAGTGGAATTGCCAGGTAAATTGCCAGGCTGCTCTTCACTTCACATTCCTGCAGTGTTCAAAGTTTTGGATGAAGCACTAATTTTAGCATGGTCTGTTACATAGCAGTCATTCATGCTGCATTGTTCCTAATTTATGAGATCAACAAATTATTTCAAAGCATGAGTTATGTGGCCTTTAACTTATAAGAACTTACAATAATTTTGTGTCTTCTTCTAGGAGATTCAAGCCCCTTCTTGTCAAAAATTAGTTTCCTGTCACACAATCACTTTGCCATCAGTGTCATTTTAACAAATATTTGCACTGAAATGACTTGCTTATTCATAATTAATTTCAAGACAAATAATGCATTTACTTAGAGAAGGAATTACAGAATAGATCTGTCCATTAAATTCTAAACGCAGCTGCAAACTGCACCAGAAAACAAACCTGCAGCTTTTATTGCTTGAAAAAACTCTGCATAATTATTTTTCTACTTCTCAATGATTTGTACTTGCCAGCCACTTTTTCATAAACATGGGCCAAGTGAACCTTTTATTTTAAATTTACGCTGTTATATTAGGCATGATAGAATGACAAAAAGCGGCAAAACAGACAATGGATAAAATTGAGTGGCCTGTCAGAGGGGTTCCCGTGTCATTTCTCTGGGTTTTAAAATGTCCTGTCACTGTGTTATCAGTACGTTATTCCAGCTGTCACATAATGAAAGACTTGCAAATACCTACAATTATTATTCAACAAATTGTAACACTATCCAAATATGGTCATGATGCTCTCGATATCTGTCATCCGTAGGTAACAGATATCCAGCGGTATACATAGCTTCGTACGTGGGAAGAAAAAGTGAAGTGAGAAAATGTCGACAGAGAGATTTAAAAATGTTAGGCTGGTTTTGTTATCAATTTGTTGAATAATAAAACAATTATCCTGCTCAATCTCGCGGAATATCGTCTGATTTTAGCCGACTCGGCCTACGGCCTCGTCGGCTAAGTATCAGACGATATTCCGCGCGATTTCGCAGGATAATTGTTAATTATTGGACGAAGATGAGCAAGAGATGCAATTTGTCAGTGGAACGCAGATCAATTATTTGCCGAAGCTGAAGGCTGAGGCAAATTAATGATCTGCAAGACACTGACAAATCACAATAGTTTGTGATAACCAAGTCCAATAATATTATTGTTTTATCATTAAATCCCCATGTTTGTTTTCATATTTAAATCACTGACAGCTCAGGGGAGCAAGCTGCCATTTTTCACAATGGTGTGGTTACGAATAATTTTATTACGCATGAGAATTTTATTTACAGCAAAACACATTTAGAAGGTATTACGCATGAGCAAACCATTATTTGTAGGCACTTTTTTGCTGGTCACCTGGTAGGCTCTTGGCCAATGAAAAGAAAGAAAAAACTGCATCGCATGATAATTCATTTTATTTGCTGTTGTGGGCCGTATTTCTTGTCAGAATTTACTGTTGCAAAAAGACAAAAATTAAAAAAAAAAACATGAAATATCCTGTTATTAAGGACAAGGAGAATATATCAAAATATTTATGGGTAACAAAAGTACTCACACTGGGGGTTCAAATGTACATAATAATTTTTGTTATCCTCTAGCTGACTAATTTTCTTCATTGTTTTCCAAATCAATGTTCTGTTATTGCTATTGTAAAGAACACAGTGAAGCATTTGTAGTAGTAGTGGTTTACAAGATTGACACAGCAGGTTTTCATAGCAGCCATTAATATAACCATTCCCCAGCACTCTGTGACATGGTAATCCGCAGATCTACATTTATTGAGGTCACCTCCAGCATTTTGTTACTTTTCCTTTAAAAATGTTATTGTTGTTATCCATTTCCATAGAGCACTCTTTCAATTGAGTGTCTTAAATTAGAATCAGCCAATCTCAAACCGTGGTAAAACCAAAACCAAAGTAATTGCTTCATTACTTTTGACACTCAATTGAAAACCACTCTATACAACTGAGTGGGGAGTAAACTGCAAGACTAAGTTATATCGCCCAAGAATGCAACACAAAAATAATATCCGACCATAACTCTCAATCATTTCCTACACTGAACTGTCTGCAATATAGGTGTCCAAATTATAGAGGAGTCTGTAAAGAGAAGTGCAACTGTAGTTGGACTGCATCAAAAAGGCTTAATCACTTAAAAGGAAAGAAAGTAAACACCCTTCACAAAGCCATCAAGTTAAACAGTTCATTTTCTAGTTCATTGTTTACTTTACTCTGCTCCTTACAAATACATCAAGCAGGTTACAATATTTATATTAGTAAAACCTCTAATCTTGTGCTTTGAGCTTCTAATGTACATGATGATATTATCATAAATGGTATATTTAGTATTGTGAATTAACTCAATTCTTTTTCATCATATCATGTGCTTTAAGCTTCAACTTCCATATACAAAATGCACAACAGGAGTTTGGATAGTCGATATTGTTAAACAAATGTGTTATCTCTTTCATCTTTTCTAAGCTCTGTGTTCATAGGAAACCCACATTCAATGTCTCACAGGGATTTAAGTTTATCATGTAATTTCTTGTCAAGGAAACAGAAATCTGTCTTTTGTTGCATCACTTCTGAACCCTTGCAATATACATTTTCCATTCTGTAGCTAGCAGCGCTGACTAGTTGTTAACCTTAAAGTCTCCTCACTAATTTTCAAGACCTGCTAATGCATTTAACATTCTAAAATTAGTTTTGGAAATTTAAAGTGAACAGTGAGTGTTGGTACACAGATTCAGAACATTTGTCAGATGTCCTGTCTGTGGGTTTAAATGAGAGCTAAAGAAAACTATGTTTTCTGTTACAACAAAGTAAGCTAATTTGTAATTCTGTGGAAAAGATGATTTCTGAATGATACAGACCAGTACTTTCAACAATGAACACAAAGCTATGTAATAGTCTGAACATACTCGTCAAAGCTGCCAAGACAAAATTTCAATTCTGAAAAGAGCAATTCAACTAAAGCAGCTGGCTGCACAGCGGCCCCATGCCCCACTCCACCCCAGTCCCCACATAAGGCTGCACAGGCTTGACATGAAACAACAGCTACTTCCTGCACTTGACTTGTAATTACAAGGACACAGGTCATGTACACGTATTTTAGATCAACACAAGATATAAAAGGGCAGAACACAACTAAAATGAACTCATGAAAAACTTTCCACACTGGCAATAAAACAACTTAAAATCTCATCTGCTAATAAATGCGTTTTGTTATATGCATTAGAGCAGAGGGTGGTGTTTAAGCGAGGGTGGTTTAAGCGAGGGTGGTGTTTGAGCGAGGTGCAGCCCTCATTCACCAGTACGACAACAGACACGGTTTTTGCACTGTAGATTTTGACATCCACTGGCTGTGTCAGGGTATGGACCCTCGTCAATATTATCACAGTAGAAAAACTCTGTGTGATCCAAAGTAGGACAAACAAAAACCAAGTCCAAAAGTCCTTCAGCTGTCACTTGCAGACAGCCTGATAAATCCAGGTGTCTCAGCTTTGGAAGTCCTCCATACCTTGCCAAAGCCCTGTAAACAAAAAAGTTAACTATCAGAAGCTTGATTAACCAACAGGATGAAATGATTCCATTTTAGATGAAATCACATTTTTGTGACGCATCCAGCTTCCAGTCCTATGAGCTACACAATGCCCTGTTTACACTTTTTTGTCTCCTGTTTCCATTCAATTTTATCATCAGTCTTTCCCTTTATATTGGTGTCCACCTTTTTTAGACCAAAAGGAGGCAGAGTCTTTAATCCTATCCCAGACTAAAAAAGCTCAAAAAGATAAGTTCAAAGTGATATGTGACTGTTGTGCTTTATTCAATATATAGATTTCTGTTAATTATTGAATTCCAGTGAGTCCTGTTGGATTTGACCTCCCTCTCTGAGGCCTGACATGGAACCAAACAAGGTTCCTACAAGTCCAAGGACCAGTATCTTACGTAGAAAGCCATTTGATGAAAGTCAGCTACCTTGGGAGTTGTTACATAATTATGTGAGTGGTAAGTGGGCTCAAGAGGAATCTGCATTTATTTAACTTAAGTTTTCTTTGACAATAGCTAGCAGTGTTGCTAAAAACTAACCCTAGCCAGGATATCAATTGAGAAATACAAATTTAAATATTGACTTTTTTTAGCCATTATTTACCTTAGTCCTGCATCAGTAACCTGATAACAGCCAGACAGTCCCAGATAAACAAGCCCTCGTTTAGCAGTCTCTGGAGTGACGCTTATCAGCTTACCACAAGAACACTGTGTATGACAGTCACAACTGCTGTCCTCAATATCAGAGATTCCTGATCCAAGTTTTCCCAGAGAGGACGACAACTTAAACAGGGTTTTATCTGTGATGTTCTTGCAACCGGATACATCGAGATGTTGTAACTGCAAGCCACCACCCTTTCTGAACAGCCTGAAATTACAAGAAAATGAGAAATGCATGCACATATCTAGAACTTGGTGTTCAAAGGCAAAAGCAAGCAACAAAATGTAGCATTGACAGTAGAGCAGTCCCTCCAAACTTTCCTAGCAGTGACATGATATTAATTTTGTAAATTATTTATTTTTCTGATGGGTACAATAAATTTGTTGTTGTTTTCAGGCTTTGCAAACTTTTCATTCACTACTTAAAGGGCTAGGTCACGCTGTTTTAGGTAATTTTGTTTAATTTTGTTAATTATGAGCTCTAAACATCAAATTGACAGAGCAAAAGTCTTTCATTTGCAAAATCACGGCAACATAACAACTGAGAATGATTTTCTAGCTGTTTAATGACATTCGGACATAAATTTGAAAAAAGGTGGGCCAACGTTTTTCAAATTTACCCAAATGCAATCCATTTCAATCCTCCCCAGTTTTGTCCATCCTTGTCCCTTCTTAGCTTTCCTGTGTTTTGTTTGAGTTCTTCTATAGTTTTGAGCCATTATTTTGTTATTTCAGTTAATTCTATGACCATTTGATCAATGCTGAAATTTCCTAAAATTGTGTGACCTAGCCCCTTTAAACCACAAATAATGTGTGACTGACTGCTGCATTACAAAATAATTATATTGCCTATTATTCAACAGAAAAAAAGTTCACATTTCTTTGCCAAGTAAACTGTTGAACATGAACTTCTTTGACTCGCAGTATAATTTGGACCCTGTCAGATTTTTCACACTTCTCTCCAACCTCTCATGTGACTTTATATGATATCAGAACAGTAGATTGTGGGTTTGGTCCAAATAAGTCAACTGGAGAAGATGTATAAACTGTTAAAGACCCTAAACAACACCGAGTTGGGGAAATCTTTATTGTGTGATATTACAGTTTGTTTATTTGTGACTGCTCAAAAACAGATACAGTTACCAAACCAGATCCCAAAAAACAATACCACAGTAAAACTAGATGTAATTTTGAGTTATATATGATCTAGAAGAGGACACGATACCCTCCCCCCCCCCCCCCCAAAAAAAAAAAAAAAAAAAAACAGTCCTAACAGTTTTATGCAAGTAAAGGAACACCTGACCAAGCTGAAGAACATCAAGCAGGAAATAATGAAGTATTATGTGTTAAATTACCGGTATGTAAGCTTACCCTTTCAAACCCAAGTCTGACACTGCAGTTTGGGATAAATCAAGCTGCCTGATGTTAGGACAATGTGATAAGATCTTGAATGCCTACACATTACAAACCAAAAAGAATTAAATTACATCATTATCATAACCAAAAGATAAGCATCTCGTGTTGTTTTTCATGTGAACAACAAAACTTCCATGCTTGCCATGTGTTGTTTATCAGTTTTATAACACTGCCAGCTTCAGGTTTAGAAAGTGGTGAGTTCTAAATCAGGGACGTAACTTAGTTTCTAGACAATAATTTCATATTGCCACCTTTAGTGTATTCAAAACAGTTACCACTTACCTTAAAGACTCATCAGCAAAATAAGACAAACAAAGTTTGCAAATAAAATCAGTAAATAGTAGGGCAAAGGGTTATGTATCTAACCTGATGCATCAGCCAAAGCTTACTGTTATTTTACTCCTTATGGCTATTTAATCTTGCAAAGTTGAATTTCCAAAATATTATAAATTTAAATACTGTGGTCTCCAAGCACTTTCTAAAGTTCTTTTGTGATGTTCCTACAATGACAACATCATGATCATACATGTACTTACACAAATTAATCCAAAACTGTTTTTCCAAATTATGCGACTCAAATTTACACTCAACTTATGGTTCAGGTTGGGCTGCTAGAGTGGTTTTTGACCCCCCCCCCCCCCAAACCAAACTGGAAACATTTCTCATTACATTGCCAATGCCAGCATAATGTAATATTTTAGTTGTCTTGGTGATTAAAACAATGTCAGTGCATGCATCAGTCACTATGTTCAGAGCTACATATTGAGCAACTCAAGATGGGGATCATGTAACGCGCAATCTTGTTGAAACCAGTCAAGCTAAACCAAGGTTGTCAAAAGTAGCCAGCTGCCAGCAAATATCACCATCTACTTCATCATCTTGACTGGCTACACTGTGGAGCTATTAGTCTGATTCTTTAGAAATAGATTGCAATAGCAGCTGCCTACTCCAACAAAAATAAAACCACATTTGACACTATGAAAACCATGTACACATGATTGCTATGATTGTGACAGTAAGCTGTGACAAAATGATTTTTACACTTGGCCAATAATCATACACCATTTCTGATTATCTTTTACTGTACTCGATACTTCAATTATCAACTTTGTTTTAGTTCAATAATGTAGGTTTGTTGAGATGTTGGACATCCATTTTTTAATTTTCTGATTTTACCCTCTATATATATGCATAGGATACAAATCAAGGCTAGACAGTGAGAATAAGAATCTTTATTGCTGTTTGTCACTCACCAGACCATTACTCAACATTGGACAGCAGCCAAGTTTCAACACCCACACAGATGGGCCCACCACTGGGATAAGGTATCGCACCAAGCCCAGCAGCTGACGCATCTCAGTGGGTGTCTCACTATCACTATCTGTCTCAGAGATAGACTCAGTATCACTGGAACTGTCCTTCTCAGAATCTGTGTCAGCAAAAGAACTTTTACACAGAAAAATGAATTAGAATAATGACCAGCATCTAATTTCTCCTTATAACATATAACATTGTAATGCAGGGAGTCTCATGAGAAGAATGAAAACTACTGTACACACCAGTTACATGTATCACCTCATCACACAACTGTCTACTCATCACTGGCTACCCATGAACAACACAATTTAAGGCAATTGCTTAGTACTGCATTGCGCATCCCTACTGCGCATGATTTTCGCGTCATTAGCGCGCGCACATACGAGCGCATGCACATACAAAACCTACAGATTTCCCTAAAACTTTTTTTTTGGGGGGGGGGGGTATTTGCTAAGACCAGTCTAACAAAGAACATATTTGAAGAAGAAAAAAAGTTTGATAGTAGAACATGTTTTTTGGCAAAATAGTTCCATACTGGGTGTATTTTGGCCAAGGTGAGGACTTCAAGCTATTTACCTATAAGCCGATCTTGGCTATAATCCGAGACCTAAGTTCCTCGCATTCTAAGAAATTTTTGCTGAATTTTCCAAAAAATAGCTCGGCTTATAGGTAAATAACTACGGTAACCACGGAACTGTCTGAAAAAGTGCAATATTCCTTCAACCAGGTAATCAAATACGGCTTAAATAAAGAAATACTACTTATGTGAATAAAAGAAGCTTTACTTTCAAGATAAAATTTTGTGTCTTTGAAGGAATCAGGACTTAATTCTGTATGAAGATGATTCAAATTTTTAATGCGCAACCAGTAAAAATACCCCATTTTAAGAGCCTGCTTACACGTAAACAAGCATGGTGACACCATTTTTTTTATTGCATTTTTTTAATGGTCATATCATGAATGTTAACTATGCCAAATTTCAAAAAATGTTTGATAGTAGAACAATTTCAAGGGAATTACCTTAAAAAAAAATTAAAATCATACTCAAGATGATGAGTTTAACATAATTCTTTGTTATTATTATGGTTAAAGAGCACAAACATAACCTGGTCTTGGAAAACGTGAACTTGTCTACAAACTCATGGTCAGAACTAAAGGTCTCTGATATACACAACCAAAACAGGATGGAGAGTTTGATGTTCCAAGCTTAGGATTGACAAAATGGCCAGTAACTTATATGTGAAAACGTTTTTCATTTGGTTTTAGGTACATGTATCCTGCCAACAGTGTATCATAATCTTACATGTAAAAACACACTGTTTATCTCTGAAATACAGTACAATATATCAAATGCAAGTAGCCAACGTCACAGGATTCCATGTAAATGCGCTGAATTGATCTCCTAGACAGTTTCATAATGTCAGTCTGAGTGGAGATGACATTGAAATATTTGTGGAAGTTTGGTTTCATCAAGCGATTATGATGCAGTAATAATACATTTTGTAGAAAATCAGAATGTTCTGGGCTTAGTCAAGAGGGGCAATAATAAGTCATTAAATATTTCTTACCTGCTAAAGGTTGTAGACTCTAAAGTTTGAACCTCAGAATCACAGTTACAACTGCACATATCTCCACTGTTTGACCCAAACCGCCAATCCTTTTTGAAGATCCAGCGTACAGGGTACAGCTCTCTCCACAACTCACCATCTCTAGCAGATTGTGACCAAAGCCGACAAACCTGGGCACAATGGCACAAGTCTTTAGGTCCCAGGTATGAGAAAATCTTCAATGTGACTTCAGCCGGAAAATGCAGAAGCAGAGGTTGGTCTTGTGCAACCACAACATCATCATTTACAGTCAAAGTCTTTTTTAAATTCTCAACACCCTCAACAGTGGATGTGTTAGTCTTTGAATAAGTCCTTTTCTTTAAGTAATGTTCTCTGACATTAGTCCTTTGTGAGGCAGATTTTTCAAAGTCAGTGTTATAACTTTCATGATCGAAACTGTCAAATTGTTTATTGTCTTTTTGTGAAGAGGAAAACGAAAACTCTGTATTGTAGGCTTTGGCCTGCTGAAAGAAAAAAAAAGACTTAGTACGTGATCACACATTCAATCAACACATAATGCCAAGGGCATGCTACCCCATCAACATTTTTAAGGTATCAGTGTACCCCAAATGACCATCATTCTTTGGCCCCGCTTTACAGTCGGACGTTTGACGCAAACCCCAATAAAGTATATATTTTCTTAGAGCTTAATAATTGTAGATTACGATGGTATATTCATCGACATAAAAAAATGTACGGTTTTCCGAATATAGCGCGCTATTTCCCAAAGTACAGAGGTTCACTAATCAAGTTCGTTTCCGGTCAGATTTGATCGGGAGAACACGATCAACATCGCTATGTCTTCTTGACACCTTTCTCTAAAAAACGGTGTCGGGAAATTTCGATTACTTGTCTGGTTTGTTTCTGACACGCAGTTAAACTTTGAGAGTTGATAAAACATGCATTCTCTTCACTAAAAAGGTCATAACTTTTGAAAGAAGCCAAAAATGAAAATTCCCCGACACCTTTTTTTTGCCTGATTATCGGGCAACGTTCTCTTCAAATTTCAGCGAAAAACGTTGAAAACTCGCCGGAAACGAACTAAAAATGTGCGCCTCACTTGCTGAAATTTTCGTTTCGAGATACGAAGAAAAATATACTTTTGGGCGTTCTTCCGGTGTAATGAGATAATTACACAAAACGTGTGAAAGTTAATTACCCGTTGATAGACCAAGTAAAGGCTCAGTTTACTTTAACAATAGAGCTCATATCAATAACAAAGCGGGCTCAAATGTTGCTCCTGGCGGGAAATATCCTTTCGAAGATCTGGATTCCGCCGCTCGCGTTTAAGGTTAGTAAGGAAATAATTTTCGTTTAATTTTTCATTTTCCATGTTTTAAATGTCTTTGCTAATGCAGATTCACCATTCATCTAACGAAACAGGTTGAATGATGCCGAAGACAAGTAAAAAGCGTTCTCATAAACAAGGGACAGGAAACGAACGGGCACGTACGCGTGCAGATCAAGAAGTTACAACTTCGAACGGCGAAAGCGCCAAACAACTCATGATTAGAGAAATGCGAGAATCGGACTAAGGATAAAATGCATTTCATAAACTCGTTAACCCATCGACTTTGTTCTTCCTCGTCTTATGAAATCAACTTCTCCTGCTCAAAGTAGGAACCTCGGTCGCTAGCAGCTAAAACGTCAGTTCGATCCTTATCGAATGATTTCGAAACCTTTTTCCTCTTTGAAGGTTTCTTCGTGCTTGCAAAAGGACACGGACTTCGTTTTTTCTTTGACGACATGGAATAGAAATACCATAAACTTTTCAATCTAAAATATACAAAAGCAAAACACTCGAAGCAGCACGTCGACGACCAATTTTAGAAATACAAAGACAAACGTGTGAAACTCGCGAACATCGTGTCTGTCACGTGATGCAAGTTTACTTCTCGTGACAACGCGTTGACAGCTATCAATTAGAGATAATTAATGGGAAGCAACGTTTACTGTTAATAAATTTGCTTAGGATCAATCTTTTTTCATATAATTTTTTTTAAATGAAAGATTGCAATACGATCTATCTGAAAAAGCGAAAAAAAAATGTTTGGAAAAATGATCAAATTTGGGGTACACTGATACCTTAAATTTGTAAGACTTACAATCTTTGAGGTTGTTCATTTCACAAACTTTCACAAGCTGTCAGTGCTAAATTTTTTGTCTTAAATTAATTCTATTCACTCAGTGAAAAACAATCCATTTCTTTAAATGTTGATTTGAAAATTTGGCAGTACATCTGTTTCACATGTTCTTAGTAAAGTATTGGATAAATGATGAGAAAAAAAAAATGCCCAAAAAGCAATACACATAACTTGACTGTGGCAGGCATACACTTGTTTTGTTGTCTCTCCTGAGATTTAACTTCAGGTCTGGACAGAAATAGCATGTACTAGGAATACTGAAAAAGAGCCACTAGGTCAGCTTCTTAAGTTTGCAAATTGAAACCATAGGTTTACTCTTCTGAAGTCCCGAGTCAATAAGTATTTATTTAAGAATTATACAAAATATATGTTGCACGTCAAAATGAAATTCAGGTTAAAATGAAATTCCTTTGTCTATTAAACCTAATTATTCATGGATCATGAATAAATATGTTTAGAAGACAAAGGAAATTGAGACTCAAACTAGGTTAAAATCATTTTAACCTGAATTTCATTTTGACCTGCAACATATACAAACTGAAGAAATTCTTTGAAGGTAAAATCCTACATACATGTACCTCACTGAAAACAGAATGAAGATGAAGAACTCTGGCTTTGATCTCTTTCAACTCTTCAAAAGTGAAATATTCCATAAGTAATGGTTGGAATACCTGAAACATAATAAAACATTCCTGAATATACAGAACCTATCTTACTAGTAATTCAAGAGCTAGCTATCTCATTACTTAATGTCCCTATTCCAATATAAAATAGTACAATAGAATGTGTTAGAAGATAGCCCTATGCAAATACGCGCACTGATTGGTTTAAAATCGTGTTTCTATAACTCGATAGAAACACAGACCTAGCATGAGCTGTTGACATAATGATGGCACAAGCAAATATAATTTACATTTTGATTATCAAAGTAAACAAGTTGTTTTCTTTGTTTTGGTTGCAGAATTTTCTAAAAGAAATAAAAAACATGTTCTCAGTGTTTCTATCGAGTTATAGAAACACTTGCCAAAGTTTGGGACAACTCGAAAAAGCTGTGGAAACACTTGTGTTAGCTTGTGTTCCCACAGCATTTCTCATTCTCCCAAACTTCCACTTGTGTTTCCATTAAGCAATTAGATTATGAGCTAGAGATTTCTATTGAGTGATAGTTGAAGAGGGCACAGCCCGAGTCAACTGTCGCACATAGAAATTGAGAGCTTTGAAAACACCAAGAAGCAGCTGTGATTTGTTAACAAGGGCAAACTGCTATGCTAGTCACTATCTACATCACAGAATAGATAGTAAGTACCGTAGCCAATCAGAGAATGGCATTCATGATAGAACGCTAATAGATTTATACTAAAACTCGATAGAATAAAGGTACATGTTTTCTATTTCTTAAATGTAATTGGATAAACTTGACGGGAACAAAATACACAGGTACAATGTATACTGTTGTCTTCTGGGCAAGGCCTGGAAGATTTACTGTTTGGTTAATGTATTACACAACAATCACTGTCACATTTGCCAACAAATTAAAACACAAGCATTTTTAATAACATAAAATTAACAATTTTCTTATTTAGCACTATTTTTTAGAATCTATACTTTTTTAATATTTACACTGTACAATGCAGCCACAGATCCCTTTGGACTACTTCAGTGATGGCACACTTTTCTGATTTTTTCTTTCAGACAAAAAAATAAGCCTCACCACTTGATTTCTCATGCTGAATATACTACATGTTAATACACTGTATGTGAAGTTTCACAAGAATGTGTTGCAAACTCATGGCAATATGGGAAGGTATGCCAGGGGGCAAGCACTTGCCCCTGACATACTTTTTTTCCAATGAAACTTTGCATATTAGTCTAGGCTGTGCTCTAGAAGATTCCTGGGTACCACAGGCAACTAACTTTTTCCGGGTAACTGAAAAACTTACTCCTTTCCTATGAACATAAGCGCTGGGTACCCAGGATTCATGGGATGATTAAACTAATTGATCTATGGGTGTGTGTTTTTTAGTATAATACATTTGGCATTGTGTGACATTGTTGATGTGGTTGATTTAAAGTGCCTATAACCCCATAATTTTTTTTTGGCTAAGATGAAACTTAGACAAACAAACAAAAAGAATCTGCCAAAATTTTCGGTTTGTGATATTTTTAAGGGCTTTAAAAATTAACATAAAGTAGCTGAAATTTGATACATGACCGAGCTGGCGAGGAGCCTGGGCCTATTACTGGGTTGACGTCACAGACTGTTTTGCATGCATGTTTGTAAAGAGTTAATGCTATGTAAATGAATATGTGACGTCAACCCAGGAATATACCCAGACCCCTCACCAGCTCGGTCATAACACAAAAGATATCAAATTTCAACTACTTTCTGTTAATTTTGAAAGCCTTTAAAAAGTCAAAAAGTGAGAAATTTGGCAAATTCTTTTTGTGTGTGTGTCTAAGTTTATCTTAGCCAAAAAAAGAATTTGGGATTACGTTCACTTTAATTAGGACACTAATTATTAATATGTTATAAATAATATTTGCAAGTGCTGCTTGGCTTGAAACCTTACACAATAGATCAATCAATCAATCAGATTTTGCTTTTGAGTGGTATTTTTCTTGGTAGGGCTGTTTACTTTTGGGAGGTAAGAGGGAGTAGTACAGCATCACAATAAAGAACAAAATCATGGATTTTTAAAAACACTATCTTTCACAGAAGTGGCCAAAGAAGGGAGAGAAAGGGGACACACAGTATAAATGGAATGTTAAGAATGGAGAATAGCTTTTCTTCTCTCTTGCTCCCCACTATGCCCTTTGAACCTCCACCAACGGCCAACTCTCTACAACGGCCACTTCTTTTGGACAGTCCACACTGTCCGGTGGACAGTCCACACAACGGCAATGACCACTAAAACTGGCCAAAATAACCTCTTGACGACAACCAGTTAATCAACGACTGACAAAAGGTGTATACAAAACCCCATTTTTCATTGCAAAAGGTCACCAAACTTTATCCGTACCATACATCGTTGGTATCTGTTTCTGTTTAGTTTCTGTTGAATCAACACATTTTGATTTTTATAGCTAAAATAAGCATTTTTTAACAAGAAATGTAGCGTCCCCGAGGAAAAAAAAAACAGGTGTCATGTTATACCCCTACATGTACCTCCCCATAATAGCCAGCTCTCTACAATGGCTACTTTCCTCTGTTCCCAAAGTGGCCATTGTGGAGAGCTTCTACTGTATTTCACTTTCACCAATCTTTGCCCACTTTGTATCATTGGGAATACATGTATTTCCAGCTACAGAGAATCCCAAAGATCTAATTTTATACCATGCCTTGAAGAAAACAGCTAATCAGAGGTTCTGCTGTGTCCCACAGGTCATATTTATGAATTGAGGCTACTCAGAGCCCCCGTGTGTCCCTAACACAAGCCTAGCTGGCAGCACGTGTAAGGTGATTTCAAGTCCTAGGATTTCACGGTAACGATCGTTTCCCGTACCGTGTCGTTACCGTGATTCAGATTAACGGAATCAAAAAACGGTTCGCCACAGACATCTTTAGTTCTTGCCAATCAAAATTCAGTGATAAACGTTTTTCCCTGTTCTAATGCTCAAGTATAGTAGTTTCTTTGATTAGCACTCCAATTCTATAGGAAAATTCATTACCTGACGAGGGAATTCCGCGTTAAATTGCACACGAAAACCGATATCGCACGAATCGCGAAGCGATGAGTGCGATATCGGTTTTCAAGTGCAATTTAACGCGGAATTCACGAGTCAGGTAATGAATTTTCCTTGAATCGCATAATTGAATAAAATGAGAAAAAAAGAAAACAGCAGTTTGGTTTTATCCTGAGATAGATGAGATAGATGACGTAGATGCGAAACAATATCACCGAGCCTCGTTTTCAACTCGCAATTCTGCGCTAAATACCTCGCTTCGTAAACCAATCAGAATGCAAGATTTTATTCAATTATGCGATTCTATATGAAACCAAAACGTTGTTTCACGTCACCCATCCGCCATGTTGTATTGATCCCAAAGTGCATTGCATTGTATGTGCAATGCAGTGTGGGACAGATTTAAGATGGCGGATAAACAGCTGAGCTACAATTTTTAGTTTTCTTCTCAGCAATCTGTTTACATTGCATCAAATACAAAGAAGGAGAAAAAGGACAAAAGTTGACTTCATACATGTATAATTAAAAAACCTTAGGGAAGAGGTAATTTTGTACTGTTTTCAAACTTTTTCCCAGTTTCGGGGAATATCACGTTGTTTATAAGCGTAAACATTAAGATTCAAGCCACTAAGTAGATGCAAGCTTATATATATATAGTGTTTCATTTTCATACTATTTCCGTTTTCTTTTATTTGTATCCAAATCAAACATGATAGTTACCGATCGTTTCCCATGATCACTGGACACGGAACCAAAAAAGTGTTAGTGATGACGTTTGAAATCCTAGGGCTTGTGATTTTCACTCAGCTTAGTTCAGATTTTGCAAGAGAATCTTCAAATGTGAATGATGAACTAAGTTATTATCTAGAATTTTGAGTTTCTATAGTCTAAAACTTCGGAAAAAATGTTACCAAAATTAAAGAGGAAAACTAAAGGGAAGACTCAGGAATTTGTTTAACAGTGAAGGGAGAGTGAAAACAACAGTAAATTTGAATTTGGCTGAATTGAAGGTGGATCTTTGATCCTGCTCAAAAAGAGCAGGAAAATTTTTTTTTGGTCCTTTGGGTCTTACATTCTCACCAAATATCTGAGAGCCTGAGTGTCCTTCCCAGACCACCCCCTTAATTAATTGAATGCTATGTTATTTAGTTTTCACAAAATAATTTGTATTGCATCTGCAAATTTGAAAACTAATTACCTCTTCTTCATGCCTCATGTGTGGAAGGAAATCTTTTTTAAATGATTCCAACGCTCCTTTCAGCCTGTCCTCAAAAGTGTTCCTGTTCAAATTAGTCCTGGTTTTTGAAGCACACTTAAGTCCTTTCTTTGTCAGGGACAAAATTTCCAGAACATGATTGTCTTTGTGAACGTCACGCACAATAGCTTGAATTTGTTCATTAATCAGGCGATGCTGAAGAACAGTCATAATGCAAGTGTTTTCAATTTCCTCGTGATGTTTGAGTTCTTGGAAAGTGGAGTTGATACACCCCAAAAGTCTCATAAGCGACACATCGTCTTTGAAGTTTGTGGTCGATAGCTGAAAAAAACAACAACTAGTAATCAAAATGACCAAGTCATGAACTCATCAAGAAAGCCTGGTTTTATATACGAAATAAATATAATAAATTTATCAAGTTAAATTACGAGTTTTTATCAAGTCAAATCCTGTCTAATAGTTGATACAATGTTTCTGGTCACCAAGACCGTACCGTACTACAAACTTGCAACAAATGCTTGTGTATGGCAGGAAAACGAAAACAAATAAAACGTATTCTGAGAATATTGACGAAATTCGTCAGTAAACGAAGATTAAGATCACACTGTAACGACTAGAAATCGCCAATCAATTTCAAAACAAAAACCTGCGCTGCAGAGTAGTTGAAGTCAAATGCTTCGATCGGTTCGTTCATGAGTAACAGCAGTACATAAGCTAACAAATACACTTTCCTCCAAACGTCAAGAATTTACCTTTTCCAATGCTTCATAAACGAGCTGTTTCATTCGCATGTGAGGCCCAGTAAATACATCTATTTCTTCTGGGCAAGGGTAATGACACAGCGCCATCTTGAGTTACATCACAGAGACACAGCCGCCAAGACTGATGGGAATGACGTCATTCCAGTTTAGTCGGAAATCATGCAAAGAAATGAAGTGAAATGAGAAGTTGAAAGGGAAAAAAGGGTTATGGAACACCACCAGACAGTTGCCCGACAGCACAATGGCACCCCAGGTTGTTGGGCAACTGTTTGGAGTGTATCTACCAATTTTTAATTTCAAACTCTAATTTTAAAACAACAACAAATCTTCAAAATTTCCTATTTCCATCAATTTTACTAATTCTTTGAGAAAAACTATTTCTCTCCAAATATACCTAAAAATCACCCAAAAATTTACAAAACAACCCAAAACATAGATACGTGAGATGAGTAGAGAGATTCTTGATTGCTTGAAACGTAAACGAGATATTTGCATTAAAAACATAATACCCAGCCAAAATACGGCTTTCATGTTTCCCCCCGCCTTAAGTAAGGCGGAAAAAGCTTTTCCCGTCTTACTTGAAAACTTGGATCCACAGCTACTTTGACAATGCAGTTATGGCGAAATTCATTGTCAATAACAGGACAGACGCATGAAAAACTGCCGTCTATTTGTTTTTTACCACAACAAATTGGCAAATTGTCCTCTCTCGCTCGTTGCGTCACAAATTCATGTGTCGGTCCGCTTATTGACGATGAAAATAAGCCAATGAGTGCGCGAGAATTTCTGCAGTTATTGTAAAATACATATATGTTATTTGCCGTCGTTGCTCGGTCCGTATTGAGAAAAACTGTGCCCGAGGTCTTGAGTATGTACTCAAGACCAAGGGCGCAGTTTCTCCCAATACGGACCGAACAACGACAGCAAATAACGTGTTAATTTTTTTTCTTCGGGACTGCTTTAAAAGCAACTTTTGTGTTGAATATTTTATTAAAGAAATTCAGCTCAAATCTGGCGTACGCGCGCGCATTCACGAAAAATCAAAAATGTATTTTTTTGCTGACTCTCGTTATCGGAATCCATAATTGTTTGACTCTGTCCAAAAAGTTTACATTTTACATTGTTTACAACACTTTTACGCTGTTACAAAAAGCTTGAAACGTTTCTTCAGTTGGAAATTTAGGTGAATGTGCAATGAAAACACATTGCTTATGATAACTGTTTCGAAGCCCCGCTAACACTAACTCGAAAATACTATTGTTGTGAAACCCAACTATTAAAATTTTATAAACCCGTACATACAAAAATCTCTTTTTTGATGCTATTGGAGCTAATTAGCAAGAAAAATGGTAGATTAGAATGACATTCGCTACTCCAATGGAAATTAAAAGTTATTTGAGCAATACAGGAGATAACAAAAGAAAAGTTGATGTTTTTTCGGAAGGGCAGGCGTTCCTTTAAGTAAACTCCATAAAACAAAACAATCCGTGTCTTCCAAGCTTGCACTCCACTGAACCTAATTACAGTGAGGGGTCGGCTATAAAGTTTCCTGGATACAAGTGTTATCTTCTGATCATCAAAACATGGTAATGAGCTACAGAAACCACAATAATCAAAAATCTTTTTCGAGCAATTACCCTGCGATTGTCGTTAATGCGTTATAAGCAACGAAACACCTTGTACGCGAACGATTAACGCTTTTCGCTGATGAGTGTCCGCCCTTAAATTGTATGATGGCCGAAAAGGTAATATCCTTGTTTTTACCTTGCATATTTTATCTTTTTTCTTTATCAAAATTTCATATATGCTTTTTAAATCACTTCACGGTTTTATCTTAGTATACTGTATGTTTTCGCGATAGGTGTCGACGGACGAAAATTACGCTGAAAACAATTCGCTTTGATTGTAACGAGAGAGATAAAATGCAACCTCTAAGTGAAAACTATGCACGTCAAATGCTATCTTGCTCATCATTGTACGCAAATTTCAACGACTGTTTGCCCCCGTGTGTTTTAATCTGGGCAAGTTGCGCATCCGAAACACTTAAGTGAGATAAAAGTGTCCTGGCACAAGATCAACTATTCAACTGCGAAATCACTTCACACTTTTTCGAACGAGCTCCTATTTTATCGTGTGAGGTACCAGTCGATTACTCTAAGACAACAAATATTTCATCATCTAATTACCTTTCTCTTGCCTGATCTTCAAACAGAGAATTCGTCAATCTCAAGCTAGCAGTCTGGTCACCTCGAAGAAGATTTTTCACGACTTTCAAGAGCGGATGGTGCACTGGATGAATGAAAACTACGGGCGAATACTTGATCTTTTTCGACGATTCGATTCAGACAACAGTGGTAAACTTTCATACGAAGAGTTTGCCGATGGTATGAGAGACTTAGGTGAGTTAATAGATGATCTCAACTTGTACATATAAAAACGAATTAATATATTTATACCATACCAGCGCTCGATCCGACTAAGGGCCTGTTCACATGGAGGTGGGGGACCCCAGGTAGGTGAGGTACCCCACCTACCCGAGGTCAGAAAAACCTGGCCTTCACATGCAGCCCCGGGGTGCTGGGGTGAGGTTAAAATGCTATCGCGTGGTCGCTGAGTACGTATGTCAACAAAGTAACCTTGAATTCCTTGAGATATTTGAGGAGAAGTTCAACCCGTTCAGGACTCCATGACTTGACTTTCGGTGTTTTCATTTTGCTTACTTTCCTCGCAGATTTGGACTCTCCAATATTTTCATCAGAAGAAGCTTTTCGTTTCGTTGTTCTTACAGGCACGACTTCAACTTCATCCAAGACCGATATATCAGAGTGATTATCACACTCCACAAGTGCACTGTCAGCTACTTCAGAACTTTCTTCGATGACATTGTTGTCGATGTTTACAAGGTGATATCGGCGAAAAAGCTCGCCACGCTTGTACTGACCAGCCATGTTGTTTTGGCGGGCTTTGGCGCAATTCAGAATTCAAAGATAATTGCCCAGATGAACATCACCCCACCCCACCCTCAGCATTCACATGAAGAAAACTTACCCCACCTAAGCTGGTTACCCGGCACGGCTGACCGGGCAACCCGCCTAGGTGAGGTACCCCACCTCTCATGTGAAAGCAGTCAAGAAAAAAAGAGAGATTGTATGGAGAGATTGGTAACCCCACCAAGATGGGGGACCTCACCTACCTGGGGTCCCCCACCTCCATGTGAACAGGCCCTAACTTAACCTAGATTTTGACTGTCAGAGGTACGTTTCTACTTTGCAAAACATGGAATAAAAATATGTTTTTTTTGTTATAAAACAACTCTGTGAAACAGTTTTGGTACCACGTTAAAGGACTTTACACTCTGACTTAAAAATTAAGTTCATCCTATTCATTAAGAAGTTGCCCAGGCGACAAACCTCCGAAAACAGTGTTTTGAGTTTTTTCTCGTGAAAATGGAAAAAGTTTATTAATATTGACTAATATTATTTATATTAACTGAATAACAGGAATAAAGGGGGCAAGTTTCTAAAGAAACTGTGGTGCTGCGTCGGTGGGAGTATTACAAGATAATTTGGTTTTATCAACTGGGTTGATAATGTGAATTGGCCACCGTAAAGAGATTCGGAAGCTGACGTTTCGAGCGTTAGCCCTTCGTCGGAGCGAATCACATTTCATAAATTGCAAATTTTAGAGCAATGTTGACAATCTGACAACATTCGGTTGAAACCCAATGGAGATACCGTGTTTGAAGTATTGTTGATCCGTCTATTAAGTCGTTTTGAGAAATAATACTCTAAAGTTTTACTTGGGTCTCCGAAAGTCCACATTAGCCATTTGAACGGGGGAGGGGCGGGGACAGAGGCAGGGTGGTGTATCGAAAGATTTAAAAAAATGTTCCATTGAATACCCGAATACGCACCGGTCATAGAAATGTTAACCAGGTATAAGGAACGTATTTGATGGTACAGGAAACAATGTTCAGGGCCATGATACAAAATTCGCATAAGTTCACATCTCTAAAGTTTTCCTGTCGAGTATAATTAAAATGTACTGAATTGAATCTATTTGATAAATACTTTTGGAAAAAGTATTTATAAAAACCGTTGCTATAGGCGTTGCTATGTGAAAATAAGCTACCAGTGTACAGATTTCTTAATTTAAATGTAAGGAGTAATTACTTTAAAATCGTTTCAAAATACGTTTTGCTAATGTTCAGAGATGTTGAATCGATCTTCAATAGACCAATTTCGATATATTAAATTTCAGCCTAAAACAATAGACCTCAGTACGAGGCTCTGTGGAATAACTACAGAATTTGTGGGGTTTATTCCCCAGAGCCTCATGCTGAGGTCTATTGTGTTAGGCTGAATTTTAATATATCGAAATTGGTCTATTCATGATTCGAACAAAAAAAAATTTTAATTGATGTAAGGCTCCCTTAACCATAGGACCTGGGAATGGGCGTGGCACTGGGAACTGCGTGCGTCTTTGCTTCAGTCTTGAAACTGACCAATCACGCCTCTAGAAAATCTTGGTTGCAGTTTGACTGTGTGCATGGGTTCAAGTTCACGAATGGTTTCCGGAAATGCGTAAAACGAGCAACCACTGTAAATAACGCTCTTTCATCTCTCTCACCTTCCGATGTCGCCCAGAAATCCTACTTCTTAATGTTGACTAAAAGAATCGTGGCACTCTCACGGATGTGCCCTTGAGATAAGCGAGCCCCTCTCATAAACACCCCCATAATGAGAGCTATTTCAGTTCTAAACTCTTTTTAATAACATTTTGCAGGAGCACCTGCTACTCAAGTGGAAATTATTATTATGGCCATGGCGCTGGACTCAGACGGTGATAAAGAGATCGATTACCGCGAATTTAAAAAGCTTCGTCGTAAGTTTAAATTGACCGAACCCATCAGGAAAGCCGCTGACCTCGAATGTTATGAAGAACTATCGGCTCAACTACAGCCCTGTCCAAACTGCAGTGTGGGGTTGTGGGAGCCTGTTGCAGAGGAGATTTCAGGGTAACTAGAATATTTTTTCAGGAAATTTTAGCAAGCACCAGATTTGCGCGGTGATATGTTTACTCGTAAAATTTTAATTGATGAAACACCACCAGGAAGGGAAATTGACACATTGACAATTTTGATGGAAAATTACGCCTATTTACTTCAACCAAGTCCTAGTATAACTTGCAAAAATGTAATAGTAATGCCTCGACTAAGTGTCCTCGTTCTAAAAGCGCCCTTGTTTAAAAAAGAAACGTCCTCTTTTGAGAAATAACATGTAACAAGTTGTCATCAGTTGCAATATTTGTGCCCAGTGTACCAAGATCAACTACGTTTTGAGTTCAGTAGAGTACAAAAAATTAACTGTCCAATGAGCATTCTCCCTAGAGGCCATAATTCAATTACCCTTCGGGCAATAAATCGAATTCTTATCATTATTCTCACGAATTGTTGTCTGCAGTTACATCATGCTGGACTTGTGCAGTATCTCCTTCCAAGACATCACTTCAATTCCTGGTCCTGTTAGTGTCCAGGTACCCTCGAACATATCCATATATGGAATAACGCTGATTGTCAAGCGGGAACTGGGACCATGCACCTTAAACATAAGAATTTATCAATCCAAAGAGCGGGAAGAGAAACAGGAAATGACGTCAAGTATGAAGCTGAAGGAGTTTGGATTTCTTGGCACTTTGCCGCCTGACGAACCTGAGAAACTTACTTTGTTTTACGATTATGATTACCCACTGATGGACTGCCCGCTTCTCATGGCCAACTTTTCTATTTAAAACGACGATTGAATTTGCTGAAGACTGCAGTACACACAGAGTTCGCAAACAATGCACTGTGGATCTAAACACGCGAGTCATACCAGCTGCGCGTGACTCGTTCCAGTTTTCCACCGAGCCCCATACAAACCGCCGCATCTACTGGGATCTGCACATCTCATTAGCAAACATCTTCTCAACCCAACCAACATCAAGACTCTCGTTAAAATTTCCTTCTCGCAGACGATTTCTAACGCTACATGGTTTGAACCCATCTTCTTTTTTGGACTTGCGTTGAGAATCAACCCTTGTAACAATTTCTTTTCGCTGTCGCAATGTGGATTAACAATTCGCTACTTGCACATGACCCATAATCCCTTGCGTTTTGGGGGGTAACAAGTAGAAGAAATGTATGGTATCATGACAAAAATTAATTCAGTGAGCTCGCGAAACCAGCTACTAATGCTTAAAAATGCACCAGAATTTACGAAAATCATGATAGGAGAAATTTGTACTAGTTTATAACTAAATGTAGAGAATTTTTTTTTTGTCCATACATCGTCTTGTAATTTTACAGACAAGGTGCTCGTAAAACCCACTCATTAACTTCTTTGTAGTAGTGTCGTCTAGAGCCGACAGGGTCACCAACACTGAGCGTGCACCGGATCCTAGGAATGCGCGAGCGATTCCAACAACTCCCTCAGCTCTAATTTGTCCACGGCCACTGTGACAACAACTTAGTACCACCAGTTTAGCTCGCACTTTGACTTTTAAAATGTCGAACATTTTAAAAAGGTAGTCGTCTTCTTGTGGAATTCCGGTAGTGGAGCGTGGAGGGGAAAGAGCAATTTCTCCTCTCTCAGCATTACCATGTGCAGCAGAATTCAGAGTCACTGAATTCAGCTTCTCAAGTACCGCTTTCTTTGTTCCGTCCTGTCCTAGCAAAGGGTCAATACCCAGCCGTCGTGCGATCATCTCTGCTTCCTTTCTTGCACCAAGCAAAGGTACGAACTTTTTGTTAACACTCCCCCTGTAAATCACCGAACCAACATTGGGATCTCGCACCACTAGAGCACCAGTCTGACTGTGATAGTCTGCAGCACTGTCCCGGATGAGCTTTAGAGTCGACAAAGAAGGAACCACGCGGCTTCTAAAACGCTCCGATAAAAAATTCCCACTTTCATCGAGTAAAGCTGGAAATGGCATACGGTACAGGTTGCGATCAGGAACAATGATGATTTCAGGCTCGTCAAGTAAGTCGGGATACAGGATTCACGAGCAATTCGTAGAACAATCTTCAAGACTCGGTTCCGGTTCTCGTAGAACAAGACTCGGTTCCGGATCATCCGTATTCCCAGGCTTACCTTGTCGCAAAGATGCGGGGCTCTCTTCCTCACAAGATTCAGGATTTGATTCAATGTTATTGTCATTCAAGGATTGATCTTCGCAGACCTTCTCGGGTAAAATACCAAAGTTCCCGAAGCTTTGAGCCATGACATCAAAAAAGTCATCCAAATTTCTAGCTACCTCTGTTAATCTGGAACTGAATCACTCCGCTTGTCTTGAGAATCCACAGAAACACTGTATCATCAAAATAAGAAATGTATAGACAAGTACAGTTACTTTCTTTCTTCATGACATTTTCAACAACAGTCAATGATCGCGGGTCAGCCGATATACGATTTTCAGCACAATACTGAGTTGCCATCAAGTCTGCGCTAGGGCTCTAGCCCGTCCAAGCTCTGCCAACTTTTTTTTTTCCAACTTTTATTTAAAGAATACTTAACAATTATTCCATGAGCGCGCGTTGGATATGAGATGATAGATAGCCAACGAGGCGCGTAGCGCCGAGTTGGCTATGATCATCTCATATCCAACAAGCGCGAGTGGAATAATTGTTTTATTAAAAACGCTCCCAAAATATAGAAAACTAGACTACAATAAAAACAAAAAGGACCAAAAAATCACGCATACGCTCCCCATTTTTGTAGATCATGGTATAATGGCTCATATACCATGAAGGCTAAGCCAATGAAAACTCTCGAATTGCATTATCCAATGATCCAGTTTTTAATAATTTACAATATACAAAACAAAAAGGACTGGTCTGCAAATAGCATTAGCTAATCTAGGCGGAACAGTCACACTAGAAGATTACAATGAAAATAAATAAATAAATATACAAAATTTACAAAGGAGACTTACACTTACTTGCACAGATTGTATGAACATATAGCAGGTAATATTGTTGCTATGATAACCTGCTATGCAAAATAGATGATTGCAACTTGTTTACCAATGATTGGGAATCTGTATGATACCATTATTGTAGCATCACTTGTTAAACAGTGGCAGTATCCATCCCTCAAAGTATACAAATGACCGTCATGGTGAATTGAAGGAGCAAGGTTATGATATCCGATCGGTCATGCTGTCAATTAATATTTGCCACAGACGGGATGGACGATAGATTCACAATAACTAGTGATCCATTATATGACTGTTACAATCAGTACTAACCTTTCCTTTGGGACAAACCGCTGACAAACGAGACTGTACTCGAAATCACATCCGAAATCACTCGGTCGAGGAAAAATTAATTCATTGATGTGGCGCGGGAGTTTTTGAAGCTACAGTTCCGTTTAAATCGTGCTTTTTGGCCAAACATTGTGCTAATATTTAGTTAATAGTAAATTTGAGGGAGTCAAGCTTTGATATATGTGTTTCGCCAGGTCACTAGCTGCTGTTGAAGCCTGTTAGACTTGTTTACAGCGCTTGCAACGCTCGTCGGAAAAAAAAGCAGCGAGAAGCCCACGTGTTGTGCTTGGTATTTCAAGGTAAACTCACAAACTGTTTTTTGTTGTGTACGCTATGACTATAAACTAGTGAAAACGGATACGTGTGAAAAAAAGCCGGGCTTCATTCCTTTGAAAATTATGTGCCCACCGTAGACTGTTGACCAGTTGATGAGCTAGTCTCTTCAATTCGGTAAACTTGAGTGAAAGGCAAACTTTAGTCTCAGTGACGTATCCATTATAAGGCTATCTCAGTTGGAAGTAGATATTTTTTTTGCCAGTGCTTGAATGTTTTTTCCAAAGCTCCTAGTTCTCTTGCTGCATTTCACTGCTGTTGCTCACATTTTCGTGGATTTGCAAAACATTCTCTCCTGCCTTGAATAATGTGTACATATTTGTTGTCTTTTGCACACTGATTGTTGGATATTGCATAATTTATATTAATAGTTTACCTAACAGGTAGTGAATACTGCGTGTAAGTTAGCAGGTATAGAGCCATATGTTGCGGAACAGAATAATATTTTTTTGTACGTAAGTTACAGCAATCAAGAGCGGTGAGGCCCTATGTGACACCTAGTCACTAAAGAGATAGGTGAAGGTGAAAGAAGAGGGTTATCAGAAGAATGACAATTTGTATAATAGTTTACGTTGTTCGCTCTGAAGTACACGTAAACCTTGTTCTAGAATACCTGTATACTACAATTTCCTTTTGGTAGTTACTAATGGCTAACAAGTTCTTCTCTCTAGAAACAACATGTTACTGGTTATTCTGCCAAACATTAACCATGCAGCAAAAAAAAAAACCAAGATTAATCCACATGCATTAAGTTCAAAGTTCACTCACTGCTAATATTAATCAACTACATGCATCAAGGCAGGTTTAATTTTGCTGTTTGAATATCCAAATTGATGTATGCCTTGTCTTTGATATGCTGAATCAGACTTCTTCCTAAGTTAAAGGTCTCATCGGAAGTGTGTAAACCTAACCCTAACCCTGTACTGTTAACAATACCTTTTTTGTCAATGTTGGGAGGGGTTAGTGGGAGGTTGTGTTGAGGTGGAGAGTTGATGGTCTTATGGTTAGTCTGTTAGACTCTGGATCCATTGGTCCAAAATGGAGCCAAACTGGGGTCGCTGTGTCATGTTCTCAGGCACGACACCTTACCCTCACAATGCCTCGCTCTTCCCAAGAGTGTAAATGGTACTGGCCAATTAGTGAGGGCAACCTGACAATTGCTGGGGGTCACCTGTAATGGACTAGCATCCCATCCAAGGGGAGGGACAGCACTCCTAGACACGTCATGTCACAGAAATTGGAGTTGAGCACCTGCACTGATGAACCATTTGACTTCTCTGATCCCTTAGGAATGAAACTGACTTAAGTGCCCAGTAGCCAGTGAAACATCACTGGAATGTGCCCATTCTTAGCCACAAAGACAGGAGGGGGGATTTGGTGTCCTGTATGAAACGAACCTTTCACCATTTAAGTCCAACACCCTTCACCCGATATACCACCGAACATTTAAGTGAGGGAGGGAAAGGGCATTTGTCAACAAGCACTTTTAGCAAGCAGTTATACAATAGATGACTGAAAATGTGGAATGGTAGAATGGGACCAGGGCAGTAGTGGATTGTGTAATGGGGTGGGGAAATCAGGGAATGGTACCTCTTGAGTTTGGTTGTACAGTAAGGTTACATGTAATTCAGGAATCCACAGTGAGAAGGACAATTCTTTAGTAGTGATATGGTTAGCACGTGCTATTGTGGTCACCAAGGTTGGGATTCAGATCTCTGAATGAATCTTTTTGTTATAGGAAAACGATGGGTTATAAAACAACAGTTATTTGTGCTTGATATTCAGATGACACCTCATTTGGATGATGCCCAGCTCCTGATTGGCTGTTGAAAATTGGGAAAATGATGTATTGCATGCTTGGTTGGGATGATGTCACATGGTTTATGCCATAACAGATCAGCAGATGGGGTGGAAAGTGAGTCATGGTTTGTGATCCTTTTCTCATTTCAGAGACTTCTTCCATCCTTTTGGTATTTAGCCCAAGATGTTCGTGTGTATTTCTTGCAGGAACTACAATGCAATGATTTTCTAGTTGAGACGAAGCTTCATCTTCCATGTATTTAGGAGATGTCTCAAGCACTGAACTGTCACACCTTGATGAAGAAGCAGCTTACATAAGTTGCATGAGCTGGAGAGGATTCACAACGCTTTTGCACAAAGGTGTTGCAGCAGCAAAGGTGGAGGCAATGCAGATGTGGTGATGGCGTGGCGGAGCGCATGGTTGGAGGCAAAGGTTGTGGCGCGCTGGGCAGGGGTGCATGTGCGACATCTTTGTTGCCATGATACTTTTGGGCAGACAACCTGAATCCTCCTCAGTTCATGCAATTGCTGTTAGCCACTTCATCAAGATGTGTCAGCTCATCACCTGGTACTTCTCCTGAATGCATGGACGATTTTGCTTCACCACAACCAGAAAATCCTTGCACTGTTGTTCCTGCAAGAGATACACTTGAGCATCTTGAACTGAATGCCTGAAGGACAGAAATGTCTCTGACATGAAGGAAAGATCACTTACCATGACTTGCTCTCCATTCCACCTACTGTCACTATGGCCTGGAACATGTAACATTATTTCTACTGGGCATGGAATGCATTATTTTCCTAATTTTCAACAAAAATCAAAAGCTGAGTTTCATCCCTATCAGATGTGTCATTTAAATATCAAAAGGAATAACTGTTATTACAAAGGCTGCCTGTCTTTTTCCTATAATAAAAAATGGCTCCTTCAGAAATCTGAATTGTAGCCATGGTTACCGCAACACCACATGCTGAGCACAACACCACCAGGGGATTGTCCTTCATTGTGGGTTCTTGAATCATCTTGACTGTACAACCTCACTCGAAGAGCATTACTCTCCAATTTCCCCTCCTCATTCCATGATGCACCATTGCCCTAGTTCCAACCTGTTATTCTACATTTCCAGCCATCTACTGTGTAGCTGTCTGTTTAAAGTGCATGTCAACCGAAGACCTTGTCCCTCTCTCACTTGAAAGTTTTGTTGGTACATCCAGTCAAGGGGGTTAAACTTTTATGGCAAAAGGTTTGTTTTAAACAGGACTTTAAAGTGCCCATATCGTCAAATTTTTTTATTTTCTTATCTGATTCTATATATCACCCAATAAACTTCTGCGAAAGAAAAATTCGATTTGGATAAAATGCAATCTTGTTAAGAAGTTTTTAACTCGTTCAAATTTGCCGCCATTTTGGTCCACCATTCGCACCAGTCTTCACTTCGTTTTGAATGAGTTGTGACGTAGATTAAGGAACACGTGACTTCAGGCTTGACTCATCTCGCTTGTTTTACCTCTGTAAATGTAAGTTAGTAGCTCATACAAAATGCTGGAAAGGAGCATTTTGCATGGACTACGAAGCTAAATTTACAGACGTAAAACAAGTGAGATAAGTCAAGCCTGAACTCGCATGTTCCTGAATCTATGTCACAATTCTGAGCATGTCGACGCTGTGATCAGCGGCACGGTTTGACCACAAGAAAATAGGATTTTCAGGTTTTTAAAACTTCATAAAAAAGTCGCTTTTTATCCAAATAGAAAAAAAATTTTGCAGATTAGTTCATTGCATGAAACATAGAATCAGATGGGAAAATAACAATTTTGATGATGTGGGCACTTTAAATTCCTCTTCTGGTCTCAGAATGAGAACACTCTAGTGATTATTTCACCGGCTCCAGGGCAGGGAAGTCGGTTCCACTCCCTAGAGATATGGAGAAGCCAGATGGCTCATAAGTGCTGGTGCTTAACTGTGATCTCTGTAACATGCAGTGCCTAGGGGTATTGTCACTCTCTCTGTGGATGGGATTCTAGTCTATCACAGGTTACCCCTTGTTTTTTGTCAGGTTGCCCTTACAATCGGCCAGTACCATTTTCACTCCTTGGAGGGGAGAGGTACTGGGAGAGTCAGGTGTCTTGCCTGAGAAGATGATACAGCAACTCTAGCTTGGACTCCATTTTGGACCTATTGATGCAGAGTCCAACAGACCAACCAATAGACCATCACCTCCCCACCCCCACACAACCCCCCACTTCCCCCTCCAAACATTGGTAAAAAGGGTATTGTTAACAGTGCACACTTATGATGACACCTTTAAATCATGAGAAGAATAAGAATTCTGATTCAATATCTCAAAGCCAGGCCATACATCAATTTGGATATTCAAGCAGCCAAATCTAAGCTGCCTACAGTGTATATACATGTAGTTGATTGATGCTACATTAGCTCAGCTGGAAATGAATTGACTTAGGACTTACCGGTAGGGAAGGCGTAAATGTAGTCCTTTGCCAACTTTAACAATTTGTCTGGTACACTGTATACCCAATGATGTTACTTTTGCAAGATGCTTGAAAAGGCCTTCTGAAAATTATTTTTTGCATAAAAGTCATGCAGTTTTGCCATTAGACCTTAAATTCTCTTTAGAAATTCATGAATGCTAATTAGACTATGAACAACATTAAAAACAATATTTTGTCACCACAATATCGCTTGGGAAGCATTAATGAATATGGAAGACATAACTTATAGGCCATGTCCTTATACATATTAAAGAGTCTCCAAGCAGCTTTGTTGGTCATACTGTACCTAAAACTGAAAGTCAACGTTTTAGCAATCTTCACTTCATTGGGTGGATTTACGTTTTAGAAACAGAAAACCTCTAAACCAGTAAAACTTGAAGTTTGTGCAATCCAGATTTACATGTATTGTTATGGTGGATACTTTGCTCATAATTGAAGTCTGTTCTTGATCAGGTTGATCACTAAACGTGGTGATATTATTGAGTGAGGAATGCAATTTGAAATCAGAGCTCTGTGGTTACTGCATCTTGAGGAGTTCCTTTAACTCTCATGACTTGCAATGTCATACCAACCAGAATTTCGCATTACTCAAAAAGCAAAATGATAATTATTTCTCATTCAACTTATTTTGTCAGTGTATAATCTTACAACATGTGCTAACGAAAAAGTTCTGCATTTCAACCTGTTTAGTTCCAGCTTTGAAATTCAAAAAGTGAAAAAAAGCTGCAAGGTAAGATAACCCCCCCTGCGCCCTGCCCTGTCAAAAATTGTTATTAATTTTTTATTGCATACATTTGTGATTGTGACACATGTTAATACTTGGCATTTTTAGTATGGAACATGGAACTTAATGTGAAGTATTCTTTGAGGTATTCTAAAACAGGTATGATTCATGGCAACTACATGAAGCTTGAGGAATTTAACTACATGGGATGGGATTCAGTGACAATGTTATTAGAAGACTGCAAGTGGTGGTGGAGCTTGTGGATTGTCAGGACAGTACAACAGCTTTAAGTTGATACAAAATGACTCACCAGCCCTTGGGAGCTAAGCATCATGGCACCATGTGTCATATCGGAATACAGGGTGTGAATTCATGGTTTGGGTTGAGGTAGATTACGTTGCAAGTAAGATGAAGTTAATGGTGTCAGTTTAGTTCATTTTGCTTTTTCATTGATAACAGGTTTCTAAGGGATATATTTTAACACCTGCAGTGCACCAGGTGCTAAAATTTACCCCTTTACTTGATCATTCAACAAAAAGGCAATTGTTACTTTAAAAAGGCACAAACATGTATGTTTATTCGGTCATTATAAGGATTGGATGTTAAAAATGCCCCATAATCTGTTTTTTTTTAAAATGTTTATAGAGAGATGATAGAGCATTTGTTTCAAAGTAAGGTACTTTATCATCCATGTTATCATTTCACTTTTATAAGCAATTAATTGCCCAGGGAAAACCATTTGCAACTTGTTGACATTCTTTTTCTTGCATTTATGTTGCTAATGTGTATTTGCCTCAAATGATCAAGTCATCAATTTGTAGTGTCTTGTTTTTGTCTGTCATGAGTCATTACACACTCGGCTCTTCAAACTCTAATGCTCTTAAACTGATCCAAGAGTTCAGTTAGTGCAATTCAGTGAACTGTTAAGTTAATATCATTGGTGTAAGGTTTGAATCAAAGTACATGTAAATGTATTTCTAAAATGAATGCAGTGTTTTAAAAAAGATCACAATTACTGTATTTTTGATTTGTAATAGTTTATAGTTACATGTTTCTATGAGACTTCTCTTTCAGTTACAAAGCGTGCTTAAAAAAACATTTGAACTTATACAATGTAACAACCTACAGGTAGAGAAGTATGCACAATTACATGTAATTATAATCACATCAAATAATTAATGAAATTCTTCTTGCAGCTCTAAACATGGGCAGGCAATCTAGCCTAATTAAGAGATTCGTGTTTCAAGCTAAAATACTCTCTGCATGATCGTGAATCTGTTATTGACTCCAAATGACTTTACACCCAGATTTAAAGTGTTGCTTTTTGAGGCCTTTAATAAATTTCCAGGGTTGCATGAAAGGTAAATATGAGGAGTGGTTAGGCCACATTGTCTAAAGCTGTACAAAGTCCTCTGCAAAGCAGGGATCACACAGTGTGCAAATGTACACATAACCATACATTGTATGCTTGAACACATGAAAGCAAGGCCTCAGTGCAAGGAATGGTAGTTTTCAAATAACCTGATAACATTTAAGAAAAACAACAATCTTACGTTATACATGAATCCAAAAAGAAAACAAATTTGGAGACAAAAAAGAATTTATTTACATGTAACAACCTAGAGAACTAGGCACAATTACATGTAAGTATAACCACATCAAATAATTAATAAAATTATTCTTTCAGCTCTAAACATGGGCAGGCAATCTAGCCTAATTAAGAGAATTATTTTTCAAGCTAAAATACTCTCTGCATGATCATGAATCTGTTATTAACTCCAAATGACTTTACATCCAGATTTAAAGCATTGCCTTTTGAGGCTTTTAATAAATTTTCAGGGTTGCATGAAAGTTAAATATGAGGAGTGGTTAGGCCTCATAGTCTAAAGTTCTACAAAGTCCTCTGCAAAGAGGGGATCACAAAGTACGCAAATGTACACACAACCATACATTGTATGCTTGAATACACGGATACAAGGCCTCAGTGCAAGTAATGGTAGTTTTCAAATAATCTGATGACATTACGTTTAAGAAAACAACAATCTTACATCATGCCTACATCCAAACAGAAAACAAATTCGGAGACAAAATAGAATTTAAAAATTACTCTGATTAAACATGGTAGATGAAAACAAATGAGCCATTAATGTTGTTACTAGTACAGTCTGGACGACACTTTGGCTTGTGTGAAAGTTATGAATATTGCTATCTTAACCGATGCAGATAAGGAACGCTATGAGAAGATTTGTTTTCCTCAATTAAGGAACCATTTTATGCCACAGAAACACGCTTTTTAAGGTGTCGTGTTTGGATTCCACAATCAAGCTGAACATTAAGCATCAAACAAGGATAAAGATCTCTATAAGGACCTGATCAGTCCTTTTAAGCTCATGGAGTAGTAAACAATAATATAAATATATTATGAACCTCTCCTTTGGCAAACATGAGAAATTTTGATGACATTTTTACTGGTATGGGCTGTCAACCAGTAAAAACATAAAAGTCAATTTAGACATCAAACCCATAGAACAAACTTCTCAATGGACTCCTCTCTGGGAGTGACAGGGAACCAGCAAATAGGTGACCTTGGGAACTGGGACCTAAAAGGTTGGCGGAGTGCCAAATGCCATATGCTGAAGGGAGGTATCCAGGGCAACCCTAGAAGCGGGAACAACCCCAAGAAGCGGCCACTGACTGGCACCATCGGACTGAAAGATATCATTGGAAATAACTTACCTGACTGAATACTTGCCAAGAGACCAGCAAACCAAGAGGGAGGGAGGAGAGGGAGCATTACAATCCACAAAGATTCGCTAGCATGAGCCGTGCAAATCACCAAAGATATCAGTGGAAATAATTGAGACAAAAGAGCCCTGCAAATCCCCTGAGGGCCACCCCACAGGTCACATACTATACTGCATTGGTTGAAGTCTCGCTTTACCTAACTGATATTTAGCCACATATCAAAATTGATGTGATGTTGAGCGTTTTGCAGTTGTTTATTCTAACAACCAAGATGCGCTGCACACCTACCATATTCTTTCTGTCTTTTTTTGTGAAAAGTAATTGTAGACCAAAACAAATACAGCTCTATACTGTAATACCAACAACATATGAAAGCTCAGAAATTATAAGCTCTCCTGAAGCCATAACATTAGTAACCATGGAAAGTTCTACGTCTGCAGCATAAAACAATAGATTATTTTGAAGTAAATAAACAAAAGATCGATGATGTCAAAGGACATTTTTTCAAACATTATGTTGGAATGTCACCATGGAATATAAAGTCTGATGACTGAAAAGGTACTTCACAGGTCTAGGCACAATGGTGGTTTGGACATACAGCCTGATATGATCTTGGTTAGGTTTGTTTGCTTCAGGCTTAACTGGGTATTTGATCCAGACTGAGGGTAAGTCACTGTTCCTTTACTATTTATAATACCATTGGGCTTGGTTGACTGGACACTAAATGATGTATTTGGAATGGTGCTGCCATTGTTTCAGGGCTGTTTCTAGATTCTGTTGGATTGCCAAGGTTGTTTAGCTGAGAACCTTGAGGTGTGGAGGAGAGCAGCACAGCTTTTGATTGCTTTGGGTAGTGGTTAGTATGTTGACAGTCAGTATGTTGACAGTCGGTTGCTTCATGCAAGATCATTGGACAAGAGCATCTGGTGGTAGGGGCACAGCTGGATGCAACCTTCAAAGAATCTTTTGGAGGTGTGTATGTGAGAACGGCTTCTTGCATGTTGTGTTTTCCAGTCTTGAGGATCTGCTGAACAATTTTCACTGTTTTTTTTTTCTGCTTTCCAATTAGGCCAAAGTGTATACCATAAGCCTCCTGTAGCATGCTGTTCCTTTTTGACAAAGGGATGACTGCTTGTTTTGGTTTGAAATGGTTATAGGGATCAGATATTAAAATCAGTTGTTCTTGAGCAACCTCTTTTTCTTTTTCAATTTTGTTTTGTAAAGTTGTTTCAGCAAACCATATCATTTTTATAAAATACACAATTTAGGTTTTTTCTTTAGAGTGGCCCTAGAATGGAAATTAAGTTTTACCCTACTACTATCCCACCATCTTTTTACTTTGTTTTCTTAGCATATGTGTGGAAAAGTATCATTAAACTGAAACTTAAAAATAACTGCACAGCATAATAACTCTTACCCAAACTGCCAATGTCATTTATCAAATGTTAGCTGGATATAACTAAATTTCCAGTTCAGACATTGGTCCTTAGAAAAAAAATGTCTTCTGGAAGTAGATCAGTTTCTTCAAAATTTAGCTGCTCAAGGTCTGACGAGCATTTTTAAGAGAATTATTTGAGCTAATCAGATCATGGTGTGATTGCAAACTAACTTTGTATCGCAATTTGTTACCTTGAGTAAATGAATCATCAGCCTTGAATATAAAAGATGCAAGAGCAGCCTGAGCTTCTAAATCATGTAAACACTGGGTGTTTTAAAAATACATTTATCAATAGGTTATGTTTTAGTTAAGTGTAAATTAGCAATATACAGTCTTTTTATCGTTTTACCCTTTTTAAATTTGTAATACAAACGCTTTTTAGATGTATTTTTAATTGTTTTATCTTTTATTGAATGTAACACTTGAAATGTATTTTGATCAACTAAATGAGGTATTATAATAGTATTACTATTATTATAATTACAGATGGAAGTACATTAGCAATTATAGGTTCTGGACTTAGAACTCTTTCTAGATCCAGATTTTGTAGACTTCACACCAATTATAGGGCTTGTGTGATACTGAAAGAATACAATACAAATAATACAATAAAGGGTTATTCAGGATGCAAATTAAAAGATGTATCAAGGTAATGCCCAATGATTAACAACAATCAAAAATAAATGGGCAGCCTAAAAGGAAGTTACTGAGGTTGGCCCTAATTGAAAACTTCCTTTAATTAATTTACAAACGTGAATGAAAGACAGAAAGAGCAATAAAATAATATAATAAAATCATATATGCTGGCAATTTGCATACATGGGTGAACTACAAGTTTATCCTTAAAAGCTGGCAAACTGCCTGCTTCAACGACAATTGGTAGGTTGTTCCATGACTATATATAAAGAACTGTTCATTGTGTGCACTGTTGCCTCAATGCCGGATTTGTGTTCGGTGCCAACCTGAAGCAAGTCACCCGACTCTAGTATATCTTGTTTTGTCACTTCTGTCACACACTTTCCAATAATTCTAATTACTTCGCCCACTCCTATTGGTATGATTTCACTGTTACCCACGCCCAGTAGGATGAGATGATTTGCCAGAATTGGTTCAATGGTTGGGGGATCAATGTATTCTGTGCACAATTAGCGGGTCAGAGTTGCAAAAGCCTCGCACAAATTAGAGCCAGACTTCTTGAATGACTTGCTAGCAAGGATCCTTTTAGAGCCACTTCTATCTTCATTTGGTGGACCTCCAGTACTTTTAGATGATGATGATAATCATAATCATAATCAACTTTATTTATTGAGGGTAATACAGTAACTGAAAAGCCAGTGGCCCTCATTTATAAATATGTACAGAATAAAAAGGTGAGGTATTCAAAATTAATAATACAGGAAGATTCTCAAATATGCAACTATAATACAAAAAACTAAAATATGAGACACTAAAATAATGAAGAGCAAAGCATTGGATCAAGTCTAATAATTAAAACAAGAAATTAAAAATTTACATCAGTATGGAGAATTTACAAGATCAGTTCTGACTCTGGACAAGGCAACAATGAATGGCAAACAGTATGGCGAATTACAATAATATCAGTTGTGACACTGGACAAGGTAAAACTGACTGCCATTAAGTATGGTGGATTACAATTTCAGTTCTGACACATACACTAGCAGCACTGCATCGGCTTCCTCATGCTGGAATAAACTGTTCATTGCATACACTGCTGCCTCACTTCCGGATTTGTTTGACGCAAACCTGAAGAGGGCTACTCTACTCTAGTATATCTTGTTTTGTCAGCTTTGTTAAGCACTTTCCAATAATTCTAATTACTTCGCCCACTTCTATTGGTCTGACTTCACTGTTACCCTTATCCAGCGGGATGAGATGACTTGCCAGAATTGGCTCAATGGTCGTGGGATCAATGTATTCAGCGCACAATCAGCAGATCAGAGCTGCAAAAGCGTCGCACAAATTAGAGCGAGACTTCCTGAATGACTTGCTAGCAAGGGTCGTTTGAAAGCCATTTGTATCAAAATTTGGGGGACCTCCAGCACCTTTAAATGATGATGATAATAATAGCAATACTACTACTACTACTACTACTACTACTGCTGCTGCTGCTGCTGCTGCTACTGCTACTGCTACTGCTACTGCTACTGCTACTGCTACTACTACTACTACTACTACTACTAATAATAATAATAATAAATAGGATTTTAATTAAAAAATAATAATAATAACAATCAAAATAATAACAATCATAATAATAACAATCGTAATAATTATAATCGACTATATTTATTGAGGGTAACACCGAACAGTAGTAACTGAAAAACCAGTGGCCCTCATTTAAATATGTACAGAATAAAAAGGTGAGCTATTAAAAATTAATAATACAGAAAGATTCTCAAATTTGCAGCTATAATACAAAAAACTAAAATATGAGACACTCTAAAACAAAGATCAAATTAAAGTATTAGATCAAGTCTAATAATTAAAACAAGAAAATCAAAAATTTACATCAGTATGGAGAATTACAAGATCGGTTATGACTGGGCAAGGTAACAATGAATGGCAAACAGTATGGAGAATTACAATGATGCCAGTTGTGACACTAGACAAGGTAAAACTGACTGGCATTAAGTATGGTGGATTACAATTTCAGTTCTGACACTAGACAGGATAAAATGATGGCAGTCAGTATGGAGAATTACAATTATATCACTTCTGACACTGGAAAAGATAAAACTGACTGGCATTCAGTATTGTGGAGTACAATTTCAGTTCTGACACTGGACAAGACAAAACTGAATGGCAATAAGTATGGCGAATCAAACTATCAATTGTGACACTGGACAAGAGAAAACTAAATGGCAATCAGTCTGGAGAATTACAATATCAATACTGACACTGGACAATATAAAAATGATGGCAATCAGTATGGAGAATTAAAATAATTGTGACAGTGGACAAGATAAAACTAAATGCAATCAGTCTGGGGAATTATAATATCATTTGACATTGGGCAATATAGACCTGAATGGCAATCAGTATGGAGAATTGCAATATAAGTCTTGACACTGGACAAGAAAAAATAAATGGCAATAGTTATGGATAACTACTATCAGTTGACACTAAACAAGATAAAACTTACTGAGAATCAGTCTGGAGAATTACAATATCAGTTGTGACACTGGGGAACAGGGAACATAAAACTGAAGGACAACCAGTATGGAGAAATACTACTTCAGTTCTCATAATGGACAAGATAAAATTAAATGACAATCAGTATGGAAGATTACTATTTCAGTTCTGTCCGCACAAGATAAAAATGAATGACGAGAAAACACTGAACAAGATAGAAATGAGTTGCAATCAGTATGGAGGGTTTGCACCTGCACCAGTATTGGCTGATTACAATACGAGTTCTTAGGATTACTACCTCAGTTCTTACACCTGGCAAGATACAAATGACAATTTTAAGAATTACAAAGTATGTTCCCATACTGGACAAGATACACAATGAATGGCAATCAGTGTGGAGGATTTACTATTGATATCAGTTCCAGCATCGAACAAGGTAAAAATAAGTAATAATCAATGTATATGTGACATTTACCGAGGGTGAGGTCGGGGAAGCTGGATATTCTAGTTGATTTGTTCTAATGTATCAAATTCAAAATAAAATAGAATATCAGTGGAAAAGATAAATGGAATGACAAGCAATATGGAGAATTACTTCAGTTCTGTTGCTCGAGAAGAAAAAAGGGAATGGCGATCAGTATGGAGGATTTCACTTTTGTCACTGGATAATATGAAACTGAATGACAATCAGTATGGCGAATTACTGTTTAAGTTCTGACACGAGAAGATAAAAGTGAATGACCATAAGTATGGAGGATTACTATTTTAGTTCTGACACTAGAGAAGATAAAACTGCACTAGAGGATTACTATATTTCTAATACTGGGCATGATAAAAGATAGTGACAATCAGTATGGGGAATTAATAGTTACAGTAACTTCTGACAATGGACAATCAATATAGCACTGGACGAAGGAAACTGAATGAATATCGAAATGGAAAATTACTATTGAGTTTCTGACACTGCACAAGGTAAAAGTGAACGAGAATCAGTATGCATGACCTAGCACAAGGTCAAGTTGGCTTAGTATTCTCATGGACATGTTCTAATGTACTGTTTATATTCGATTTTATCAACAGGTAGGCTGAGGAATAGTCAAGAATGTGAACAATGACAGCACATTAGGAAAAGAAAATGGCTTCAAGACAAGTGCACAAACTTTTTAGATAAACACTCAATGAACTTGAAAAAAAATCAATTGTTCATCTTTTGATCCTGATAGTAATGCATGATCATATATAAAATATTAAAATCATGTACAAGAAGAACAGAAGAAGAAAAAAAGGAAAACCGCTTTTGCAGTTAACGAAAGTAAACTTCACTGATGTAGAACAGGGGCTAAAAGCAAATTAAAGACTGGAGTCCAATAAGCTCTTAAAACCTTCCTTAATAAACGATAGCGAAAACATGTAAACAATGAAAAAAAAATAGGCTGCAGAACCTCAAAAGCGAATGCTGATGAACTTGTCTTGTTCTCTACTTTTTCATTTAAGTTTTGTTCACTTCTATCAGCACTCCCATTCTCAAAGCAGAAGCTAATACTAAGATAAAATACCATTCTGGGTTAAAAGCTTCCATGCAATTTCCTGCTCTCCCCCGAGGTGGAAAATTGAGCAAGGGAGTTTGATACCCCTCTATTCTTCTAGAGAGGGTTCTGGAAGGGAATTAAACTCCCATGCAAAGTATTTCTTCTTTCCTGAAAACATAGACCACTTTCATAAATGGGGGCCAGTTATAAATTATTTTGAAAGTGTTAAAATTAGCCTCATTTTAAAGTTGGTAATTGAAAAGAATTTTTACTCTGAAACTAGGTTGGCAAGGCAAATTTAAATGCATACAAAAGAATTTTAAATTAACAGTCGTTTATGAAAAGAGTCTATTGGGCAGAAATATTGACCTCCTTGTAATACTTGTAAGTATTCCACTTTCTAACAAGTCAAGATTGTTCAGAGCATAAGTTTTAAGCCCCCAACCCTTCTGCAGTCCCGTAATAAAATGAATTTGATTTAAATCCACAGTCCTCTAATCCCCAAGGGAGCAGCTTAAATCACCTCCAATGGTCATTTTTAGTCTGTCACATCTGAACCTTGTTCTGTGGCCCAGCTACAGGCAGTCTCCAGTTGCTTACTGATAAAGCATTCAGTTTTTATAAAGACGATCATTGGTACAACTCATTCTGGGAACTCGGATTTTTAAATAGCCTTCATCACGGATTGAATATTATATTTTTCCTTTTTTTGCTTTTCATATTAAACAAACTTTTTCAGAAGTTCAGGGAACCTCACCTCCATGTCCACAACTTCCATGCATTGGTTTTGTGCAAGTAATTCACCCTTCTCGTGATCAGTTGCTATGTGAAAGAAGTGAACACATTAAAGTCAATAGGCTGACTGTTTCTTGTTTTACCAGAATTGTCTAGAGCATTTAGTGCCACTAGGTCAAATTCTCGATACCCATTTTTTACATTTTCGTACACAACAGGTCTTTCCTAGATATCTTGCCAAATTTCACTATATTACGAACATTAGAACTCGCGGTTTTTGGACCTTTATTTCCGAGAATTTACGGCCGCCATTAATTTCCCTTGTTCCAAGTCTTGGTGAGAATTGGAGAAAATTTATTTATTTATTTATTGCAATTTATGGCACAGAACACCAATGGTACAAAAAAAATGATACAAAAAATAATAATACAGATTAATAGTTCTAGTAATAATAAATATAAATATAAATATAAATATCGCGGAAAAAAAAGTTCCAATACAATTTTAACCCATAAAAAACTTTCTAACCAAAGCCTTAAAACTATTTACACTTGTTGCCTCGCGAATGGAAAGGGGAAGGGAGTTCCATGTTCCTACAACGCTATTAGAATATTTAAAAACAAAATGACGTCATTTTCTCAAAAATACCACACGGGTTGAAATTATAATAACAATTAGCACAGCAATTTGCATAAAGAATAGCAAAAACTTGGCTCATATATTCGTTCAAGTTTCGACATTGGTTGTTATTATAATTTCAACCCGTGTGGTATTTTTGAGGAAATGACGTCATTTTCTCCAATTCTCAACCAAGACTTGGAACAAGGGAAATTAATGGCGGCCGTAAATTCTCGGAAATAAAGGTCCAAAAACCGCGAGTTCTAATGTTCGTAATAGATTGAAATTTGGCAAGATATCTAGGAAAGACCTATTGTGTTCGAAAATGTAAAGAACGGGATATCGAAAATTTCATCAAAGTGGCACTTCAAGTGCTGTCTTATTATTACCAGTGTCAGTTACTGCGCGCACGGAATAGGCCCTTTGCAGCTAAGCCGTCACGTGACCTACTTTTCATAAAATTATGAGCTATAACTTAACAAATGCCAGAAATGGAAAAAGCATGTCGAGAATATCAAAACGGCCAAATTTGAGACCCCCATCATTAAAAGATGAGATTTTATGACAGTCTGAATTTTTAAAAAAATAAGGAGGTTTGTACGGAAAATGTTGCTGGAGAGCAAGACCTTGCTCTCCAGCAACATTTCCCATACAAAACTTCTAAATTTTCCGAAAATTCAAACTGTCGTATAAACTTACTCTTTCATTCCAGGGGGCTCAAACTTGGCCATTTTGGTATTTTCGATGCGCTCTTTCCATTTCTGGCATTCTTTAGGTTATAGCCCATAATATAAAAATTTTCTAGGAAAAAATTGTTTTCAAGTTAAACATTTATATGAACTCTTCAACTGACTGTTCTTGAGATATTTCAGCTTAAAAAATTAACTGAAATAGACTTTTTTCAACCCACACTCAAATGAGGATTCTGAAAGCCTTTTCACTAACATTATGACGAGGCAATTAGAATTAATATAAAAAGCTAGGGGAAGAGTGAGTGAATGAACGGCAATTTTAAAACCTTTTTGTTAAAACGTGACTGCAGCTGTGATGGGAGTAATAAAAGGAAATGGATTGCTATATATCAAAGATACCAGTTTTTCCTTACCCTTTCCTTTACGTCGAAATGCAATTAACCAAAACTGTCCACGGATAAAATAAAAACAATATATAAAAAATAGTACGGATTTCAAAGCCGGACGCGAAAGACCTGGTATAAAGTAATAATGGTATAATAATAATGGTATAATGGTAATAGGACTGAGTGGAGTCCAATTCAGTCTGTTAACAAACTCGGACGACTGCGCAGTCCTATTTGTAGTATGAGTATGATTACAGATGGAATTGAACGACACGAAGTCTTATTACCAATTAATCATAAAAATTACAATTTCCGAGAAAAGAAGAACAGCCAAGTTATAAAAGAAAGGGAAAATTTACATTACATGTAAAAGATCGACAAAGGAGGCGTAAATTGTTTCGTGTCGCTCTCAAATTGAGATTGGCTGATTTAAACTACAACTTTGAATGTGATTGGTTGATTTAAACTACAATTTTGAATGTGATTGGCTTATTGAACTTTCTGATAACAAACTGTCCAATGACAAACTCTCCAATAACAACTTGGCAAGTGAATTAGTGGAAAATAGGAGTTTTTTAAACCAATCGCAATCGAGGAAATTGTAATTTTTATGATTAGTTTTATGCTATTTTCTTCTTCCTTTGTGAAGCGTTTTAGAACTTTTGTATAAAGCGCTATATAAAAAATATTATTTGCTGTGACAAAGGACTAACGAAAAATTTAGATACTTTACCTCTTACCTCTTTGTCAGCTAAAATATGACCAATTTTTCAAAAATTTTAAACTGAAGATACAAGCGATTGGGACTAATTTGTTTTGACAAGGGAAAGCTATAAAATAAGACTAAACGCTAAGATAACGACGAATCCCGCAGGTGAAATAAGAAGGAAAGACGAGAACCATAGGTCACGGTTATCTGAAAAGTCGAGATCATGATAAGATATACTTCAGAGAATCCATCACGCTTGGACAATAGCATAGGAGTAATGCACTTCATTACTGGTCGCAAGGGAAACAGTGAGTTGTGTTTTCCCGAGACCCTCAATGTTCCCCGAGACGAATGTTATACCTCCCGACTCAAAAACAGAAAAAAATGGCAAAAAATGGTGGCTTTGCCCACAGTACAAGCAGTCAAACCGAGCTGTCCTGCCGAGATGACACGATAACAGTCTTTTTCTTCAAATGGAAAGAAAGGTAAAGTTGCTTTAGCTTCTTGTAATGCTTAACTCGAGAATTCTGGGTTTGATTTGACGAGGAACAGCATATTTTGTTGTAAATGACTCTACTATTTTCTTACCCGGAGACAGCGATCGAAGCGCGAGTTGCCAAACGCATGCGACCCATTTTTGGCGCCAAATTAAAAGCTTGAAGACACAAATTTTCCCCTACGTTAATCTGATATGTTTTCGCAGTAGCGACGTGCACTGTTTCTAAAAATACATTACATCACCAGAGACTCAGACAAGATTTACAGTAGCCTGAATTTCAGCCGTCTCCTCCTCTCGCTAAGTCTCGGGAGAGAGACGTCTGAAAGCACTGGGCGATAATGTCGTCCAGTGACGTCACGAGTCAAAAGTGGTAATTTATGAAATTTCACACGTCACATTCGCTAGACAAAACCGTTAAGTTTGGTGGACGTCAATCATCTCCGCCTCCTTCTCGACCGTATGCAGAATTTACAAAAATAGTCTTAAACTTTGCAGCGGTCCACTCGTAAAAATTATCATTTTACTTTCAGTATGCTCGGTTAGCTCACTAAATACACTGGAATTAAATATTCCTTGAAGTTTGTAACTTGACTCGTGCGGCTTGGGTTTCTCAACGGCCATTCGCATGCATGAATGACCCCGAGAGCAAGCAAATCTACACGTGAACTAAATTATCTATGTACGTATTCATGGGGCTACGGACTAAACAAAAGTTCTAATAAACCTGATAATTTTATGGTAATAGGTCGTAAGGTTTATAGGTTTAAGTATATGTTCAGTCTGTAGCCCCAAGAAAATAATTTGTTTGCTCACGTGCAGATTTGCTTGCTCTCGGGGTCATTCATGTATGCGAATGGCCGTTGAAAAACCCGACAAATGTCTTCATTTAAGGATTTGAATGAGTGCTTTGCCAATGTATTTAGTGTCTGTGTGCTAGCCGTACATATCGAAAGTACGGTAAAATGATAATATTTTACGAGTGAACTGCTGCAAGGTTTCAGGCTTTTTTTTCAGGTAAATTTTGCATATGACTATGCTTCGTTTGGAAAATGGCTGTACCGCTTTGAAAGCTCAATCACCACTGACGAGTGGAGCCATACATATTAAGGGTTTTCCATATCCCGTAGGCAAGTTTACGAATACATCGCTTCCGCTAAGAATTTTCTTGTTGCGGATTGAGGTTTTGAACCCCAAAGGTCGAGCATACACCAGAAACGGCTTTAACTCTTATGGCGTTAGCTCGCGATTTTCTTCGAACGCGCGACGTTTGGCAATAAAATTATTCAAATTATCCGCGGAGGGCGAATAAATTAAACACGGCAACCAATCAGAAGCACTACCAGGTTTTCTGGTAGTGACGTCACTGGACGACATTATCGCCCAGTGCCTTCAGACGTCTCTCTCCCGAGACTTAGCGAGAGGAGGAGACGGCTGAAATTCAGGCTAGATTTACAGTTCGGTAGAAGGTTTTGTATGAGTGTGTTGTTTTGTAGACCATAAAGTCAGGCAAAAGAAGGACAGATTGGTGGTCTAGGTTTTTGATTAGCCTAAATATTGTTAGAAAGCAAACACTGCTTCCGTGGGTAATGTTAAATGTCACAAATTGCACGAGGATCTTACAAAGCCGCAGTGATGGTCTTACATATCTCAAAACCATCGGGAATTGGAAGTCGATAACGTTTCGGGCGGCGGTTGCGACTAGCCGATCAGAATTCTTCACAGGGAAATGTTACACGAAGAAATGTATCTTCTGTTTATCCTGAAGACTTATCAGCTGACTTATTGTCAGAAATTTTCAAATTTGACAACCCAAGCTGTCCACTCAAGCGAATACGATAGAACTGGAGGACAATTATTACCGGGATTATTATCCGAAATGCATAGCAGAATTAGATGTACTGTGCAATTTGGAGGACCTACATTTTACCGGTAATAGAGCCATTTATCCGACCACGTAAACAAATCTGTGACTGTGAGATATGTTTAGTGCGATACGTGTAACATGAATTGCGCGGGCTTAAACTGTTTTTTATAAGCGAAGACAGAATCGACAAGGCAACGAATCGAATCGGATCTACGGTACTTCTTTGAGGTATTTCTTTGCTGGCTTGCTGGCTTTGTTGTGAGTGATCTACACCTGAATGTCGGGTACAATGAGAATATTTTTCTGCTATGAACGCGAGTAGTGTATTCACAAACAGCCTTCGTATACACTGAAATACATGGGCAGCCCATCATATTTTGCCGCCCTCCTTCAAACTCTGTATTATTATTATTATTATTATTATTATTATTATTATTATTATTCCAAGCTGCACGTTATGGGTTTTCTCTAACATTTTGAGCTGCAGAAGCCATCAAATTGCGAAATAAATCTCTGAGTATCGTGCTGAGGAGCTCACGAGCGCCGTTGTTCCATACGCCGCTCTGAAAGAAGTAGCGCATCTGTCTGAGTCACCCCGTGGGTTAAATTTTCGTGACGTCATTAGTGCTCGACGCTATTGTAAATCCGTTTTCTCTAATGAGAATCGTATCCCGACTTCAATGGCAATTTGCGGCTGCTTCAGTCAAGGTGCACGACCTGATCACGTGCAAGTTGAAAGTTCAAGTATGATTTGCTCGCCCTGGGGAGCCACGTTCTCCTCCAATAGGAAAACATGTGCGTTAGGAGGTATAACAAAGGCATTTGACACAGCCTGCGTTGTCTTTTTTTTAACTGTGTGGAGTACTTTTTCAGCATAGCCGTATGATGTACAAAACACTATTTTGAAAGACTACTTAAGAACCGCTTTAAAGGTTCCGACCACTTAGAATCTTTAACGTCCTATCTAGGATTTACTATCCATTAGACTAAGTGGAACTAAACAACCCTGTCGAGTCTCCGTTTTGCACAGGCGTCCAGTTTTCTCGCAAGTCTATCCGCGCGTTCAACAATCGAATGAAAATACGAGAAAATGGAGGGCTGTGAACAGTCTGCTAAGATACAAATAGCTTTGTCAAAGTCATAAGTTTGTTAGTGAACGACAAGGATAAGTGGGGTAAATGGAAAAAGTCGAGTCGTGTGTAACATGCTCCAACTGCATTGTTTAAATTCCCTATTTAGGAAATTATCAGATGAGGCGATCAATTTTATGCAACATCCATTTTTAATTCAATTTCAAATTTTACGCGACTGAGTAAACCAATCAACAGTAATGTGACCTCAATGAACTTTTTGTTCTCACCGAAAGGAATGCCTGTCACTACTGTTGGGAATTGTATTCAGTGAGTTGTAGGCTCAGACTCAAAATATACGAACTATTTAATGAACCAGCCACGTAATCCGGAACATACAATAAACGACGAATCACAATGGCTAAAAACGGTGAAGAAGCTAGACTCAAAACTCCATAAAACAGCGTCAAGGCTGGGCTAAAATCTTAAACACGGCAAGAAAATATAACAAAGATGAAAAATCTGCAAAATTACCACAGCGAAGTTCAAATGTACGCGCGAACATATTCTGAGCCACGCACGATTGGCTAATTAAAATCACCTGAAATTACGCGCGCGGACAAAAACTCGTACTAAGGCGAGAGGGGTGAGTTCAGAGTTAGTAGTTCAAAACAACTATTTCAGTCAAACGAATCTTTGCTAACGTCAATGTTTACATTTTTCGTCATTAACATACGACTTTTGGCAAAGAAGGCATTACGCTAGAGAAGAATTGACTACAAACAATTAAAGAATTTTTGGCTCTTTGGGTGTAATATTCGAGGAGAAATTGATAAAAAAAACTGCAGAATGTCTCAGTGGCAAAAGCGCTAATTACCTCATGCATTGAGTTTTTAACCCGCGCGTCGAAAAAAAAGAAGTGTTCAACACATCAGGCTCACATTCCTTGAGACAGTTAATTGTGCTGTGCCCTTTCAATATTCAGAACTAATTTTTTCTTAGCTCCATCACAAACTGTACCGCTTATGCTAATGAGACAAATATTGTAAACAAAGATTCTCCCATTCCTGTCGCATCTGAGCTGTAAACAAAAGAGAAAACTAACCTGAGGTAGTGGGTACTTGAAAACATTTTCAAAAAGTGTCTTCAAATCAGTAAGTTCATTTTCATTGCCTGCAGTGGAAACAGACAAGGCAAGGTTAGAAACATTCTATCTATGTAACAACTACAAGACAGTAGTTTCCCATCTCGTCCCGAGTGTAGTGCAGATAGTTTAAGTTTAAGTTTAATAATGCTTTCTCATGCTAATATATATACAACTAGGGTATCTAAAAGATAGTAATGCTGCGGCACACTGTTGATAAGCGGGACATATTTTACGTAGTCATTGACAATCATCTGCGCGTTCCAAGTCTTACATTGCAACCTTTATTTCTTAAAGTAGTGTCAAATTGTGGTGTGTAACTTAAAAACTGTTCTTTTTTGTCAACTTAATGCATCATGACGAATCGATGGCGAAGCGTGACAAGACAAGGGATCGAGACAGTAAAGCACATACACCTACACATGATACACACCTACCTCCCCTAAGTTTACCAGAAAATCGAGATGAAATTCGAAAGATGTGGAAATTCTAGGAGCAGAAATCTCATTTGCAAATTCGGTACTAGTACGCATCAAGTCTAGAGTGTTAACAGTATCGAAAATGCCGGCGTTGATCGCTAGCCTGCGAACTATTTTTGGCTGTCGCTTGTCTATAGGCAATTGCAGAAACGTGAGAGGACTGGGAAAGAGTATGGTTGTTTTCCTTTTGTTTGAAAAACAAAGATATTCAAATGAAAGATCAACTAAATTTGAGCCGGTATTTACCAAAAATAGAAGTATTTAGAGAAGGAAAATGGCAAAATGGTAGCTCTTCAAATATCACCTAAAATAGAGAGTTTGTATGGATTGGGTAGACAAGCCACAAAATTATAAGGATTTGTATGGAATTTTGCAACTTTTGAGATTCTCCCATTTGAACAATTTTCAACTGAAAACTCTCAAACTTGGCTGGGTAGCTTTTCATTCAGTAACATTTCAGTTGAAATGTTTGGATTTTCGATCTAATCAATAAAAGAAACTCGTCCCAGTCCTCTCACGTTTCTGCAATGGGCTACCGTATTTATTCGAATAAGCGCCCTGGGCGCTTATTTAATTTTTGGACCTTCAGGGTGGGCGCTTATTCGAGGTGGGCGCTTATTCGAGGTGGGCGCTTATTCGAGGCTGGGCGCTTATTAAATTTTCACCATTTTCAGCAACAATAAAAACAATAAATAATAACAAAACATGAAAACATTCTCATCGATTTTTCAGACAATGAAATTATAGATTGTGAGCCATTAAAGAAATACTGTAATAATCAATACCCGTTTTGCTTTTGTACACTTTATTTACCGTACTTATGTTTTGGGGGATGGGAGGGGGAGCGCTTATTCGAGGTTGGGCGCTCAAAATTATTTTTTGGGGGTGTGGGGTGGGCGCTTATTCGAGGCTGGGCGCTTATTAACTTTTCCTACCTAAAGGGTGGGCGCTTATTCGAGGTGGGCGCTTATTCGAGGTTGGGCGCTTAATCGAATAAATACGGTATGCTGGCGGCACCAGTAGCAGCCGAAAATAGGTCTGCGTTCGCAGGCTAGTCGATCGCCGGATATGTGAAACTGCTAAAACTGTTTGGATGAAAAGGAATTGATCGTAGCATCCGTTTGTTTTAATTATTCTGCAAGTTTTAGTAACGACGATTTCTCTTCGAGCTCAACGAGCCGCTAAATATACGGATTTTACACTTCACGCACATGCAATTATTCCTCGTTCTTTTATCCACTGCCGAGCCAAGCGAGCCGCTAAATATATGAACCAAACACTTAATGCACATACAATTATTCCTCGTTCTTTCATTAACTGCCGAGCCAAACGAGCTGCTAAATGTATGAACTCAACAGTTAACGCCATACAAATTTTTCCACTGCCGAGCCAAACGAGCCGGCTCGTTGGTGAATGTTTAAAAGTGGCACTGCATTCTGTAGTTGTTTAAAATAAGTCGTCACAATTAATCGTCCAAATTAACCCGGGCGTCCAGATTTGTACAAACTTTCTCGTACTGCATTAAAAGCAAAAGCAAAATTTGTGAAAGTCAATCATGATCTCCTGCACATCGTTTTACAGGTAAATCAGAGCAAAATTTCATTGGAATCCACGCGAAAAGACTGTAATGACATCCTCGTGTTGTTCGTGGCGCAGAATTCCAAATTGTTTGCAAGAAACAACAACCTGAAGGACACATTATTACATATGACGCATAGCTGGTGATCGTGACGGGATCGTGACAAAAGCACTGGACATGAATTGATACACATCAACCTCCTCTTTACCAAATCCAAATAAACGAAAGATGTGGAAATTGTAAGAGTAGAAAGCTGACTTATAAATTCTGAACTGGTACTCACATGTCTCTAGAATGGAATGTGACAGACTCCGGATGGGGACGCGTACGTTGCGATGTGTGAAAAAGCTGAAGTTTTAGATTAAATTCATGTTTGGATAACAAATCGATCGCAGCAGATATAAATTAGCGTGTTCTACGGTTCTCGTTTGTTTTAATTATTCTACAAGCCTAAGTTTCGGCGATTTCTCTTCATTAAGAATTTGACGAAGGGACCGAGACTGCTACGAAATTGACGAACTAGGTTTTAAATTAAGAAGCGACAATTAATCGTCCAGATAATTCTGCATTAACGACAACAGCAAGGGTTGTGAAAGCCAAGCACGATCTCGCTCACATCGCTTTACAGCAGGTAAATCAAAGCAAACCATAACGAACCTTAATCAATTGCAATCCACGCGAAAAGGGACGACAGCACAACGGTGTCACAGCCTAGCGTGTTGTTCGTGGCGCAATACATTCTTGTAGAAGGCGCAATGCATTCTGGTAAAAGGCGCAATGCATTCTGGTAGAAGGCGCAATGCATTCTGGTAAAAAGGCGCAATGCATTCTGGTAAAAAGTGATGAATTCGAGAATCGTACTCCCTTTTATATATTCTTCTTAAATCCTGTTTATGTTGCTGCTCGCTCGCTACGCTCGCTCCGCAGCACTAAAAATAAAATTACAAAGACATGACAGGAGAATAGTTGGGGGAAACTAAATTCCCATGCTAAGAATATTCTCCTCGATTAAATGAGGGAACTACTATAATGTGTGGTGTACAGTGCAGCTAGACCAAGTATATATATAAAAAAAGGAGTAAACTCGGCAAACAGTTATTCAAAGAGATGGCATTTAAAGCAAATTTAAAAGAGTTTTCTTTTTCGCAAAGTCTACTTTAATTGTCTGTGGGAACTAGTTGTAGAGGTGTGTCCATCAGCAATGTTGGACTGCATGACACAGGAACTACCTTGCGTCCTTGTTGCTCTTTTATCACGCATATTCAGATATCTGATATTATTATTCAACAAATTGTAACACTATCCAAATATGGTCATGATGCTCTCGATATCTGTCATCCGTAGGTAACAGATATCCGGCGGTATACGTAGTTTCGCACGTGGGAAGAAAAAGTGAAGTGAGAAAATGTCGACAGAGAGATTTACAAGGATTTAGGCTGTTTTGTTGTCAATTTGTTGAATAATAAAGCAATTATCCTGCTCAATCTCGCGGAATATCATCTGATACTTAGCCGACTCTTTTAGCACGGCCTCGTCGGCTAAGTATCAGACGATATTCCGCGCGATTTCGCAGGATAATTAAATATCACTGGTTCGCTCACGGTTTATACTTGTATAGAAAATCTGTGCTCGGTGTTTTTTTAGGTCTTGCCTCTAAAGAGAGTCATCATAGTTCTCGTAGCAGGTTGTTCATTACAACCTTTTCTTGGTCATAATTGTATTTGACAAATCGAACAGCACGTCGTTGGACAGCGCCAAACACTTGGCAAACTAAAAGTTGCTTTACTGCAGAGTCTCAGCTTCATTACAGTGTCTTTTCATCAACTGAAAACACCGCTTTCGAGTTAGTTTAGTACGTTCATAAAAATCCGATTGACTAAACGTTAAGGTGATTCCCGAGTTTAGCATTGCGCATTCGTACTGCGCACGAGTTTTGCGTCATCAGCGCGCGCACATGAGCGCGCGCACGTACAAAACATAAGAGATTTCCTTCAAACTAAGCTCGATAGCGAGATAAAAGCTAATTTCCTCTTAAACGAGCACGGTGACCCCCACTTTTTATTTTATAAATTCAACGAGAACAATATCCGCAATAACTGAGAAAAAATTTGGCAGAAATCTATGGCTACTTTTTTGGCAAATGAAATAAATGCTACAGATAGAGACGTAACGGGCCCATTAGAGCAAGTCCAAATTATGTTTCCTTTAAAGGATAAAAATATCAGTTAATAATGCAGGGTATTTGAAGCCATTTTTTCTGGGACGTAGATGAATAAACAATCAAAGACAGTCGAATTCTGTGTGATATAACACGCCGCATTGAAAAATAATCGAGCTGATTTGTTGCGCACTGAGATAACCAAAAGTCAACAAAATAACCATATTTGTCAGCATCGTGGCATGAAAACAAGCACGGTGACCCCCTCTTTTTATTACGTTTTTAATATCTCCTTGTACTGTAATGAAACCATACCAAGTTTCATCGGAAATCTATGGCGGGTTCTTTTACCCAGGAATCACCTTAATCAAACACAAATTTAGCGCACCTAGAGCTGAAGAACAACATCTGGGAGCCGACTGATCAAGCTAACACCTACACGGAACGTTTAAAGATGGAATTCCCCGAATCAGTGCAGTGCTTACCTACCTGAGTAATTTGTCAGTCGCAACAAGACTTATTTGACCACTGTGATGACGCGTATCGTTGTCGATAAGAGTACATACCACGCTAAACCACATTCGATTTGTTAAATCGCTAAAGCGTAACTGCTGCCACAGGCCGCAGCCGGACAGTATAACAAAGATTTGTGCGCGCATGAACGCATGATCTTTTGAGCGCTAGAAAAGAGTAGGGGACGTAGTTCCCGATGTGGTGGTCTATCTCTCATCTAATGGTTAAATGCTCGGAGATATTAGCTGCATCAGGCTACTCTAAAATCCGAGGGTAAAAAAAGTAATGTAATGTAATGTAATGTCACTCGATCGACAGATCGATCCCTGCAAAACACTAATCCACAAAATTAAATTCCAGGAAAAATATAATACTTAACTTTACATCTTGATTCGCACGTTTTCGTAAGCAAGATTTTGCCATTTTTCTTTATTTTTGGCATTTTACACGAAGAATGTTTGAATTTTAAGAAAACAGAATTACATTACATTATTATTCTTGAAATAAGTAATGGTAATAGGACTGAGTGGAGTCCAATTCGGTCTGTAATCATACGAGTGATAACAAAATCGGACGACCGCGCAGCGGGAGTCCGATTTGTTTATCACGAGTAAAGCTCAGTGTGCTCTTTCAGAATATACGGGTCTTGTGTTGTTAATCCCATAATACACGGACTTGTACCCAGGCCCCCACCGTATGAAATCGGGCAATGTGTTAGTCAAAACTTGGCTGTGTAGCCGCGCGATGCGGTTCCAGTCAAGACCCACAAATTGACCCTTGCTCACCATAGAGTCTCCAGTAGCTCAGTGGTTAGAGCATCCGGCTAGATCACGGAGGGTCGTGGGTTCAAATCCCATCTGGGACTCGGATTTTTTTCCGAGTCTACATTTCTCCTAATATTTAACATCTTTGAATATGATTGGCTTATTGAACTGTCCGATAACAAACTGTCCAATAACAAACTATCCAATAACAAACTGTCCGATAACAACTTGGCAAGCGAATTAGTGGAAAATATGACTCTTTTAAACCAATCAAAAGCGAGGAATTTGTAATTTTTATGATTAATTAAGATATCAGCATATTTTAAACGTCATTGTCCATAATTTTGAAACCCACAGCAGATTCTCCTTACTTAATTGCTTTCAGGTTTGGTACTTACGTCTATACAAGTCGCTGCACAAAATGCTTGTTACTGGTATGCTAATGTCACTGTGTTAGCTGACACACAACTAGCGAAGAAGCGAAACTGGTTATCTCCCACCTGGAAGTAAGTGGTTTAACTGGAAGCCGAAACTGAGTAATTAATGACCTACGGCAAACACAGTCAGCGCTACAAGAGGCAGAATCATTTCCTACAAGAAACATAAATACTCTTCATTCATGACTTATCGTGTATTTGAGCCATTATTCTCAAAAAAGTCCGGCGTAAGATGGAGTACGCTTACCAGTTTTCAGCACTGTAGGTTTTCTTTCTGAGTCGAGTATTTCAAGAACTTCTAACAACCCGCTTTTAAATACAGTAAAAAGGCTCAAAACTCTTGTGGTTGATAATATATTCAAGATCCCTGGCATTTCTTTCACTTTCCTCACGGCCTGTTGACACGAACTCGTTATTCCCGAGATGAAAACTCCTCGTGAGGAAGGCGCGAGCAATGCCAAAAACTGTGGACCATTATCAAATAGAAGCGTTTTCTTTACAGTCGAAAAGCGGATATTTTGAAAGAAGTTTTGGTTGGCGGCACTATTTCTCCTCAGAAAGGAAACTTACGGTGCTGAATTCTGGTAAGGGTTTTCCGCAAATGCTTTATTTTGTTCGACCTGTTAAGATTACGACACAAACACGCGATAAGTCAGGTGAGCATAGCTCTTGGACGTAGCACACAATTTTGTTCCTTGAAGCGATGACTGTGTTGGCTGTAGGTCTCGGATTATTCAGTTTTCTTTTTAAGTAAAGCTTTGGTTAGCCTTTCAAATGACGTGGGAGATACACTGTAGCCTGAAATGCTCCTCCACTGATTGTGCGTAAGCTAACACAGATGCATTGACATACTACTTTCATTTGAAGTAAATTTGACCAACATTTTGTGCGGTGCCGGAAGTGTGAACATTAAGAGTGTATATATATTTTCTGACGATTGATGGACAGGCTCGCGGGCGGGAGGTCATGGGACGTTTAGGGACTATTAAGGCATTTGGCGGGAGATTTAGGTCATTCGGGCTACGGAGTTAGTCTTTGTGTTCGTCTTCTTTTCTTAAAATTGTTACTAAGCTTTTTGTTATAACAGCTTGCATGTATTATTTTAAATTTCGACGTTACTGATTTTGTACCCTTTTCTCGGGGTCTCGTGCTGCTGCATTAGATTAGGAATACGTTTCCTCATATTTTTTGGCCACATCCAAGGGGTGGTTTTTTAGAGGTTTTTCGTATCTGACGTAGTACAGGTTCTAATTGTTAGAACTAATAGTTGTAATTTGCAAGGATACAGATTATGCTGTAAGACGGAAGTATATCAGATGACTGACTGACACATCCTCAATAAACTATTCACAATGAATGTGTCGTGTTAGTGAGGTCAGGATCTATTTTTATTGTAAATTGCATCATTGTAACATAAGATACGTCATTTTATCTTTTGAACAATAAAGACACTATTTATTTATTTATTTATTTATTTATTCATTGGTCTGTTCTTTGGTCTGGTACCCAAGAATATTTATAATATTCGTTATGCGCGGCCTGCACCGATCTTATGTTTCATTACATTATGTTGAAAAGAAAAACTCGCCAAAATTGCGGTAAATGCAAAGAAATATCAACTAAAAGACAAAACCTAATCACCGCTGAATAAAAGATTCAAATTTTCACCAGTCGTATATTTTGTTACTTACCGGTACTGAGGATAATTAACAAATCGAATGTGGTTTAGCGTGGTATGTACTCTTATCGACAACGATACGCGTCATCACAGTGGTCAAAATGTTGTGGACTCACGAGGCGCAGCCGAGTGAGTCCACAACAAATTTTGACCACTGTGATGACGCGTATCGTTGTCGATAAGAGTTTAGAGCACGATTAAGCGCATTTCGATTTGTTTTTACCACAATATCAACGTCAAAGAAAATGTTTTTTTTTTCAGAGCGCGAGCTGAAAAAGGCATTGCGTGACACAGTGACGCGAGCAGCGTGGTATGGACTCTCATCGACCACGGCAAATAAGCCAATCGGATTGCAAGATTAGCAGCAATTGTGGTAAAATTGTGATTCTCTGAGTAAAATGCTTAGCACGCATTTTTTCACGGCTAGTCGCCAGGTCATCACGGTTTAAAGATCTTTGTTATGAAAATCAGATCCGTCTTCGCAAGCCATATTTTTTTTGCAAGCCATGTCATTATGCCTTTACCAGCTTCTGTAGGGAAGGATCTTTTCTTGTCGGAGGGATAACGATTTATCTATTGTCCGGAAATTAACTATAGCGGACATGACATGAAGCAAACTCCGGTTGCGACCGGGTTTCAAACTCGACACTGGCCAATGTGGGTTACTGGCAACTCGATGCAATTTTTGTGGCACGAAAGTTGCAGCTTCAAAATCGCGAGTGGAAACCAGTTGCGATTTTCAGTGCGATTTTGTCGCCGCGATATCGCAGGGGTTTCGAACATGTTTGAAACTTGATGCAACTTCAGCGCGACAAAAATTGCATCGAGTCGTCACGACAAAAATCGCCTGCGTGAGTGTAAACGGGCCTTTTAGCGCGACCCACTCGTTCCCATGATGCTCTCTTAAATTCTGAGGAAGAAGATGCTGTCCTCGAAGAAGTGTACTCTCTCTGTATAAATATATCTAAAAGGTTTTACCTGATTTCCAATGAGAATAAACATGTAACCTATTACTGAAACTTAACGTTTTTGACAAACTCAAAATTATATCCATATAGAATCTTAATACGATGAGAAGTCAAAGACTACTGCAAGACTGACACAATGTTGAATATTTAAAACAATATTTGGTCAGACCAGCCTTCTTCAGGATTATGGATGTTAATTTATTCCTTCTTGTACAAGTCGTAGAAATGGCTGTAGAATAACAGCCCCCTCGAATCTCATCCGGACTTTTGAGAAAAAAATGAATCTCGGAGATAAAGATCCTTACCAGAGTTTCATCTTGTGCCAGAAAATGTCAACCAGACTTTTATCAAGCTTGACAACAGAAAGAAAACCATGGGGGAAATTCAGTTATAGAGGGGGGAGGTAAGGGATCACATCTGGTATGTGCTGTCCCGATGGGTGTATAGTTAATTGCTTCAGCCAACTGAAAAGAAGTCATGAGAAGTGTCGAAGAATGAGAGATACATGAGAGTTTCTTTAATTATTCTCAGCAAGTGTGGGCCCAACGGACAGAAAACCAGTTTGTGTAGTAAGAGTTCCCATCGGGATGAAAGTTTTCCTCATTTTAGCCGCAATTTGCCATCAACTGTCGGTCTTTTTCAGTATCTTTTGTTCAATTTTTTTTAAAAAGCTTATTTTTTTCTTTCGTAACGCCAGAACACATGATTGAAAAAGCCATAAGGAATATGTGCATTAAGAGGACTCCAGGAGCCCATACATTGACTAAGATTTGCTGCATAGTGCGCACAAACAGGGACAAGGCGAGCAATGTTTCGAGCAGGGAGAACAAACCTTGCATTTTGATTGAGGTACCTTGCTAGTAATGTATGCATGTGTCGCTAGAGATTAACAAACCCTGATGTAAAACAAAGCTACTTTACTTAATTGTTTTCGCTGCTTTTAATGTAACAACCCTATCATTCAGCTGTGCAGAAAGGTTAAAAAAAAACATTTCCCGTTGATATAAACAAACAGTGAGAATTTGGACTAACCAGCACGCGTCGTCAATAAAATCTAACAGGGGACGTATGAGTAGACGGTTTTCAAATATCAGTCCTTCATCTTTTTGGCTTCATTGAACGGATTTGGATTTTCATTCGAGGTCTTTAGGTTCCTAACTGAAACATATTTATATTTCCTGATCAAATATCAAAGTTTAAAGTCCACAGGGTTGATGAAAAATTACTTTGCCCTCCCCGAAGAAACATATCATCGTCACGGTTGCGAGGCTACGAACAAAGGCGCCATATTTGAAGATCTGTGCAAACAAATGACGGGATATGAGTATTCAAATGGTTGGTGTTAACGATAACCTTCTCAGCAGCTGAGCGGCAGTTTGTTTGGATCAAAAATGTCCCGAAGTGTTTATCCTACGGCCCAGGTACCGATCGAAGTTCATGATGAAAGCGTTGCAACGACATTAAAAGTGATCATGGATGTTCTGAAGGTCGGTAGACTTGTCTAAGAAATAAGCTTGATTTCGGCGCGTAAGTCCTGCGAGACTTTTTCAACTCCTAGAGGCATCACGCTAATTGCCACCGTCTTTCAAAACTTTAATAACTTTAACCTCTTCTCATTATTGTCAGGAAGAGCAGTATAAAGAGCTAATTCTAAGCAAAATTATCATCGAATGCAATGTGTAGGACAGACATCGACAGCTTTGTACATTTCTCGTCGCTTTCGTTTTTGGTCGATCAAACCTTCTCGAACCTCACAGCGTCTTGTGTACATTCCAATATTGTTTGCACTGCTCCAAAACATTCGCTTATCCGATCATATGAAGACGATGTTAATATTTACGATCAGGGTTGTAGTTTATACAACTTAAATAATTTAAGCTTATCTTACACTCTTAAAGTACATTTCCTTAAAATAAGGGTAAAAAGTCTTGTTTTGAGTTCCTGAGGTAAGACTCTTCAATCCTCAAAATAAGATTAAAAGTGATCTTGAAATAAGAAGCAATTTTCTTGAAATTAGGGTAGCAGCCCTTGTTACAAGTACAAGGGAAATGACCTTTAGAACCTTAAAAGAAGATACAACATTCTCAAAACAAGGATACTGTTATCATGTATATCTCAAAATAAGTTTGAATAGAACCTTGAAATAAGAACAACTATAAAACTGAGTTCAGGATCTTGACAAATGAGCTCTTAAACCCCATTAGGACCTTGATTTAAGAATGTAATCTCATTCAGACTATTATATATGAAACTGAGAAATTAATGACAAAGCAAGAAGCTGGAAGCAGTCTTCTTGTGCATCAACACAACTGCAAATTTTACTGAGTTTTTTCAGTGATCAATTTTACAAAGTAATAAAAGTAACAATTCACATGTACTAAAATAATTACATAATCAACTATGGTAAAGAAAAATCTCAAACATTGTCTGTACTCTTGTCTCCAGTGTTAATAACTGTCAACTTTCTTGGGACCAAACCTTTTTGTGCCTTGCACATATTTTACTTAATAATGGCCACTCCACTTGTCTCTAAACTTTAATTAATGGCCACTGTACTCTTGGGCTGGTTTATGTTCAGTGTAAAACAGTCACCAGCTGTCATAATTGGCAAAATAAAAACAATGATTTCACCTGAAATAATGGGTCACGAGACAAAAGAATGATACAATAGACAGGTCTTGACCACTTTACACTGTACATAAACCTACTTCCGTCTTTTACCATCTAAACACAACTGTGGAGATAACTAGTGTAACTTGGAGAGAAGAGAGTTTTCCAGCTAATCTTATAATCTACTTGTCTCTTAACTTAGTAATGGCTACTGTACACTTAAGCTAGTTCATGTTCGGTGTAAAACAGTCACCACCTGTCATAAGGCAATTAAATAAAAACAATGATTTCACCTGAGAAAATGGGACACGAGACAAAAGAATGATACAATAGACAGGTTTAATTGACCATTTTACACTGCACATAAACCTACTTCAGTGTCAGACCTTTTACCATCTAAACACAACTGTGGAGAGAACAACTATATGTAACTTGGAGAGAAGAGAGTTCTCCAGCTAATCTTATAATCTACTTGTCTTTAATGTTTTTTAGCAATCTTACTATATGGCCATTGTACACTTAAGCTAGTTCATGTTCGGTGTAAAACTGAGTCACCAGTTGTCATAAGGCAAAATAAAAACAATGATTCCACCCGAGATAATGGGACATGGGACAAAAGAATTATACAATAGACAGGTATTGACCATTTTACACTGTACATAAACCTACTCCTGTCTTTTACCATCAGAACACAACTGTACACTTTCTCTTAAAAGTTCATGTTGAACATATGGCTCTATGACTGATATTACAAATTAAATGCAAAATGCACAGCAACAAGTGTTAATTATAAAAACTTCACAACCTGAGTGTAATTTGCACTTCAGGAGCATGTTGTTTCTCAACCACAACAAACCACTAATGGATGTAGGATTCTGGATGCTAAATTTCTCTTCCTGTGTACACTAACATGATGATGTCATGGGCCACTTTGCACTGCACATAAACTTGCTGTTACTTACAACTGTACACTTGTCTCTCAAAACTTCCTTCTCTTAATGTCTCTCAAAACTTCCTTTCTTCTTTCTTAAATTTCTTTCTCAAAACCGTCCTTCTCAAAACTTCCTGCTCTTGATGTCTCTCAGAACTTCCTTCCTTCTCTCTTAAACTTCCTTCTCTTAATTAATGTCTCTTCCTGTGTACACTAACGGAGGCACATTTGATGATGGTGTCATGGGCAACTTTGCACTGCACATAAACTTGCTGTTGCTTACAACTGTACCCTTGTCTCTCAAAACTTAATTACAAACTAACCAGAGACACTATGGTTTAACTTTGGAGAGAAGGGAGTTTTCCAGTTTTCTATAAGCGTACGACTTTCTTTTCGGTAAAATACCCAGCACATGCTCATGAATAAAGTTAAACATGGCTTTATGGCTACTTTGGTATTGCAAATTAAATGCAAAATGGACAGCAATGAGTGTAATTAAAACTTCCCGGCCTGAATGTGATTCACACTCCAGAAGGATTTCTTTGTCAACCACAACAAACCACTGACAAGATGTTGGATCTGGGATTTCATCTCCTCCTGAATAGCACACTAACTGCGGGTCATTTGATGACAATGTCTTCAGGTAGTCTTCAGGACTACTTCCATCCTGTTGGGAAGAAAGTATTTATTGACAATTAACACCTTATATACTCTATCTGTTTCAGGTTGCAATGCAGGAACTTAGTTAGTCATTACCACTGACAGTTTTCAGTGTCCTCACCCACAGGAATACAGTGCCATGTCAAAGTAGATTAATTTTTTCATAGCATGTACAGTGCTGTAATATATGCAATATCAGGGTTTGCCTATTTTGACATAAAGTAGCCTTACCGGCATGAACGAGACAAGTGCAGCAGTTGCAGAAAATGCATCAGGCATTTTTTCTAGTGCCGTGGAACATCCGTCATCTACATAGGGAATGGAAAATACAAGTTGTTTAATAGCATATCATAATATTTTTGAAGTTTCAAACTCAAGCAATTGATTACTTGCTTTTTTTTCAGTTACAAAATTTTCAAAACACTTTTGACCTATTAAAGGGTACTGCACCCAGCCCTTATCTTTTGACTTACAGCAAATTAAAGACCCAATAAATGAATGTAGCCCATTAAGCACTGCATGCTATGATCTCTTGGCAGCCATTTTTGTAATAATGGATCCTGAGGATTCTTTTGTTTGCCGCCAGAATAAAACTAAAAAATAATAGACGCTTTGCTCCCATGAATTCCAAAACAACAACAGAGGTGCGCAAAACATAATGGCCAATACTGGGCCTTTAACCAACACTATCATACAGAAACCAATGCGAGTTACAAAAAGGCAAAACAGTGATCTGATCTTATTACAGGCAAAATTGTTAAAGCTTAGAGACATCCCTATCAGGCCCATTTCAGAGAATGCAACTTGACTCTCAACACACAGAACTTGTAAGTTCTTTACATGCCCAACATTATTTTGTACCTACCTTGACCCATTTCATCTTCAGTGAAGCATTTAGCAATTTTCGGCCAACGTTCCAAAAACTTGTCAACACTTACAACCTCCTCAGGTAGCTCTGCTGAAATGTGTAATTCCAACTCACTCCACAGCTGCCAAATTAAAAAATCAGGAAATAGTGTCACTCTCAATGTGCACCTATGAAGGCTTTGTGAGGTTAACGCCTGCGTCGCAAATGGAGGTTGGGTGCCCAGGAACCTGGAGCCGCCGTCCCCAAACCCAGGTAGCAAGAGCACCCCAGAAGCCTGCCCCACTGGCAACCAGCCATGAGCCCTGCCTGCCATACCCAGCTCCAGCCCCCATCACACAGAGCCAGGAGCTCTGTGGAAATAACAGTAATAACCAATAATAATAACGACAATAATAATAAGGTAATAATAATGAAAGGGAGCTAGGAGGGTGGGAGAAAACACTAAAACACTCCAAAAACTAATCAAGATGACTGAACACTAAGCACAGTGAAACTATGACCACACGTCACTGCACGTGCATAAATGGCAACAATAACCGCTGACCCGGGCACACAGAAAACGCTCCGCACCAGGCCTACTAAGATAACACAAACCCTAACAACAGAAAAGACCACAGCAAGCCACCAAAAACACTAATAAACACCAATGCCATGCTAACGCCACGCCAACTACTATGCAACAAGCTCCTTGTCATTAACTAAGTTAAATAAGTATATTTAACCTCATCTATTTTACGGAAGGGCTGATGCTTCTTAGGAACATTTCTACACTCAAGTTCACAAATTCCATTTTTTTTTAGCGCAACTCTTCAGCCAAAAACAATTTTTTCCTGCCAAAATGGTTATGAACCAGCCCTTCAACTGGTTAGTTGCACAAGTTTACGGTGCACTGAATAATGCATGTTTCTGCAACTTATGCCACCCTGTGAAATGGAAGGGTTTTTTTATCAGAATTACATTACTCTAGAACCCTTACCTATTCTTTTAATGGAAAGCAATAAGTTAATTGAAAAATGTCACTCACAATTTTTTCATTATCGAGGAATGGATATTTCTCCAGGATTTGATTAACGACCTTTGTGCCACTTATTTCTTGTATGCTATCTTTTCTTGCAGAGAATGATAACTTCTGTAACTTTTTCACTGCTGCCCAATTGATGTCCTTCTTCTTTTGACCTTTCTGCAATTCTTTCCAGAGTTCTTTGTGTAGGCTGTCAACATCTTGTGGAGTTTCAGGAACTGGGTTGCTAACAGCTTTACCAGGTTTTTTGTTTTTGCTTTTAAGATTTGTGTATCTCTTCTTGAGAAGGTAATCCACAGAATACTTTGAAGGAAAACAAAATTAATTTAGTCAACCTGAACAATGCAAGAAAAAATGTGCATTACTTTTTAATACGCCATGTAGCAGAAATGCACTTGGCAATTCATGTTTAATACATGGTTGTGTTTAGGACACAGAAAAAATTTTTTCAAAGAAAATTAAGTAAAAGTTACTTTCTTGCCATGGAAACAGTGCTATACAAACTACCTACAACACTTATCAACCTAGTCAAATAAATATGCTTGGTTCTTTACTCAGTTCCTCTAATTGTTCTAAGATTTCCAACTGTTAAACTTCTACCCCAGCGACAACACTTAATCCAGAAAAACATAAGGTGTTGAAAATGTCACACATATACTGACATTTACTTACAGTAGAGTCGAACTCCTCATCCTCAGGCCAGTTTATAGGCTCTACGTCCTTCAACACTGGCACTTTATCGCAAATTATCTGACTGGCTAACTTGAACTGCTCCTTGGTTATATGGTCCCCACACTCGGCCTTCAAGCAGGTCACACAATCTCTTATCAATTCCTTTCTGTCTTCTTCTTCAAGCGGTTTTCCTTTTTTACTATACTCCAGGATACGTTTAGATACAGGAAACTTAAATGACTCTAACTGGTTGGTAGATTTTCTCAAAGATTGTGCTTGTGACTGACAACTGCTGCTTTGTTCTTTTAGTTCCACTCGATGAGTCCTTTTTAATTTTGGGACTTGGGATGGTGCTGGTGAACTCCCTTCACTTTCACTACCACTGGCCACTGACATAGTATCAGTACTTGCAGGGGAGGCTGGCAACTCTTCAATGTCATTTTCTCTCTAACAGCAACATAGATAGCAATCAATGACTAACAACAACAGCAGCTTTGATTCACCCCATAGTCAGAGGCAAAAATAATTTTTGATAATCACCACAGAAAAAAAAATCATACACTTGGAACCATTTATTTATAGATAATAAATGCTTCCTTATAGATGTCTATGTCAAACAAGACATGCATGGGTTAGCCCTTAACATGAAAGTGCTCTTCATAAGTTAACTAAAAATGACATTTCTAACCTACCTGCAAGTAACATTCTATTGGCATTTATTCTGACAAAATGTAATAGTAATACCAATAACAATAGTAATAACAATAACAATCATAAAAATTACAATTTCCTCGCTTGTGACTGGTTTAAAATACTCCTATTTTCCACTAATTCACTTGCTAAGTTGTTATCGGACAGTTCAATAAGCCAATTACATTCAAAGTTGTAGTTTAAATCAACCAATCACATTCAAAGCTGTAATTACGTAAGTGCGTGCGCATGCTTGCTTGCTTTCATGTTTTTGGCGCCTAATTGCCGGCAAGAGGTGCAGTGGCCTTAGAATGTTTACATCTCCTTTGTACGTATTTTAATGCAAATTCTCCCTTTCTTTTATATCTTGGCTATTCTTCTTTTCTCGAAAATTGTAATTTTTATGATTAATTGGTAATAAGACCTCGTGTCATCCAAATTCAGTCTGTAATCATACTTGTGATTAACAAATTGGACTCCCGCTGCGCGGTCGTCCGATTTTGTTATCACTTGTATGATTACAGACTGAATTGGACTCCACTCCGTCCTATTACCATTACTAATAACTACAATAATAACAATAAATAATAGAAATATAAACAATAGTAATAACAAAGTTGCTGGTGGAAATGGAAGCTTTACTCCTGCATAGTTGATAGAGGGAATGGTTAAGAGGCCCGGTAAACATCAAAGAAGCAAACAAAGAAGCTAAGATTTATGTTGGGAGGTCCTGCACATCTTTTGTTTTATGCTCATTGACTATGCATGAGTGACATAATAACAGTGATTCTATCTATTGACTGCTTGTATGACCAAAGAAATTCACCAGGTTTCATAACCATCCTCTCTATTTAACCATGATTCCACAGAAGAATTCACATTAAAAAGTTCCTCACCATCTCTTTGAAGGGAGATTTCAAGCCACTGCATTGCTAAATGAACAAAAGCAACATAAACTACTATGAGAAATAGGTTACGTTGACAGAAAGGTAACCAACAAACACCACTGGTGCGAGCATTTGAAGGGGGGAGTGAATACTACATTAACAATTGACAATAAAGTTGACAGTTACATGTGATAATGCACCAGTAATTTGACCCCCCCCCCCTCCCCTATTGGCTTGAGCGGGGGCATAGCTTTTTATGCAAGTGAAAGTGAGTGAAGTCCTTGGTCCCCGGAGACAACAGTGAGCGGTTCGAACAATTCTTTCAATTTTGATTCACAAACAAAATTGAGCGCAAGCACACCAGAACAATTCTTTCGATATTTTCATTTGAGAACAATGAGTCGAGTGCGTACAACATTAAAATTATGCCTACCTTTATCAATAAAACTTTCCAGATCTTCAGTTACAACAGCCTTCCTTGTCCATGGTGATAAGAAACTTCGCAAAGCATTTTCAGACGGGAATCCACAATCGAGTCGACAGTAACAAAGCGACAATTACCGGCAATGTATAAAATTTACTATGAGGCGCGAAAATGAAAACCGCTGACAAGGGGGTGACTGCCCCGCTTATTCCCGCAATAGGGGATGCGAACACCGTGACTTACAGCGAATTCCCGCCTACCGGGAACCAACATGGAGTGTATCTGAGGTGAAAGCCCCCCCCCAATTCTCTGCTAAGGCCCGAATGGGAAGGAATTGGGGGGGGGGGGGGAAGAGGATACATGGGTTTCAAATGACTGGTGCATAATATATTGTTTGTGGCTTGCCTTATGTCCTAACCTGCCAAGATCTTTCCACAATGAAATCAAACTTCTGTAAACCACTTTGCACGATGCCCCAGAGAAAGAAAGTTCAGATTATTTTGAACCTGCAAATAAAAATCTGGACAAATTATCTTACCACTCGCCGCAGACAGTCCCACAACTCTTTTCTTTCCTTGAACTGTGATAGAAGATCGGGAAGGTCATCCCTCGATAGCTTAATAAAAGTTTCTCCATCAACTTTGTTTTCTAAGAAAAGGCAAAGAGGAGAATGTCAGATGACTGTACTTCAAATGGTGATTAAGCACAGGCCGGCTATGTAACACTAAGTTAACCCCCCCTCCCCCCCAACGATTATTGAAATATTGAAAAGAAAAATTAATAGGGTGGTAAGGGCAGGGGATGCACAACACAAATTTGACACAATGTCAGTACATTTGCAGGAAAAGTACAGTTAGCAAGGGGCATGTGCACTGAATTTAATTATAAGTGACCATGGCAAGTCTATTTTGCTCAGTTTTTTTCATAATTACTCGTTTTGAAATGTAACATTACCCAATAAATTACTTCCAGTGTCCAAACAAAGCTTCATAACAAAGAATTATGTCTCTCGTGCGTTTTAACATGTTTAAATAAATGTAGAAAAACCGATAAGTTGAACATTTTTCTAATACCCTAAACTGCAATCCGTTTACATCGTCTTCAGTTTTGCACATCCAAGCCTTTTCTGGTATTTGCCCTGTTAATCATTGGTTACTTAGCTGTTCTAAGCAGTTATTTTTCTGTTTTGGCCAGTTCCAAAAGGCTGAATTTGGCTAAATTTTGGGATTTTCAACGACAGCAAGAAAAAAGCCCGCCAATTATGCAAGTGATCCAGCTTATCAAAAAGTCGCAGACCAACTTCGTATCAGCCGGGAAAATATTGCGAAAGAAAGTAAAAGAAAAACGACAGATAAGCCATCTTATGATATCACTAAGCCAAGATTATATAAGCTTAATTAGCGGGTCTCTTTTGGGCGAACAAGAAGTTCACTTGCGTACACTGCAAAACGTTTCACAAATTAATTCAATACTATCGCCATACTGACCTTCAAGAACTCGACAAATTGATTCAGAAAGTCCCCAACGACGTTTTAGAGACTTTGAGAGTTGTTGAGAGGTTACACTTCCTTTTCGTCGCTTTGGTGGTGGAAAAAAACTACGAACCTCTTCATCACATGAATCCGCCATGCTGGAATGAAACCTTTGCCAACGCCCGCCGAAACATGCCAAAACGAGTTGATGACGACACAACGTGGAAGGATATCATTGGCCACGCCGTTTGATGGGTGGACGTCAAGGTGAACCTCGTTCCCAGGACCTCAAACTTGTTCGCAGAGAAACATGGTTTGGAATTGTGCTATTTGCTCTTGTTTTGCGGCACTTCAGTTGTGTATTTTACTGACACATATAAACACAAGGCATTCTACGGAAGACTTAAACATTGTGTGTGGCATAGAAGAATGCCGAAGAACATTTCAAAAAGCGAACACCTTCGTTCGCCACGTGCGTGAAAAACATCATCCATTCCTGAAAAGTCGGGATCCAACTTCGTGCGAAGGTAAACCCCTGAAACCCTAATGCTCAAAAACCAGTGGTGGATCTAGGCGAGGGGCCCAGAGGTCCACTCTCCCCCCCCCCCTCCCCCTTATTTTGGGTAAAAAAAGAAGGAAGAAAAAAAAAAAACAGGAGACAAGCGAGTGTGCACTCACAACCACCCCCTGGATCCGCCACTGAAAACGTTTACAGGTAATGATCAGAAAAAATGAACAATTTGTAGATGGATTGGACTACAGAATTTTTTGCATCCTGGTATCAGTTTGTTTATCAAAAACTTACACAAGACAGGGATCATAACAGGGATTTAGTGGCGGCCTGTTAGGTTGGGAATGGTATAAAAAGGCCAGTGGATAATGCAAAATTGTGGTTTTCATACCTTTATATTGAACTGTCATTTATCCAGTGAATCTGATAGCTTGATCCACTCTTTGAAGAACTGGGACAGTGCGATTTAAATTTGACAGGAAGTGACCCAAGTAACCCTTCAGGGTACAAAAATGTGCAAGAGCCACCTCAGGTAACCATGGCCAGTGACCAAAAAGTGCTTTTTATTTCTTTAATTGTGTGGTATTTCACACTTTCAGCAAAATTTCCTAAGGAAGTAGGAAATCAAAAGTAATTTTGCAAGCAGTAATTATTGATCTCTTGTTTTTAGGTAATTGGTGTGAATTAAACATTGGAGATCAAGATAAGGATAGTGATTCCTTGTCATTAACTGAAACTGTTGAGTCAGCAGATGACACCAATCCGTATGCTGATCCTTCTTCCTTCGAAGCTCCTAGAGATCAGGAAGGGCACAGTTCATCTGATAATGAATCAGAAGAAAGTGATAAATCAGAGAATGTAACTGGCAGTGCAATACAACAAAAAGCATTAAATTACCTCATCAAAATCAAAGAAGAAAATCGTATTCCACAACGAACTGTGGAAAACATTGCATTTGCAACATCCAGACTCTTTCAAGGAGCTCTGCTTAACCTCAGGAGAAAATTGGCACAGACTTTACAAAATGCTGATGTTGTATTGGAAGACATACCTGGAGCAACAGATTGCTTTGATGAACTGTCAGATTGTTTTGATGACCTTGAGAAGGGATGGCTGCCTTCTGATGAAAAACTCCAATGTGTGGTAGGACTTAATATGGCAAGATCATTCTGTTTTTTTTTTTTTTTTGCTGTTTTATGTGTATGTATACTGTACATTCAGTAATGTGATGCTCTCTGTTTCTATTCAAGGAGCCGAGAGAAGTTGTACTTGGAAAGAAACGTGTTGTTGCAAAGCATAACAACAAAAGAAGAGTAGTTGAACGGAATGAAGTTTATTACTATGTTTCCATCTTAAAAACAATAGAGATGCACTTATCAGGATCAAAAAAACTTTTCAGTATGGTTTATAACAGTCCCTTGCTGCCGAGGAATGGACATGTGATGGAGGACTTTAGTGATGGCACATTTGTTGCTACTCACCCTCTCTTTGCCATAGACGATAGGTCGCTTAAGATTCTGCTTTATTATGATGATGTTAATGTTGCCAACCCACTTACAAACAAAATGCATAAAATTGGTTTTTTTTATTACCAACTAGCAAACATATGTAACAAATACAGATCCAAATTGAAATCAATTCATTTGTTTGCAACTTGCAATGTGCATTACATTAAGAAATATGGTATGGATAAGATACTCGAGCCACTAGTTGAAGAACTTAAGGTCTTTTCAAGTGATTCTGGATATCCTTTTGAAATTGCCAGTGGGAAAGTCTATTTGCGTGGTTCTGTTTTAGCTGTCCTGGCAGATACACCAGCCAGTCAGGCATTAGGCGGATATAAAGAGAGTGTTGGTGGGGCACGCCGCAAGTGCCGTCACTGCATGACTGACTGGGAATCTATGCAGCAGTATTTCACAGAAGAGGAATTTCTTCTTCGGGACAGTGATTGGCATGAACAACAGCTCCAAGACATTGAAAATGCAGGCTCACCTTTTTTAGAAAAATATTTTTCAAAGCAATATGGTATCAATAGAAGGTCTTTGTTGTGCAATATACCAGACTTTGATGTTACAAAACAGTTACCACAAGACATCATGCATATATTTCTGGAAGGAGTTCTGTCTTATGAACTTAAGTTCTTGTTGAAACACTATTTTGATGCTGGGTTAATCACACTACATCAACTGAACACAAAACTCAAAAATTTCAATTATGGTTATTCTAATGTGAAGGATAAACCTTCATTTATAAAACAGGATGATATGGATTTTAAATCTGACAGTAACCTTGGCCAAAATGCAGCTCAAATGTGGGAGCTATCTAGGATCCTTCCTCTCATTCTGGGGGACATCACAGATAATGAAAGTCCTCAGTGGAGCTGCTTTTTATCTTTCCTTGAAATTATGGGAATTTGTTTTGCACAGAGGATAACCTTAAGTTCAGTTTTGAACCTTAAACGAATTGTTAAAGAACACTTAAGTCTTTTTAAAAAAACTTATGAGGCAAGAATTTTACCTAAGCAGCATTACTTAGTGCACCTGCCAACTCAAATGATGATGTTTGGCCCTCTCTTAAGGACATGGTGTATGAGATTTGAAGCAAAGCATGCTTACTTCAAGGACATAGTTAGGCGGCTTAAAAACTTTAAAAATCTGCCACTAACTCTTGCAAAACGACATCAGCAAATGGAATGTGCTGATATGTTAACTGTTGATGAGGATGACCCATCCTCTTTGTTTAAGGACGATTTTCGCTTAAGAAATTCCAGACCCCTCACTGGAAGTAAACAAGAAGATGCAAAAACCCTAATAACACGCTTTTATGAAATTGATCTTGCAGAATTTGCTATGTTTGAAGCAAAATCAGTGGTAGTTTATGGCACAAAATATGTATGTGGGGGAAACAACTACTTGTTACTGGGACTTAATGAGCATGGGCTTCCAGAGTTTGGAAAAATCTTAAAAATATGGTATGCATTACAAATACAAGATCCTTTCTTTGTCACTAAAGTCATGGAGTGTGAGCAATACTGTGACAGGCTTGTGGCATATAAGATCAGCGAGCCTGATATTCCTCAAGGCAATCAAGTAACACAACATACCCATCTGTACAGGCACCAAGTGTTTCATGCTAATAACATTGATGGCAGCTTATACATAGCAATGAAGGAAAATATTGTGGCATCTGCTTGAATTAACTCTTTAATGTGAATTTACTATCTTTCACTCAGGATGAAAGAGTTAAGAAAAATTTCCTCAATATGTACCTCCACATTAATTATTTACTGTTGACTTATTGTGTTACTGTTACTGGTTTCAGAGTTTTGAAAATTCTGATAAATAACATCAACTTTAAAGATGTTCAACCATTTTAATTAACTTTTGTTAACCCTTTAAGTGCCATATGTATACATTTCTTACAGTTTCAATTGCAAGAAGTTGTTTTTTAATGTAAATGTGGAAAGAATAGTTTTTGCACACGTTCCTCGGCAGAGAGTTTAGATTCTGATCAGTATAGGGCTTAATGAAGTATAAAATATAACATGTTATTTCTACATCAATAAACAACTATTGGTTCTATTTTGATGAAGTTTGTTATGCAGGCTTTGGCTAACAAAGCATGTTGGTATTGTAAAAGAGTGAATAAAAAGTTGTTTTATTTACACTGACAATTTTGTGTTTTTATGATCAGCTTGAAATCTTTGATGCTAAAGTGGAAAGGTCTTGTACCTTGCTTTGAGATCTTTCTCAACTGATTTTAAGACATCCTTCTCTAATTTTGAGAATTATGTTTCTCAAAAGAAGTTTACCGGTTTCTACTTCTTGAAATAAGCCATTGTTTCTTAAATTGAGATCTGCTGAACTTATTTTAGGTTCGCAATATCTTAAATCAAAGTAATCAAGTCTGACTTTAAGGAAAACCAGAAAAATAGATTTAACAGTGAATTATATAGCTTATTTTATGCGCGATATAAGCTTATAAATTGTAAACTATGGCGAGAAGAGGTTAAGTTTCGAAAGAATAGTGCCGAATAAAGTTTGCAGAAGTTTAAACATATACATGTATATGTATATTCGAGGGACCGTTGTTTTGTTTACATACAAACAGCTGTCTTCCCTGAAAAACAGTCTTGGTGACAGCAATGTGGTTTAATTATAATTTATATTTTTGATGGACAATTTTGTTACTTGTAAAACTTTAACTAATAATTAGAGTATTAATAGTTTTTCTGTATGATAATGCTGAGCTGTTGTGAGAGAATATTTTTTTTAGGATTTAAAAAATAGTATTCTCAAGCGGCATTTTTTGCACCTTTTTGTTTTCTTTTCTTTAATTATTTAATAACAGACATCTTCATAAAATATAGATAATATTCTATAGACTCCCAAGCTACAACATTCACATACAAGATGTATCTAGCAAGAAATAATACATTTATTATGTTACTTTCATGTGCTAGGATAGGTAGTTATGGGTGCACTGTGAGGGAGGGGAGGTGTGAAGCTCAGCGGACAGTCAGTCTGTAAATTTTCATAAACCACTTTACTGTTCCTGTTTTGCCAAAGTTTCTGTAAGGTCATGTCTAATCTCAACAATTTGAAAAAATGAAAATAACATTTCTTTTGTTATATCCAAATTAACAATATGGCTTGGCGGGAGAGTATGTTGGGGAATAAGAAAGCCTTCCTAGAGAGAGTTATGGTTATTTTGTGTTTATTTAATACACTAAACAGTAGCCACAGCTTATGGTGTGTTGTGTTGTTGTGGTTAAGATTTGAGTTACATTTAACATTTTTCAAACCAGTCTAATTTTTATCTTCGTTTGTCTGGAAATCGCAATCAAAACAGATCGCAACATTCCAGTAAGCTATGAACTGGAGTCATGCAAAGTGATTGATGTGTTTAATTATAATAAATAATAAGATGATTCATGACTCATGATTGATTAACACTCTTTCTTCATGGTGATATACTATAGCCAGATTGTTTAAAATGTTTAACAGCAATGTGCCTAAAACTATATGATATAAGTTAAATAGCTAAAGATGAAAAATTATAATCCTCATTTTTTTTTATTGTGTGTCTGCTGTTTAGTCACATGAGGGCTCTATAAAAGAACTCCGCAATGTCTTGGACTCTCATGGAAAAAAATCGGCAAAAGTACCACCTCTTTCAAATGTAAGTACCAATATATATTTTTTGCAAGATCTACATGTAACTTTAAAGTTCTTCAAAGACTAGGTACCTAAAATCCTGAAAGATATTGACTTTAGGATGATCAGTAAGTCCTTCATGCAGATCTTTGAGAATACAAGTATACAAAGATCTGTGGAAGATTTTCATATGGGGTACATGAAGGTAATTCTGACATGTTTGTCTTGCCTAGTGAAGAGGAAGGGGTATAACAAACCATTTTAATGAATGACTCCACAAGAAGCAGCTTGTTGTATCTCAAAATTCTCAGTTGTGATTGGTCCTTTGAGTACTTATTTGTCATGTAATGACTGTGCAGGGTTTTGTAATTGGATCATGGTAGTAATAAATCAGTGGATACCTCAATATTTGCATGTCACTTACATGTATGTACACTTTAATGGCTAATTCTCTAATGTTCTCTACAGGTTTTTTAAAAGAAAACCTTCTAAGTGTTCCATAAAAAGAAGGCCTTAAAAGTGTTCTTTAACCTCAAAATTTGTTATTGATGCAATTTATTAGAAATTGGACCTTATTGTGTGGTACAATTCAGAGATTACACTGCACCTGAACACTGTAATTTCAAATGGGTCTTGTGCTGCATACTTGTCCAATTTTGAAATTAAGCTGGCAATTGCTTCCTGAAATGTACATACTCCACTTAGTCCAGTTAACTATTACCTACGATACCAACTATGTGACAATTATTAGTTAATGTTTAATAGCTAAAAAAATTAATATTATAGTCTTTGGAACTTTAAATATTACATGTATTCTGGAAAAATGCTCTCTATGTTAAGGGAGACCTGTTGGGGATGATTTATTTTATGCTGTACTTTAGATTCATGCAATGAATGGAGAAGAAGAACCAGTGAAAGACATAGAGGCGGATGATATCCCAGACAACCAATCTGAAGCCTCGTCAATTGTGTCAAGTCGTACAGAGTATCACGAGTTACCAACAAGATCTACTTTGATTAACAGTAGTGGTGTATCTTCTGTTGGTAACGGAATGTTTCCTCTGTCTGATCTGAGCCATCACAAAACTACAGGTGAGTGATCGTTCTTATTAAGTACTGAGGCTTGTTTACACAATCTTGGTCTTGGTTGTCGGTTAATTTTAACTGGTTACTTTAATTTTTTCAGTCTCTAGTTCCTATGGTCTGACAAGTACACCATCAAAGCCTTATTCTTCTCCACGGCAACTTTTTCCTACAAGAACGTCCTTATTTGAACAGACACCTAAACTTGACCTAACAGTTTCCACTGCAGATCATCAAGGTTAGCGACAGCAAAAGAAAATATCATGTCACGGATGCAAATTTGGTAAACTGTTAATAGTACACCCCCTGAAGGAAAAATATTCCAACATGTAGCTGTAGCAATCTCTTTTGTTTTGTTACTTACTGTACATTGTATCTGATAGTCATTTTCCTGTGTCATTGTATACTTGGTCTAATTCCCAAAGTGAATATAATAGGAAATAAGA
>OZ026609.1:13128555-13143555 GCA_964020085.1 Micromussa lordhowensis
TCCTTTTTAATAGTTCATCTGCGTTTGCAGGTTACCCATGAAAAGACGAAGCCTTCATTGAATATTTTATTATAATAGAAAGTAACTTTCTTTGTCGGTGACTTTCAGTTTGCAAGCCTTGATCGTAAAATTATCGAGCTTTACGACGATTTGATGAGTCAAGTGTCCAACCCTACAGCCTCCAAAGGTAAAAAGAAAAACTTCAAAGAGCGAAGGCTACTTTCGATACATTAAAGTTCAGCTAATGAGGCAAACATGTGAAATAATTAATAAACAGCATTGTTGTTATTGTTGTTTTTTTAATGCTCATTGTTCGAGTTGTACTCTGAACGTTTCATATCTTTCATATTCGGTTTGTTAACGTTAAAAGAATTTAACAATTTAACAACTGATAATTACATTTCAAATGACAATAATTAAATTACAAATATCTACCAATGTAAATAGCACTTAGTGTACTCTCTCACCTAAAAATAGTGGCTTGTATTATATGTTAATTTGATATAAAACAAAATGTAAAAATATTCGGTTTGTAACTTGTATGCAGGGTAATGTGCCTTTTATTCCTAGAGCTCTGATTCTATCTTTATTTGTTCAATTTTCCTTTAAAATTCTGCACATATCACATAAAGTGTTTTTCTCTCAGACGTACATAGACTGCGTTTGCTCTGTGATGTAAATTGAGGTACCGCTATAAAACTTGATTTCTTTCAGCGCAGCAAAAAGTGCGTTTAGCCATCCGTACTCCACTGTTTGCTGGTACCACCTTTCGGTATCTCCTATAATACGGACACTTCTGTGCCTCCTCTCATTGGTTCTCGGCAAAATCCTCTATATTTTCCTTGAAAATAACCTTTCTAATAAACTGTAATAAACTTTATGATATACAATACGGAAAACGAAACACTGTGACGTGGATCGCAGAGTTCATTCAGACTTTCTTACGAACAATAAAACGTTTGGACAAAAAAACTCATGGTTTGTATGTCCATTTCCATCACATGTCCCTGACATGGACGGTTCCAGATTACGGTGGCTCGATCGGATTGAGTTACGATACTGTTCAACTTTGAGCGACTAGAGCACTACTATAATCAATCCAAATCAAACGTTGCTAGTGTGCTAGAGAGAGATGAAAGTTTCAAATGACATACGTTTTACCATATGAGTTACCATTGCAACGTTATGACGACATTTTACATACGATCGAATAACTGATCATTAAGGTATTTCTGACCTGACATAGTTGTCTAAACGATGGAACAATTTAAAAAAAAAATAGAAAAGTGTTTTGAGAAGTTGCGGCCGGGGTGAGGTTTCAAGGAGTCAAAATACAGCAATGAATTCATAAAACACGTGATTGCTTTCCGACGATTATCCAGAAGCATGCCAAACTCTGCCGAGCTAGCATTACAATAGCAATAAACACATGGCATACCTTCACCCATCACACGGCAACGCGAACTTGCTGAGGGTAAACGGCGAGCGGAACCGGAAAATCGCACGTGTGACCACCGCGAGCTCGGCAAATTCGAGCGTACTTCCGGAGAATCGTCGGAAAGCGATCACGCGTTTTATGAATTCATGATACGGGTCATTCATTTTTTTGACGTCTTCAACGTGGTTTCATTGTAGACACCCAAGAAAGGAAGTCAGGGAAGAAAGATTCTTTAGGAAAACTTAATTCTAACGTGGATTCACTTTCAGTACAGGTGAGATATATGACATGTATGATGTACACACATCCTATTAAGAATTGTAGAAACAACAGACTCTTCATATCTTTTTTTCTTTAAGTTGGATATATTTTTTTCTTTAAGTTGGATGATCAAAATGAAAAACTGAAGAACATGTCTAAAGGTAAGCTCATGAGATTCCTGGGTGTACAGTAAAAAAGTCTGACCTAGCAGTAAGTAAAATTCCTTGTGGGTACTTCAGATTTGAGTACGAGACATAGTACGAGTACGACTTTTCAGTTCCAGTTTGCAGGCTTCACATTATCTCATCACAAAACCCATCTCATCCCATGAGCTACCCTCTCTACCAAAACCAACATGAAAAGCAATGGCTATGGAAACAGCACTGGTTTGAATTCGAAAATCGTACTTGTACTCAATCCCCTACTCGTCGTCCAATCTAAAGTGGTCAATAGATTTGTCTGTTTTGTTGATTTTTTGGAAGGAATGTCAGAGCTTGACGACAAAGTGGCTCATCTCAGGCAGGACATGTCTTTACACAGGCGTCAACTGGAAAACAAACGTGGTGATGATGAGGTCAGTGTGTGGCTGGTTTTTGAAGCCTGCCTCTACTAGTGTATCGACAATCCGGGAATTTGATGGACTTTTTCGTCATTGCCTAGTTGACTACAAAAAGCGCTCGCAGTCCGAGAAGTTGTCGTCTTCTGCTACCTGTCGGAACGAGCCCCACTCATCTCTCTTAATACAATGTTCAACAGTAATGTTCAAAAGCAATATTGGTAGTACTTATGATGACGAATAGTAAAGACCCATGCGTACATGTACTTACTTACTGCACCCTGATCGGTTTCGGGATTTAAGAAGCAAATATCCTGCGAGTCGGAACACCGAACACTTCTTACATGAAACAGTGAGAAAAGCCGTCGTTTACATCGTCTGTAAAATTACAAGACGATGTATGGACAAAAAAAAATTCTCTACATTTAGTTATAAACTAGTACAAATTTCTCCTATCATGATTTTGGTAAATTCTAGGGCATTTTTAAGCATTAGTAGCTGGTTTTGCGAGCTCACCGAACTAAGTTTTGTCAAGATACCATACATTTATTCTAATGGTTACCCCCCAACAACGCAAAGGATTATGGGTATGTGCAAGTAGCGAATGGATGATATTGTATCATTGAGTCAAATTGCTTTCCTCAGCCTGCCTTTGTTTTCTAGCTTGTGTCACTAGTAGCTGAACAGTTGGTTGGTAATGACGAAATTACGGGATGGAAATTGGCTCTAAAGGAAATCCATGCGGCACTTAACAAACAAGTAAGACAGGTTTACATGTAACTATTAAGAGCGACTTGCTGTACCGGTCACCTATACCTATGCAGGATAGAAAAAATCGATTTTCTGAAAATTTGTCAGGAAGAAGGTTTTTACTAACTTGTTTCAAAATTGTAACTTTGAGGTTGTTTGGATTTTTATTTTCTTCTCCAGACGGCATTTTGTATTTTGCCCCTAAAAGAGCCAAACTCGACCCTGAAATTACACTTTTTGCGAAGGCTAGCAAGCCAAAATATTGTGCGTAGCTGGAAAAGCTAACCCATATTATTAAAATATAATGTTTTAGTGCTCATTTCGAGTTGTCAGATCGACATGTAATATGAACCTGAATTTTTAACAATTTTTCAAAATTATACGCTACGGCGATGTCGCGTCACGTCCAAATTTAGGTCAAATTCGTGGACCAAAAAGTCAATCTGGTACATGGATTTATCTCCCAAAACTATTTTTCTGGATAAAAGTATCACTTTATCTTACTTTATATCGCAAATCTAGCTTGGGTAAATAAAACGCAAAAATTTGACAGCGTCTTGAAACCAGGCACTTTCACATTTTGACCTTTCACGCCGCGATTACTATCTCGAACATTGACCCTGAAATGTTCGCCTGTGGGTCTTACTTCCGACGAAATAGTTGTTTTAAGCCTCTAGATATCAGTTATTGTAATTTAAAGATAGTTTCTAGCCGCAAACGAGTGTATTTAGCAAGGCTTATTTTGAATAATTAAGCTTAAACATTTGGCGGTCAGCGAGCACAGACAATGCACGGAACAAAATGTCAGTTTAAAAATCGTTACCGAGAAAAAGATTTAGGAAACTAACAGGATAAATAGTTGACTAAATACTTGGAGTTATTTCTTACCTTAATCTCGCCTATCTTGATGAGAAATGGTAACACTGCTGCGGCTTCATGGCTCGTTCGAAACACTCTCAGCGGTTGCCAGGCTATAAATAACACCACCGTGCACAGGAATCCCAAGGTCGCGTGTGAACATCCTGATTGTTACTATTTGTTTGGTTGTCTGTTTGTCTTTTGTAATTGATTATTTTGTTGCTGTTTTTTTTTTAATAATTTTTATTCCATTATGCCACTGTCTTCACCCACTCATCTTTGCTTACCGCATGGTAACGAGCTCATTGTCTCGGGATAACAGGTGTGCACTTCCTGGTACAAATTTCGCGGAATTGCGGTGCACGTGTTTTGAATCAACTCTGAGCTGTCTTGTTTTAGCGCAACTAACATTTTCTTGTAAGTAGCGGTGTATCGTTTGGCCTTTCAAATTAACGTTTTACTTTTACTAGTACTTGTACGTAACATACGTAACCGGAGAAACCTGCGTTAAGAAATTGTAATTTAATGGCTTCATGTTTTGCCACTCTTGTCGGAGGATCGTGCGGATCAAGCGCAGACAATCCGGCAAATGTCCAGTGTGTGGCTGTGGGAAGCAAAGTGATTTTGATCGTTGTAAATTAGTGTTACAATCTGCACCCTAAACCTTCAATGCGAGAGCCACCCCTTGCAATAGGTGGCTGTGCATGCTGGCTGTGCTGCACCTGCCAATTGTCACGCATCATGCATGATTGTCACGCACTATGTATGACTATCACGCATAAATTCATACTATGCAGCTGTCTGAAAGCCCATGATGTATGGCAGAGTATGTAGCGGAAGACGAGTTTGTCTATCATAATCAGAAATGTTCGATCCCCAAAACGAGAGGAAAAGGAAGAATTTTGAACGCACCCCTCAAAGTAGGGGATCCGGGAAAGGAGGACCTCGGAGGGAGGGTGGGAAAGGCAAAAGCGTCTACATACTAGTTGCGGTTACACACACCTTTTGTCCGAGGTTTCCCAATGGGTATTTTGCTTGGGTTGTGATCAGCTTGGGTTTCCGGCCAGGTAATTTTTCTGGTTACACTGCAAATAGTTCCCCGAGGGCAACTTTTGACCTGGCAGTGTTTGATCGCGATCCCCGAAACGTATGGTTTGCTTGTTCTTTCCGGTTGATTTAGCGATCCAAAAGTAAAACTTCGTTTTAAGAAGAATGCGTAGAAAGCGTCTGCGTTTGCTATTAAATAGTAGGGATATAGCGTATGCTGCCGGTGCTGGATTTGAATAAATAGCCGTTGTATGAATTGTATAACCGCATCTTGTTCTGCATCTTTTGTTCTAACTGAAAATTAGTTGTGAAAAGAAAACGAATTGCAAAACTAGCTAAAACTATGCACTACTAAAAGAATTAAAAATACTAAAATAGTTGACTGGTGGAGGCTCAAGATATGTCACAAACCGGTCTCTTTGTCACAAGAAAAAGTTCCCCGCGACACTAACTTAGTTTTCTGAGGAACGTGCCCCAGGGGGTTTGCAGTAACGCGCCCTGGAGGGTTGGTGCTCATAGGTCGCTTATGACAAATTTTAGACATGTTTCCAATTGTGACATATCTTGAATCTCCACCAGTCGACTATGTCGAGCCAAACACGTAAATAAACCCTTGTACAATCTGGCGTGCAGCATGTTATAACACAACAAATAGCTTCCTTTTTATATTATCAGTTAAGTTGGATTTATTATTATAATTGTTATTATTATTATCATCATCATCATCATCATCATCATCATCATTATTATTATTATTATTATTATTATTATTATTATTATTTTCAGTTATTTCTATAAACTTACGTGACGCCACAGGAAGTGCGAACGCCATGAAATCGGAGCAGTACAGTTTGTTTTATTAGATCGCCATCTGACACCGAAAGAGTCACGATGTCTCGGACAAATAGTCAGTCGAAGATGCACGTTGTCGATATAAAACACCCCTGAAAGATGAAAAACTAAAACTAAGTTTCATTATGTAGACGCTTTTACGTTCCCTAACCTCCCTCCGAGGTCTTCCTTTCCCGGATCCCCTACTTTGAGGGGTGCGTTCAAAATTCTTCCTTTACCTCTCGCTTTGGGGATGTAACATTTCTGATTATGATAGACAAACTCGTCTTCCGCTACATACTTTGCCATACATCATGGTATTCCAGACAGCTGCATAGTATGAATTTATGCGTGACAGTCATACATAGTGCGTGACAATCATGCATGATGCGTGACAATTGGCAGGTGCAGAACAACCAGCATGCGCAGTCACCTATTGCAAGGGGTGGCTCTCGCATTGAAGGTTTAGGGTGCAGATTGTAACACTAATTTACAACGATCAAAATCACTTTGCGTTTGGCTTGATAAATACAAGTGATATGTACTCTCTTACCTGCTCGAGAAATCATGAGCTTCGATTCACAGTCTAAGGCAGAGCCTCCAAATACACGAAAATTTCGAAGGTGGCCTTGAATACTCTTTGTACAGCTTCCCACAGCCACACACTGGACATTTGCCGGATTGTCTGCGCTTGATCCGCACGATCCTCCGACAAGAGTGGCAAAACCACATGAAGCCATTAAATTACAATTTCTAAACGCAGGTTTCTCCGGTTACATATGTTACGTACAACTACTAGTAAAACTAAAACGTTAATTTGAAAGACCAAACGATACACCGCTACTTACAAGAAAATGTTAGTTGCGCTAAAACAAGACAGCTCAGAGTTGATTCAAAACACGTGCACCGCAATTCCGCGAAATTTGTACCAGGAAGTGCACACCTGTTATCCCGAGACAATGAGCTCGTTACCATGCGGTAAGCTGAAAGATGAGTGGGTAAAGACAGTGGCATAATGGAATAAAAATTATTAAAGAAACAGCAACAAAATAATCAATTACAAAAGACAAACAGACAACCAAACAAATAGTAACAATCAGGATGTTCACACGCGACCTTGCGATTCCTGTGCACGGTGGTGTTATTTGTAGCCTGGCAACCGCTGAGAGTGTTTCGAACGAGCCATGAAGCCGCAGCAGTATTACCATTTCTTATCAAGATAGGCGAGATTAAGGTAAGAAATAACTCCAAGTATTTAGTCAACTATTTATCCTGTTAGTTTTCCTAACTCTTTTTCTCGGCAACGACTTTTAAACTGACATTTTGTTCCGTGCATTGTCTGTGCTCGCTGACCGCCAAATGTTTAAGCTTAATTATTCAAAATAAGCCTTACTAAATACACTCGTTTGCGGCTAGAAACTATCTTTAAATTACAATAACTGATATCTAGAGGCTTAAAACAACTATTTCGTCGGAAGTAAGACCCACAGGCGAACATTTCAGGGTCAATGTTCGAGATAGTAATCGCGGCGTGAAAGGTCAAAATGTGAAAGTGCCTGGTTTCAAGACGCTGTCAAATTTTTGCGTTTTATTTACCCAAGCTAGATTTGCGATATAAAGTAAGATAAAGTGATACTTTTATCCAGAAAAATAGTTTTGGGAGATAAATCCATGTACCAGATTGACTTTTTGGTCCACGAATTTGACCTAAATTTGGACGTGACGCGACATCGCCGTAGCGTATAATTTTGAAAAATTGTTAAAAATTCAGGTTCATATTACATGTCGATCTGACAACTCGAAATGAGCACTAAAACATTATATTTTAATAATATGGGTTAGCTTTTCCAGCTACGCACAATATTTTGGCTTGCTAGCCTTCGCAAAAAGTGTAATTTCAGGGCCGAGTTTGGCTCTTTTAGGGGCAAAATACAAAATGCCGTCTGGAGAAGAAAATAAAAATCCAAACAACCTCAAAGTTACAATTTTGAAACAAGTTAGTAAAAACCTTCTTCCTGACAAATTTTCAGAAAATCGATTTTTTTCTATCCTGCATAGGTATAGGTGACCGGTACAGCAAGTCGCTCTTAAGAGCATGTGCTATTTCTGATTTTGTGATGCGGTTAGTATAGGTAATCGTATGGATGCGAGTGCAGTTAAGGATTTACACTACGAGTGCAATTTGAAAGATTTTCAGTTATCAGGAGTAATGTAAAAACTAATTGCTCGAGCTTTCATACGATTACTCACTTATTATATGACTGAGAAAATTATGAACGCCCGCACGTTAATTTGCACTGTAGAGTAACTTAAAAATTAGTGATTAACTGGCCTGTTCTCAGCCTATCACAAGGAAGCGATTTTCTGAGTCATATAATAAGTATGGGTAATCAAATGGTGACGAGTGAAATTAGGAAATAATTTCACGCGCGTTTTTGACAAAATTCTCATAACTTCTTATCATTGGAAATTTATTCCAAAGGGTAACGTTAGAATATTTGATTCCAGTGGCAAATGAGCTTACAATCTTCTTACGACCTTCCACTGTTGCTCCAAGTCAGGGTGCGTTCGATTGATCTTACTGCGGAATAAGAATAACTGGAATAACCTTGCACGTCCGCTAGAATGTGTCACAATTCCATTTCTGGATTACCCCGAATGTTTTCCAAGCATTCTGCGCCGAAAGCAGAATGCAATAATACGGAATGGTGTTGTCACTTCATGTCGCATCGTGAAGAAAACGGGTTGTGCGCCAAATAACCATATTTCCGGATTAAGGCGTTGCTTATCCTTTCCTTGTGCGAACCAAAAAAAAGTTGTTTGTTTTTTTTTAAAAAATAATTCGATTTCTAAAGATCATGAAATGATAACTGCAAAAGTCGATCAACTGTTCTCAACTGGGAAGTGATTTCAGGGCGACCTTAGCATCTACAGCGAGCGTGTTAGATGGTGTTCCTCGGCGGTTTCGTTCTCCTTCCAAGCTAGGGTTGACAGCACATTCGATGTTTGAGTTCTCGTTTGACATAACAGGCCACATTCGTATACTCGGTATTGGACTGGAACTAGCTTACTATGGAGCCTCATGCCCGGGAATATCATTATTGGTTCCAGTTCAATACCGAGAAAACGAGTATGGTCTATTTGATTTAATTGTTGTAAGTCCCGTTCTGTCTGTCTTTTTTCAGTCTGAAATTAATACATCTGTACACCACTCTTATGCAACTCTAGACAAACGCACTGAGGCTATGAGTCAGAAAGTGCAACTTCATGGAAGGTATTGTAACCATAACAATATTCATTGTAGATATCACTCTATTTATGACATGTTATTCATTTTAATAGAAAAGATAAGTCACAGAAACGTGCTTCTCCGACAATCTATATCAGATATTATTGATTACTTTCAGTTGGGAGTGACCGTTGTCTCTATGCATGGCGACATTTCTGGGGGGTGGGGAGCGATAGCTTTGTAGATTCTCAGTGTCTCCTGTGAAGTGACCGATACTCTTGGACCTTGGAACCCTGAACATTGTACAGCGCACTGAACTTCCTTATCAGCTAATCTTTGTTGCTGGTGCTTCTGGAGACAAGGGTTTTGTAATTTTAGTAGACTTCTTAAAAGTAAAGTCTTCATACGTGCCAAGTAGCCCATCAGGCCGGATCTTATCCCGGTTTCTGTAGCATGAAGCAAACACAATGTTCCCGGCCAGGGCTCGAACACGGACCGCTCGATCTCCCGGAGATGAGCGCACTAACCATGAGGCCACAGTAAACAGTAAACTGGCATTATTGTGTGTCCTTGTCCAGGATTACGCTTTCGTAGGTGTCGTTGGTGGGTCGCAAAAGATGATTGTCTTTGTAGAGTACAGGACGAAAAGACCACGCTTTGAACGGAGCGACCAAACTTAAGCTCCAAACGGCGCGAAGCATTACCGAAGCTACCAGCACGGGTGATAACGGGCGAATGTGAAGGAATAACAGCATGTTTTGCTATGAGCTAATTAATTATGCAATGAGAATGGTGTACCAAGTTTTCATTAATGCATAATGGTTGATTGTCAGATGGCGATGGAGTGGCGTTTCCAATTTGTACCCCAAAGCACACTCCTGTGTAGCAGACCAACAGACGGATGATATCAACTTCACTTCACAGATACACAACACGGAGTCACGGAGCTTGGTGTATGAGAAAGGCAAACCGTATGTTGTGGTGACGGCAGGAGGGTGTTACTGGTGAGAGATTTTGTTAACGCTTTGTCAGAATTTCACTTTCGTGTTGCTGCAATTTAAGTTTAAAACCGGGCATAGTACAATACCTCTGGTACTCGCTTAAAAATGCCAAACTGTATTTTAACGTTACGTAACACTAGTGGAGATTCCTGTATTAGACAGGCATTGGATGACTAATATGTAGTCCTACAAAGTGTTAACATGCAAACGTTCTCCATTTTCTAGCGTTTGTGATAACGTCTCGATCGCATAACACGTGGTCAGTGTAGTATGTATCACTGACCTCGTTATTAGGGCCACTATATTCTGGGCCGAACAAAGGCTTAGTCAGTCATTTTATTATTTAAAGAACCCCTTTATTGCTGCCACCCCGTTAATACGGCCGAATTTTTGTGGCCCGTTGGTTAATGGGATTCCACTTTATTAGGAAGAAATGAAAGACAGCTACTTCGAAGGTTTTTTTTACATAGCCTAATGCAAGCAATCGAGATCGTTTGAGAGAATTCAAAAGTGAAAGCTTTGTGTGGACCGCAGGCTTACATAAGTTGCTAACTGAGTTTTCTTTTAATGCGTACCACATTCTATTTGTAAGGAGTCGCACGTCTCCTTACAGACGTCTCTATTGTGCTCGCACGTCTCCTTACAGACGTCTCTATTGTGCGTACCCTTCAGTTGATATATAGTTCACTTGGTCCCAGAGAAACCAGAATTCAAATAATCTAGACCACTTGAATATTGAAATGTTTTACCATTTATTAACGTAATTCCTGACATTGATAATTTTTGATATTGAGAGTCACAGGTTCGTCAGTTTTTAACTGTGATTTTACCCTCGTGAAGTAGTCTTTATTTTTATATTGATTATTTTTTTTGTTAGCGATCTTCATCAGGCGAACATTAACATACCTATTAATTCTACGTTCACCGGCTTATGATGTTTGTTTTCACGATATTCTTCTCAGGGTATCAATTGGTGCGTTTTCTAAAAAGACTTCAACACCACCTTCTTTGCAAGTCACTATAGATGAAGAACCCGTACCTCTGGTATGATACCATTTGTTTTAGTATACAACATAATAGTAGCAGTCAGGCAGCTTGCCCACTTTGCTGTATCTTATCCCGGTTTCCACGTCGCAGGAAGGGACTAGAAGTTCCACCCAAACATTTTGTCAGGTTTTCCCAACAAATCGCTTGTACCAATTTAAGACCCTCGTTTAATCTCCTGGGTGGAGAGGGAGGATCTTGCCCAGTTGGTCACATTGGTTCTCTTGCACACATTTCGATGACGATGACGAAGGCTAGAAGATCTCCTTTTAATAGACCTTTGTTATAGGCCAGGCCAGGTAATGAAAATCGATTGACGCCTCGGAAAAATATTACCTTGAACTTCGTAAAATTACCCAGTTTGCAAGTCCTGTCAGCATTACGTCTCCCATACAATCATCTGTAAAATATTCAGATTTTCCGGAGCTATATCTTCGCTATTTATAAAGACATTGCTTTCAAATTTGGCCATTTTACAAAGTTCTAGGTGATCTTTCCATAGATCTTTCAATGGACTTGATTACCTAGCTTGCATCAAATTTAAGCTACCATGTCAAAGATCTATAGTCCTCTGTACAGACGTTTTGATTTAGCAAGTAAAGGCACTCGTGTGTTACTTTGTGATTCGTTTGTTATTCATTCGCAGTTTAACAGTTCCGGTAAATCACCAAGTCATCACAGGATAAGCGTTATTTCCTCTGCTCCTAAATACCAGCCTCCCGCGGTCAGATTAAAAGGGGAGGGAGCCACAGCTTGGAGATCTGGTAAATAAAATTACAAATAGGCCATTAGCGAGTTACCTTGTGCCTCTGTTTCAAAACGAGTTCAAGTGCAAAACCTTTCTGATGAAGAAGGGTTCAATTTTTTATGATACGAAATTGTAGGGGAACACATTTTCAATGAATGGTTTCGCACTCGTTTCACACAGAGGCAAAATGCAACTCGGAAATTGCCTATAGACGGACGCAGATTCAGCTAACGTATTACATGCTTGTTGCCACCCAATTCAGATCATGTGATGATTCATATGGAGGGTTACAATTAAAGAATTGGTTCACGCTTAGCGTGCGTATTATCGAGTTTTGGATGCACGCGGGAAGTTTGGAGAGCGCGAGAGAAGAGCCACTCTAGCTTCTTGAGTGCTTTCCAAACTTCCCAAGTGCATCCATAACTCGATATATGCACAGCTAAAAGCATGAAACAATTCTTTTATAACACAGCGACAACAACTTGGGAGTTAAAACATGTTTTATTTGTGATTGACTACAAAGTTCTCACAATGCGCGGTGTAAGAAAACTACAAAAAGGGTCCTATTGGCTGGTTAAAAACGCGCCACAATCAGTGGAGCGACAGTTGAACGAAAGAGCTTCATCTGGTTTCTAAAGTTTTCAATGAAAAATTCGCCTATATAGGCAAACGAAGTTAAAAATACTCAATGAAAATCTTGGCAAAAGTCAAAATACTCAAGTTTTTGTAAACGTCTTAGAAGGCGTAGACCTACTGAGTATTATTTATTTTAATGTTTATTATTTGAACTATTGAAGCATATCTTATTGGCGGCCTTTCAAACTATAGTCATGGTGAATCGTTATGTGAACCTGCTTTTCCGGTTCTTTTGCAGGTTCAAGTCTTATCGGCGCGGTAATAATTCCCGCACACAGTAGAATGAGTATCAGTCCGACAAGCACGGCACCAGGAACACGATTGAGCGTGGAAGGATATCTGGATCTGTTAAAGATGTACTGACCCGGTGGCACTAGTTGTACTGACTGTGGCCGCCATCAGTTAACATAAGAATTAGATTTACGTCATTGAAGACCTGGGCAAGAGGTTCAGATCGGTTGCGCCAGTAAACTTGAAAAACCTGTGGAACAGTCAACTTGTTGGCTTATAAGTAATTACTGCTTTCTCACAGAGTCAGTCAGAAGACTGAAATAAGTGCACCTTACTCTCTTCGCCTCCTTCAGCAGGCAGCTTTAACTGTATAGCAGTGTAAATATCGAATCTCTTTTCACGATATTATCAAAATAGTAGTATGGTGATTCTCAATCGTTCGAGTCGTGATCTTTATAATCAGATTTATCTGTTTATTATTTCATACTATGATGAATAATGAAAAATCTGAATGTATATCGTTAGAAATAGCTAAATTTCAGTCAGTCTTTAAAAGCTCCAACAAAATCTCCCAATAATATTAGTCGAGCAATAAATTTTTAACGTACAACAAGTGTATTGTTGGCACTCAGATCATTGTTACTTAACGTGCAAGAAGTCCAGAGTTGTTTTTGCAGTGTTTCCACTTGAAATATCTCTGGCAGTGGCTGTTATTTCTGTTCCACCAAAATACATGCTGACTTCTAATTCTCTATTCAGGCCTCGCCAAATTTCAGGAGATTGCACCACAACACTTCCGATCCTCTTGACTCCAGTCTCGGTAACCAGCACTGCACTGGGATTGCTCGCAGCATAGAAGGAATATTTGATTTGCTTTTCGTCTGGGTATAGTGGTTGATACGTACTTGTAATCCTCTGTCCCAGTTTAACGACTTCATTTTCTTTCACAAAGCTGTTGAACACATCACGGCACATCTCCTTACCATTTGCCAGGAACTTCTTACCTTCCGGATGAACTCCCTTGATGAAATCTCGACAGCAGTCAGCTCCATAGGTCTTGCTGAGGACTCTTTGGGTTATCGTGTCTGGCCTTTTGCCGAATATTACAGCCCCCTGGACAACGGCTATACTTGGATCACGAGGCACAATAACACAACACCGTTTGGAAAACACTCTCTTGATTTCATCCTGGAGAAGAAGAGAATTAGCGAATCCTCCAACCAGTAGCATCACTTTGACTTTTGAAAGCTGTGGCTTATCGAGAAGTTCTTTTAAATGGTCTTTCATTTCTTCCAAAACAGGTTCAAAAAGCTTCACCATAACTCTTGAACTCAAGCACAGATACTCGTCGTGGAGTATTTTTACTTCGCCAGTTCCATAGCGCCTCAAAGCTGCTGTTAAATAATCGTTGATCCAAGAGACAAAACTACGCGGCAAGCGAATTCTTGTTTCTTTGTTTTGAAGGGCACGGACGCCTCGTTTCTTCGCTTCGAAATCACTCATCAGTTTAAGCCAATCAGAGGGGAACTGTCCGCGGTAATCATATAGCTTCTGATCACCAAAAATTTGGTTTAAGAGACCCTCGAACTGATAATTCACCTTCATACCTCCATAAGCCCCACCGGTTACTTTGTAAATCTCCTTGATGGTACCATTTTCTTGCTTTTCATGTACCGTCACGTCTAGCGTGCCACCTAAAAACCGACATTTTGTGTCAGAATCAACTTGGGATTAAAGTATTTTTGTCCAAAAAACTGAGTTATTAGTCAAAGTGCGTGGCATCCCCTTTTTCGCTCGCAGAAGCAATATGACTCACGACCAATCACAAACGGCAGACCTTACATAGATGTAAAATGATAGGTCAAACTGTTTTCAATTTTAAAATAGTCTGCTATGAACATGTACAAAAGAAATTTATTTTAAACGTTACCGCTTATGCACCATTTTTCGGTCATTTGTTGACTCAAACAAGAATCTAAATCGAGAGAAGCATGATCCAACATTCCCAATTTAGACGCGAAATTTTGTTTAATGATCTTTTTCTTCTCAATTCTGGTCAAGTATATCCTTCGGGATATGTACGTGTCTTTGTCTGACTGTGATTCTGTAACACGTTCATCTCGGATTCACAAATGCCCATTTCCGAGCTGACCTAAGCCTCTATCAAAGCGAGGCCTGGTCCACAACCATTCATATGAAAATGAGTTTAATTTGCATGTGAATGAAATCTCATTTTCACATAAAAAGATGGCCACCAAGACTTGCTTTGAGAAGGAGATTTAAGGTAATTCGAATATGGCCTATTCTGCCTGTATCTCGCTGTTAGACTGCACCAGCTCAAGAGATTTCTGGCAACAGTCGCAAACCGCG
>OZ026609.1:13148555-13213555 GCA_964020085.1 Micromussa lordhowensis
GCATAGCAGTATCACATAGTGGCTTCGTGTTACAGAAAGCGAAAAAGCTTTACTTATTTTACTCCAGAAGACCAGTTAGAGTAATTTTCACTTGAGTGTCGAAAGTAATTCGCACTTGCTTTGGTTTTGAATTACAAAGCTTAGTGATTGGTTTAACCAATCAGAACAAAAACCGAAACCAATCGCGACCCGCTTGTAGACAATTTCCCGCACTTCGCGCTGCTAGCCGAAGTGATTACTTCGGTCCAGTTTCTAATTTATGGCGACCACGTTTCCATCTTTTAATTTGCCATTTAATTTACTCTTGATTTGACAAATTAATGAACGCTGTCAACTACCGTTTATACGCCCTGGACAGGAGCCCATGCCCAGGGTTTTTACAACTTCGTAAGGGTTTTTAGACGGGCTTATAAACGGATGGGCTTATATCCGAGGGGTTTATAACAGGAATTAAAAAAAAAACCGTTTCGAAACGAGTTATAGCTGTGTTGATTTAAATAAGTTTTTCACTTACTGGTTGTTAATTAAGCTTTAAAACATCATAACTTCATCATCGCGCAGAATGCCTATTGTTCTTGGGACATTTACTTCCAGTTTAAAAGCGTTGTAGATCTGTCATACTCGCGCGTGATCATGCATAGACGCTTAGAAAGAGCGTCGATCATTGGTTGCCAAGAACGCACAACGACTCTCATTAACTTGATGAAGGCGACAAACTAAACAATGAATGCAGAGCGCTATTGTCTCTTCTTTTGTTTCGGAAAACTAAAGATATGCGCATATTTCGTGCGGAACATTTTATGACATGGTTTTTTATTTTGCTTTATAACATGGGCACTTTTTAGACTCGTGCTGTTTGAACAAAAGTGAGAACTCACAAAGAATTATGAACTGTAATTGATTATATCAGTGCGAGCTAAATGATAAAGAATTGGTTCATGCTTAGCGTGCGTATATCAAGTTATGAAAAAACATTATGAACTGTCAAATTATCTCAGTGCGAGCTAAATGATAAAGAATTGGTTCATGCTTAGCGTGCGTATATCAAATTATGAAAAAACATTATGAACTGTCAAATTATCTCAGCGCGAGCTAAATGATAAAGAATTGGTTCATGCTTAGCGTGCGTATATCGAGTTATGAAAAAAATTGTGAACTGTCAAATTATCTCAGCGCGAGCTAAATGATAAAGAATCGGTTCATGCTTAGCTTGCGTATATCGAGTTATGGATGCACGCGGGAAGTTTGGAGAGCATGACAGAGGCGTAACTAGGGTTTTGATAGTTCAGAATGATTTTCACGTTGCCGAAACTTTAGGAAAAGGAACTCGAAGCGTAACGCAAGGTAATTTTGCAGTTAACGTCATTTTATTGGCACGGCCGTGCGTACATCAGCGCGCGCGCTATGTTATTAGTGTTCATTGAAAATAAACACATCATTCTATTTGTGAGTGTTTTGCGCTGGGAAGCTGCAGAGGTTGCATAACGAGCTTAACAGCAGAAAAATATGCCATTTGGAAAGATTGCGCTTAGAACTTTTTAACTTATCGCTTACCGCTACAGCGCTTTTAGTCTATGGTAATTGTAGACCTTAACAACCATTGTTATGCAGACGATTGGTGAAAACAAAGGCTGGCCGAAGCAAGAAGCGCCATTTTCGAACGAAATTGAAGTGGTTATTTTGAAACTTAAAAGGATAATGGTTCTCGTCCACCAATTTTCGAAGCTAAAACGGCTTTTAAGAGACGAAACTGTGATCTTTTATTTGCCGTTGGTCACTTTTTGGAAGCGCAAACCAGGTTCGAGGAAATTTCTTTCGAAATCGGCTTCCATACAAAAAATGGCTCATTTTTGTTGATTTTCAAGTCCAAATGGATAGACCTTCCACTGGATAGAATTTCTTCGTTTTTGTCTATTATTGTAGATACATCCTTCCTCTTCAAAAAGCCGTAGGTCAAAGTGTTGGTTAGCTGTTGTGCGATGTCACACGAGCAAATTTTCTATGCCCACTCGGCCGATTTTATCCCTTTCTTCTCTTATTCTGGGGTTTTCAAAGCGCGCTCGCTTTCAAATTTGCCGCTTCGGTGATCATGAATAATTAATGATGTCCACTCATTCTGCCCGATGAACAAGGAAAGCTAGAGGGGGGCTTAAATCCCGGGGGGGCTTATAACAGGATGAATGTTTTGGTTTCAAGGTAGATGGGCCTGTAAAGCCTGGTTCTCATATGCCGCCGACAAGCCTGGGACACCGTTAAGGCCCGGCCAAACGGATCCAACATGTTGATGCAACATCATCCAACATTGTTGCACTCGTTTGGCCACCGTGTTGCACGATGTTGCATGATGTTCCATGATGTTGCACGATGTTGCATGATGTTGAACGAAGTTTGATTTCCATCAAACTTCGTCTTCAACATCATCCAACATTTCTTTTTGTTCTAAGTGTGAACAAAAATGTTGCATTCGTTTGGCCACCGAGTTTAACATTGTTGAACGCGCGCATGCCCGCTAAGCTGACTTTGCGGGTATCTGTTTCCATGACAATGATTCACTGTTTATACTTGCTTCGTGCGTTCCGCTTGGATGTTAAGATACGGTATGGCGGATGAGGAAAGTTTTCAATCACTCTCCGAAAATAGTACAAGCGAATTCTCCGCAAATAGAAAAAGAACGGGCAAAGCAGCCGTTGAAAACCCGAGAACTGTGAAATCAAGAAGATGGTGCGACGCGGAGGTAGATAGACTTATCGAACTACTGAAAGAAAGACCATGTCTGTAGGATGTATTTTGTATAGACTATCATGCCCGGGAAACGAAAGAGCGTGCTTATGAAGATATTGAGAACGAACTGGATATAGATGTTAATGACATCAAAACCAAAATAGTCGGCATGAGAAGCCAGCTCGGAAGAGAAGTCTCCAAGACGAACAACAAGAAGTCAGGACAAGCCGTAAACGACAATTACAAGTCAAACTCTCTCACTATATTGCTAAAATATCCCTTTTCTCCTCTTCGCTTTATCCAGTGTCTAGTCTTTCCTCTTTTTGTGACTCTATCATCCTCCTCTTCTAACATTTCAAGCAGAGCAAGAGCGGCTAAACACCTCTTCACAGTCGATCGATCGCGCGCCATGTTTCTTGGGCAAACCAATATGGCGCGCTTTTCTTTTCTAAGGATTCTGGGTAGATTTTGGACCCAGACCTCTCGAGCGAGAGTGTTGAATCCAACATGTTGCCTCGTCCAACAATGTGCAACATCATCCAACAATGTTGGATGATGTTGGATCCGTTTCGCCGAGCCTTTACGGCATATGTGAACATTTATCGGCGAATCATAATCTGTCCCAGGCATTGACCGCCGGCTTGCCGGCGAAGTTGAGCTGAGTTCAACTTTCGCACGCATCTGCGGACGCAATGTATAACGTAACATTGCGGACGCAATGTATAACGTAATTGTAACAACTCGATTTTCCCCACAATTCCTTATTTACATAGGGAATGGTTGATAATTGCGCCAATTCGTGCCAATTTGAGTACGTCGGCGATCCATCGCAGATGCGCGGGGATTCAGTGGAACCGCCTAACGTTGTCAGTTGCAACCAGCCACTTCGCTTCAGGTGGGTGGGCTTATAAGTGGGGAAGCTTATAAGTGGAAGTCTACGGTATGCTAAATTGAAAAAAAAAAAAAACGGAAGTGCAACATTAAAAAACATGTACATGTACATTTTCAGTTGGAAAATTCCAGTTGGCATTCTTGGAAATTTCGTTTGTCTTGGAAATTTTCCGGTCGGATAAACAAACATAGTAAGCTATTTACACGAGTAAACAGCCATTTCCTACATATTTTAGGCATCTCTTGGAAAATCACTTCACCTTTGGACTCTCCAGTCATAGTCAACTCTCTATTTGAAGCTGTTTTATCTCATACGTACTGATGCTTTGAACTCACTATTAACTGAATTACTGTTTGTGATGCGAAGAAAAGTTCAACTAACAGTCTTATACCAAGTTAGGAAACTATCAAACATAAACAGCAAATGAAAAACTTGGAATAATAGGCTAAAATTTCCACGCCATTCGCCGGCTTCGCCATTACTTCGGCTTCACCATTACTATAGATAAATGTTTTCATGATTGTCTATTGCTAGTTAGACAGGCCCGACATCGACCGATCGTACAAACAACAGTTATTTAGGTCAAATTGAGGTAACACAAGAAAATCATATGGTAAACCCGTGTATTGAACACGTTTCCCCTCACAGTTCATTGTCAACTGAACTTTCTGAAACCAGTGATCGATCACAATTACGGTTAAAATGCTGAAGGTTACCTGCTACCGACATAGCCATTCTGGCTTGGATAGTTTCCTTCGTTAAATGACAAACAACTTGAACAACGAAGCAATGATCTCTTCTCATGCAAATGAAGAGAAGGGGAATTTCCCAGAACTCAAACTAACCAATGACAGGTCAAATATACCAAAAAATGTCTTTCAAAACAAAGACGTTTGCCTTAGATTAGATTGTGTCACAACATCCATTGTTACTTGGAAATTAACTAATTTTGATTCCTTTAGAAGAAGAACTTACAAATATAATTATTCTATCCAAGAGTGGGAAAACCTTATTTAATTTGTAATTTATACGCGTCTATCTTTGGAGGAACGGGCTTATTTGTCCGAGAGCGTGACAACTTCCGGTTTTCGGCGAAAGCGAAAGAAGAAAGCGGAAGTGTTTTTTTTCTGGTTCCTTGTTAACTTGTGCTCGTCGTTCAGCAACATGGCAGGATTGAACACAAGTTCCAGGTCTGGAAGTCACAGAGAATCGCTTGAAGTGACAAAACGAAGTGAATCACTCGCTTCCAACAGTCAATTTATGCAATTATTGAGAAAGGTTCCGGACGAGTTGGAGCGACTGGAGCGGGAAATTAACAGACTCGAGAAGGAAGCGAAAGCGTCCCCATCAAGGTAACTGTAGCATAGATGCGGCATCCTTTCGTTTGCTAGTATCTGTAGAGTTCATTAGTAATGTACCGTAGCATTCATTTCCGTTTAGTTTTCCTTCAATCAAACGTTGAAGGTTGGCGACGTCCAACGTTAAACTCGAAACCTCGTGGGGCTCAGAATTAAGAGTTAAATATTCGCTGCTGGTAGACTGAAGAGAGACAATGGTGGAAGATTTAGTCCGAAAAAAGAATCTAGAATTTGTCTTTATGACTTGCAGCAAAGCCTGAATGACAGCCCCCTCTCCCCGAGAGAAAAATCGGAGAGTCGGGTGGCTGTCACACAGGCTACAAGGCATTTTAGGGGAAACTGCATATTCGATATATGACCATATATGCGCATGGGTAAATTTCATAAATGCCAATAATTACCTCTTGTGTGAAACAAGTTAACGATCACTTCTGAAACAGAGTATGGGAAATCTCATAGAGTGGGTCAAAGTGTTTAAGTGGACTGGCTGAAACAACACCAACAAAGCGTATGTTAAGAAACACTAATTCAGCCACAGTGTTTACAACCTCACACCGATTGAAAGGATGTTGATCACTCTGTTTTAGTAGAACAGGCTGCCTTGTATAAATCGTTGTCCCGCGTGTTTTTTTGAGCCGTTTTGTCCTAGAACAGGGTATAGATTTAACAATTTTGGTCTGGCAAAGGGTATGATCTGTGCACTCTTTAGGTATAACTCTTGGAAAAAATTATTTTTGTCATCGTTATGTCAAATACGGTTTTCATTTGTGGGCCAGGACTGAAGTGAAGTAGCGAAGAAGTTCCAAAGAACACGATGCACACACACTCAAATTTTTGGGAGGTACCCCCCTGGAATCGTTGTTCTCCTGCAACACGTTTGTGTAAAAATGCACAAAAAATCGAGAAAAAGCCTATCACTTGCACATGTAATTAATAGGGTAGTTCATCCTCGTTGTTTGTCTATTACAAGAACACAAGGATAATGTTGTAGAGCAATACTTTCACTTTCAGGTTAGAGAAATGGTGGCAAGAACAGTGGGAAGCCAAAGAAAAACGACTAATAAGCAAATGTGATGACAGGTAAATTGTTGTAAAAATTATTTCACAGAATGTTTAAGTATCGCATTTTTCCAAGCGAAATCTGTGGTGTAGCCTGCGTTATCCAACGCCACCCTGCTCTGTGTGCTGTAGGGAATATTCTCCACATATGCAGGCTTATTTGTATGCAGCTATATCACAAACTGTGTTTCGAGTTTCCATGTCTACCATGTTGAATTCATCTTGCCTTAACTAACATGTAAGAAGTATGTACGTAATTATTCTGTTTTGAACCTTTTAGGGAAAATGGTGCTCTAATTTTGAAGTATCATCAGTGCTATATTTCGTCAATATTATAGGATTTTTCAAATGCGGAAACACCATGACCAAGAGCTGAAGAACAGTACAGAAGTTTTACAGAAAAACAACACGGATCTTCACAATCTCTTAAAGGAAAGGTAAATGCCATTTGATGATATCACGACTTACAGGAGCTAAATTAAAATATCTACCTTGATTCATTTTTTGGCCACATTTTTGCTCACGAGGCCGAGATATTCGGGCAACATTAAATTGCAAACTGAAAGCGTTGTTGTGCTTATTACAAAAATTGTGGCATGTCAAGTTGAATGAAAATGTTGCCTGTATTTCTCGGCCTTAAATGTAGCAATGTTTTTTTACAGTTCTTAAATTGCTAAAGTGTGGTCTGTCGAGTGCCTGAGCAGGCAAAATGAAGACCTAGCTAAAATCACAATTACAAACTTTATTGTGATAATCACTTGTTAGGAGCTACTCATACAAAATGCATACGAGCCAAGTGGCCCATCATGCCGCAGGCCGGCGATTATCTAGATCTCTGGTTTCTGTAGCATGAAGCGACTAGGGGTATTTCTACTCCCCCGTGGATGGGATGTTAGTCCATAACAGGGTTACCCCCCAGCATTAAAATCGCCGGTACCCATTTGTCCACCGGGGTGTTGAGAGAGAGTAAATTGTCTTGCCAAAGAACAGAACACATGTCCCTTGGCAGGGCTCGAACCCAGACTCCTCGATCGCACTAACCATGAGACCACCGTGCCTCCACGCACGCATTACTTACAACGTCATTTTTACAATCTCTTCATTCCAGCATGAAGAAAGAAAAGAGCATAAAGAAAAAATTGGCAGAATGCGAACGTCAGCTACAGGGGAAGATCAATTCCAGTCTAGAATACTCTCGAGATGCGGAAAGGTAAGTGCAGTGTTTGTATATCTTGGCATTATATTTAAAGTTTACTTTCCTTATAGTTAGTGGAGATGTTCTTACCGGCCTTTTTTTTGATGAGGGGTAACGGTTGGGGAGCTCATTGAGACGCACCACGTATAATTGAAATGTAAGGAAAAAAACGCAATGTACTGAATGTACTTTCGCGGACAATGAACCTTTTGCGAGATGAAACTGACGCTAGCTTTTTCCCTCCTCGGAACAGAAAATGGAAAGTGAACTTGACGACGAAAAATGAACACAACTTTGGGAAATATTTAGTCTGAGCAACTCGCTTGGCTTGAGAGAGAGTAGAAGTCCATCACTAACTTCTGGATAGCGGGGATCTGCGGCAACTGGATAGACTAGGGAATCTAACATAGTACTGAACTTCACCCGGTAACTTATTCTTCTTCAGTCTCGGGGTTAATCGAAAATCATTTACAAAATCGATTTATACTAACGATTCCATGATCATTGCATCAGCTAAAATAGCGTGGTCTTAAATAAACACGTAAACACCAGGTCAGCACTAAACCTCTATTTAAAAATAAATAATTTGTTGTGGTTTTATGAACGTCCGATGTACTAAGTAAATTATTGCACCATCATCGGGAACATTACAACGATCATTTCGGAATTTGTTTCTGAAGTGCTTAGAAAATCAGCATTACAAATCATTTAAGATTTTTAAAAAAGCTATAAAATGAACGCCAAACTTTTGCTTGATTCAGCCAAGTCGCACGAAAGATTGCGTTGCATAATGAACAGAAAAAAACACGAATTGTACTTGATTTTATAATAAAGTTTCCATATAACGCGCGCTCTGATTGGCTGAAACAGCGTGCTTTATCAGAGATTAATATTCAATCTTCGTTCACTGTCTAAAATCCGCACGCGTCATTGGTTAAAATTGATCACGTGAGTTCTCGTTACCTGGCGACATCAAAGTGACAGTGCGTTATTGCAATAACGCATAAAAACTGTGCAGTGTTCGAGCGGGAAGATCGCCAGCAGTGAACTCAAATTGAATATTAAAAGGGTTAGAGACTGTTAGTTCGTGTTTTGTTTTCAAATACACGCACTTGCTTACTGTACAATGAACTCGAAATTTCTCGTTCATTGTACAGTAAGCGCGTGCGTGTATTTGAAAACAAAACACTCACAACAGTGTCTAACCCGTAAACAGAGCACGGGTTGATGACAGTAAGCTGGCTTCTTCAAATTTTTGCTTCGGAATTTTGACAAATTTGACCCAAATTAAACATGCCTTGTGGCTCAGACAAATGCACTGGAAACGAGCTATTTGTCTGCAGTAAATATAGCTGCATTAAGACCATTGTTAACAACAGAAGTGCTAAAACTGTACTAAAATAACAAGTGACAAAACACGCAACGAAATAAACAACTTCTCATTCTCAACCTACCGAATGCTTCGATTAAAGACATTACGAAGGCAGAAATTAAACTTAAGAAGTACAATAACGACAGAAAACACCAACTGAGCTGTCTGTTTGCGATGAGAAGCTTTATTTTCGTAAAAATGTTCAAACAACACTTACATGCCGTGTAGTAACACTCGTTTGCTAACTGGCGATCTCCGTTCATCTCGGCGAAGTGAACCTCAACAATTTTGTATCATCGCTCACTCGACGAGTGATCAGTGGCTCTGATATTCTCCTTTACTCGGAGTAGAACTAGTGGAAGCAGTCTAGTCTTTCCAACTTTGACCCCAGTTCGTGCAATCTTGCTGCAAGCGGCTGCAAGCCGTAACTGAACAACTGTACTGCGCTCCTTGGCAGCTTCTTTCAAATACAACTCAGCATTCGCTAGTTTTGTGCTCCTTAATTTCCATTTGAAACGATGCACGTTTTTATGAGCCACAATTCGGTCGGATTCCTTTGTAGTAGAAACACTCGACTACGTCTCTTGTTTTCCCCTACACTTCTTTCGTGCTCTACCGCTTCCTGCGTGCTTTACAACAGAACAGAGCACAGTCGAGGCTTCTTTATTTGTTAATTACACCGATTCATGGTTTCAGATAATGTTGCCCTATATATTCAAATAGACGAAAAAAAGTAGAAGACTGCCCGAGTTCAGTCACTCGGACTACCATATCTGAATACGATCAGATGATGCATAAAAGCAGCCAGCTCAGATCTGGAGTGTATATTTCTTACCACTTCATCTGTACCGCATATAGACGTATGTTTACTTTGCTGTGAAATGACTGAATATTTTTTTCTCACTCTGTTTACCCTGAATAGGTATAGTTATGAAGAACAACTGGTGAAAACAAAGCAGGTGCTGGAGGAGAAACGCAGAGAGCTTGACAGGATGAAAGAAAGGTAATTATCGCGGTTTTCTTAAAGGGCCAGTGTCACGATAATGCCATGTTCGACTTTTATTGGAAGGTTTTTAGCCAATAGAAATGTTTCAACTGAGTACAGTTGAAATAACCTAGATTTTGTCATGCGGCTTTATGACAATCTTTCATCATTGGGAAGCTCATTGTCCTCCTTTTACCATCTCAAGCTGGTTCCTATAACACAACAAATTTCTCTAGGATCTTAAAAAAATACAAAATATGCTATGAAACCATCCACAAATGAGAAATAATTTCTTGAATACCGTCACTATAACTTTTCCACAAAATCGATAAAAAAGGATTTTCGTCAACGAAGTCAAGTTTGATGAAACTTGGATCATCGGTCCAAACATCAAATTGCTTGCACATCAGCAAGAGTGCAACTGGTCCTAAAATGAGTGAAATAAAGAAATGAACAGAGTGAAATAGAAAAACGGGACTTGTTGTCGAATAGTTGTAATTTGTATCAAATTTTTAAGAGTAATTTTTAAAATGTTATTTCGTCAATCAAGTAAGCCGACTTACGACCACACTAGGACTAACCTGACAATCGTAACCTGATCTATCAAATAATACACAGCGCGGAAAAAAATAGAGCCTTATCGCAGGTTACACTGGTTCTAAGAAAGAGTTCATCTTTTAATTTTCTTACAGGCATGCCGCTTTCTCAGAAAGAAGAGTGAGATCTGATCAGAGGAGAACAGAAAACACACTAAGCACAAACAGGCAGTCACAGCTAGAAAGTGAATACGTCATTGAATTTAAGGATGGTACACGTGTTGATGCCATAGACATTATAACAACTAGAGTTGGTCGTTATCGGGGAAGCAAAATCAGCTCAGTGGAATATTTACAGTGTTGTAGACTTGCTTGCTTTATTTTTGAGGTAATGTTCTTAAAATTTGATTTGTAGCAAGTGTTAATTTTTTCTTGAAATAGTGTTAAAATGCTTAGTTGAGCTTTTTCACATTTCTACGATAAGGGATTTCATCTTATCGCACTGGTTTGTTTGGGTGAAGTTCAACTTCTACATTTCATAGATACTGAAGTTTTTCCTCAATGCGGACAGAAATAATATGTAGCATCTATAGTCACTTTTTTTTTAGAAAGAACATTCTATAAAAAAAAAATGAATTTGTTCTCAGACAAACGATTTCTGAAATGAAGTTATCGGTCTTCGGCAGACGAAGAAATTGCTATTTATTGCAGCGAATTACTCCATTATAAACGCTGGCTTTTAGTATTTCCTTGAATATCTCAGCACTTCGGCAATAGTAGATTATCTCGCTTGAATTTTGGAACTGATTCAAAGTGGGCGAAAAGAAGATTAGAACTGCTGGAAGCTAAATTCTCGACGGCACAATCTCATGCGGGGCAGTGCTAGGATGGGCGGGAGTATTCAATAGAGCCAGAACATGAGCACAAACCTTCGTCGACCCCTGAATGTCGACCAGACTCAAATTCGAAAAGAGTAGCTTACAGTTAACGAGATCTGTTGACAGCGTTCGAAAGTGATGACCAAGCGAAAACAAGAGTTTGAACTCTCGGCTACTTTCGTTGTTTGGCAACTTGTGAATGTGAAACACAGCGCAGTGCTTTCTACAAGATGAGCTCGATTGCTGACACAAGCCATACTTCTGTTGGTGCTTTCAGTGCTTTCTAAGACTAATATGCTAGTTTGACAAATCGTACTTCATGGAAGCTAGGAACTCTGCTTCAACTTCAGATACAAAAAATACCCGGGGAAAACCAAGCTACAGTTCAAGGCCTGCCTAATCTGACATCATGACACATCCACCCATCCTCCCATCCATCCCATGTCCTTTTCCCTCACTTTGGGTCGGGGCGGGGCGGGGCGGGGCGGGGCGCTTTAAACTTTGTGCGAATGAGACGTTTATGAGATATCAACGAACTATGGAGATGAAAGATGTCACCAACAATAGAAGCCGAAATCCTCATTTTAAAGTTTCCTGATTCAGATTTCTTATGAAGTCGTTTTGGCTGTGAAGGAGTCCTTCGCCGCATTCACTTGTACTGTAATGGAAATGTTGGTGGATAACGCTCCAACTATTGGCTCCGACAACAACAAGGTAAATAAAAAAAACACAATTTGCTTTCTGGTTTTTAATATTCGACAATGTTGCTTCTGATGTGATATCCCTGTGAGATGATCTGGTGAAGGTGGAAAATCCCATGCACGGTGCACTTCAGGTTATTTATGTCACTCTTCTAGCTAATGTTTTCGTATCACAAGGGCTACTACGCTTAAGATGATCAGACGTGAAGGATACGTAACACTCATATAAGATTCTTCATTTCTTGTCGTTTACATTATTTAAGATAAATTAGTGGGCTCAAAACAAACATACAGTTACATCGAACATACCAACCAATAGGCCTTTTTACCGATAAGGCAGCCATTTTGATTTCTGATGATTTGAGAGACATTATGGGATTCTCAGAAGCACCCCATAATAGCCATTTAAAGCAATGGTTCAAATGGCCGCTGTATCGATAAAAAAGTCTTTTTGTTAAAATCCTATTGTTTGGATAAATTATTATTCACGAGTGTCACGACGTTATTTTTGTTTCAATCCTTAGTTTTGGAAACTGCAGTATAGTCGCCCAAAAGAAACCTTACATACAACAACTCAAGATGCGTTGTGCGAGGTGATGATCCTTGTCAAGGAACGAGCAAAGACACATGATTTAAATTCTCTGGTTCAAGTGAGTATATATGCAGTGTTAATCTAATGGGTTTAAAAAGTTAAAACGGAGATAATCAACCGTGTGTGCGTTTATGATTACTTTTTAAACAAAATCACGAGACATATCTAGAATACTACAAAATACGATAAGAAAATAGATCAAAATAATAAAAAAAATAATTAAAACAAATTACTAGGATACAACATGTAGGTGAAAAGTGTAGTGACAAGAGCTTGGAAGAAACAAATAACGACACTAAAGAAGGACACGTTATTTCTTAATTGTTTTGACATGCTAGTGTATTCAGTGTTCAGCCGGATGATCCATAAAACAAGCAGTTCTCAACATCGATAACAATCCCAACCGCATTAAGCTTACCAAGTGGCTTCTTACTCTGTCTGCTCCAAGAATTCCTATATGGAATCACTGAGAACACATCCCACCACTGGCAGGATGTAGGGTTTGTCTTTTTGGACAAGTTCGTTAAGATTGATCAAGATGGGACAATTCATACGGGATACGAGCAGTGATGTCAGCTTGGACAGGCTACCATCTCAGTCAATATGCGTCATCCATGACTTTGCCCCTGTATGTGTGATGTGTAGTAGATATTCAAGTGGTTTTTTATCTTTGCAGCATGTCAAAAGTTCTATTGCTACTGAGTGGAATCGGCGTTACCGAGACCAACTTCTTCTAGATTACGACAGCATCCTCTTACATGGCTTGAACGACTACATCAAATATTGCACACAGTTCGCCTGGTGTGCTGTCACTCAAGTGCCTCCTCTGAAGATTGACTACAGCACAGCTGTTTACAGTTCTAGGAGTCACACAGTGAGCCAAGCTTTTAGCTTTACTGAGGAAAGGAGCTCAACTCGTCGTCCTGTTCATTCAGAATCGCGAACTGTTTTGTGTTATCTGTGGCCTACCCTTCAAGACTGTGATGGTAAAGTTATCAGGAAAGGAGAAGTTATTCTTAATCAGTAGCGTGAACGAAGGTGTATTATACCTGCTTCCTTCCTTAAAGAAGAAGTGTTAGTGTTTTTAGTATCTAGGGAATTAGAATACTGACGTGAAGTCTTACCTCGGTTGAAGGACAGAGTGCAACTCAATCCGTTAAAGTCATTGCGAGGCGGTCTAACAATTCACGTTGGACCTGATCAGCGATACGGAACTGGAAAGGGAAGAAAAAATATCTTACATTAGAACGTGTAGGTAGTCCGTTTTAGTACATTTCAATACTAAGAATAATTTTTTTGCTTGATTTCATATTGTTAATTAAGTTGGAAGTGGAAGAATTGAATTACTAAAGCATGCCATGTATTTATATTTGATAAAATGATCATTTGAAGATAAAGTGTGCAAGGTTTGTTTTGCAGTTGGTCTTTTGCTGGTTAACACCATCTCACCTCAACTGTAGAAATACAACTAATTACCTAATATGCTGCTTGTCCGTTAAGTAGACTTTAAGTAAACTTCTGCGAGCGAGAATAGGCCGAAAAGAAAAATAATAACATCTTGTCTAAGTGTAAACATATTTTCTGCCTACTTATTTACTTTGTGAAAATAATCCTTTGAGAAACGTGGCTACATTCATAAATAACAATTATTTACATAGACGTAGAGAAAAAAATTGTACAAGGTCACAAAGGAAAATAGTCGGAAGGCGAACTACTTGAGGAAGTTTAAGCGGTTGCCCTTACGTGAAAACTCCAGTTTTAACTTTTGCCAAATGTGGCCACTGCAGTTTTTCCAGGGTATTCCGGCTAAGAAATGGCCAAACAGTCATTTGCAAAAGCGAGTGGTAATTAAAATTTACCGATGTAGAGTTTGAGCTTCTCTGAAACATCTCTTTAATCTCTTGACACGTCGGAAATACGGTGACGGAGGAACTTGTAAAGGCAAGATACAAAGGAGCCGATGAAGAAAAAACTACCTAGGAAATCGAGTGGTATTAGAAGATGTTTTCGCCCTTTTTGAGGTCTGGGTAAGGTCTAGGTAAATCATTAATATGCATAAGTGGTTAGGTATAGGCAGGTGTGGCTCATGAATAAATCTATGCGGAGCATGTCTGAGTAAGTAAGTAAGCATCGATTCCAACTAGATAAAGTCTGCTCGAAACATGAAATGTAGCTATATTTTCAACCGAAAAAGACAGCCAAAACGCCATAAACGCCACGTTTTTTCCGGGTGTTCACACGCGTCTCGCGTTGGTCGCGGGCCACTTTACAGATTAGCTACATGTTTCGGGGTCATCTTAGGTTCCTTTGGGATGATCGTTCCCACGTCTTCTTTCGTTTTTAAGGATTTGTTGATACTCAGGTAAACTAGACAAGAGCCAAAGATATCACTCAACACTTGCTTATTTCTCGCCGTGTCCGGTTTATTATGTGAGAGTTCTGACTGTGGTGACATGGCACCTTGCTGGAGAGGTTCATGTCACGTGCATACTTGATGGGCCAATCTCCTAGCCAGGGGGGGGGGGGGGAGGTCAGAGCAGGTCTGGCCACTGGTGACTGTCTTTGAGCAGTCTGTAGGCGTGTTTTTGCTGATACGGTCAGATCTTAAGGGCAAAGGAACCTGGGATGGCCCCGAAAGAACAAGATGCCTTTGGTGTGACATGTTAAGGCCAGTGTTGAGAGAATTTGTCTCCCTGGAGCCTTTTGGACTTATTGAAATCATAGTGTCACGTACACGTTTTCGCTGAAATACAGAAATAAATGACTGATGCTGTCCATGCTCTTGTCGCAATGATTGGCTAATTTAACCCACAGTAAAGACATAATGAGGTAATTTAGGTGATGTAGGAGAGGTTAACCTCTAATTTAGCTTTGTTTCGGCCCGTTCGACTCATTTGTACTGACTTCAACGGCTTTTACAGGCATGGTATGGCTCCCTTTAAGAGTACACGAAGTAGATAGCACTCTCAGTACAACATTTACTGTAATACATGGGATATTAGAGTTTATTAAATTCTCAACCTCGGATAATGCAATTCTAGCTTTCTGATTGGTTCACTAGATCTCGGTAACCAGCCATTATACTTGCGTTTGACCTTATATGGAAATGAATGCTGCAAATGTCGCTCTGCATAATTTTTTTTTACGTTTTGGCGTCCGGAAGTCACATCACTTTCGTTCCTTAGACTGGAATAAAATTCAGCAAAACCGAAGGTTGAGAATTTAATAAAACAATTATTCCATTCGCGCTTGTTGGATATGAGACTGGTTATAGCCAACTCGGGCCTACGGGCCTCGTTGGCTATTTACCATCTCGTATCCAACGCGCGCTCATGGAATAATTGTTAAAAATGTTGTTTTTGCGAAGAAGGCCGAAACAACTATTTTGTCGGCGCGGCGATCAACGCGGCCTGGACTCCAGCCCGGTGCATCATGGGTAGAGGGGAAAATGTATATAAGGGGAAGTGTAGCACGTGATAGTCATCTAGGCCTCTGAATTAACCCTGTTCAGAGCTCCGTTTAATGTTTTCATTCTAGTTTTTTTTAGGTGTTTTGTTTTTACTGCACTATCGACTGTCTTACCTTTGTAAAGCCTCCGTAGGAAAGGCTACCAACCACCGGAGCATGAGCAAATGGTTCCTACCCAGATTTGCTGCTTTTTTCCCAAAGGGTATTTTATGGCAGGTTTTTTTCTGCCCTCCGTTCTAATCGCACGTCTATTGCAAGCGGTTGCTCAGCTCCTGTATTATTATTATCCTCTTTTAAATTAGCGTTCTTCACTTGTACGATATTTTTGTATTTTGGGTTTAGTGAACAACTCAGCCTGTCTGACATAATGTACTCGTTTATAGGGTTTTTGTCCAACGTAGTGGGCACCCTAGCCTAACCAGCATGATATCAAGTTTGTATATGGGGTTGTTTGGTCCATAGTAGTAGACACCCAGCCTTACTGGCCTGATATGTTTTGTACGGGGAGTTTTGTCCAAAGTTGTGGACACCCTAGCCTAACTGGCTTGATATGTTTGTGTACGGGGATTTGTGTCCAAAGTTGTGGACTCCCCTGCCTAACTGGCGTGACATGTTTGTACATCGCACTATATATGTTTGCATTTAGGGATCGGTCCAAAGTTGTGGACCCCCCAGGCTGTGCTAGTTGCATGCTTGTTTCTTTGTTCTGTAATACGAATTTGTATACGTGAGAGATTTTGGACAATCTACCTCGGATGGCAGTCAGATGTAAAGTTTTTTTGCGTTATGTTCGCGCATGGTCAACGTGTATATATAAACACTCGTTAAATACCTATTGTAATATGTTCACATCTACTTTGAAGATGGACTCTTCACAGGATTTCACATGGTACAAGTGGTCGGCGATAGGAGTTTCAGTATACCCATCAACAAACAGTTATTGAACGAGTCATGTAGATTCTTATTCATGTAGTGTTTGGGTTGGTTCTTGCCAGGCCCTCCCCAAATAAATTTATTTGCCTATTAGTTGTGTATACGTGAGAGATTTTGGACAATCTACCTCGGATGGCAGTCAGATGTAAAGTTGTTTTGCGTTATGTTCGCGCATGGTCAATGATAAACACTCGTTAAATACCTATTGTAATATGTTCACATCTACTTTGAAGATGGACTCTTCACAAGATTTCACATGGTACAAGTGGTCTGCGATAGGAGTTTATACCCATCAACAAACAGTTATTGAACGAGTCATGTAGATTCTTATTCATGTAGTGTTTGGGTTGGTTCTTGCCAGGCCCTCCCCAAATAAATTTATTTGCCTATTATTTGTGTTTTTCATTCGTTGTGAAGTGGAAACAAAATAAATAGTAAGTCCCAGTCAATACACAAAGGTGACAACTGGAGGAAATTGTGATGAAACGTAATGGAGCCAAATTACCTAGCACATGTGGTTTTCGGGGGAACATAAAACTCCTCTTTTACTTGAGATGATCCACACGCTTTACAAAACTGGAAAAATATGCATGAGAAAACAAGATATTCGGAAGTTGAAATAGTGTAGGTCACGTGTTGTATCTTAAATAGACACACCCTGCATAATACTGCTCACGAATTTACCGCTGAGTACGTATCTTTGTTCGCAACTCGATACGAGATTTTACTCAATGACTTTTAAATGGAAGAGGAAAGATGTAATAATGTAATTGCAAGCTTTCCCCAACTGAGTCTCTTTTCTCTCTGAGGTAGAGGTTGAAATTTGCTTTGAAACGCTTTAAAAGTTTTTTACATCCAGTGCTGCGTGAAATAGAGTAAACAATAAAAATGATAAACAATAACAATTACTTTGTTTTTAGTATTTAGCAATGGGGTGCTAATTAGGAACGATATCAATTGAGAAACAAATAATGAAAAAATAAGAGGAGTCTGACCAGTTGGCTAATATTTCAGATCAGGATGTGTAGGCGTTGAATTCGGTTCTACCGAACACAAATCCATCCAGCGGCAGGGAGAAGGACTTCCGGATTACAAAAAAACTGGGTCACTAACCGTTAAGGTACGGATTTAAAAGCCGACTCTATGATTTGTTTCAACTGGCGTGGGAATGCTATATGTTTATTTTTTCCTGGTGACAAATTGTATCAACACATAGAAAAAAAAGTAATAAACAATAAAACAATAAGACCAACAATAAAATAGCATTTCTCTTCACGGATGAAACCCGGAAGTGGCAGGCATTTATGTCAGAAAGCTGTGTATATTTTGAAAACGAATTCAACCCTGGAAAAGCAGAATACGGGTATGTAATTCCTCTGGGATTTCTAAGCATCAAGCATGTACTTTTAAGCTATGCTTTCCCGTATACATTTGCGTTTGTAAATGCATATAATTTCTTACTTCACACGAGTTCGATAATGGTTCAGGGATCGTTGACACGTGTTCACACCAAAACGGTCCGAGAGCGTTTCCGGAAAAGAAAACAGCTTTGAGATGATATTGATGTCGGTCGCGCGTGGACGTGTAAACGTATAAAAAAATTGCGTTTTAAGACAAACGTATACTGCCGGAGTAGCCTGGATGCCAACGGTGCAAAAAAAGGTGTTTAGATTGCTTGCCATACAATATTGATCCATGTGAAATATGACGAGGTCATGCGTTACTCCTTAGAATATTATGTTCTTGCGAATTAACCTTCAGTAGTCCTCTGCATATGACGTCTCACTCTCCCAGATTGAAGAATTGTTGTGACTGAAAATAGCTAGCAGTCTAATTTGTCATTAGGCAGCTAAAGCGAGATCAAAACTAGACACCATGATGGGGTATAACCCTCTGAAGTTATATCGTGAAAGCATTGGTTCGTAAGTAAACAACTGAATTCTCGGAAACTGAAAGGTCACAGAAATGCCCCCAGGGATTTATTTCTTCTTTCTTAGAATGTTGACGTCATAACTATTGCCACAGGTACGGACAAGTAATAAACTACGTTGACTACGTTTGATGCTTCTTAATGATGCTTTGCTGTTTTCGTTTTGAAATTGTTAAAGTCTGCCGATAAATATTCTTCGTTCCGTGTACAGTGCCTAGCTTATCGCAGAGTGTCAAATGTTATGATATTAATGGCTGGTCACGTGACTTAATTCCGGCTTTTCTCAGAAATCGTAACAGAAATATCCACAACAACAATTATAATCTAATCCTTACTTTAGGATACAAGTCCGAATGTTGAAGTAGAACGTCTGCATCGACGATTTACGTAAAGCTTTCGTACTTGCGGTACATCAAGGAGCAATGATGGACACAACATCCAGCGGGCCTCAAGATCCAGGATCACCGGGTGGGCCACAGAGTGTCGACGCTGAAGCTCGTTTCTTGGAGTCTTTGCTCACAGTATTCAAGGATAATCGCGATGTTTTGCACCGTTTACCAGACATGATAGAGCAGCACCTTAAAAAGGAACCACTAAATCCAGACCTGGCTGAATCAGGACCCAAAGAGGAAAACAGGTATACATATTTGAAGATTGTAATACATTTTCGGGGAACATGCAAAATAACTGAGTCGATTCTGACTCGTGGTAACCGTATGTTTTGCAAAGATCGACATTTTCAGTGTTCTTTATAAAAAGGGGAGGTGACGCGGAAAGGTTAGCAGAAAGGAAACGAAGCGATTTGCAAAAAAGCTGGAATCAATGGAGTTCGACGATGGAATATGAATCAATGCTATCCGTTACGAACCCATTACCATATCTTTGAGGCATTTAAAATTCTTTTTCCAGCAGTTTTTGTGATTTTTACAGCTATAAATTCGTTTTATCAAGTCATGTCAGAAAGAACGAAGCATATATAAAGCTTCATATCCATAATGGCGGTTGACATGAAACGTTGAATTCACTTCAGGTAAGTAGTTGCAAAATGTTACATTATGTGACGTCTTGCATGAGTAAAAACAAGAAAACGTAAACGAACCTTAGAGAGTGCGCAGTACGGACTGGAACTTGTGCTGTCTGCTCTCAACCAATGTTCGTTTTTAGCGAAAGGAGGGATTGAAGGAGACAGTTCCAATTCTTTATGTGGTTTTCTGTGAGAAACACCAGGACCCTGGTGCATAACGTTATCTATCACATAAATCGGAAGAGAACTGAAGAAAAAGAGTGAGAGAGCAACAAAAACTGCTTTATACGCCTAACAGTGATTTAGGTTAGTTTAAGGCCATTCGTCTCACACACCATCGAATTCTTCTCTTTTTAGTTCTTCGTTTAGCTGTATGACGGCCATATGCCTCTAGAAGGGTTCTTCGTTTAAAAAGGACGAGGTGCTAAAATCACGAAATAGGAGACCTTACTCGGAGAACTCGGTTTTCCTCGCACTTTTAATTGCCACTTCCGTAAGTAGAGGTCTAGTGCGGTGCAAATCTATTCTAAAACGCCTTAGAAAAATGAAGTGAGGTAGTACTTTGCGCACTGTTGTTAACTGAGATAAGAAAGTGGTGATAAGAAACCCTGGAAAAACGGAATACGAGGAAATATATGTTTCTCTGGAATTTCTGAGCATCAAGCATGTACTTTTAGACTATGCGTTTGTAAATGCATATAATTTCTTACTTCACACGAGTTCGATAATGGTTTAGGGATCGTTAACACGTGTTCACACCAAAACGGTCCGAGAGCGTTTTCGGAAAAGAAAACAGCTTTGAGATGATATTGATGTCGGTCGCGCGTGGACGTGTAAACGTATAAAAAAATTGCGTTTTAAGACAAACGTATACTGCCGGAGTAGCCTGGATGCCAACGGTGCAAAAATTGTGTTTAGATTGTATGATGACGTATGATACAAAAGACTTTCGCCGATGCTTCAACAGCAAGTTCAGAAAATGACAAACTTTTTCTAGTAATTGCTCTTCAGAGTAAAATACTTGCCATGCAATATTGATTCATGTGAAATATAACGCGGACTGTCTTGCGTTACTCCTTAGAATGTATGTTCTTGCGAATAGCCCAATTTCGATATATTAAAATTCAGCCTAAAACAATAAACCTCAGCACGAGGCTCGTGGGAATAACTACAGAGTTTGTGGGGTTTATTCCCACGAGCCTCGTGCTGAGGTCTATTGTTTTAGGCTGAATTTTAATATATCGAAACGACTTTTTAAAACATACACAAGGGAATATTTAGGTTAAGAGCCGACGTTTCGGCGTCATCGCGACACCATTGCCAAGGCAAATATATATTATTCCAGTCTCTCTTTGCGCGTTTTAATCTCTTTAACTATCTAATAAGTTTATTAATCATAAAAATTACAATTTCCTCGATTGTGATTGGCTTAAAAAACTCCTATTTTCCTCTAATTCACTTGCCAACAGTTTGTTATTGGACAGTTTGTTTTCGGACAGTTTGTTATGGGACAGTTCAATAAGCCAATCACATTTAAAGTTGTAGTTTGAATCAACCAATCACATTCAAAGTTGTAGTTTAAATCAACCAATCTCAATTTCAGAGTGACATGAAACAATTTACTTCTCCTTTGTCAGTGTTTTAATGCAAATTTTCCCTTTCTTTCATAACTTGGCTATTCTTCTTTTATCGGAAATTGTAATTTTTATGATTAATTGGTAATAAGATTTTGTGCCGTCCAATTCGGTCTGTAATCATACTCGTGATAAACAAAATTGGACGACCGCGCAGCGGGAGTCCAATTTTGTTATCACTTGTATGATTACAGACCGAATTGGACTCCACTCAGACCTATTACCATTGCTTATTTATTGGGGGATGTTCAATCTACGGTGCGAATACGCGCCATTTTTTAAACAGAGAAGCAAACGACATATCCAATAGTTACCGTTAGACGTTGATCCGATTAAAAAAATCCAGCTTTTTCATACTATCATGGCAAGGATCCAAGTTGTCAATAAAATCTTGCTGAGTGTGCTTTGTGGAAAACCATGTTCTAAAGGAAAAACTGATTGCCTTGTTTTCCTAGCAGGAAGTTAGTGGAAAGGGGGTTAAAGAAGAAGGACAAACTACTAGAAGAAAGCGAGAAGAGAGGAAAACATCTGGAAGAAGAGTACGAATACCTTGGCCTTAGAATATCATCCCGAAGGGACTCCCATATGAAATGGTCGGGGATGCTAGACGTCTCGCTTAGGATTATGGTCTCATTTAGGGTCTTGATGACGACAAAAAAATTACTGATTTTTATTGCAAAACACATAATTACTCACATTCTACTTACTCTACTTACAAAACGACACCTTACTGTCAAAGTATCTTTTAGGTTATGCTCGAAGATTAAAAGCCCCCCTCCCCCCGATTGGTCCCTTTGAGGGGTTTGATTCAGATTTTCGACGAGGATCACCGAACTTTTCATATGGGAGTCTACCTCCGGAATATCATATTTCTGGATTTATGATTTTGCGAGTCTCAAAACAACAAACCTGCAACTTTCCTAGCAAATACTGAGACTTTTTCAACAGGACACCTGTCACTGGAGAGCGTGTGTAGCTGAAACTAAATTGCAATTTGAATCGATCCAAACGTTGGGTCAAACGTCGAACTTCATTCGAATTTAGGTCGATCAATTCAGTGGGATAAACTCACGAGTCAAACGTCGAACTTATCATGAACTTAATTCGCTCAGTTTAGTTCGTCTCGTGGGAAGTTCGACGTTTGACCTGGGCCTAAGCCATAGATCTAAAAAATACCTGTAAGGTTGGTTGTACAGATCATTCGAGAAAGTGCCTGATCCAATATTTGGAAAATAATAAACCGAAAATAGTGCAAACTTATTGGCTGATTTTAGTAATTGGCCCTCTGAAATAACTTAAGAGTAAATATGTACTTTTCGTTCTATTCCATCATTGTTAGATGTGCGAAGCTTAAAGAGGAACTAGTGAAGAAGGAGAAGGAAATATCAGAAACAGGGAAAGCGCAAGAGGAAAAGTACGTGCTCTGCGTCAGTTGTTTACATTTTTTGTTGCAAAAAAAGCAACTTTACTCTAATAATCAGTTTGTAAATGTGAACATAACAATCCGACATTCCGATTGGGTTAGATTCTTATTGGCCCTATGAAATAACTTAAGAGTAAATATGCACTTTTAGTCCTAATTGTGTTAAAAGTGTTATGCGTTGTTTATTGTTTTTGTTGTTGTTGCAAAAAGGTGCTTTGTTACTGTAATAATATTTTCAAAGGCGAACATAAGAATCCGACATTCTGATTGGCCCAGAAACTCAGTTTATATCACTATACACCCCCATCGCAAGTGAGGATTATCAATTTCAAGGTGTGTTGAATAAAGCTAAGCCGCAAAATTTCCGCGTTTATTCTGAGGAAGTTCACTTCAGCCCCAGCATATTCAAACTCTTGGGAATTTAGAAAAACATTACTAAAAACAATAACTACCGTCTCGAAGAATAAGTTCCGAGAGTCTCTTCGTCTTTGACAACTAAGTGTATAATATCTAAAGGGTGGTTTGTGCTAATGATATATCGATATTATACCATATTGATATTCTCGGTATTGGACTAGAGATATGAGGCTAATGTGGAGTACTGAACAGGAATTAATGAGCACTGCCCCTGAGATGTCGGACTCAGATGTCTTTTCATGCTCGAAAGCTGACATCGTTGCATAGAGAGGGAAAATATCCTACATATTTTCTAGAAACTAGTGTAAATTAATACACGTATTCGTCCAACGGACAGAACAATATCCACGTCATGAGTTAAACGGTGAGACTATAGACTAACCCAGGATTGGATGTCTTTAAATGCCATCCAGAGGCCTGCATTGGGGAAAAATCTCCAAGGGAGCCTTGGGTGAGCTCTTACTAAAAATATATATTCTACTTCTTTCCGATGAATATGTATGATAAAGATGAACTCGGTCTCGAAATTCTCAAACCAGGCCTTAGACTTGTAATACCAAACACTCTTTCGCCATCAAAAAGTAGCTAATCAGATACGTTTAGGTAATTGTATGAATACGAATGCAATTGAGTGATATTTGAGAATTCCTTTCCAAATTGCACGAACCATTAGACAGGCAGTGTCAATCCTTAATCAGTGCGCCAGCTTTCATACGGAAAGTGTAGGGACATATTCGCGTTAAAAAGCAATATTTTGCTCTCTTAAAATCTTTTTTAGCTTGTTTACAAATACTTGGACAACTCAAAGGAAAGTTTTGAGGTCGTGAAATACATGTAATAGTCTCGTAAAATTATAGCTTTACGGCATTCCGACGCTAAGAAATCGGATAACCTTTAAAATTAACCATTTTTGAACGTCAGCTCGTTAGCAACACTAGCTGTTAGGTACCAGCATATGTTTATAACACTGTTTTGAGTAATGTCCTGTCGAATATTTGCACGAATTTAAGATTTTAAGACCCTTTTATTTTACCTCAACTTCTAAAGCATAGACGGATCATGTCGAGTGTATCAAGGTCTAAGACCTATTGTGTAGCACATTTTGCATTAAAAAATGGGTAGTGTTCAGGGCCACCTTAAATCTTCGAAAGTTTGAAAATACCCCTGAAACCTACCTACAGAATGTTTTGAAACGTTGTATCTAATCATGCTTAACTCAATTCCATAATAAAAAGTGGCTTTCATCGAGCTAGCTGTTTTTTTCTAGTTAGAAGCACTTAAAGCTAATATTAAGGGTGTTTTAACAGGTTGTATCGTTGCTATGGTGACCAGTTATGCCGTAAAGATAACCACAACTTGTTCACCCATAATTGGTTATTTGTGTGATATCAGTATTGTAACATCAGTTGATCGAGTAAAGGTGGTAGTGTTGACCTGTCAAAGTAACTGCTCTTTCCTTATATCATTTCTTTTACTGTTTCTCTCTATTGTAACAAAAATCAAATTAACAGAAGAGGTTTTAAACATTTCGTTTTTCTCCTCACATACAATCGAAGTTTTCTATTGACCCGGGTGTTCATCAATTACCACTATCCTTCTGTAGAGCTACCTCTAAGTGAGATAGTGATATCAGTTGGAAAATTCTGCTTAATAGGCCTAGTTTTGTTGAAGCAAACACATCCAACCTTTTTTGGAAATCTTCATTGTAAATATTGCATTACATGACCGAAGCTTCAATGCGTTTTAACTCCAAATCAAGTCCTGCCTTGATCCTCCCTGCCCACTCCTCAAAGCAATACTGCATGTATTATATCTTGCTTTCCCGTATGGAACGTTGACTAACGTAACTCGAGAATAAAGGCCATAGCGCTTCCTTGTTTTCCATTTGCCTGTGTACTATCAGTCTATGAAAATTAATGTAAGGAGTGCCAGCTTAGATGAGAACAAAGCATTATAGCAATGTTGTTTGTTTTACGGTATCTATTTTCATATCTTCGAGTCAGAGAACATGGTCAAAAAATATCAGATAAAGCTTAAGTTCTGGAGAATCAGTAAGTTTGCTTGTGTGTTAGGTTACATTGAGCTGTCCCGATGTACAAACTGCCTTCAAAGAAGACATTTCCCAAAGGAATTAACTGAGCTTTCAGGTTAAAAATGCCAGCAGCCTCGCCCATTTTATGAATGACTTAATAATGACACTTAAATCGACGAGAAGTTGTAATGGAATATGGCACAATGTCTTTTGTTTATATTGCTATCATTAAGCATTTTCCAGTGTAATATTATTCCTTATTAGGTTGCTGAAAGAAAAAGATGAAAAGCAGCAAATATATGATGACTACCAGAAGGCTCTTAAGAAACACAAGTCTAGGTATTGATGCACAGTGCTGAAGAGATTCAGCCATTTGTTATATACTGCATATCTCATTAACCAAGCTTGAGGGCAGTACTGGCAGAATATGGGCCCGAGGTCTTGACAAAGGTCCTGATTAAGCTTGGTTAAAGAGAGATTTATTACGCGACTGAAAATGTTTAGAAAAAATGCCACGGTCACGGACTGGAAAATAGCAAGCGATTCTGATTGGCAGCCGACTAGGCGTATAATCACGTATGATGTTAGAAAAACCAAAAGGAAAAGAGAGTTGATAGAAAAAGGAATAGTTTATGTTTAAAGCAAGTATCCTCAGAGACGCAAGCCATGAAAAAAAATCTTCAAGAGTGATCGTGCGGGATCTGTTGGGACAGTAGAGACCTTCAGATCGAGAGTTTCGAACTGCAAAACGCAAACATCTGCCAGCAGTTTAAAGTTAGGAGTTCGCCGTATGAACATAATCCGGGCTTAAGATTGGAGGAGTTGTTGGATTTCTTTACGCCACCTCTGTGGCACACATTATGTCGTGTTTCAGTTGGCCATCGAAAGAGTGCCACTTGGAATGATAAAAACTATGGAATGCTGTAGTTTGACAACAAAACAGGTACATCACAGCCGACGCCATGTTTGTTTACGAAGATGCTATGGATGCATGTAGTAATGTGATTGTTAGTTCTTTAAATCTCGTAAACGAATCAAACGGACCCCTCATCGAGGTCTTTAAGGAATCTAAATTTGGCGTTTAAACGTGGTGTTATGGTTTTAAGACTGGTGAAAAACTCTGCCCTAATTCACTCACCTCTAGACAGTGTCGTTACTTTTGAGGTTTGCAGTTTGCGGGAGGAAAACCGTCGATCTTAAGTTCCCTAATGCTTGTCCAATACTGAGGGAATATTGGACCGGCAAGGGAGCAATCTGCGATGTGGAAGTAATGGCTACCTGCATTTAACCATACACTGAGCTGCTTAAGTAGTATGTGTTCAGTTTCAATTTCATATTCCTCACTGAGTTTAAAGCTAATAAAATCAAGTAGCAAAAAATGGTCGGTTGGTTTTGCAGGTGATTGGTCCTGATTAGTAATTCTGGATAACGTTTGACAAATGGAACCCACTGTATGAATTGAGATTTAGAAATACCATCAATCTCTTTACATGTAGTCATGACGACCTGATTAACGAGCTTGCAGCCAAGGACCAGCAAATTCAGGAATACATGCAGAGGTGAGTTTGAGAAAGCCAGCTCATGGATGAATTAAATTAGTGTAGAAAAGGAAGTCAAGTAAAAAGAAAGAGAAATCGATAGATTGGGAGTGCTGACGAATTCCATAAAAAAAGGGAAAAAAATCTACGTCCGCAGAGTGTCACATGAGCCTGCTAATTTACTTGATATAATTAGTTTAGAGTTGATAATTCTTGAAAAGATTTAAAATTCCTTTTAGAAATCAACCAGAGGTCGCTTTGGTTATGCAGACTGCTTATTTAAATTTAAAATGGAATAAACTTACGTGATTTTAATAGGCACTGGAAAATGTGATTATATTAACTTGTACAAAGAATTATTAGTCTTTACCGAGAGTTTACTGACCGTATTCACCAGTCCCAAATTGACACTTGATCAGTAGGCTGGTTGAATTTTGGGTGAAGGTAATTCGGTTGTGGTCCATTGTCAGAGAGAACTGGGCAGAACCAAAAGATCCAGGTCGGCCTTTTACCTTCATCTTTTCAGAGTATAAAAGCTACCCGGAAAAATCAACAACCATGACATTCGTCGAGGTAAGCTTTTGATGTTTCCTCAAGAAATCACCGCATCGTGATTTTGGCCTCACAAGTTGTCTAAAATGGCCGAAATTTCGGGCAGCTTTATGTGAGCCGAAAAGATAACCACCAAAAGCTACTTGCGGCTCGCGGCTTCACATGTCAAGCTCGTGCGCTCACGACCGCTTACACGGGGCTAGCACCAAGGAGTGCAAAACCGCTGATCGATCTTTAATAGTTTTAATCGTTTTTCGATTAGTATAGGAAATTGGTGTGTCAAAGATCATGTTATTAGAAATGGTCAGGAATTGAACGCGTGAACAGATCTTATATTTCAGCTTCACTACGCAACAGACAAAGCACATAATGAACCATTTAATTTGGTTTATTTTGCATGTCTTGGGCGAGCACCAGAGTACAGTAAATAAGTAATCAAATATGTCTTGGCCGAGCACCAGAGTACGGTAAATAAGTAATCAAATATGTCTTGGCCGAGCACCAGAGTACGGTAAATAAGTAATCAAATATGTCTTGGCCGAGCACCAGAGTACGGTAAATAAGTAATCAAATATGTCTTGGCCGAGCACCAGAGTACGGTAAATAAGTAATCAAATATGTCTTGGCCGAGCACCAGAGTACAGTAAATAAGTATATAAAGGTCATATAAAGCTAAACACCGTCTTCTAAATTCTTCCAATAACAGCTCGAAAACTAATGAGAGCTGGGCAACCACTAACAATGCATCGTGGTTAGACGGGGACCAGAAAAAACCTGCCGAAAACAAAAAACCCCGTAGGGAAAAAAAAATGACAGGAAATTTGGGTAGGAACCAGGCCCAAGCTCTGCAGCCCATCCTACGAGGCGAAACAACAACAACAAAAAATTATAGTGAGTGATGTCGGCTTAGAATGATTGCCCACGTGCAATTACAAGCTTTTAAAATACTCACACGCCATTACCCATGATGAAACTACATTAAAGGACCCAGGCCCACGGCCTGCTGCTCCTGAGCCGCAGAAATATTTAATTTCAGGCTAATTCGTAGCGACTCAATCGACAGAAATTTCATTTGTTAGCAATATTTCAATATTTCCTCTTGCTCTCAACATATAGTTAAACACCTCGTTAAAACCGGCTTTATGTGGCATTTCCAAAGAGCATCGGTTTCTAGCTGTATGTGTAGAGAAGCAATCAGACTGACTGAAGTTTATTTAAGTTAGTTTCTGATTTTTGCTATCTGAAAGAAGTAGCCAAATATTTTTATGCTTTTGTCCACTTGAGGTGACAACTCTCCCTTCAGCCACGATGATGGATTTTAAACCTTCCGTTTTTTTATAATTATTTGCAGTGCCACTCTTTTTTGGCCGCGCTTCAGTGAATGATAGTCGACTTAACTCTCGGGATTCACTTAGTCGTTCTCCTTTGACCAGGGCTTTGAGCTGTGCATTCATTCAGATTAAGGAACGAACACTGATACTAACTTTGAGCTGCTGCTATTCTTTTCTCTTGCTCTCTAATTTTATATTTGCGAGTGTCGTAATAATGAAAATCATTTTCTTGATTACTGAACTGTGAAAGAGACACAATGGTGCACTTGACTTTATCTGTTTTAAGTTTGTCAAAGATGAAAGAAGAGCTTAGCAATGCCCACAAGAATGTGGATTTCTACAAATCCAGGTATGACATTTTTGATAGCGTTTAGATTATATCATTTTTATGATAAACAGTACTAGTGATTACCCATGCAGTGTATTATATTCCTAACAATCTATCTCAACGCTTACGAACACATTAAACAATCTCTTGACACGAAACGGCTGCACTGCAGTCCAGTAGTTTTGATCTCGTATTTACTTCGTAGAAATAGTTAGAGGTAAATATAAAACAATAAATACACTTAAAGTCAAGGATTAATAAATGAGATGCCCGATCCTGATGCTTTTTTTGTTTATTAAGATTAGTAAATATGAAGACATAGATGATCATCGCAGCTTAAGCAGCTGTGAAATTAAATAACCACAAACGGTAATCTTTTGTTAGCTGTCTGTGGCCTCGGTGCAAGTAGCTCTTCCCGGTCTAATACCGGAGCCCTATGTATTTGGTCCCGAACAAATTTTTTTGATAACCTCCATTTACTAAATACTTTCTATGATCAGCTGCCCTGTGCTCAAACGCAGTAGACGCTCCAGTCTATCCATAAATAGGTTTTCATAAGCTGGCGCCATTTTCGTTCCAATAGCTGTTCCTGAAATCTGAAGGTAATGCTTTCCATTAAATTCAAAGTTGTTGTTTTTCAGCCCTAGTTCAGCCAAGTTCACAATCACATCCGTCGGTAGTTTTAGGTCACTTCGGGTATGGAGAGCCTCCCTAATTGCTTCAAGCCCCTCGTCATGGGGTACGTGATGTTACAGGACCAAAAAGTCATTAACAATATCTATTTTAACAATTATTAACTCGATAGACATTCGATGAAAATCAGTAAGTAATAATCACCGAACTGATATCTAACTACCTTTCTTAAAGGCTGGCCTCGGTTAGTGAAAAGCGAGTAAAACAAGACCAGAGGTTAGTCGAGGACACTCTTAGCTTGAACAGGCAGTCTGAACTGGAAACAGACTTTTTGAGGTTTTTCGATGAGGAGAGGATGGATGTGTGCGACAAAATGCAGTCCATATATCACAACACAGAGGACCACTTTGTCTTCATTTATTATCCACGACTAGCCTGTATCATATTCGAGGTCAGTAATTAAACCGCTGTTGATAAATAGACGCTTACAGGATCTTAAATAGACGCTTACAGGACCTGTGCATCCTTATGTATAAAGTAAAGCATAAACTGTGCCCTGCATATATAAGTAACATAGTTACAATCTGAGGCAGGCAGATTTCTCTATACCCAGGTATGAAACAGTCACCTACGGCAAGCATTCTATTAGATATCTAGGGCCTAGGCTATGGACAAAACTACCCAAGAGTATCAGGGACGTCACAACCCTAATGTCGTTTAAAGGCAAGATCCGCCAACTCAATATAAGTGAACTTTTAGATGATGGCTGCGCAGGCTGTAGCCTCTGCTCTTCTTGACATATAGTGATAAGAACTTAAATTACCATATTACTAAAGCCTTAAGATACATAACTCATTATTAAACCTATTGAAAGTCAATGCTTAAAAATTCGTCAAGGGCAAAAAAAACGTCCTTTAATGGCGTTCTTAAAAATATTAAATGACTCCATGTTTGATAAACTTCCTGGAAGGTCATTCCAGAGCTGAGCAACCCTATATGAGAAAGACCGCTGACCTGCTGCCGATCTAAAAAAAATGGTATATTAAGCTTATCGTTATTCCTAGTACTTTTTGTATGCATCTGGCTTCTTGTCGTGAACTTATTACACAAGGAAAGTGGGGCGAATCCCTTTACACATTTAAAAGCCATTAAATCGTCTCTAACCTCCAGTTGTTTAGCCACTAGGAACCAGTGAAGTTATTTAGTATCGGCGTAATGTGATCATACTTGCTTGTGTCAGTCACGATCCGTGCAGCATAGTTCTGAACTTTTTGAAGCCTAGCAATGTTCTTTTTTGTTGTACTAGCTCACATGGACGAACAGTAGAAAAGCTTGCTGAAAACTACTGAATTTATGATGGTTATAAGCGTAGACCTATCAAACAAATGTTTCACAAGATTGATTTGACACAGGCTACGTACCTATACACTTAGATGCAGCTTCGGTCACATGTTCGTCAAAACTAAGACGAATTTGGGGGTTACGGTAGATACCTTGTTATATATCTTTGGTACGCTTCGGTGGCATTTTTTCGACTACTGGCTCGCCGTCCCTTACATACATGCCCCTTATCTATGGCCGTCCTTACATGCATGTATCAGCCACAAGACCCTGCGAATGATATTAACATACACACGTTCCTTCCTATTGACACAGACAGCTTACGAGCAAGTAAAAGAGGCAAAGGAAGTTGCGACAGACGAGTTCAAAGAGTTAATAAAAGTGATGATTAACTTCGCTCCATTTATGGGAAAAGAATATTCTAAAGCAAGAAAGATAAGACAAGAAAGCTTAATGGAATCATTCAATATGGTAATTGCTTCCTCGTCTTTATTATTTTTAGGTCAATAAGTCTGCAATAAGTTGCCTGTCCATTGTAATGTGCTTTGTCGCAAATAAACATAACAACTTAGTCTCTGAAAATGTCTGGCGGTAAACAGCATTTTCCAGAATTTCTGGAAAAGAGGACACTCTTGTGAGGAATGCCCAAATTTTAAAAAAAAACTTCCTTACGTTGAGTGTCCGCGCGTTTTAATCTATTTGATTTAGTTTCTAGAGCGTCTGTTACTTTTGACTGAATGGCTCACATTTTATTTCGAACATTTGGCAGCAAACATTGGATTTTCCGCACATTTTCCAGGTAATTTCGATTAACTCCATTTTCAATTTAAGTTCGGAAACCGCGTAAGGTTTGTTTGGTTTTTATTCTGTTCAGTACTCTGAAAATGTGGCTTTTAAATTTGCAAACCCGATTCTGAGACTACCCGTTTCTTTATGCGTTTCAGCATTTGATTTGTTTCTTTCAACGCTTTTGTTATGAAAAATCGCAAATTTTATACTTACTATTGCCTCGAAATCATTAGGTATTCTAAAGGATCGCAATTTTTTTTGCAGTTACCGATAACTGTAACTATATTCAATAAAGACGTTCATGATATTACGAAAGGTCTGGAGACAGGTTTTAATTAAAAAAAAGTTGAATGAAAAAATATTCAATAAAATGTGTGGGCAGTTATACAAAATTGTTATAAAAGCAATTTTTTAAAATCACCTCTTATTGAGTGCCAGCGTCTGTCTCTCACTCGCCAAGTTCTTCAATAACTTCAATAAGAAAAAAATCGTATTATACAATCACTAATAATAATAATAATAATAATAATAATAATAATAATAATAATAATAATAATAATAATAATAATAATATAACAAAAACTTTATTAAAACTTCACAATAAATCACTTACAAGTTAAAAAAGGCTAAAAGAACATTTGAGCAACTATCATTATCATTCTCGTTTTCCATAAACATGTATATTGATATAAATAAAAAAAACTCAATTATTAAAAATTGCTAAAGAAAAAGCTAAATAAAAAATCTTAATCTAACATTATTGAATACATTTGTAGACTAGCTACAGCGAGAGTGAAGTCTTTTGAGACCTGATTTGAAAGAATAACTAGAACCTCTGACGCATCTGTGTACAGTTCTTAATAAAGCAAATGAAAGCTGTATGAAACATTCCTAAAGAAAAGGCTGAATCAAAAATCTAAGCCTAAAATTATAAGTACAGTTGTAAACCAGCTACCGCGAGAGTGAAGTCTTCTGAGACCTCACGTGATTTGAAAGGATATCTAGAACCTCTGACGCATCTGTGTACAGTTCTTAATATAGCAAACGAAAGCTGTATTCGAAGCCAGGAAATAACGCTGGCGTAGGGTTCATCATAATAATAATAATAATAATGATGATGATGATGATGATGATGATGATGATAATAATAATAATAATAATAAAAACGTTCTTAGTGCGCATTTAAAAATCTCAATGCGCTTACAATAAATAACAACAATAATAGCAATAACAATATCAATAATAACAATAAAAATTAAAACAATTAAACTACAAAGGTATCATTGTCATTATCATTCGATGTATTTTTCCCTTCTATTTCATTGGCCGAAAGGCCACGACGTAACCTGCAATTTAACTGCCTACAATAATGGTGCTCATGCGTAGTACCGTCTTAATGTGTGCTGCAAATAATATTCTGCTCTTGCGTATAACCACGCTCTCGTGTGAAAAATGGTAGATCGCTTCCCTGAGCTGTCAGAGAGTGATTTAAATATGCAAACAAACTTGCTGATCGAATGATAAAACAATTATTGAGCTCGGTTATTGCAAAATATTGTGAGATTTGTCAGTGTCTTGCAGATCAATTATTTGCCTCAGCCCTCGCCTTTGGCAAATGATTGATCTTCACGCCACTGACAAATGACGATATTTTGCGAAATCTCGCCCTATAATTGTTAATTTTAAGACGCAGAACTGTAGTAAACCGCGGTACAGTAAAGCGGTAAGCGGGTTTAGAGGTTTCTAGTCGTTCTAGGTTGCAAGTCAATTGCTGTCAAAGAAAATTGTCTGTACATGCATAAATAAAATTTCACAAGCAGGTAAATTTGTGTCGGTTTAATTTCAGTTGTTTGCTTACCACTACAGCAAAATTTGTATAGGTAATCGAATGATTTTTCAAAGACTACAAAAAATTGCACGAGCCCGTAGGGCGAGTGCAATTTGTAGTCTTTGAAAAATTTACGAGTGCTTATTTATTCCAAATTGCACGAGAAAAATCATTTGATTACTTGTTAATAATTATATACATGCAAACATTTGAGTCTGGCTCATTTTCCTCGGTTGTTGTCAGACTTCTTGCCTTGTTCGGCCGCTTGCCTTTGCCTTGTTGTCGCAGTAGTCTGGCTTTTCCCCTCAAGAACTTGCTTCGAGCTTTTAAACTCTCTGTCGCGAATGATAGAGTGTTTGTACTCTTTATCTGCTAGGTATCGGTCGATAGCAGTAACCATCACACGAAGGCTATCAGGTTCGTAATCATCCCCGTCTTTCTTACGAACTGTTGCGTAAAACTGCTCGAGGATTTTGTTCAGGGCCGTACTTTTCAATGCTTTCGTCATAACCCTTTTGAGAAGCTCAAGACTTCCAGACTTTTACCCAGTTATTTGTGCTTTGTAAGGTGTTTTTGTTCACAGCATTCTCCTTCAAATTCTGTATTAAAATATTGTCACTTTCCCCCGAGCTGCCCGCCATTTTGTTTTGTTGGGCTTTCGCGACTTTCCTGTCAATCAATTTAATTTCAACTTTTTCTACTCAATTTCAACCTTTTGCACACAATTTCAATTTTCGGCAATTTCAATTTTCTCAGCCAATCAGCATGAAGAAATTTTTGCATGTATATAAACAGAGAACAATAAAGGAAATACGGCGTCTCGGGTCTATGGGCTGATTGTTCCCTTGGAAATATTTCGTTTTACAAAACTGCGTATAAACCTTCGATCTTCGTGCTGATGAGCACGCCTACACAACTGCAAGTTTCAAATGAAAGTTTAGTCGGCGCGATTTCGCAAAGGCATTAAGTTTTGTAATACAAATAAGAACAATTAGGAATAGCTTGTTTTGAAAAAAATTTACATGTAATTAAAATTGTACTATGAGATGATAGTTGATTCGGCCCTCATAGAAATTTCAACGTTGTAATCTAATTGTTAAATAGGCGATTTGCATTATGGCGTCATTTGACTACAACTACCAGAATCCTTCACCTCAGGGCAATTGTTATTTAAAGACCACTGAGGCTTAAATAATAAAGAAAAAACAAAAGGAATTCTGGTAGTTGTCTCAAGCTGCAAATAATTCTGGATATTTCCTATCAGTCACGCACGGTCACCTTTGGTTTCGATTGATAAGAATCCCTTCAATTAATTTATCTGAATATCCCGAGAACCTCCTTCAATAATTGTTTGTTATTATTTTACTATTTTCTTTAACCAGGAGCAATTTGAGTATTTGAAAGTTCCGCTAACCCTCAGGACACAGAGTGATGGAACAGAATGCTCAAATGATGTTATCTACGGAATGATGCTTTCCTTGAAAGAAGCTGCGCACACCTGCAACCTAGATTGCCTAATGGAAGTATGTGTGAACCAGACTTTTTTTAAAGCTATAATCATTGGTAAGAAATTATTCATTCCTATTTTCCACTGTTCTAAATGTATATATATTTTTTAGAGTGTTTTAACAGTGGCATACGAGAAGTGGAAAAAGTGGTGCCTTCAGGATAAGTCCTGCCTTTTCACTCCAGCTTGGCATTTCATGCAAGATCTTGACAAGTACATCAAGGCTTGCATCCGTCTCACTTGGCGAATGGTCACTCAGGTCCCACCTATGAAGCTCGAGTTCCACTCTTCCAGGTTCAGCAAAGATATTCACAAGAAAATGGGATATCATGACAGTGTGGAGAGACGCCCAAGAAACAATCAACCTGCCCACCAGGACCAAGGTGAGGAAATTGCGTGCTACCTGTGGCCTGGCCTTCAAGATGGCGGAGGGAGACTGATTAGGGCAGGAGAGGTGATTTGTAAGGTTAAAGAAACGTGAGGTGATGTTCGATTTAAAGTGAAGCATATGCAGTTCATTAATTCTATAACTTCTTAACGCCACATAGTTTTTGTAACTTGCTAGGTTCTGACGGACTGCGAGACCTTTGTTACGCTATTAAATCAGACGTTTGTTTTGTCACTAAAACATTTGTCTCTAAATATTATTAATTGTGATATTTAGATTCGAGCTCATAATATGTTAAATAAAACTATGGCCATGTGAAGCTAATGCAATATACTTGTGAAATGTGTTTAAGAGCAAATGTCCACAAAAATCAAAGATAGTCTGGTAAGGCTGGAAAAATGGAATTTGGTCCACTGTTCCAAATAAGTAGGCCTTAGTAAAAGTAATTCTTCAAATATTTTGGTTTTTCCGAGAAAAACGACAATATCGATTCCACGTCCAGACATCAATGTAACGAGTTCTAAACTGGGCTGAAAATCGACCATTTCGTAACATTTGAGCACAGAAAGTTGTAATACAACCAGGTTATTGCAGAACTATTCCTTGTCTAAAAAGAACAATTTCAAGAGTATTGGATTAATCTAAGTTATTTGGTGGCAAACAAAACCGAAGAAACGAAAAAGAAATTTGAACAATTACGAACTTTACTCTGATTGGATATTACCTCCACTTTGTAAATAGTTCACCCCTGAACTGAAAACAACGTTTCGTTTCCTCAGAAACGAAACAAAAAGCACATGTTCAATGATATTGGATTAATCTAATGATTTGGCGGTAAACAAGACCAGAGTGCTCTCCAACGTTGAGTTAGTCGGTCGGCGAAAAGAATTGTCATTTTGACCATGTGTCATGAATCTCGGAATTCCAAAAGATTTTAGGTTCTGGCTATACTAGGATAGTTCTTTCAATACATGTTAAATTTAGTTTGGGCAAATGTTTAGGCACTAGCTCGTCAGAAAATTATTTAAATCATACAAAAAATAATCGAAATCGCACCAGCAGTCGAGTGCGTGACCAAAAGTATTACCACTATATTTGTAGTCTAATCACTTCAATTCGAAATATCACAGGAGAATCAGCACCACTTGAGCACAAAGCAACATAAAGTAAATTTATTCACCCCACCAGGGGAATAAATGATTTTATGCTGCTTGTTAGTGCCAGTCTCCTAGCAAGTGGTTGGGGGTCATCCGGGACTTAGATAATCAAATACTTAAGTGTATGAGGCCAGGTTACTGTCCTCTTTTCCACAACTCGAGCTCTCCGAGCAGTTCGCCATTTCCCACCCTCCCACCCTCAGTATAGACAGCGGTTACTTCAAACATTTGTGCATGGCGGGTACTCCCCCACCTTTGCTGGGAAACATTTCTATTGTTCTAGGTTTTTCCGGAGGTAAAAGTTAATGGTTATGAAAATAAACGACCACGTCGGTGGCCAAAAATGGCAGATCATGTCTTGTCTATTCTTCCCAGCAAACCTTGCACAGCCACTGCATAGTGTAAATTAATTTTAAGATTTTATAGTAACGAAGAACATAAATATGTTCACCTTAGCTCGGTTATCATGTCTTGAATTTCAAACAACACTTCTATCCTGCCATTTCAACGGTGATCCATTAGGTTTACACGACCAGTAAGGATCCATGTGCTGAATTTGACCCCCCCCTAATCGCTCAATATTATCAAGTTCTTAGGCAAATGTACCTACGTTTTCCGTTGTGTTGTCCGACATATTCATTCAACCTGCTTTCAGATAGAAATCGCCAGTAATTATCAATAACAATTAAGCCGCATCTTAGATCGCTGCGCGTTTCTTTAATATTTGCATATTGTCCCGCAAAGGTCTTTGCATACTGGGTTGGGTTGGGGTGGGGTGGGGTGGTAATTATTGCCGAAAAAAATATGCGTTAGAATTTGTCCAACATTTCGGTGTTAGTTCCGATCACGACCCACTCTTTTCTTAGGTAAAACGAGTAAATGCTACACACTAATCAGATTCTGCTGGCTTAAAATTCACACAAATGAAATTAAGTCTGTTAAAAGCTCTGGATGTATAGTGACTGTGATCTGATAGCTTGAAAATTGCTGAAATACAAAAGGCTGCAACAAAAGACAACAGATCATACAAATGAAGCATTAATCTTGAAACAGTTGTGCTTTAAAAGTTGATGGTGTTGATTCCCCAGTTAATTTTATTTTTCCACGAGGCACCCTCCTATCCTCTTTCTTTTTTCCTGAAATCACGACCCTCACCCCCATGTACAAAAATTTTGTAACGCACGCAAGCTACAGAATACACTACAGGCAGCCCAAGCTCTCTCTGCAAAGGTCAACCTTTGGCCTTGAATTCTATGGTGGGTACATTTTAGCCTGAGATTTTTGACTTCGTTCGGCAGCCTGTCCCGTCTGAAGTGTTTCGCTTTGTCCTCTCTTTATGATGGGAAAACCGGGATTCAAAAAAGTCGTTAAATCAAGTTAAATCGGTAAAATAACCGCACCAAGAGCAAACAACAGATGTATGGAATAATCCATTTTTATTGAGAATTTTCACTTTTTTAAAACTACTTCCATGGATGTCTTGTTGAAAATCCCATATAAACCCTTAAAATTCGATGCCATATGGGGTTGCTTGTGTGATTCAGCTTGGGTTGCCTGTGATTACACATCTTCAGTCAACATGGAGGACTTTCAAACGCCTTCAAAATGGAAACCCGAAAGTCTCATATTGAAAAACCTTTAGCGGTTACAAATAGCACAGGCTGATGGTACATACAATGAATGATACATATCTGGGACTTGGCAGTAATTGTTTTTCAAGTCGGATGTGAGCACTGTCGAGAGATGTGTTGCGATGAAAGCCAAATGAAAAGTTTGAATAGGAAAACAGACAAAACCCCCTTCATACAATTTCAATTGTTTTTTTCTACAAACCCGTCTGTTTACAGATAAATTTTCACGGACGACTACTATCCATCCGGGTACTCTCCGCGGACGGGCACTATGGGCTGTTATATTTCACCACTGAATTTTGTCCGATTCTTATTGGTCTCGATCTCTATCTGATGGTTGACTCGGGCTGCGCCCTCGTCAACTATCACGCGATAGAAATCTCGAGCTCATAATCTAATTGTTAAATAACTAGAACCACTACGTGGAACTTACCGGGGCCCAGTGGGACACGGGATTGCATAAATATAGTTAATCTCTCCCCCCCCCCCTCACCCCGCTTCTGTGGAGGCTAATACTGACGAAATTCACAATCAGAGACAAAAAATTCTTAAAGTCCATTCATTGTTATTATTCCGCCATATTTTAAATACCAAATCGTGGCTCAAATGCTGCTTTAGCCTGTTAAATTCGCGAATGTGACCGGGCATTGAGGCAAAACTTAAGAAAACCTCCGCATATTTACATTTTCGCTAATAATTTTTAACCGGAACGACTGACCTCCAAAGGGAAAACAATGATAATTCATTATGCGGATTGTTCGGCGACCTGCAAACAATGCTACTCTATTGTATTTATCAATGTTTTCACCCGAAGAAAGAAAAGGAAAAAAAGGACACAAAGACAAGACAGCTTCTTGAGGCCGGTCAATTTCTGTTTGTATTCAGATTATATAACAGGATTTTTCACAAAAATACCAAATAGCTAAGGTTTTTGCGACATTCGGAAGTATTCGCTAACACCACCAGATAATATTTTTCATTGTGAAGTCTTCACCGGATCTGGGAATTATCATTCAAACGTAGAATTTATCACGCATGCATTGATAGCACACAGCTAGTGAACACAGCCTTTCCTTTGCTAATCAATTTTACGATGGAAGGTTCACTCAATGTAGATAGCTTTGACAAGTCGCTCTTATTGACCCTTATTCTCGATAAGTTTCACGATGGAAGGTTCACTCTTAAGAAATCGCTCGTAAATTTGTCTCTCCAAATATTCACTCTTAAATTTTCGCTCATAAACTAATGCATCGTTAAGGTTGGGGAACGTGTCGTTCCCCGAAAGCTATAATCTACTGTCCTCCATGCCTCGTGCTTTTCAAAATGGCGGATAAGGAGTAACGAGCCAGCGATATACCTCGAGTCAGCGGTATATCCCTCTCAATGTAACGTTGAAAAAAAACGGGAAAAAACCGTCTGCATTTTATGACCGGTGCCAGCCTTCGGCTGAGCCCCGGTAAAAAGCTAAGCGTCAACATGCTTCGCTTGATATGCAATTTTGATCTAGATGTTTGCAGCATCCCAAGATCGCGTAAATTGCCGTACATAGAGTTGATAACTAGTCTTGTGCAGACATGTAGTTGTGCTCCATCACAGCACTGAACGGCATTAGCAGCTCAGGCTCATAAATAATGGTGCCTACTAAATACAAATGTGTTTGCGCCAGATTAGGAAAACCTGTCATAAAAAAGAGGTCTAAGCCAGGGTTCACAAAGAAAACTGGAGGTAGCCATTAATTTTTCCGAGATAATTAGCCTTGAATCTCGAAGAAAACTGCGACGTAAGCATTTTTCTGGAAAAACATGGAAAAGATATTTCTTCACAGATTTTTCTAAAGTTTGCCTTTACATACAAAAAATTAAACACATTTATAAACCTCTTTAGACTATATGGTAAATGCTAACATAAAAACCACTGATGGTACGTTTTTAATAACAAAATCGTCGCAACAGCGCTTTTAGCGTCCCTGACAGCTCTCCTCTGGCTTAGCTAATATACAGTCTACGTAGCTTTTCCTCACAGCCAAAAACTAATCACGTGTCGAATAGACTACTTCCATTTCATAAAATAAAATGTAGCTGTGATCGCCCGTTTCCAAAAGTTAAATGAGTTGTTTTCATCCTTTCGATAGGGACGAACTGGTCTGCCTCCTGTCAGTTGGGATTTTTAACTAATTTACGTTCATTTGAAATATTTGTTTCCTTTGTTTCAGTGGCATGCCTGCAAACTAGCTAATGCTTAGTGCTAAGCTAAGTGCATGTCCACTATAAATCAGATTTTTTTTTTCGAAAACTTTGTCGGTGCCTGTTACATTTTTTTCCTGTCACCTCCCTAGCACCTGTTTGCGTGCGCATTATGCAGTTGGATTTCAGTATGATTTCTTTTAATTTACGGATACAATAACAGTTAGTTTTTCAGCTGGAACCTGTTAACACGGTTAATTAGTGGTTAGCGATAGCCGGGGCTGCTTTTCTGGTGTTCCTGGTTTTAGCACAGGTTCGTAATAAATTTTGGTGCGAAATTTGGTTCGGTCGCAATAGGAATTTTTTTAGGTCTTGTGCTTGGTAGTGTACTGAGTAATTACGTCAATTCCAACCCAAGCGGGCACCTGGCGTTTAAGGTGGCTCGTACCAGTTTTCAGGATTTTGACGGCTCGTAACTTTGTAAGAATAGAACAAAAAGGCAGACCAGGGTCACTGTAATATTTTTGTAAATTTGGATTATATAATTTATACTTTACCTAAAATAGCTGTTATTTTGTTGTCAGCAGTTACCATGGCAACGTTCCAAAAGGATTTTCCAGACCTGATTTTTCGCTTATGTCACTAATAACTACAAAATTAACCCGGTGACCCCAAGTTTTTTTTAAGCCATAGCTTTTGGCATCTGAAAAGGCAAATGCACAACAATTTAAAAAAAAAAATTACGGAGCCGATTTCTTGCAAACTTGGAAAAACGGCAATTTGCAAATTTCCTTCCGTAGAATTATTTTAGTTTTTTTCTGACGTTTGCTCTCAATGATAACATTATATTAAAACAATAAAAAGGAGGGGTCACCGGGCTTGTTTTCATGCAAAAGCCTTCGCGAGTTCCGTTATTCCCACGCGCGTAGACTCGCATTCAAAAATCCAGACTTTATAAGATCAGCAGTTCCTCATGAGCTGTTTTGACTACCGCTGACTGCTTCGTGTGCCCGCGCGGGCGAGCGGGCTCCGAACAGGCGTTTTGTTTTGTTTGCTGTCGTTTGCTGCTAAAACATCATTTACAGATGCAGTTGTCGTTAAAGACAACCTCCTGGGCTTGCTCTGTAGGAGTTTTACACAAATTCTGGGTAGATTTGCTATGTTTTACGTGTCCTTAATACGTTCTCGGTGGCTGCACGATCGATCGAGTTTCCTTTGAAAGTTGGGAAACATTAGATTCCCGAAACAATTTTTGTTAAATACACAGAATTGACTTAAGTTGTTCCAGCAGGTAAAGTCTGCTTTATATGCGAATTTCATTATTCAACAGTACAAAAGTGACCTTGGGCAAAAAAAAGCCGCGCGCCGCCATATTTGTTTTGGTCTTTCGAGTTTTAAATCTCGCGCCTCTATCGTTCGTGTTTTTCACGCGTGACGCACGGTGGTAATCTACTCCCCGCGCGAGAAAACTGGTACGAGCCACCTTAAACCGTCCTTTACTGCCCTTCAGTAATTTTCTGAGCATTTCCTTATCTGATGCAAAAGTGGAACGCCTAAGAAAATATAAGGAGGTTCAATAAAACGCCGAATAAAGGGGGTAAGTTTCTAAAGAAACTGTGGTGCTGCGTCGGTGGGGAGTATTACAAGATAATTTGGTTTTATCAACTGAGTTGATAATGTGAATTGGCCACCGCAAAGAGATTCGAAAGGTGGCGTTTCGAACGTTAGCCCTTCGTCTGAGTGAAGGGCTAACGCTCGAAACGTCAGCTTTCGAATCTCTTTACGGTGGCCAATTCACATCAGAAAACCAAATTATCAATAAAACGCGGCTTACCATTACTTCTAGTGCACTCTTTGTCAGTCTGTTGCCTTTCACAACAATTGATGGGCCGGGACAGCGAAAGACACAAGTACAATGCTGAACAAAAAAACATGTAAGAGCCTTTTTATTAGAATTTTATCCGTATTTTATTTGTAGTAATGAAAACTCTTGTCAAAAACTAATGGCCGCGGGCCAGTCCAGCTGTAAAATGTAATTAAATTAAGAAATGAATAATAAAAAAGGAATGGCTGTCAAGGAGCTTAGGATAGTTGTTTACATATATAGTGTGGGATGTTACGCCTCAATCTCTTTGCAAAGGGTGTCATCTAAGAAATAATTCGTGTTAAACAGTAGAGAATTCGGGACATATTTTAAAATTATCTGTTTATTTCCTAAGCCTCGTTCTTATCTAACTATTCAGGGTAACGAGTGTGGGCTTAAAAATTACTAACTAGGAGGCGCGTTACCTAACCTCGAACCCCTAAAATCGGATACCAAACGTTTATATACCACTGTGTTATAAGTACTAAAAGTCCAGAATAAATGCCTAAATCAGTTGGCAAACTCGGGGGGTATCTGTGTATCCCACACTCTTCTAATTTTTGGCCTATATATCCTGTATCCTGTAATTTTGCTTTAAAGATATCCTACTCAATTTGTGTCCCTGCAAACCCCTAATAGGGCCTCATTGATGAACTGATCAACCTGATCAAGAGCCTGATACTGTTTATCAGTTTTTTTCCTTTTTTTAATACAATACACCCCCTCTCCACAAAAAATGACCTACAAAATGACTCAAACTTCCAAGGATTAGCTCATATTCAAATTATTCCAGGAAAGCCAGTTACTAGTTTAGTCGCTGAAATGCGTAAAATGACTTTAAAGCCACTCACCCTACTTCTACCCGTTGGAATGTGCACTTGTTATGTGTAACGCAATCTGTGGAATAATGGCGGATGCTCAATACATCGAAACAGAACTGAACTTAAACGAGTTCTTGATTAGAATCCTCGATTAACAGGAGGATTATAAAGGCTGCCAACAGAATTCTGGGTCAGTTTCGATTGTTAAACGTCTTGTAAACGGCGGCTTATGAGGCGAAAGACAAGATGTCATGACACGGGATTCGGAGTGTTGAAATCTGCTTACAGCGCTGTAACCGTTGTGATGTCTCAGAGTGATTTCGTACACTAATCATCGAAATTGCGGCTGATAACATAACATGAGGTATTGTGGAACATCCAGTTGTCGACATGACGCGAGGTAAGGGGAATATATCGTTATTTTCTTTGTGCATTGTTATTTTCACGTTGTTGAGCTAATCAGGACGGCGTTGTTTGTTGACTGCAAAAGCACAGTTAAACTTCTTCTTCTACCATTTTACAGTGTTAACTGCCCCAAAATTTTATTGCATATTTTTACAGGTTAGACATTGCTCTTTAAGTGGAGTGTAATTTTGAGATCTCAAGTGATGTTCTTTTGGCGATATTTTTCGCCTTTTTTATGGCGCTTCATGAGTAGTTCGAAAAGGAAGAAATTTAAAATTCTGTTAAAAAAACAGATGATGACCAAATTCCCAAAACAGCTTTTCAACCTAATAAGAAACACTTGCTTGTTTCGAATAAAGGGTTTTTATCCGGATTTATATCATTTTATTTGTACGGCAAATTGTTAAAATGTGCCTTAGAATGGCACACAAAGTCCTGCGTCTATTACTCCTGAAATCAACATTTAAGTAACGCCTTCAGAAGACCAATGTGCAAATCCTTATTTACTACACAAGAAATCAAGATACGCCGTGGCAGTGTTCCCGCTGGTTCTGTCGATTGCGGTTACTTTGATCTCCGTGCCACCAAAAGCCATACATACATCCATCTTTCGGTCGGTTCCCCTCGAGACATCAGGTGACTCCACGATCACCGTCCCCATAGAAGGACCAACTGCAGAGTCTGTTGTGTACTTTGCTCTTGGATCAGAGGAGTTGTAAAATTTGAAAGAGACTCTTGTTTGGCTTTTATCTATTGGGCTGTAATTTGGGAATGTTTTGCTTTCCCCAACTTTTATGATGTCATTTTCTTTCACAAGGACGTCAAGGCAATCTTTACAGAAAGCAACACCATCAACCTCTTCTCTTTTTTCCATAGGATGAACACTGGAATTAAACCGGTTGTATACACCAAGAAAATAAGTTGTGGACATAATTCTGGAATCGACTGTGTTAGGCTTTTGACCAAACATCACCGCTCCTTGCATAACTGCAATACTTGCGTCATTTGGAACTAAAATTCTACACCTGTTGAATTGAAAGTAAACTAAAGTAAAGTGAAGTCAATGATCGAAACGGAATGCCATAAAGAGAAATACACTGTCGAGAGCAGGAAGAAAGAAAACACTTAGAACTAACTAAAACCTGAATGGATAGTCTAGAAAGGTTTTTGATTTTGAGGATTGATTCCTTTCACCTGCATTTTTCAAAGTTTTACAAACGACTCGGGCAACATAAAGATAGAATATGAGTACGTCATTTGTAAGCTTTTCTCACCTTCTGCTAAAGTGTTTCTTGATCGCCTCTTGAAGTATAGCTGACTCGGCAAAACCTCCCACGAGGAAGAAGAATTGCAGTCCTTGAAATACAGGATGCTGAAGTAGGTTGTTGAGGTGGTTTACGATTCCATTCAAAACTGGCTGAAATAGCTTTCGCATGGCGGCAGGCCCCAAACAAAAGTATTCATTTCTGATGAATTGGACGTCATCAGTTGTACAGGAGCTTGCGAATCTTCTGGCAAGGTCAGGTTCACGATTTTCTGAGACCAATGTTGCGAAGGCACGGGGAATGCGGATCCTCGTTGTTTCACCTTCAAAAGCTCGGCGTCCTCTTTTTTTCATTTCAAATTCGTTCATTATTTCTAGCCATTCTGCTGGATAGTTATTACGGAAAGTCCGCACTAAAGCGATCGATTCCAAAGAACCTCTCAAGCAGGGACACAAATTCCTCGTCAACCTTTGTTCCACCGTATGGTCCTCCGGTCAATTTATGAATTTCCTTAATATTCCCATTTGACAATATCTCATGAGCTGTCACGTCGAGAGTTCCACCTTTTGGAAAAGAATGCTAGCTGTTAAAATGTAGCAGTCTTTTTACCATACGAGTAAAGTTACAGTTTTGGCCGACGATCCGGCGGACACGATTCCAAGGAATTTCGTCTATCCAAGAGACTCGTGCTGATTTGTGTACAATAAAGCGACTAAGGGCCTCTTCATATGAGCCCGGTCAACCGGGCTGGCTCGGTTACCGGGACGAATTTGTTGTCTGTTCATATGGGAAATTTCAGCCCGGTCGACCGGGATGAAATTCAAGAAACAAAACCAAAATAGTGAAACATAAACTTGTATCATTCACGATTGTCGTAGCTTTGTGGACTCTTGTAACTTTACTAATAAAGCTAATATGCATACTTTTGAAGTGGAAATACATAGACTGCAAAAAGTATGCCGTTTTGGCCGCTAGGATGCGAAAGCGAAGCTATTTTGTCAAAAAAGTTTCGTCCCGGTCACCCGGGCTGGAGTGTTCATATGGGAAAATTTTCATCCCGGTTACCGAGATCTCGGTCGCAAAAACCGAGATCTCGGTAACCGGGCCAGCCCGGCCTCTCATATGAACACATCGAAATTTTAACGAAGGAAAGAGTGGCGAGGCGAGATCTCGGAAACCGAGCCAGCCTGGTTGACCGGGCTCATATGAAGAGGCCCTAAATATAATATTGACCTTGGTACTACTATTGGATGAGGACTAGTCCATTGCAAGTTTACCCTTGTCTCCCAAAGGATGTTGCCAGCCCTTCGAAAACTACTAGGGCAAATAACTGATTATTTATTTATTATTTATTTTTATTTTATAAGAAGTAAATATGTTCAGATTTAGATCTCATATACATTATACATACATACATTAATTTATTTACCCTCGGATTTTAGGGTAGCTAATGCAGCTAATATCTCCGAGCATTTAGCCATCAGACGAGAGATAGACCACCACACCGGGAAATACGTCTCCTACTCTTTTCGAACAGTGTGTGGGTTCTTTTACGTCCCACAAAATTAATTATGAAGAGTTGTGAGACGGGGCCTACGGTTTATCGTCCTTATCCGAGAAGACTAGAAAGTCTAACCATTTGCAGATGTCATTACAAAGAGAGCACTTTCTCCTCAGTTATTTAAAGACCAGGGGTGCTTACCATTTACAAAAACCATCCGGTTGGAAATTTCAGGCATAAACATTAAACAATTAAAAGCGACGTTGCGGGAGAGGGAATCACTGTAAAGTATATCCAAATCGGTTAGAGAGACTCAGAAGATCAGTAAGATAGCATCACCTCAAATCAAAGCCCATATTTTCTGAAGCTTTCCAAATGGAATGGCGTGAACCATTTGATTTTCCAACTGGAATTTCCGGTTTTCCCATGTACCCGCACGCTAGTCCGGAACTCTACCTACTGAGCTAACCGGTCGGCATGTTATCGTTACCTCCGACATCGACTACTAGGTATCTTGATCCAGGCCGTGCAAAGACGTCAGATACACTTGCGTCGCCTCTCTCACTGGTAAAGTCTCTCATCTTCTTTTCACGGCAATATATAGAGGCTGCTTCTGGTTCCAAGGCGATAAGGAGCTGTTCAGGATCATCAGATGATGCAATTCCAGCCTTTAAGAATAAAGAATATTGTGTCGTGGAATTTGGCAACCAATTAATAACCAAGTAGTTAGAGGGGACTTAATCTTTTCCACACGTCTCGTAATCGATTATATTCCTGGTAAAAAAATGGATTCCAGGTATAGAATGCAGTAAAAAAGGCACCGTGTAAACCCTTAAAATTCTAGCTGCAGATATGAGCAGTAGACTGTTGTGTTTAACCTCAAAGCTAAAGGATAACACCTAGTTGCACAATCCCCATTTCAACTGAATATGTCTCGTCATAGTGGATTCCTCTAATTGAGTCTCTTAAGCATTTAATGGCCTCACTTTTTGGTTGTAACATCGCAGGAGTTCTCCAAAAAGACAGCCTTATAGCTATCGCCTACAGCACTGCCCAAAAATACTGCCCAAATATAATCAGAGAAAGAAAACTTCATGCGGCTGGACTCGACAACAAGGAAGTACTAGAATTGGTTAGCTTTGCGTCGGCCAACAAGCTACCGTTAAATAAAGGAACGCTCGATAAACCAGTTTTTCGATTTCGCCATCTTGGATTGTAATCGATGTTTGACCTTTAGAGGTTTGGAGAAGAGGGGGGGGGGGGGGGGGGTTGCCCATGTTTTCCACTTCACGCCTACTCCCTTGGTACATTTTTCCTCGCCCCAATCCACCACAGTTACCAAATCCTAGATGGCGGCCTAAGACGAAAATGCACACTAGCGCGCTCAAAATACACCTGCACTGCAGACTACCGTTAAATGAAGCAGAGACTAAGGGTTTGGTTGTTACTGGCAAGCGACTATCAACGTGTGACAAGAACAATCCCTATACGGTGCTTTAGATACAAAAGAGAGCCGCACGTATTATTCTTAACGCTGACACAAGGGCCCGTTCTGTTTAACCGACTCAAGTGGCTCCCAGTTTACGAAGATGCCAAAGAAGACAGATTGACAGTTGCCCATAAAAGGGTTCTCGGAAGCTTGCCTTCATATGTAAATGAACTCCTGAGATTAAATAATAGCTTACATAATCGAAAAAAGATATTCTAACTACAATTAACTTGTAAAAAGAAAAATTGAAGGAGGAAGAACTGTTGCGGTCCGAAATTGTCAGACATGGAATGTCCCTCCAATTACACTGAGACAGAAGCCATCTGCTAAGAGCTTTTGAGCCGGCCTATGTATATTTATTTTTAGTAAAAAACTGTGTATCTCTAATTTCTGAATTTAAAATGGAAAATAAACGTATGTGTTTGCAGTTAGTTTTTGCGGTTTTTAGTTTCGACAGAGAAAATATCGTTTTAAAATAATCGAGACAGCATTTACTATATTTCCAGCACCGCGAAAATCGTGAAAAGTGCTTTGCCGCGTGTTGAATCTTTCTTTGAATGTTTGAATGTAGATTAAGGAAATGTGATTACGCGCTGTCTCTCAAGATTTGAAGTGTCAAATTATGAGGTCTATTTCGTTGTGAGAAAACACTACAATGCACATGAGTTTGCTTTGTTGATCAATGATGAGTTTTAATTTCGATGGACAAATGGTAGTCACAGAGATAGCAAAATATGCTAATGCTAATTTAACTTACGTTGCATGTTTACGATGTTATGCATTAGCAATATATATGAATTGTGACATAGACCTGGTACCGGGACAATAAAGCAAAAAAATAATTCACCTGATATGCAGCTTCCCTCATGAACTGCTTTGCCGCGGGTTTCCAAATGGCGGGTACCGTTATAACCCACTGAGTATCTTTGGCACTGTACCTATCGTCTCCAGTTCTCTCGCGGATAATTTCGATAGCTCGATCTTTGAGGTATCGTATCGAGTGCGAGAAAACTACCAGAGCGTCGACTGTCCTTCCATTCCTAGCCGTTAATTTGGTATTCCGATCTAAAGTCTGATATGAAACAACAAATAAAAACCGTTGGTTTGACATTTACCAGTGCATCCCCTTTTGTATTTATACAAGTAAGAAAAACACTTTTTTGGTTATCGTAGTTGAGAACTTATTATTCAAAAATAAGCTGATGATGAGTTTGGTTGTGGCCTAGTGATCCAGCCAGCTTGGTTCTTTCTCCTTAAGAACTGTTTTGTACTTTTTCTTTTTCAGAACCGTTTAGCATCTTCCTTCTAGATGGCATTTTCAGAACTCCTTCCATGCATGAAGAGATGTAATTGAACAGGTTACAGGCAGGCAGTTGTAAGATCCAGTGATCGCGAATAAAAGCTCTAGGGTAAGTGAACCAATCAAACAACAACCAAAATTGACCCTTTGAAAGCTGGAGAACTTCTTTTATTGCCTGATTTTATAAAAACGGGCTAATGGAAAAATCATGAAACGGTTTTAACAATGACCCAGATTTTAGGGCAAAAATAAGCCCCATTTTTTCTAGGGTATGGCTGTACGCGGGCCAAAGTGTTCTGAAAACAAATGAAATTTCCGAATGACATAGTGAAAATTTAAACTTTAGATTTGTTCTCAAAAGAAAGCTCGAGCAAATTGCTCTTTTTGTTAGGTACCTGTTACTTGGAACACAAAAATAAAAAAGGATATATTTATCTCAGTCTAAAGGAGAAATTACCGGCCTCTCTTGCATTAATAGTTCATTGAACTGTGAAATATCTAGTAATTACACACTTTTTTACCTCTGATTTGTGAAGTGCCATTTTAAAATGTTTGAAGTACAAATACTGTCGATCTTCCCCGTTAAGAAAGTTGGCATATTTCTCTTCGGCTTCATATCCAAAAGAGTCAAATTCCCCATCAGGACGCAGCAGTAAAGAGGTCGGAGTTTTGAGCGTTGCGGTACCTTGATCAAAACCCCATTTTCTGTTCATATGGATCCCTCCTTCGCCTTCATTGTGATTAAAAGCAAAAGCAAAGCCACTGTATGTTGTTCCAAAATCAATGGCAATCACGGCTATGTAGGATGAACTTGCGGCGAGCATTAAACCTTTAAAGACAAGTTAAATGAACACATTTTTTAGGCATTGTAGCTGATAAACACATGACATGGAAAAGTGCCATGAGTTATACAACTTTTAAGAGCATAGCCTGAAGTGGAGCCGCTTAAGGCGGACGAGCAAGGCTAATTCTTCCGTATATGGTGGCCATTCTGGAGTAAGCCCCACTCCCCGCTTTTTCCGCTATACTACTCGATTTTTCCTCTCACCGAGTCTAAGATCACCATAAATAACAGTATAATGAAAGCAATCTCGACATGTTAGTATGAAGTACCATTCGAGCCTGGTCAAATATTCGCATTTGTTTTAAAAGGAGTACAAATATTGATGGGGTAAAAGGGCCTATACAAAGCAGAATATTGACCCTTTCGTTTGGTTTGTATGTCAGACCACTAATATATAACTGCAAGAACCGCTATAAGACACGTCGTGTAGTCGAAATATTTGTATATCTTCAGTTCTATGTGGTGTTTCGATTTTGTTCAACCAAATTAAGGCCCGAACTGAACTTAATTCCAGTTTTCCGATCAAAACAAACAAAAGTACGGTTTTCTCTTCAGACTCCGAAATTAATTGTAGCCGGCTCATGAGTTGAGAAAAAAACAAATCGTAAAGTTGTCAAATATATTGTGCTAACTTAGGCCCGTTTCAAACGTCGAACCTTACATGTGCCGAATCTAATGTAAATGAGAAAAATCTATTGTTTTCGCTCATTTGCATTAGATTCGGCACATGTAAAGTTCGGCGTTTGAAACGGGCCTTATGCATTATTGCTGATGCTCGACATCAAAACGTTACAGATGTTCTAACAGAAGCCTGCGTACAGCCGTCTAAAGTTTGTTTTACTTTACAAGGAAAAGCGTCACTAAACTGTGCCTATCACTTACTCCTCGTTACTAAATTTTCCTGTGTCGATGCGTTCGCTGGTTGAAAGCGAAAGAAGCTTCCGGTATGACAAGAGCTTCTCGTTGTCAGTTAGCTTGCATTGAAATATATGTTTAAAGGAAAACCGCTAAAATCTCAAACCTTACCACTCATACTGCAATCCAGGTTGATATGTACCAAATCCGAGAGTTTTCAGTTGACGATTGAAAAGTTTTAAACTTGTATCTTTAGCGGTGGCTGCGGTATGGAAAAGTGTTTCAATTCCTAGTCAGCTGACAATAGACCTTTTTACCGATACGGCGGCCATCTTGAATTCTATTGTTTTGACTGAGAAATTATGGGCTGCCGAGGGGGCAATCGCTGGAAAATTTATCGTATACACAGCTTTCAGGATAAATTTTTACTGCTTGTCTCTCATATTCCATAACAAATATTACAAGCGTTACATCTTTCCGTCACGATATTTGGCAGTTGTTCCTATGGTTATCGAAAAATTATTGTTAAAAGTTATCACGCCACAGTATTCTTTTTAATTATTTCTCATCTGCCCCCTGGGCATCCCATAATTTCCTCGGAATTCAAGATGGCCGCCGTATCGGTAAAAAGGTCTATGTTAGTACGTTTCCCAGAAATGACAGGGGTCATCTTTTTTTATATCAAGGGAGGGGAAGCTACATTTTTTTTTTGTTACCTGCGTCCTAGCTTTCCTTTGGCAAATTGTGTCCCAACCAATTTATATCGATTGTTCGAAGTATCCAAACAAACATAGGTCAAGACTCATTGTGTTCTGATGAAATTTATCTTCGCGGTTGAGTGTTGTCTGGTTGTCTTAATGAATGAATGTAATATTACAGAGGTGGTCTAGGTACAAGTAGGCAGATACTTCTGAAACTGAAAATTTCGGAGAAAACAACCGGAAATCAAAAGTTTCGCTCGCCCTCGTCCCCAGAGCCCTTGTTGATTTGTCATCGCTGAGGTAATACGACCAAAGTTATTCCAAGGAACTTGCATTTTGTCGGTTTTGTTTTGCTTTTTTTTTATCTGGTATGCATTCGTATGAATGAAATAATAATATTTCAAATCAAATATTTCTCCCCACGCGAAGAGCCTAGCACTAACAGGCTATGTAAATGCATTTTTCTGGGAATAAACGGATTTTTCTGGGAATAAACGGAAGTTTAGGTCGTTTGACCTTTTGGGAGCTGCTGATTCTTAGAAACCGCATTGATCAAGAACTAACCTTCTATTATTGAAGTAACACAGTATTTGGCGAGTTGTAGAGCGACAGATATGGCATACAAAGGTACGAAAACTGGGCAGACCTTCTCCTTGCTTTATAAATCTATGATGGAAAGCCAGTTGGCGTAAGGTACATTTCATTTTATGACAGACGTCATTTTGGAGCCATTAGGTTCATATTTCCCTTTGAACGACCTAGTTAAAGACCTTTATAGAAATCGAAATAGCAAGTGAAAAAGTTACTGCAGTACAGCTACAGTGTTAATGGTCGAATATTTCGCTTTTTTCACCAATCCCATAATACAGTTCATTTTGGGGGGTTATTTACATTAAAACAATGGATAATCAGTTCACTGAAGCATGATACAGTCCCAAGAGTAAATAAATTGCATTGTTTTTATGTAAAGAACCCCCCAAAACGTATTGCATTATGGGATCGTGAAAACAGTCACGGTGCAATTTTAACTATCATGTGACTTTTTGTAGCCCCTCTGATTGCGTTGCTGCAATGGAAACTAATCGAAGGGAGAATGTAATACCAGTTAGATTCATCTAGCCTATTTCTCATGTCATCGTTCACGTCGTTCGACGTGTATGCTAATTATGTAGGACTTGTGAAAACATTTAGGCATAAAAAATATTCATCTGGCCCCAGTTGTTCAAAGGGTGGATAACGCTGTCCATCGGATAAATCGCTATCCAGTGGATAAGTGTTAACAAAACAAACCACGCTATCCGCTAGATAGTGATTTATCCGGTGGATAGCGTTATCCACCTTTCGAACAACCCGGGCCTGGTCATTTAAACTAGCCGTTTCAGGCAAAACCATATATTTTTGACTCTTTGGTTTTTGTTTATAAAGGTTTATTTTGAAACAGTATTTTACGTTCAGGTCTCAATTAAGGAACCGAAAAAATACGTAATGATGACATTTTATTTGTTGATATTCTGACAGCATTAGAAGACTCACTTCTCTATTCTCCGAGGCCTTCGTACCTTGCCGTTGCGGCGATTGATTTTGGGACAACCTACAGTGGATTTGCATTTTCTTTTATTAAAGACCAAGGAAAAGACGCCATCTTTATGAACATGGACTGGGTGAATGAACACGGTGGCCAAACAAGTAAGACTCCAACATGTCTGCTACTCAAACCCGATCTGGCATTCGACTCGTTTGGCTATGATGCTATTGAGAAGTATGCAAGTCTACAAGGTGAAGGCGAAGAAAAGGAATACCTCTTTTTCAATGACTCTGCATAGTGACGAGGTAGGACTGGATCTGATAGGATATAATAACACTGATTCTGCACTGTATTTATATTGATATGGGTAAAAGCAAAGGCTTGCTTTGGGGTCGTTTTTCTATGAGGCTAAGACAACCTAATACAACTAATACAAAACATGAAATAATAACCTAATTTGCGGTAATTAGTACAGGTAATAGTATGAATGCAAGTGTAATTAAGGATTTACACTTATCAAATTTTCAAATATCACGAGCAGTGCAAATCCTTTATTGTTCGAGCTTTGCCTTTCAGGTGATTACTCATTTATTATACGACTTAGAAAGTACGAACGCATGCGTTAATTTGTTCTGCAGTGCGAGTTAAAAGTTAATGATAAGTTAGTTGTTTAACATTCAGACCCGTAGCGAGCAGATGACTGGGAGGGCTGAGCGAGTAGCCCACATTAATTTCCCCACCCCCCCCCCCCCCCACTTCGGTCCCTCGGTTAAAGCATACTTCTTGGTACATGTCAGATCACTACAGTTGTGTACAGCACCTCTTGTTTTGTCTCTAATTTTCCGTTTGTGTTGACTTTGACGACATAGAGAGCTTGTTTCGGATATCCTTCGCGGAAACAATTGCTTTCGGTTAAGTTTCGGTCAAGTTCAGGGATTCTTATAGGTGGATTTCGATCCATTTTGCTTCTGTCTATTTTGATGCTTAATAAGCACATATTTCAAAGCTGTTGTTTGTTTTTGGCAGAGGAAAAATACAATTTCGTTTCTTTACACAATTCCAAATTGCACAGAAGAACAAGAGTACATAATCTTACTATGATCGACAATACTTTGAAACTGTAGCTTCAATTGACAGCTGCCTATTTTAGTAGCAATATTCCAGTTTTGTAGCAGAAATTAATTCAAGTCTGAAAATTTCTGGGGAGAGGGGAGGGGAGACTCGAGTCCCCACTGCCCCTCCCCCTGCAACGGGCCTGAACATTACATACTCGGCTACATTACTGAAAATAGTCAGTCTCCGCATAACTCATTTTCTTGCGTCACTTCCCATATCAAAAATCAGTTGCCGCTATCTATAAAATCCGTAACCTCAGTGGAGATAGATGGCCTAGCTTTTATTTCAAAACCATGAGATTAAAGCTAAGGAGCTTGTGGGTTCGTTTGTACTAAAACTAAATATCTATAAAACAATAACATTAGAAAATCTAGAATAAGAATCATAAATCAAGTTTGTAGTAAAACTACTACATACAAGTGAATGGAGTCATCAGTGAATGAATATAGGAACGTTCTCTGGCTAAAAATATATTGAAAACACAAGCTTTCGACTACAGTCTTCAATGGGCGAAATGGTTAAAAAGCGCTAAAATTCAAAAACAGAGTGTGATAGAGTAGTTTCCTTTGTCACTAATGGAGTCGTTATTAAAATCAATGACACGCTTATGGGACCACGCATGCGTGCAATCGTAGAACCTTTAGCCGCAGTTTTTACGTTCCTTATGTTTTCTTTTTTCCGCGTAATAAAAGGTCTGCCTGTTTCCCTGACATAACTCCATGAACAATTAGAGCAAGGAATTGCGTAAACGACGTCAGGTTGTGAGTGTAATGGCGTTCGTGACTTTGTGTTAATGGCTTGTACATGTTGACGCGTGTTAGCGGCTCAGTTACACCTATGGCCAAAGGCTCTAGGATTGCGCATCATGCGTGATCCCATGACCATGCAAGGATTTTAATAATCCCTCCATCATTGACAAAGCAAACTATCGAATCAGAAAAATCCTGGAATCCTGGCATACCACTCAACTCCCAATTCGGACAATAACTCTTGTTCACTATCACGACAATATAGCATTCTTTGTTTCATAATTTTATTGTATTTTATATGGCTTGCCGATATAACGCGCGCTCTGATTGGCTAATACTAGGGTATTATTATGGGCCTGCAAAAGCCAATCAAAAATCCATATAACAAACAACTTATTAACCTCGAACGTTCGGTCTTTACAGGAAAATCTCAAACAAGGTCTCGGTCTCAGATTTTCCGGTAAAGACCTCACCCTCGGTTGATAAGTAACTACTATTCTATCGTATCTTATTCTATTGTATTTCTGTCACACTATATTTTTTAATTTTAAGCGCTGTTTAACCATTTCGCCCGTTGAAGACTGTAGTTAAGACAGTCGAAAGCTTGGGTTTTTAATATCTTTTCAGCCAGAGAACGTTCGTATATTTTAGTTTGAAATTAATTTTCAAACAGCACTCTTCTACAGCTTTGACTGGATGCCAATGGAACAAATGTATGGCAGTACTTTTTTTTAATCTTATTAACTTACTCTTAACTCCGCAGATTTTATATTATTGCCAAAGACTTTAAACATGAGGCTCAGGCTCAGCTCGGGAGATTGGGCAAGCACTTCCGTGTTATTGACATTAATTATACTTACCGGGAACAGGCAAATTTATTATTTAAATATCACTCGTAGCTATTGTAAATTCTTAATTGTACTCTCATTCATGCAATATCCTGTTACAGGGTCCTGTTACTAGATTGTAAATCGGTTGCTGTAAATGAAGGGTAGAAGTACCATCTGTACTTTTCGCAGAATGAGCAGAGGAAAATAGATTAAAACAAGAAGTAAATAAGACAGAAAGACATACAGAGAGACCTACATACCGACAGACAGACAGACGGAAAGAAAACAGATTAAAAAAGAAAAGCAGTGAAGACATGAAAACTAACTTAAGTGTTTTATACGTGGAAACATATGGCTACGTTTACGTGCAGTCAGTGTGTAAATCAAACCCTCTAAGTCTCAGAGAGCTGACGATTTTTTTGCCTCTATCTTTTATTTTCTTAGACACTAAACTTCAGAACAAGTATCAAAGCTGCCAATGGACAATCTGTTGAAGCCAAGAGAGTATTTGCCCATTCAATAAAGTTTTTGAAGGAAGAGGTCATAAAAGTAATTCGTCAGAGGACTGGAGATGACTATTACAGCTCTAGCGATATTCAGTGGGTTCTAACTGTGCCTGCCATATGGACTCCAAGAGCAAAGCAGTTTATGAGAGAGGCAGCTTATGAGGTGAGATGACTATTGGGCAGGAATACGTAACAGTATGTAGTATTCCCGCCATAATTAATAAGGGCAGATTATGAAGATGTACAATGAGACTAAGTCGGGGATTTTATAGCATTTTTAGTCAAAACCTACGGGCAAAAATTAGGACTAAAGGGCCTTACCTTAACAACGTATACACCTATAGAATCCCACGATGAAGACATGAAGACAATGGTGGAAGGGATAGCAAATTACAATAAGATTTACGCGATTTTTACTACAAACAAGGACAGAATTTAAAATTAAAATCTAACCGCTTTTTCAATTTGAGATCAAGAATTAGTAGTTTAAGTGCACTAGACTATTTGCTTTAGATTTACACTGATGCGAATGTCTTTTTGCTTTTAAATTTTCCATGTCATTCCAATGATAGTCTCCAGTTCAGCCAGTTGTGGCTTTTTAAAAGGCTTTGTTAATGTCTGCAGCGACGAAGATTTATTTATCAAAACCAAATAATGTTTCATTACCATTTAGGCTGGAGTGGGGTCACCAGAGAATGCCGAACAACTTATCATCGCTTTGGAACCTGAAGCAGCGGCAATTTTCTGTCAAGAGAGGACCATGAGTGATTTCCAGGCAGAAACTGGCAGCAGCCCTGTGGGTAGAATTCTGTCTCAACCAAACACTCATTACATTGTTGTTGACATTGGAGGTAAATTATCATATTACAGGACTTTCCATTTAACCGAAATAATAACAACAGCAATAGTAGCAAAAAACGACGAAGACACTAGGATTCAATTCTCGAATATTATTTTGTGTCATTATTGGAATAATTATGACATCGGAAAAAGGGAAAAAGCATATCATCCACGAGTGTTAATCCTTATTGGACAAAGAGGTCAGGAAAAACATGCGCTCAGACCGAATTAAAACTATTACGAATTAACGTTTTTTATTATCTTCAAGCAAAATCAACAAAATCTTTCTAGGGGAGTTTTTTTTTATAGAACAAAGTAGTATTTGCCTAGGGTGTGTTATCTGGGAACCGTTTATTTGAAGTGCGTCGAACAAAAAACTTACTTCAAATTGTTGAATCCATGAACTGATCTAGATCACTATCCCTGTTTAGGTATTTGAGAAATTAGACTGTTTAATTCCCATTCTTATCACTTGTGGATTTAGATGTAACGATGATTGAATGGGGATTGAAATGAACATCTGAAGATCATATATTCCGTTGAACTGCGGAGAAAGATATGAAGACACGATTGATGATCGCAGTTACACACACAACGTAAGCAGTTTTGAAATTAGAGCTTAAGTTGTGTGTATCAATGCGATAATCAATGATGAGTCATGTCTTCATGTCTTTCGCCGCGGTTCAAATATAAGATCTTTCATATATTCACTTTTATCTTCATCATTGATCTACGGGTATATTACGACAAACAACAACAACAACAATCTTTATTCGTACTCACACATACTTGCTTAAACTACAAAAAGTTACACAATTAAACACAATTTTTGAAAATAAAATTGGAGTACTAGCTGCCTGGAATAACTATAAGGGCTAGCGAAGCCAGGCAGCCAGTCAACATCAGCATTAAATAAAATTAGAATAGAGGTCAGCAAGAAGATTGGAGCACAAATGAACTCACAATGTGACCTGAGCTCCTTCAGAGCTCAGTTGGTAGAGAATGTATTATACCGGTATCCCAGAGGTCATGGGTTCGCCGGAATTCCCTTGCATGAAGCATGAACTTTTTTCAGGCTTTAATTTCACAACTACTTAAGCTGGAGACATAGGAAAGGAGTCCGGTAATGAGAAATCTCACCGACATCGTCACGTTTTCGCGACTTAACGAGAAATGTTCTGAGGCAGCTATCCCACAAGAGTCATCAACACGCTTCCGATTTTTTTATAAACTGATGATGAAATTGAATAATTGTAGCTTGCACATGCGCCGAGCCGTGAAAACCTCCCTTTAATGTGTGTCTAATTTGCATTTCATTTCTTTTTACGTAGGGGGCACACTCGATGTGACAGTACATGAAATGCAAGGCGACGGTACTATTAAAGAGATCCACAAAGTTACAGGGGGTCCTTACGGTGGTATATACGTGAACCAACGATTCGAAAGTCTTTTGGAAGAGTTGTTCAGCACACAAGAGCTTCGAACGTACCGAGAGCAGTTTCCATCTGACTGGCTCTCTTTAATGAATGAGTTCGAAGCAAAAAAGCGAGGAAAGCGCATCCTAGACAGCAGTTTCATGACAAACATTCGATTGCCGCGCAGCTTTGTGTCCCTGGTAAATCAGACAAAAAGCCCAATGATGGAACGGTATGGAGAGAAAGAAGTCAAGCTGAAAAATAACGAGTATCTTTCTCTGAGTTCAGGAATAATGAAGAAATTGTTTAATCCTGTCGTGCAAAGTATCAAGGAACATTTAAAAACATTGATGAAACAGCCACGGCTCTGGAGAGTGCAAACCATGCTTCTCGTTGGCGGCTTTGCTGAAGCTGCGTTCCTGCAAGAGGAAATAAAGAGAGAGTTTTCTGTGAAGTGTAGAGTTCTGATTCCTCATCATGCCACCACCGCCGTTGTCCAAGGTGCTGTGATGTTTGGCAAGAAACCAGCTAAAATAACCGAAAGGGTTGTTAGCATAACCTATGGTGCCGGTTGTACGCGAGATTTCATCGAAGGGGTTCACCCAGAGGAAAAGAAATTCATTGCTGATGGCGTTGAAAAGTGTGGGGATTTATTCCGTTGTTTTGTAAAGGAAAATGAGGTTGTAAAACTTGGACAGCGAATTACGAAGAGATACCACCCTTTGCGAGCAAACAGAAAGGAAATTCACACCAGCTTTTACGTCACAAGCAAGTTTACCACTGAGCCTGGAGTAACTAGGATTGGAAGCGTCGTTGTTAAGTCTCCTGATACTTGGAAGGGTAAAGACAGAGATATTGAAGTCAGCATGTATTTTGGAGGAACAGAAATAACAGCCACATCACTGGATGTTTCTAGTGGAAATGAGGCTCAAACGACTCTAGACTTTTTCTGTCGAACATGAGAACATCTGTTTTTTTTGTTAAAGATAAGGTTTTGTTTACTTTATGTTTAGGAACATATCAGAGGACAGCATTTAAAAAGTGTTAATCGGTTTATGCAACCATTTTGATTGCTGAATGTGAAAACTTAAAAAGGATCAAAAATACAGAATGTAGTAGATATTGCAGTATGTGTATTGATAACAAACCTAACTTACAGTAACAAGATTCCATTGTGCTGTGTGACAGCATTTCAATTTCAGCTGTCAAAAAAAGGCTGGCTTAAATTAAACGACAGAGTTCCACTAAATTACGTTTATGCTTTTTCAGTCGATAGCATTGTGTAGTAGTCAGTCTCATCTTGAGACATCTAGTACATGCAGTAGTCTCTCCGATGTAGATAGCTGGCAGTCGCAGCAGTCGGTATTCGGTTCGTTGCATGTATGCCGCTAGTCTAGTAATTCTCCTTCTCCTCAGCCATAGTTAACGTGAATTTCGTTACCTAGTCTTTTAGGAATACAGTAAGTGAACAATTGGCTTCAATGTTCAAAATGTGAATTCGAGTTCTCCAAAATAAAGTTCCTTATCAATAGTACCTTGTTTGTTATTACAAAGAAAGTATCTTTCATTAACGCCTCTCAAACTTCAAGTAATTCTCTACAAATATTTTTACACTTCAACTCAGGACAAACGGACTCAGCCAAGTTCGTATCTCAGTTTGTCGATCAAGACGCACTGATACAAATAGTTTTCCTTGGTATATAATCCGTCTGATTTCCGTTGTTATATCGAGGCGCAGAACCAGAAGCACTCTTCAAGGGGTTCAGTTAGTTGGGTCGCACGCAAAAAACGGCGGAGCGAAGGAGAGCGAGGCTTCGCCCCAACTTACTTAAGGCCTGGAAGCAGTCATAAATCTTGCCCAAGTTAATGACGTGTTTTTGGTTAATATTTCTCTCTTAGCGGCCTTTGAACCCCTAATATGACCCCAAGATGGGGTATTTGAACACCATTTTTCCTGGGGATTTGGATTTCTACCAACCATCAAATTCCCGGGGGAATGTTGAAGTTTTTGACTGATTCATGTATAATGTACTGCGAACATACCGCCCATACAAGTTGTGTTATTTATAAATCCCTTGTCATCCTTAGAATCCTGAAAAGTCTTTTTACTCTTCAAGTGGAATGCAGAGAAGCAACAATAATTGAAAACAGCTTAGTAATTGAAATTTGAAATACGCTGTGGCTATATGACCGGCAGCCGGTCACGGTTTTAAATAGAGAGAGACATTTTTTATGAAGTAAAACAACATAAAAAGAAAAAGACGACAGGCGACCCCAAGAGGAATTAAACCCCGGTCGCCCACATGGCAAGCGATACTCACAACCACTAAAAAGTGAAGCCGCCTTGGAGCCAAGGCTGGCTCATAGCTGCCGGAGCTTATCCCGGTTTCTGTAGCATTAAGCGTCACAACCACTGCGCCACGGATATCAAACATTAGTTATGGGAAATTTTTAAGTGTTATCCTTGACATTATTGAAAGCTAATCGTAAACAGGCTAACTGGAGTGCTATCCAGGCTAACCGGGACGGTTTTTAGGTTAACCGGAGTGCTACTTAGCCTAAACTACAAAAAAGTTGTGACTGCCTGTCATTTAGTCTATTTAAAACCTTGACCGGATGCTGGCCATTTACACATTTCGTTTGAAATATCCTTTGATGCTACCACAGTGAAATGTCGTTAGTTGCCATTTGGTTTGTTGTTATCTTTCCTTGGAAAAATGATGTGATAATTGAACGCTAATAGCTCGGAGCGATTATCGTTGAAGTAAAATTCTAACAGTTAGACGGCGGTAGTACAGGGGCGGTCTCTGGCACGTTTCACGAACAGAAAAACTAGAAGATCACAGATCAAGGATATAAACATTTCGTTTTCCCGAATCACGAAAATAAGCAAGTACGGATAATCTGTTCTTACAGTAGAAAGAGTTCTTGAAGAAAGCAAAATCGTGAAAGGCTAAGTCAAGGCTCCTTATTGCAAATCGAAGTCACTCTCGATAGACGACTCTAACCTTCAATCACGGAGAATAGAGTGGTAAAACCACGAATATCGGTTAATAATTCAATCCTTTTCGGGTCACGAAAAACCTTCAGGTCACGGATCAGGAAGAATAATTTCCTACATTCACGTTTCACGGAAAATAAAATCAGGTAATCACGCATTACTCGAATACCCCTGTATGACCCTCTTGGAGCTTTCCGTTGCATTTTTTTAGCTGCTGTCTTATTCGTCAAGTTTTTTTGATGGCGCTTGCGAAAGTATTATTTGTAGAATTTACTCCGCCAGCCAAAGTAAGTAAACATGCATGTAAATTAAATAGTGTAGACGATCTGTTATAAACCAAATCGATTTTCAAAGTGTCATGTGACTTAGTTCCGGTCTTTCCAGGAAAGATGTATTTGCCAATACGACGTGTTTGCTCGAACAAACTTGCAGGTTTGATTTGTGAAGAATAGCTGTATTTGTAAGATATTAAGCAGCAATGGCGGAAACTCAAGAAGGGCTGCAGCGAACAAGAGACGAATTTAAAACAGGTCAATGCATAAAATTTCTGCAATCTTTAGATGTCGTGTTCACAGAAAATCGAGACATACTCACTGTCTTGCCAGAATTAATCAAACGTTTCGTGGAGCTGGAGACAAACATAACAAAATCGACCGGAACTGCCACAAACGATGGTACCAGGTAGGCTAGTGAGTCGTTTATCAAGTGCTTTATGCCAGTAGATTAATCCGTCTTTTTATGTCGAAGGAGTGCAAACTCAATGCCATGGAGACAATCATAACTTTACTGGGTCTGTGCGTGACGCAACCGTCTTTGTATATACCGAGATGTGCATACCTCGTTTCTGGAAGATAGAATCAGTCTTAGTTCGTGGGTTCTAAAATCTGACATAATTCTCAGTAGCAATTTAGAAGTAAAGCTCATTTTCTCATCTACATATTACTTCCGTCATTCACGTAATATATCAAACACGAGTGACAGTGTTTCATCGGCTATCCAAACACCGAGAAGAGAGTTGAAAATACGACGCGCAGCGGAGTATTTTTGACGAAATTCGAGGTGTTTGGATAGCCGATGAAACACTGTCTCGAGTGTTTGATATATCTTCTCAATCGAAACAAAAACTAGGGAGTAAACGGAGAAGTAAAATCGTCAAAATCTATGCTAATTAGGACCGGGTATCCAAACCTCCGTCACGGTTGAGATTTTCTTTGTTTTAACTTGATGAATTATTAATGAGTTTGAGAAGATCAATGAAACACAGACACTACGTGGCGTTACGATTCTCACTGGTTCACTTATTTTCATATTGCTACTTGCTTGTTATTGTCGGAAGGAAGTTGCAGAGTTCCTGAGTTAAAATCCAACCGAGCCTTGAGCGAGATTTACACTGTCGCTTTATTTTACGTACGTATATACGTATGTAGAATAAATTAGAGCAAACGCATAGATGGCGTGAGTCCTGCTGAAAAAGTTAAACCGCTTTCAGGTTTAGCAAATCCAAGCCACCATACATTTGATATTAATACTTTATTTCACCAGCATATGGAAATTAATGTTAATGAATGTAAAGATTTCTTTACTTAGTGCATTTATTTGTAAATATCACTGACGTTAATTCCTGGAAACTTAATTACTCAAGATGCTGATGCTGATACCGGAGATACACTAACTGGCTTCTTTGTAAAGAATATGTAGTTTAAAATTTTCTTTTGCACTGCATTTACTCCTTCACACTACTTCGCACACTTTACTCCCGACTTCTGGTAGCTTGACATATTGTCTCCTGCGTGTTAACCATTCAGCACAGCATCCAGAATTGTGGACATTTCCGATAAAACGCAAAATGGTTGAACATGTGTATCACTGAGCTTCAAGCGTGAATTTCTCTGTAATCAGAACTGTCTTTGCTCTCAGTGAATTTTCAGGGTTTACAGAAGAACAGGAAGGCAATAAGAAGAAATGGGAAAGGCAACAAAGACGACAGGAAAAACAGTGAGTTTGATTCTTTATGAAGTAGCGTCGCTAGTGCAATAACTTTAGAAATGCTATGTATGTGACGCAGAAGTTGGTTGCACGGTATAGCCTAATGGTTAGGAGGATGAAATCTGGTAGAAGGGAACCCAGACAGTCCGGTTTTTGAGAGTGCTGTGTTTTTCGGCGTGATTGTATACTCTTACTGTGCCTCTCTTCACAGAGGAGTATAAATGGGTACAACTGTCAAGATGCTAGGACAACCAGAAAAATGGCTAGTGACTTGATATGGACTAGCACTCCAACCCTAAGTAGACACTGCCTCTGCAATGTTCATCGCTTTATGCTACCGAAATAACTAGGAATAAAGTTGCTAACAGAAGCTTGTATGATTTAGGCCACTTTCTGAAATAATATTTTTAAGTAACGAATATGAAAAATGGGTCCCCATAATTACCTTGTCCTTCTTCCGGTTGCATTGCATTGCATTGCTTTTGGGGCTGTTGTTCCGGTTGTTAGTTGCAAAAAATTAACTGTATTTCCAGGTGCATCCCTTGTTTTAAAGTAACATAATGATCAGGGATAACGTAGGGTCTCGACAGTCCTACATGAATCCCACTGTTTACGACGATATTTCTTGAATTTACGGCTTTATTCTAATGAGTTTGCCTTTGTCAGTTGATTCAGTGGTAAATCTTTGTTTGTCTTAGTTATAGTTGTCCACTAAATGTATGTTGCCTACAGTGTAGTTTTTGATGTGAGGTTCTGGAGGAGGTTTACCTCAAAGCTGAGAGCTGGTCAAAATTTTACCTGTCCATTGAGAAACGACGAGGGAAAGGGAAATAGCTTATAGCTAAGATCTGTGGTATGAAAGAACCGAGAAAATTGGCTGAGAGTTGAACGTCGAAAATGTAACTCCATGCATAACTGATATTCCAGTAATGCCATTCCGACCCTCTTTTTTCTCCATTAGATGTAATAGCTAAGGAATTTTAGAGTAATTGAAAGGCCTATAAAAAGATACTTGCTGCATTTGCAGTTTTATTAATATACCGCATTTCATTCATTGTGACTGAATAGGATATCTCGTTTGGAAAACGAGCTACAGGAAGCAAAAAAGACGATTTTAGACCTGGAAGCTAAAACCAAACAGAAGGACAACGACGTAGAAATGCTCCAATGCGAAAACAGGTCAGTGTTAGTGTTGTGCGTTCTAGTTCAAAGAATACTGAGTAAACGAGATAACTTGTCCCGTTTGGCATAACGAAGGGAAAGACCGAAGGAGGCCAACAAGCCGGAGGAGTGGGCCAAGATCTTGAGCAATGCGAAGCGAAACAAGCAAATCAGAAGGAAACAGAAAAACAGGAAAAAAGCAAGCAAACAACAGCAGACTTCTCTCCTTCCTCTGCCCCCGAATAATCTTTAAATTGCCTGTATAATCATCAAATGTAAGTTCAAATATGCACCCTACCCCACAAAACCGTCAAAGATCGGTTAGGTATAATTATCCAATCACAAATTGATTTACTAAAACTCGATGCTGAATTTCTTTTTATCGACGCGCAAATAATGGCGTTCCCGCTATTATTGGTTTTTATGAATGGAAAATCATTGGTTTGCTTGCATATAGAAGAAACCCAGAT
>OZ026609.1:13218555-13263555 GCA_964020085.1 Micromussa lordhowensis
GTAAACCAAGAAGTGGACTAGGTTTGTCTTTAATGAGAGGTCTGAAGAGTGCGTCGTGCGTTTCTTGTTGCACATTTTAATTATAGAGATGTATCGTACATACATAGTTTATTGGCTCGTCCCCACGGGGCTTTTCAGAATTAATGTTACATTACAAAATTTAAGATGTTTAAAAGGCTTGGTGGAACTTCTTTTAGAATTTCAGAGCTTGGAAACGAGCTTCGTGCAAAACAGGAGGATTTCGACAAGGAGACACAACGCAGCAGGAAAGAATTAGCTCAGAAAGAAGAGGAGTAAGTGATATCTTAAGAACAAAATTGTAAGTTGCCATGTGTTAGGTCACAACTACAGATTGTTTTTGGTGGTGACAATATGCTATGACATGATGTTTAACAGCATTTTGTGTGATTTATGATGGAAAGGAATGGCCTTTATCTATTTATTTACCATCTGCATGTGTTTACCTAGTTTACATTGTTACCAGTTCAGTGCATTGAAGGAGTATTTCTTCTAATTAATAATTAAGAAAACAATACTGTATTGTATATATAGGACATTACACGCTTTTACAAGTATTTACATCGTTACGTTACGTTTTCTTTTAAATGGCCTTGATTTAAAAAAATACATGTATACATACATGGTCCTAACGAAAAAGTTAATCGCGACTTACGTTTGCATAAAAATCGTTACTGATTTCGTATAAATATTGGATTAATTTAGACAAAAATAAAGAAATGAGTGATTCCACGACGCAGGTGAACTTACAAGAACCCTGCCCAGTGCTATCTAAGTGCAAGACGTTGCTAATTTGTTCCTTTACTTTCCTTAATAACTTTAGTGGAAGTGGCATACCAGCGATGACATGTCTGCAAGAAAGTCAACCGTGACGATAGACAGCTAATCCAATTTGTAAGATTACGAAATCGAAATGACTAAATTTCTGTGATGTTTATCTTGTAGACTTGCAAAAATTACAGAACAGTTGGACAAGACAAAACAGCAGTGTGATGAGTCCTTCAGAGATCAGAAAACCAAAATAGACGAATTAAAAACAAGGTACAAATATATTATGTATCGATCTGTTTGCAATGTAAGAGGTATATTTGGATGGGCCATTATAACCACTCTTGATCTGTTGACGCAACAATCGAGTATCAAAAAACTTCCCATGCCATGATAGTAGTATGAACTGGTCAAGAGTGGTAATAACGACCCATCAAAATCTACGTCTTGGAAAGTGCTAGAAACTGTTTTGAGCCACCTGAAGGCGAATCTTCAGAATTGCATTACGCATCCCCACTGCGCATGATTTGAGTGCTTGCACATACAAAACATCAATCTAAGCTCGACAGCGAAATAAATGCTTATTTTCTCTTAAACCAGCATGGTGACCTATACTCAGGGGTGGCGAATGGCCTCATTCAATTTAAACGTTCTCGCAAACTTTTGGTCTTTGTTCGAATTGCTCGCAAAACTTAGACGAGTGCTTGCTTGCTCGTGCTCGCAACATTTTTACAACTGCTCGCATGCTCGGATTCTCGTTAATATGTGCTTGATTGCTGAAATTTTCGTGAATCTTTAGGGTTAGTGTTGATCTAGTACGTAGCTTTTAACTTCTTCTGAAAGCGAATTTTTAACGTCGAGTAGAAAGCTTTAGATCTCCTTGAGCGTCCACCCACTGACTCACGTAAAGCTACATGACGTAATTTGGCATAAAAAATTCACAATTGGCTGTAAGCTGCTGAGATTAGTTGAACCGCGATAGGATCTTAACTTGTTGCCTAGCACTGCCTAGTCTTCTCCGCAACCGTTTTTTTTTTTATGGTACACAAAGCTCCCCCTCCCCCAAAAACATTGCTCACATGTGAACCACATTCCTTTACCAAAAACTATACAATCACAGTTATTCCCCTTTTGAAAGTCGTTTTATTCTGAGCTTAATAACGCTTACTAGAAGCTTGTAATTCGAAAAATTGTCATGGGGAGGGAAGATATATATCAATTGGTAGAGGTGTTGGCAGAGCCGAAAGTGAAGTCTTCTTTTACGGAAGCGTTGCGTCTATTTTCCTGTTTTGGAGATGTCAGCAAGACTACTTGGCACAAAGCAAAGAGATTTCGGCTCGTGGAAAATTTACAAAGTGCTCGCTGCTGTCCATCTATATTTTCTAAAGTGCTCGCTGCTCGCAAGGCAAATGTGATCACTGCTCGTGCCCGCAAATATAAACGCACGGCTCGTATGCTCGCGAATGCTTGCCAAGATCACTCGATACCCCTTTATTTCTTATCGCATAATTTTGGTGTACAAATTTTTCTCCTTAAGTTCTCAAACTCATTAATAATTCATGAAGGTTAAACAAACGAAATCATGACCGTGTACTTAATTAGCGTAGATTTTTACGGTTTCAATTTTTCCTTTTTTTCTCCTTAGTTTTAGTTTCCATTGAGAAGGTAAATCAAACACTCAAGATTGTGTTTGACCACATTTCAAAACACCTCGAAGTTCGTCAGAAGCACTCCGCTTCGCGTCGTATTTTTAACTCTCTTCTTGGTGTTTGGAAATGTGTTCAAAAACGGTCTTTCGTGCTTGATATATAACTTTAAAATTAAAAAATAAAACAGAAGAAATAAAACTAAACAAATTGTTCGGAAGGGAAAAAAGATGTAGCGAATTTTTTTATGTCCGTTTGCTACAAGTTACTACTACAAAATGGCAAATAATAGATACGAGAATCACTTTCTTTAAGTAATAACAGAGTTGTGCAGCTTGAAGGAGAACTTCTTTCATTACAAGAGGATTTTGACAAAGAGAAGCAACGCAGCAAACAAGAATTAACCGAAAAAGAGAAAGCGTAAGTTGCATTATTCCTCTGACAATGTTTAACGAGTTATACAAGGATAAAGTTAATATCAGGGTTAATACCTGTTGTATTTTAGACAACCTTCTATATCTTGTATGGATTCTAAGCGGTTCTTCGAGTCGTACATTTGAGTTCATTGTTTATCACGGTTTATTTCAATGACCACTGAAGGAACGAAGCACGGATATATGGACAAATACTACACAAGTATATGAATTCCATTACCATGGAAAAGTCGTGGGTTCGAATCCCGTTCAAAACCTGAAAAATGTTTTCAGGTGATTTTCCCAGTTGTGTTATGGCTGCACACAAGACTGCTCTCATGTTGCTTTGATAGCTCAGTTGGGAGAGTATTGCACCGGTAACGCAAAGGTCGTGGGTTCGAATCCCGTTCAAAATTTCAGGTCATTTTTCCAGTAGTGTTAGAGCTGCATCCGCATCTATTGTCATGTCTACATTTAACTGCTACTGTTGGACATCTATTACCATAACTTTTAGAATGTTTTCTCCTGTGTACTATTGCCCGAATCATCAGCACTTTGCTACACTTCAAAAATTTTCTGAAACTGCCCCCAGGCCCGTACGCCTATGTGTACATGTAACACTGAGAAAATATTTAATTTTTTATTGCAGAATCCATAAAGGTAAAATAGAGCGAGAAAGGGCAAAACAACATTACGTCGATGATTTGAGAGACAAGGAGACCAGACTAAAGAGGTCAGAAGCCAGGTAGGTGCAGCATGAATTCTGATTTTTTTCAATGTAGCTTAATACAATCGGCACTTTCTTATTTGGCAATCTATTACTGTTACCACGAACATACGTACTAGTTATACAACTGACACTTTCGAGTGGTATACCATGGAATATCCCACGAGTCACTCGTATTTTCTCGGTATACACACAAGCCTTTAGGTTTTTAGAAGATACAAATGAAAAGCGTTACTTTACGTCACTGTAATGTCTCAATGAGCGAAATGCGATGGGTATTGCGTTGTAACAAAAAAGTGATCAACTGTAGCCCCTTTTGACCTCTTGAGTCCAATGACTAAAAACTACTCGGTTAAATTATGCCTCCGAGTTTCCAACAAAGGAAACAAATTTGTCCATAATACGAAATCAGAACAGTTGCATATTTAACTTAAGGTCCAATCCCTGAAAACATAGAGAATTGGAGGGCACATCTCTACGAGCCTTGAAGCTTGTTAAAAACTTGAAATGGTGGTATATAATGTTAAGACATATATACCATCTTTTTAGCACGTAAACCAGTCTGGCAGAAATATGAATGTCGTAACCTTCTATGTAACTACTGTTTGTCTGTCATGTGCTCTGCTAATTTGCAGTAATGGAGAGTTAACTCGTGAAAATGAGGAGTGGAGAAAAAGGTATGAACATAAAAAGAAAACTCAACTGACATGCCACGTGTCTGCGGTTTCATTGAAAATGTCACGAAAATTTCTGTCAAGGTTTCTGAAAATTGTCTTCCTTTGTGCTACAGTTTACATGATTTTCATGGTATGCATTATATACTCTCATCATACCATAAAAGTCTCATTATCATAGCGTAAAACACATTAATTTAAAACATAATAAGAGCAGGGGACCTTTTCTGCCTCCACACCCAATTCTCTTGTACAATCATTCGAGAAAAAGAAAAAAAACAGAAATGTCGATTATACAGTAAAGCCATGAAAAAAAAATGGCCGAATATGTGCGTTTTGTTTTCTTTCAGAGCAAAAACTTTACTAATGATGTGTGTTTTTTTTTAATTTGTCTGAAACAGGAACGAAAATTTGAACAGTGAAATAGAAAATAAGAAACATGAATTGCGTCATTACGTAGAAAGGTGAGAAAAACAATTTGCTTAAAGGCTAACTCATAAATCACCTTTAACGATGTAAAGAGTAAACTTTTGGACAAAATAACCCAATGTTATTTTTTGTCGTCGTTAGTGATTGTGATCGAGCACTACATATTATGGTCAACCTTATTTTTGTTGGAGTAGGACCATCAAGTGCAAAATATTTTTCAGGAATTACTATATTCATCAATATGACAGCTTATTTAAATGCAATTCGTTAATCCTGAACGGTTGCTGAACGAGTTGTGTCCGACAAATAGTATTTTTATACCTCCCAACTCAAATATGTTTTCTGATTGGAGGAGAGCGTGTCACGGGTCAAATCTTCATGATGCCCTAGGGCGAACAAAACTTCATAACTCCCTAGGGAAACTACAGCTTGAACTTTCGACTCGCACGTGATCAGGTCGTGCACCTTGAAACGGCGGTAAATTTGTGTGCCAGTCGACCTGATTTCAAAAAGCAATTGAAGTCGGGCAACGTTTCTCACTAGAGAAGGCATCCATTATTCAACAAGCAAAGTGATTTATGATTCGGCAAAGACATAGACAGATTAACAAAGGGGACAATTTGAACATTCGATATCTTCAAGCTTTTAATTTGGCGCCAGAAATGGGTCGTCCGCGTTCGGCAACTTGCTCTTCTCTCGCTGTCGCCACTCGCCAAGTAGCAGGCAGGTAGGAAAATAGTTGTCTCATTTACAACAAAATATGCTGTTCCTCGTCAAATCAATTCAGAATTCTCGAGTTAAGCATTAGAAGAAGCCAAAGCAATTTAAGTATTGTTTTAACTTTTGTTAGCTGCGAAGAAATCGACTGCTTTTGTGGTGTAGTTTCGGCAGGACAGCTCGGCGCGACTGCCGCTCGTACAAATCATATTTTCGCATTTTTTTTATTTTTGCGTTGGGAGGTATAACAAAACACTTCATGACTGGCCCCTCGGGAAAGAGTGAGCTTTGTTTCCCCTCGACCTCAATGTTCCCCTCGGCCTTGCCTCGGGAAACATTAAGGATCTCGGGGAAACAAAACTCACTGTTCCCCTTAGGGCCAGTCATTAAGTGCTTAATCAATATACTTCCTGTTGCATGTATAATCACAGACATTTCAAGATTGGCGTGTTCATCAGTGCACATGTTAACGTTTTTGTAAGCGGTTAAGTCATGGACAGCTCTTGGGTGGCCGTCTTGTAAACCACATGATTTATAAGTGACCAGTTGCCGCGATGGGGTCAGGTAGAAACACTTCAACATGACATGAGGGTTATTCACTTGTCATTTTTTACGCAAATGAAACTTGTTTTGAAATAAATGGTTTTCTACGAGAACCGATGTTGGAAACAGAGGATCATTGTAAATCTTTTATGTGTTTCCTATTTAAAAATGTGTGCATTTCTAATCTGTCAAACCTGGATTCACTCAAAATTGGGTGTATCCATGACATTTTTAGGTTCACGCATCAAGAAGAACAACACAAAAGTGACTTGTCACTTAAAGAAATGGAAGTGAATAAACTGAAACAAAGGTAAAACATCTGGATTTACATCTAATAAAAAATAAAATTCCAGAGGCCTTCCTTATGGCCTCACTGCAATTGGAGGCAACAAGAATTTAAAATACCAAGACACTTAAAAGAAATCTACTGAGTTTTTACCCCGGTGACCGATGTTCACTGTCAAATAGCATTTAATTCATTTCTATGGAATTTTATAGGGGAGGCTCCTGTTATTGTTGCTACTGGAGCTTAGGAACAGACCAGCATGCTAATATTCTGCCGCTAGTTGTTTGAAGGCTGGATAACGCTAGCAAAAGAAACCACGCTATCCGCTGGATAGTAATCTATCCGGCGGATAGTGTTATCCACCCTTCGAACAACCCAGGCCTGGTGTTTTCTCGTTGTCCTTGTAGATTGTCACACAGGGAAAAAGAGGTGAAACGTCTTAACGAAGAACTGGGACAGATGAAATCCAGGTAGACGAATGTAAATTTCAGCTTTCACCTTTCAGCTTCTTTGAACGAAAGCACTTAACGCTCCTCGTGCATAAGAACGGTCGAATTATTAAGCGGTAATTGCATTCAAGGTAGATACAAATCCGTCATTTGACACGACAAAATGGTGAAAGAGTTAGTCGTATCCCTTTAGTCACTTGGGTTTGCCCACTTCATTTAGAAATCACACTGACAAGTGCTTTGAATGTTGAGGCTGTTTTAATTTGGAAGTTTTGATTTTTCCACGTCGTATTTCAAACTCTCTTCTGCGTGTTTAGAAATGTGGTAAAACACGTTCACTCTGGAAATATGGGTATTGAATTTCTTAATGACCAAGTGCCCTGAGATATCTTGCCAAGAATTATTCTAAGAAATAATGCCATGTTGGGAATAATATGGACATTGCCCAGTCTGTCCGGTCAATAGAAGCTAATGAAATTTACATTTACCAAATCTTGCTTCATTAATTACTACTAGCCTAACGCAGTTGTTACTAAGGTCCTATCTTGTAACATTTGGTCAAGCAGATAAATGTGTACATGTTCTGTCATTGTAGTTCTGTTTGGTTTTCCTGTCTCCAAGGTTTGCTGGTATCTGCGAAAAACGAGTGAAACAAGACCAGAGGAAGGTTGAAAACATACTTGCATCAAATCAACAGTCTGAAGTGGAAAACGACTTTAGAGACTTTTTTGACAGCAGCAGAGAAGAAGCCCGAGACATAATCCAGTCTTTGTATGGATCGGAAGAGGAGATTGATGTTCACGTTTACTATCCGAGAATAGCATGCACAATATTAGAGGTAAGTTGTTTCATCATCTACATGTAGCTATTTTGCAATATTACCCCTTAAGATACTGAATATTTTGTCATAAGGTTGAAAAGTGGCGGACATTTCCTTTAAGTTAATCAGTGGCTCATTCTGTTGTTTAAGATTTAAGCACATTTGTTTTAAAAAAGTTTGCCTTAAGTGAAAAACTCATCCAAAAGGTTCACTTCGAAATTAAAGAAAATGGCCCAGTTTGCAACCTAAACTTTGGAAAACACCAATAACATTGCTTACTGGTGAAGATGGTGAATTTTAAGCTCGGTAATGAAATGTGAAAGGTGAATTGATCATCATGACACGAGGTCATGAGTTCGATTCCTGTCGGGGACTCAGGTCTGTTCTTTGTCCCACGCCGGTGTCATGTTGTTCAATTCATCTTTCATATTGCTTACTGCTGTACTTCCACCTGTCCATCATTTACAAAAGTTATACTTCGTGCAAAGAAATTGATTAAAGATAGGCGTCGCCACCTCTTACACAGAATTATTGTGAACCGTTAGAAAGCCGTCACTCAGTTGGCTTTTTAAAGAAACCGATGAAGGCCGAAGTTGTTTGGTCGAAACGTCTTTGAAGTTTTATTAACGTTGTTTCTAACGTTAACAAGAGTCAGTGTCAAGCACAAATTTTAATTCTGACCTCTTACACTGTTAATCTTTATAATTATCTAATTTATTTTACACCAACATTTTTTGTTAAAAAAGGAGTAATGAAAATAGTGAAAGATAAAAAGAAACAGTGCATTTTATCCAGCGTTGAAGCGTTTTTAGGCAGCATTGTAGTAGTAGTATTGGGGAAAATTGCGTTACGCGTCAAATGGTTCATTTAGCAATTCATTTCAGAGTGCTTATGAGCACGCAAATGATGTCAAAGAAGCCGTGATTGAGTCGTTCAAAGTAGCAACGATGAATATGGTTCTCCATGCTCCTGAAGTAGGCTTCAATTTCAGGCTCAAAAGAACGGTGAGGAAATTATAGTATACAATGTGGTTATATGTTTTAATCGATAAAGAACTACGACACCTGCCCAGAAATGGTTCCAGAACATTCTAGGAATAGTCGTAAAAAAGTCTTAAAAAACGTTTAAAATCGTTTCATTTTTTCCATTACTAGTGGAAAACCCATAGTCAAAAACAATTGCTCTCATGATGCAATGGTACTAGATGTTAAAATAGGCTTAATCAATGGAACGTTTTGCAACATGAATAACCTAACCCTACATCTCTATCTGTTTTTCTACATATCGCGTAATAGTTTCGAAACAGTTCTTGTTTGAGTTTGTTCAGAGAAACGTAGCGTGCCAAAAAAGGGTCTGGAGGAAGCGCAGTACTCGGGAGGGCGGATTTTTGTCTACTTCGCGAGGGAAACTGCGACTGTTTATACAGTTATTTGAATAGGTAATAGTACGAACGATAGTGCAATTAAGGATTTATACTTTGAGGCTGGTTACAACGGTTTCCAGAAATTTTTAGCACTTCGATATTCTTTGATGAATCGATGTTGTCACTCTTTTTCAGCTGATGCTACAATAATGGTATCAATAAAATGCCCAAGAATCGGTAAACAAGTTATGACCAATTTTGAGACGTAAACAATATCCATGTCTATTGCGCAACGTGTTAAAAACACCCTTAACTTTGGCTTTACGTACGTACGTATAGCTCAAGAGCGATGTCCGTGGGAGAACGCTCAGAATGTTTGAAAATTTAAGGTGGCTCTGACACCGCTGTCGGCGATTGTTTTAAAACTTTGTTAAAAGTTGAATCTTGACTTTCTGATTACAAATCGTTGATAAAAATGGGGGTCCCAGACGTAGCTTTTGAGTTATGAGCACGGATGTTTGCAATAAGACGGAGGGTTACCATGGTAACTTGTAATGTTAACAAAATGATCATAACTTGCTCGCCAAGGTCATGGCTTAGATGCCATTCTTGTAGCATCAACTGAAAAAGAATGGTATTATAGATAGGTCAAAGTAGACGTGCTGAGGAAATGCTGTTGTCAGCCACCTTAATATCAAGAGTAGCGTAAATCCTCATTTATTGTAGGACTGAATAGGCCCTTTGTAGCTAAGCCATCACGTGATCTACTTTCCATAAAATTATGGGCTGCAACTTCAAGAATGCTAAAAATGGAAAAAGCATGTCAAAAATATCAAAATGGCCAAGTTTGAGGCCCCTGTCATTAAAGAATGAGATTTTATGACGGTTTGAATTTTTAAAAAAAATTATTAACATCTGTATGGAAAACGTTGCTGGAGAGCAAGGAATCTCCAGCAACATTTTCCATAGATATACTCTAAATTTTCCGAAAATTGAAACTGTCTTATAAATTTACTCTTTAATGTCAAGAGCCTTAAACTTGGGTATCTTGATATTTTCCTATATGCTCTTTCCATTTCTGGCATTCTTAAGTTACAGCACATAATATTTAACAATTATTCCTCAAGCACGCATTGGATATGAGATGGTAGATAGCCAACGAGGCGTACATCGCCGAGTTGGCTATAATCATCTCATATCCAACAAGGGCGAGTGGAATAATTGTTTTATTAGAAACGCCCCAAAATATAGGAAACTAAACTTTTAAAAAAATCGCCCCCAAAAAAATCACGCGTACGCTTACCGTATTCGTAGAGCATTGTATAATGGCTCATAGCCCATGATGGCTAAGCCAATGAAAACTCTCGAATTGCATTATCCAATGATCCAGGTTTTTAATAAATAAATAAATATATATATATATATTTTTAGGAACCTTTAATTTTGGTCGCGTGACCCCAGCCGCACAAAGCTCATTTATTGCATGGCTGCGAAAATTACGAGCGTGCGCGGGTTATTTTGCACTTAGTGCAAATAGGAAATTAACGTTGAATTTGCCTGCTATCAACCAATCACAATGAAGAAGATTTCACAGTCGTATAATAAAATCTGTAATTCAGTGGTCTAAAAGACTCAAGAATTTTTGATATTTCTTATTTTAAGGACGGAAGTTTTGTTTTTTACCCGATCTCCATTGATGTTCTCAACACTTCAGAGAAATCAACAGATGTCCTGGATGCTTTGCTAATTTCTTTGAAAGAAACAGCGCATATCTGTAACCTCGAGTGTCTAGAAAAAGTGAGTTTCCCCTTTACTACTGAATATAAAATTAAGACGAAATCCCATAAGAAATCAAGCAATTTCAGTTTTAAGTGGACGCAGAATACCAGAATAATTTTAAGTATATGACAGTCCTTTTTGCATTTTCTAAAAGCTAAAGATATTCCCATTAGGAACTTCATAAGTTCAGTCATAGTTAACCATTAACTATGGTTCAGTAAAATTGTGGAAACGCAGATAAAATTTCATCATCAGTTTCATTTCACCAGTACTTTCAAGTGTTTCATATGAACTTCAAAATTTGTTTTCGACATTTGGTGTTGTTAGAAATGATTTCTTTTGGGAAGATATTTATAATAGTCGCACATAAGTTTGCAATGCAATGTAAATAATCTTGGTACAAAGTTTCTGTCCACTTGTTACTCTAACTTCTGGTGGATTCCCTCTCAATATTCAAATTTTTATTATAATTAATATTATATTACAATTAATCGCTAATGCAGTGGAAAATTTCTTCATTAATGTGAAATTTCACAATTTAACCGTAAATCGCTTGAATGTACGTGCAAACAATGACTGACGATTTGAATTAAAAATATATGTCTGTTTCAACTAAGATAAAGTAGTGGCAAACTAGCAAAAAGAAACAAATGCCTCAAAACCGAGTAATCTATATTTTTGTGCATTTCTGGCAGTGTTTGAAGGTCAATATAAAAAAAAATGTTTTGCCCCTTCCACATATGCGTTTTGAAATGATCGTCCTTTGCTTATCTTAGGATGTTACGGAAACTTCCTGGAAAAAATGGACAAAATTGTTTGACAAGGATGCATCATTCGTGCACGCACCTACCCGGGAAGCATTGTTCAAGCTGAATAGTTACATCAAGGCATGTATTCGATTAACTTGGCGAATGGTTACTCAGCTTCCACCATTGCGACTCGAATACCATTCCCCCAGGTTTGATCACCGCATTCACAAGAAAAAGGAGTACCAGAACAAGACTGAGAAAAACCCAGTGGTTGAAGACAGCTCGGGAGAGCAGATTTTATGCTATCTGTGGCCCGGCCTGCTTGATGGAGGGGGTAGACTCATTCTTCAAGGACAAGTTCTTTGCGAAATGTCAAGAGAAAAACTGAATCAGGAGTAATAATTAACAGATTAAGTTGATATATAAATAAAGAATTATCAAGAAGTGTCAATTGTCTATAAACACCAAACGGGTAGTGTATTGACACTTCTTGATGATTATTTATTTATATATCAACTTAATCTTTTACTACCAAGTGTCACGCATCACCAACGACTTTTCAGTCCATTTATGTGATAATTAACAGTTTGAAAAGGAAGTTCCAAATGCCTTATTTTAGCCTTCGATCATTAACTTTTAAAGTAATAAAAAAAACCTTACAAAATTACGTTATCCAGTAATTGAAATTACTGAGGTAATGCGCTGTTATTGCTCTCTAGTTAAAAGGGGTTAATGGGTAATTTCAAGCCTTTGCAGAGACAGGCGAGCGGTAGAGGGAAAGTGTCGGAGGTCAATGTGCTGATAAATACTTGACGTGCCTCGCGTGTAGATGTATGACTTCTTTAGGCTTGCCTCCCGGGTTTTTTTCTTGCTTTCCTGGTTCTAGTTCAACTTCGATGTAACTTCCAGGTCACGGTATTAATAGTTTGAGCTTTTGTCTCAATAAAGGCACAATAAATTATCGACTTATTTTACTGACTGACAGATAAATTGTATCAGGTGGATTTAAACCGGTGACTCAAATGCTCGTGTACACCACGTGGACGAGAGGTGCTACGTCATGAATGACACATCTTCAAGTTTGTCCTCTGCATATATTCCTTCCTTGTATAACGTATACTTACTCTTGGTTTATTGTTACCCGTTTAGTGTTTTTCGTCTTAAGCAAAATACCAGTTTGGCATATCGCTCGATTTGATAATATGTCCCCGTCCCAACGGAAATTGTTTTTGACGGGATGTACACTAGACATGCGCATTGTTTGGTGCAAACCAAACACTACACAGCTCTAAATAAGGACCGTTTTTCTTCTCAGCTTTTTTTCTCATCCTCATCCCACTATATTACACTTTTTCAAATCATAGTTCTTTTAAGCACTGCACTCAAGCAAGTCATGGTGTGGCTCAAGGGCTAATTTGCATTTGTATCAACACAAAATATGATGAACTCATTTTTTTACTTTACGTGTTGCGGCTTTTGGCTTTCGACTTTATTTGTTCCGTCAGATGAGCTGTTATCACTGCTTGATGGGATTAAAAATATATTAATTGAAAATTGGACTCAAAATGGCGTGTAACGAATATAGTAATAAATGGAAATTGATGCATTGTTGCCCCTATCGCGAGTCTGGCTGGAACGATTGACAATCGCTGATTATCGTTTTCCGAGATATCAAGGGAATTTCCTACAGGTTACGAGACATAAATATGTTCCTACAGGAAAAAAAAACGATGAACATCGCGCCAGTCTCTACCAAGGGATCACAATGTCTAATTTTCCTCGAATAAGTGAGTGAGGAAACCAACCAAAGAGCAAACTGAACTGAAAAAACCAAACAATTTCAATAAAAATTAATTGTACACTTTGGATTATAGTCCACAAGTACCTGAACTATTTCTTTTATTCACTATTTAATTAGTTTTTCCACACTTGTTTTCAAACTCTTATTTCAGTATAGGCTAATAATTCACCATGAAAAATGGACTAGTGCCTGCTAATTACCTCCTTGTTTCATTACACGTTGCTACATTCAAGCAAATATAAGTGTTTAAATTACCGATGTGCAGTTAAAAGCGAACGATTTTTATTCCGGCACGCGGCCCGACACTTCTCCACGGCTAGCGGCCGAGTTCTCAGAGAAAAGCCATGAAATGTGCAGCGAGTATATCCATTGATTTGCCCGGATAATAGACACGGACATTTTACGAGTTGTATGGTAAATGGTAGCAACGACTACTATCTGAGAATCATCAGAAGTTTGATTCCACGAATAAAGTTTTAAAAACCACATTGTACCGTTTTTTTTATTATAGGACATAATTTATCCTAAATTGCATTTTAAACGACAGAAACAAAGCAACCAGTACTCTGATCTGCCAAAACCACATCTCCTTTCTCTATTACCCTGCCATCAAAATCATGTAGTGTGGGCCATACGTAACACTTAACGATATTAGTACGTTCCTGCCTACTGGCCCAGCGTTCGGGCGTGTGTCGTGAAGCAGACGACGAGAATGCCTGACTTTCATTATGACTTGCAGGATTATAAGTTGAACTCTTGTAGTCGATCTTCAGAGGGGGTACTTGAGTTACAATACGCCAAGAAAATTGGGTGCAGTATTCAATGTAAGATTTCAATTCTCTTTTAAGGATTTTATCGTAGCTCGGAAGGTTCTTTTGCTTATAATGCTCCCTCCATTTCTCTTTGATCTCCTTCTTGATCATCTAGACAAATACATTTAGAAACATAATAACAAATGTAACGTTACTCTAGTTAATATATTACCATTTCCTAGCCCATCATTCCCCTCCCCAAGAATTCGCAGGGCTTTTGAATTGCCCCCAGTGGGGCTTTTTTTTGTACAAAACCCGGGCAGTGGAACTGCGGGGAGGTAGAAAATGCACGACCCATGGGGCAAGCTCAAACTTTCAGCTTTCCGATTGATGATGGAAGTAGTAAATGTTCACAAATAAATGGACTTCAGTAAACACTGGTAACCATTGCCATAGTTTTTGGAAACAATGCACATACGGAAAATAGCACAATTTAACAACAATGCAACAACTGGCCTTCCATTTGGTTGGCGACTTTCTGCCTATACTTTAATGTTTGACTACCAGCGATAGGCAAATTGACAGCTTTGTAATCAGCTAGTACATTCGCAAATCCCCATCTCCATATTTTAACACTTGATGGTTTTTTTTACCAATCCGATTTTTTTTATTTCAAAAAAAAAGAAAATAAGCATCACCACTCGATTTATCATGCCATCTTAGTAGATAATTCGTTGCAAACTGATGAAAATATGGCCAATTTTTAGAAAGAAATGTATCTCAGGGGGAAACTTTTGCTGAACACACTTTTTACGGGCCTAAAGTCTAGGGACCTTAAGTTTACTCTCACAATGTGAACATTTTGAAGCGCTTTGGAGATTGTTCGCGTGTATTAATAAATATGGAAAAAGCTTCAGTTGTAGCAAGAGATTTTGAAATAGTACTGACTTTGGATATATACGAGCATCAAGAGTTTCTTCCGGTGTGTGCGCAATACATTATCGGATAGCTTCCCAGAAAAAGTTAGCACCGACGTACTCTGGACACCAACTCTGTAATGGCTGCCATGTTGGATTTTTAGACTTATGCAATTTGCTCTCTTCTTCATCTCTTCGTCGTGTTTTGAAGTGTCCAAACAGGACAAAAAAGTATTTTGACCAAAATTTATTTTTTAGTTAATCGATGAGATGGAAATATCGAAAATATAAACTTCATTCCATCTACTTTGGCTTTATGTGCTGCGAAGAGCTTACTTATGCAGTAGTACTGCCGAAAGCGAAATCTTAAGGTCTCCGATTCCAAAGGGATACCAGTTATCGTGAATGTGGTCTTTTTATCGGTGATAATAAACAATACTTAGGGGCTTCCCCTGACTTAATTGTAGAATGTTCCTGTTGTGGAAAAGGAGTCTCCTATTGTGGATGAAAAACCTACTCCTTATCATACCTAATTTATAGTATTGAGCAGGTAACCTTAAAGAAAAAGCATCATTATTTTATACAAATTCAAGGACAAATGGCTATTACAAAGAGAAAGTGGTGCCACTTTTTAGTCTATACTCAAAGGGGAATGCATCTAGAGAAAATCCAATTTGATGCTGAATACTGGCAAAAAATAGAGGAGAATTGAACATTGCTCTGTGTTAATCACTTGGCACCAGTTCTGTCTTACAGCTTGTAAACGTTGATGTTTACTTGAAAATTTTGCATCATACCAATAGACCAATTTCGATATATTAAAATTCAGCCTAAGACAATAGACCTCAGCACGAGGCTCTGGGGAATAAATACAGAGTTTGTGGGGTTTATTCCCCGGAGCCTCGTGCTGAAGTCTATTGATTTAGGCTGAATTTTAATATATCGAAATTGGTCTATTTGACACAATGATTTCAGTTGTTGGATCATGCAGCTGTAACATTTTGAATAACTCATAATGCAAGACTAGTCTGACTGATAAATTGATAGCAAGCTAAAGCAGTGAAACCAATTTTAGTTTCTGGAAAACACAATTTGGGGTTTTGCCCGTTAATAACCTTGGCCCATAGAATACGTGCCTCGTTGTTCTTGCGTTCCGTCGGAAAGGGAAACAGTTTGAACGGCGGCTCACAGTCGCATCCGTCCTTTTCACGAATACACTCGTGCCCTTTACACATAGAGGACGACCATTTGTTTAGTGTCTTTCCGCTTTTCGGACAACCTACAACGGCATAAGACCGGTGCCCGAACCCCACTACTAAAAACATACCAGCAAACTTTGATACGTGATTGAACTACACATCCAACATGGCAGGCAAGCATTTCCGAGTTGGTGCTCACTTTTATAAGAACCTTCGATAATACATTGCCCGCGCATCGGAAGTCTGAAACTCTTGATGCTCGTATTTTAGCATCGTTATTTCACGAACCCTTTCGAGATTCCAGGGATGAAGCTTACTTCGCGTCAATTACCTCGTAGATGAATCTTCTCTTTTTCACAAGAGTAATTTATTAGAAGTTTTAGTTCTTTTTTGCCTAATTCCAGTTCATGGAAATCACGAAAGGTAAACTCTCACTGAATAACGAAAGAGGATGGGCAAATTTATACTTTTCTGAGAAAGTCGCTTGCCAGGCTGGCATATAAGATGCAACGTGAGTAGAATGACTTCTTCATCCCGAATGGAGACCGGAGGCTGCGTATGACACAAATTTAATGGCAGTGCACTGGGTTTTAAAGATCGTAGAAATTAATTTAGATTGCCATTTTGTGTTAGAAACCTAAAACTATTGCGCCTCATTTTGTTGTTGTTGTGACTGGTTCAAGTTCTCTTGAGTCGGATCTCTTGAGATGCAGTGTATACAACAGTGTTCCTTTTTATATACCCAGCTAAACATGCAGCTTCTGATTAGCATATGGAGAATACATAAATAGATTATAGACTGCGAGGTTAGGTTATACAATGTAACTATTTAGAAGGACATTGCTGAAGTTGTTATGGAAAGAAAGTGGAAGAGCCAGTTTATAAAATCAAAATGGATACCAGCCGGCTTTTCTTGTTGGACCAAAATTAGTTGAACAACGGCAAGTAAAAACGAAAACAAGAAGGCAATATACAAAAGCTACTCAAACTTGGCTGAATGTATGCCAAAAATGAGTGAATGAAAGGAAATTTAACCCAAATATAGAAGAACATGGGCACGAAGAACTCGTCAAAATGTTGTAAATGTTCTACGCAGAAATACACACTTAACACGAGAATATGCGAGAGAGTTAAAAAACCTATGCAGCAGTGCTGCCAGGTACAGCTAACCCTTTACAACGTGGTAATACAGTTGAAGGCATATTTTAAATCCGTCGCATTCCCTATATGGTATATTGACGCAATACTCCGAACAACTTAAATTTGTGGTCTTCCCAAATTGGCTCTCATCCAGTACAAACATTTTTTTATTTGTTGACGGAAAGGCACCTCACCTTAACAAGACTATACAAATTGTGTCTTCCAGCTGCCTCTTTCACGAAGACCATCACTTCACTTGACGATTCTTGTGTTACAGCTTTGGCGGTTCTCGATGGCTTGAAATCGTTAAGAAGCTAAAAGGTTTAAAACGAATTTATTACCTTGGCATCTCTGTTTCAAAACTATCTAAATTATCACTGGGGTCAATTAGAACAGGTTACTCTTTTTGTAATCTGTGGCCTGATATTTGTGCTCGATTATATTATTAGATTCACCCTAAAGCATTTATACATTTACTTCGGGCGCGACTGCTTAAGTTTTAACATCTACCGAGTGCAGCTTTAATTCTTGGCACGCAATGCTACAGAAAAAAAGAACTCTATTGTAGTCTACAAGGTGTTCTAGATCATATGCCATGACGAGATATCAAAATTTTTAAGTTTGACTTCAACACCAATGTAAGACCTGACAACACTATCAAGGAAAGGGTCATGTGGCTGAATAGGGTGGGATCCACGAATGAGATTGAGAAGCGGTTCGCCGATTTGATGTTGAGTTACCTATTCATCGGTGGAAGCATTTTTCCCCTTGGAGCCATTCACAGAGCCACATGGATTTCTCGGGATGGTCGAAATTCAAAACAGCGTGACCATATTATAACTAGATTTCCAAGAAATGGAGGACAAGTTTGTAAAAGATGAGAATAAAGAGAGGGCCAGACGTTGTCTCTGGTCATCACTTTTCTTACAAGTACAAGACGAGATTAAAGCTAGACGTGACAAGAGTCACGCGACGAGGTCTTAGGAAGTTCGGCAAGTAATCGAAAGAAACGGCTGTCCAAATCTTGGTTCGCAGTTAAACAGGTTAAACAGGAGAAGAATGCTATGGCCACCGAAGCTGAAAATGCGGCAAGGCAGCGTAACATAAAAAGGTTATATGAAATAGCCAAAATGATGCTGGGAAAGAGAAGCAACCAGACAAACAAAGTCGAGAACAAGGAAGGCAGAACTATGAGCAACCTTGCACCATATAAAGCTGAGATTGCTAGAGCCCTGAAACAATTGAAAAACTGGAAGGCAGCAGGACCATATGACACTCCACTTTAGGCACTTAAAGGTGATCTTTGCATTATAGCAGAATGCTACATTCATATCCACGGGGAGTAGAGAAAATTACACCACAATGGAAAGCATCTGGTGAAGCCAGAAGTGAAGTGAAGCTTTTGCAATGACTAGCGCGGAATTACCCTTTTTTGATTTCCAGCAAAGTATTTTGAAAGGCTGAAAGATGCCCTGGACAAACAAATATGACGTAATCAGTCAGGGCTTAAGAAAGATAGATCCTGCTGGGCAGGATCATCGCAGTCACAAACGAAAGAATGATGTGAAGTGCTGAAAAGGCAAAGCCAGATTAGACCTTTACAATGCTCAGAGTAGTCTGGAATGCCTCATCGAATGATTTCCACTAAAACCAAATTGATCCATCTTTACTACTAATGGAAACTGTACGGTCCTATATGGCTCAGAAACCTGGAAGGTAACACAGCTAATATCGAATAGGCTACAAAGCTGTACTAACAAATGCCTCAGAACGATTCTCTAGATTCACTGGCCAGATCAGATGAGTTACAAAGAACGTTTAGGTCACACGCTGTGAAAACCAGACACGTTTACTATAAAGTTGCCTTGAAGTGGAGTTCACAGGGCAAAAGAGGGGTGGTAAGTTTTTTTTAAACCTGGAAAACGTCAGTCGAGGAAGAACTTGGAAAAGCAAACATCAGCTGGAATGCAGCAGAGAGGAAGGCGACAAACAGGGTCCGCTGACGTAACATCGTAGACGCCCTTTACTCCACGAGGAGCCTAAAGGAATAAATAATTCCGCGCCAGAGAAAATCAGATTTAAGCGCCGACACTGACCAGACATCGGACTCTCCTGAACTGTAGGACTGGAAATGACTGTCCTACCTTGACTTGTAGACCTCGTGACGATTGGAAGGAGTCTATGGGTTGATGGATAGAATGTTCATAAGCATGCTGTTACTAGTGAAGTAAGCAAGTAAAGAAGCATGAGCGAGCGGGTAATTATAATAGACTACAATCTCGTCGAATACTTTACCTTGCAAATGTCTGTCATTAGTCAGCTTAATCAGCTGAAGCGAAAATGTTTACAACCAACCTTTCTATACTTCGCATCCGATGAACCGATGGTTGGAGCGTCGGCGACTAAGGTGTCCAAAAGTGATGAATAAATGGAATGAAATGTTCCTCTTGCGTTCAGCGAACATTCATACGATATCTATACATAAGAAGAAGATACACGAGCAGTTACTAGTAACTAAAGCCTTTTACCTGACTGGTGTATATAGAGAACTATAGTTAAAATATCTAACCCTAGCCCTAGTTACTATGGAGTAGTGGATTTACTATTGGTTCTAGACTTAGGATGAAGCAGCCATCGACTTAAGCTATATAAGTATTTTCCTCTTGTCGATGGTTCAAACTCCAACCTCAACGCCTTTAACATTTTTCTTAAAAATGTTCTTGGTATTCTAACCAAAAGAGCTCATCGAATCACCAGCACCTTTTGTGACATAACAGTGAGATAACTCTTGTTTAGACTTTCCACAAAACGGCATTTGTAAAGAGATAGTGAGACATTAGGACACAAGGGATACCGTGTATTAACATCAAAAGAAATGAATGGTTCATTATGATAGTTTTAACTGTCACAATGTAAAATAGCTGAGTACCTCAAAGATGTAGCAAGCAAGCCTATACGCCTGTAATTGTCCATCCACACTTAACTGGTTTGTTTTTCGAGTTTTTTTTAGTTTAGCCTCAATTATATCAATTGCATCCACACGCCTCCCATCTCTAAAGTCATTTTTATACTCGTATTCAAGATCGGACTGCCTGTTTGCGCTCAGGGTATTTTCAGTTCTTCGTTGGTCCATGTTGACCTTCCTCTCTGCCATGACAGCAAATCTGGGAAATACAACATGGTATGACACAACTGATCATCTTGCAAGGACGAAAATATAATTACATTAAAAGGAACTTCCATACGACGATCGTGATTAAGAAAAAGTAACAATACAGAGATGGATAGTCTCTAGAAAAGAATGGTGCCTTGCCATGAAAGCATGTGCTTTCAGTAGTAAAGGGGCATGCCACTGAACATCTGAAAATTCCAGGCGCTTCTTTTGAAACTTACGTAAATTATTCCGACGAGGGATTGGAGACAAGGGATTGGGGACATTATGAAGTAGATGAAACGTGTGAAATAGAAGAAACGTTACGTAAATTATTCCGACGAGGGATTGGGGACAATATGAGTAGATGAAAGACTCTTTATTTATCATCAGGGTATTCTTGGTGATATATCTGCGCTTCATTTACAGCTCACTTATTTTCGCTTCCTTCTGCTTAAATAAGACAAGAACTGTTCAAAATATTTGCAACATGTTAGAGGAAAGCGGTGTCAAATAATATGGACCTCAAACTCTATAATGGACAAGTATCTCTCTTCGTTGAAGTTTGATTATTGAAGCAAGGTCAAATGAGGCCTTAGTAAGGAGGGGTGAGGGATGGGTTCTGAGAATCCCACATCTCGTTAATTTTTGGCCTAGATATCCCGTATCCCATTCCCTTCATTTCCCTTTATTTCCTGTCAGTTTATCTGGTCTTAATATCCCATATACCATTAATTTTCCCTCAAATCTCCTGTATCCCGTTAATAGTTTCCCCAAATATCCCATATCCTGAAAATCCTTGATGGTGACTCTTAAATAATTTAATTATAGCAATATATAGAAAAAAATAGAAAATGCTATTATGATCGATGTGATGTATTACCTTTGTCTCAGGCTTTGATTTTCCGCCAATAGTTGCCCATTGTAACGCTCAGCCTGACTCTCGCGTAACCTATTAGGAGATAGGATTTACTAACATATTGTGTCTACATACCTGGCAGCCGGGAAGTGTTTTCGAAAAACTACCTACCTGGCTCCCTGAAATTCCTTCAGAATTTGTACGAAATATCTCATTTAAAATTGAAACTGTTTAAAATCGCTTGGTGTTTTTGAACAGATATCGAATATTTTCAGAGGGTTTGAACTCTAATTGTTATGAATATCACTCTGTGAGAGGTGAATCCGTGAGCCAACGCAGAAATATTTCCGAGTGTCGAAAACATCCAGTTATAGTATGCACAAGCTCGAAAATCCCTCAACTACAATACTTGAAAACGCTTGATATTTCTTGACAGATTTCTTTTAGAAAAATGTAATGAGATATTTCGTGGAAATATATCTATCCGGGAAATATATCTATTTATCTAGTTTTTTTTTTTTAAAAAAACACTGCCGATTACCGTCTACCAACGATTTATTTAAGCTATTCAAAGAGATCGATTTCCCTTGCTGTATTCTGAATAATTAAGGCATTAAATTGTCACGCAAAGACAGCTGACCGAAGGAATATAACTCATAGCTCGTGTAAAATAAATTTATGAATTGCTTTTCCCTTACGTTACTTTGAAACCGACTATACCAAATGTAGGTCATCTTCTCTCACGTTCTTCTTTCATAAGCTATCGAGATTTCTACGACTATAATTAAAATTGCTTGGTGATACAGTAGTTCACGATTATAATTCTGCTTCGTTCAATTCAGATTTGCATGATCTTTCGCACCGGATCAAGTGTTTCATGTCGTTTCGTTTGCGGACGCAGATTCTCCAGTTAAAATCAGCCATTACTGAGTTAAGCATCCAACATACAAGGACTTAAATACGATTGACATATACCTTTGAAGCTCGTGCCTAAGTTCTTTGTTTTCTTGCTCCAATTTCTCAAGACGTATGGGAAGTTGTCTTGACGCTTTTATGAGGTCCTCTGTAGACCATTCATTGCTATTTGCACTGGAAGATGAGCTTGTAAAGGAAACTTTTGCAAGAGGCTGAATGGAGTTCGACACTTGTGATCTTCGAGAATGTGCCATGGCTGAACCGAATTTTTACAAACACTATCGGAAACTCGTGAATCTCCCGGATGTTTCTTTCCTAGAAGCAAGGCCGGAAGTTAGATATTTTGGTTCATTAAGGATATGGAGTCCAAGCACATCGGTAACACTAGTAAGCTATGTAAAAAACACATACGTAACTCTAACGATCTATTAAGTCCATTTCATTCGAAATAGAATAAACTAAAATACGGCAACATCCAAAATGGATGGCTAGTATATTTCTAGAGAGCGCTGTGTAATAACATTTCTTTACGACGAATATGAAAGCATTCCCTGTTCTAGTCTAGATGAGCATTCTTTTCCTGATTCTTCACCAGTCAGTATGGTTGAATAAGCCTAGTTTGCAAAATGAACAAATTTATGGAAAAAAAATATACTTATATATTCCATCACGCGATTATGTTATTTCGCAGAAATTCAAACCGGAAGTTACGACCTTTGAACTGGCAAAAATAAATTTTCTCCATTCAGAATTTCATTTTTACGAAGAGAAGATTTCTGAGAACAAACGGATATTTTTGATGTGGGCAGAGGCCAGATTCACAATACATTCCTCATATTATTGATCTGGGTGGCGTGACAATATAAGACATCGCAGTTGTATGAAGATCAGAGAACATCCACTTCGAGTCCTTCGTCAATCACTTTAATAAACGTCGGTATTTGATCGTATTTCGGCTACTGAGGGTAAATTTCATGAAGAGCTATTGCCTTGTCACAAAATATTGCTGTCAACATCAATACTTGTTCATTGTTAAGATGAAGACGGATAATGAAATCGTGGGGAAGGAGGCTCTCTCTCACGAATAAACCGTTTTGATTGGATATCAATTTTTACAATTTCTATCTGAAATAGGGCATGTTTTGCAGCTATCTATATTAAACTCATTTTCCCCATTACAATCGTCCTCGGAGATCCAGGGGCAGTTAGTTGGGATGGGAGTAAATAAATCGGGTAAGAAAATGAAGAGACGAAGGTTTTACAAGTAAGGCCTGAAAAAGCCCCAGGGAACCGCATCTTACCAGGCCATTTCCAAACGGCTTTGTCAATGCTGCTTCCTGATTGGGCAGAAAAATCCTTTGTATTATTCTGCCCAATCGGCGAACAGTAACTTCTGAGGTACTTTCCTCCCGCCCCAACTGACTGCCTCTGGGTCTCCGAGGATGCATTACAATCGGGAAGAAATTTGAATATTTATACAAACAGAGCCAAATAAATGAATGTAACCTCTGGGTAATTTATCTTGCATCTTTCTAGGTAAAAACAATGCTGAAGTTGTTTCAGAATCATTTCCAAGAATAGCGACATGTGTTTACTGTCCGGACGAGGATTCCGGGAAATATCCCGGGGGAAATTTCCCGTGTCCGTCTCAAATTTATGATCATTTGCTCGGAGAATCTTGTTGTTGTCCAGCTGCATCGTGTTTGTTGAAGGATATAGAACCCGGTGAGGCATGGCTTCTTCATCAACAGGTAACCCACAATTTAGCCCTTATTTTAATAGCATTCTTAAAACGTGAAAGCCACGTATTCACACCTGTATTATATTTAGAGAAATCCGAGTAAATCAAGCACTGGCATTTGATCTTCTAGAAAATATTAAAATCGTTTGGAATTGAAATGATGAATACAGAATTGACTGTTGGCTCTATTTTATGTATCGACAACGTCATTTGGAATCTCACTTCGCATACATGTATCTAAAAAAATAGACTTGCCGAACTAAAAACCAGGGCTGAGTTTCGGATCGGAGAGATGCTTCGCTCGTGCTTCTTCGTTGAAAGTACGAACAAGCTGGGAATGGGGTAACCTATTGTAGCTTTTATCGAGAAATGTAGAAAACACTCACCTACGGCTCGTGTTTTCTAGATTTTCCTCGTGTTCTCAAATTCCCGTCGTGTTTTATCAGTGTAATTCTTTATTTGTTAAATATATATGGTGGTCAGCGGTCAGCGAGGAAGATGGCGGTGATTTTTGGGCTTTGTTAAATTTTAAGTGAACTTAGCTTATCAAATGAATAAAGGGGGCAAGTTTCTAAAGAAACTGTGGTGCTGCGTCGGTGGGAGTATTACAAGATAATTTGGTTTTATCAACTGGGTTGATAATGTGAATTGTCCACCGTAAAGAGATTCGGAAGCTTATCAAAGCTGCGTTCTCCTTTTCTTCTTCTTTTTCTCGTGTTTCATGTTAATTTAATTTATTTGTGTATCATAATGGGAGGTCTTACGACAAAAGAATTCAAGAAACCGTTGAAGAAGGCTTTAGAGCCTCTACGTACATCGATTGACGAAGTGAAGACTTCGAATTCTAATTATGACCAACTTCTAACACTAGTAATAGTTATCACTAAAGCTGCCCCCGCTTTCTTTTATTTCTGCTGACTGGAAACAATAATATTGAACGTTATTGTATGAACTAAAATTTTATATTTTTTTTGTAAACTATGTCACTCATACTGTTCAAGTAACTTTGGCATCTAATATCATAAATATGATCCAAAGAATCAGCTAAGTTAACTAAACCAACACATTCTATTAAACTCATTCTATCACATGATATATTCTTTACATGATACTCTCGCGAAGTGCATTCTGGAAAAAACATATCCAACCACTCTGTTCTAGCCGGTCTGATACTGAAACAAACCCGTTGTCTTGATACACACTCTTTTTTATATAAGAATATACTTTATAACAATATCTAGGCTGAAATTTGCGAAATTTTAAGAATATTTAAAGAATAAAACCGAGGCTGAGATTTTGAAAAGGATAGATATCATTTTGTAAATACATCTGTAAATACAATACAGTTTTATGATTACAGTTTTAAGTGATTACACTCAATTGTCCTTGACATAGTTGAAACAAAATCAGTTACTTTTGTTTCCATCACGCTGTTTCTGTGCGAAATGTTTGTTTCAAAGCCAAAAATGGCCAAGTGTTGTTTGGCGTGACGTCTTGGCCTCGCTGACTGCAACAAAAAGCAGTGGAGCACATGCACAATGTAACGCGATACAGATCCAAACACTTGTAATTGATACCCCAATAAATTCTAAAATGGAAATGTCTTAAACTATAATGTAAGAATAATACACATATTTTCTGCCTAAAATCGGCAGAAAAATAAGTATGTATTCAGCCTGTGCCGGAAAAGCAACGTTCTTATAAAAGAATAGAGTGTACACCAACGAGCTGAGCTCGGTCGAAAGATTGGAGTTGACCTGACAAAAAAGGATATTTCAACGAGCCATCGTCGTCCGAGTAAAGTGAAAGCGAATGGATAAAGAGCTTTGTTCCCACCTGCCATTGTTGTGAAGGTTACGAGCTGGGATGTTTGTGAGAAACTTTATTGAACCAGAAAGGTCCTCAAGGATATAACATCGCAAGACTTAGGCTTTTCCGTGGAGAATAGAACTTTATTAATGAAAATCTTACCCAAAGCAACAAGGAACTCTTTAAGGATTGTCTTAAACTCAAGAAAGACAAAGGCAAGTTTTTGTGGACCAGTGGGGGTAAGATTAGTGGTAGTAAGATAATGCAGATCACCAATGCTAAAGCTTTAACGCAAAATGGCGAAGAAATGTCCTACCCTCAAGTAATGTTACAACCTTAGTCATGAATTGCCTAAGGTGTAGAAACAGTAATGTTGTTGACACTCAACAGGACTTTGCCTCTTTTCCATTATTTGAGATTACCTCTACCCCTACTAGTATACACCATCTTGGGAGCTCTGATGTTGATCTCCACTTACCCTATGATATGAGTTTTCAGTAATGTAATTCTCATGATTTTCATGATAATCATTATGTAAATAAATATTTTTCTGGCAAATGCTTTTATGCTTTGTACTGCAATATTAGGGAGTTTGTCAGCCAACTTTGATAATTTGTAGCATATGCTGAGTTGGTTTTTATATCAAGGAGGATCAATTATTTACATCCAGACCTGATCTTACATGTACATTATTGACAAATGACTTTGAGGCAGTATGGATAGAAATGCAAAATGGATCTCAACGTAACATGATCTGAGGTGTGATGTACCGGCATCCACATGGTAATAAATGTATGCGAAACTGTATGGATGTTCTTAACTCTACTATTGAAAAGATTGATAGGGAGAATAAATTCTGCATCATGTTAGGAAATTTTAATCTTGACCTTCTTAAGGCCCGTTTACGTGGCAATTTTTGTCACGGCAACTCAATGCAATTTTTGTCATGCTGAAGTTGCATCAAATTTCAAACATGTTCGAAACCCCTGTGATATTGTGGCGAAAAATTGCACTGAAAATCGCACCTGGTTTACATGTGCGATTTCGAACTTGCAACTTTCGTGCCACAAAAATTGCATTTAGGTGCTGCAACAAAAATCGCCTGTGTAAACGATAGTTTCTTCCTATTACCCACAACAACAGTTGAAGTTGAAAATGAAATCATTGGGCTAAATGCCAGTAAGTCTACTGAGCCTTACAGCATACCAAATCGCTACCAAACATGCTATATCTAGAAATTATATTCAATGCCTCCTTTTCTACTGGAATTGTCCCAGATTTAAGTACAAAATAACTAAAGGAAGAGCAAACAAGTCTAAATGATTATTGTCCCATTTCTATTCTCTCAAAATTCAGTAAAGTGTTAGAAAAGTTAATGCACAAGAGAATATTAGAATTTTTGGAGAAGAATAAAGTAATTTATTGCAAGCAGTTTGGCTTCTGTGCTAAACACTCCACGGATCATGCTATCCTAAGCGTCATTGACTTGATTCAACATGCAATTGACTGCCAGGAATTTTCTTGTGGTATATTTTTGGTACTTTGATTATTACTGTAAATCATAATATGGTGATTGAAAAACTAGATTATTATGGCATTTGTGGTGTAACCAAACATTGGTTTACCTCTTATCTTACCAACAGATATCTTTGGGGCAAATTGAGTCTGAACTTGCCTCTTGTGGTGTTCCCCAAGGCTCAGTTCTCGGCCCACTCTTATTTCTTACATCAATGATTTTAGTAACTGCTCTGAAATTCTAGATTTTTGTCTATTTGCAGATGATGCTAATCTGTTTTATAAACACAACAATCTTAAAGTCCTTGAATCCTAAGTAAACAATGAACTAGTAGACATTCATACTTGGCTGAGTGCCAACAAACTTTCACTAAATATTGATAAGTCAAACTTTGTCATTTTTCACCCTCCTCAAAGGAAGTGACCCTTTCATGTCACTCTCTCTTTAAATGGTTTAAACTTAAACCAAGAGTACTCAATACAATATCTAGGTATTATAATACATGTAGATTGTAATTTACATGTATCATGGAAAAATCAAGTAAGTTATGTTGCTATAAAGATTAAGCAAAATATTTACCATGAAACCAAAACCATTAAAATCTTGTGAATATTTTAGTGGGAAAATCAAAGGGTTTTCATGCAGTTTTAACAGGTTTTTCATGGTGCTGATTCATGGGATTTTCCAAAAGCATTACAAATCCCATGAAAACCATCTTCAAACCCTATTAAAAATTTCCAATTAAGGCCCCATGAAATTTCCATTCTGAATTTCAAAAACATTGAAACTCCATGAAAATGCCATTAAATTTGATAGGGTCATGAAATGTTATTAAATGGGATTTTCATGGTATTGGAAAACAAACCATGAAACTTATCACCAGATTTTCATGGTGTTTGTTTGATGGGATTTTAATGGCATGCAAAATTCATGGTCTATGAAAATATTTCACTAGTTTAATTGCCTTTTCACAGTATTTTTATGGTCCATGAAATTTGACTCCCTGTCAATTTCATGGGATAACTGATTGCTACTGCAATCCATGAAAATCCCATTAATGGTCCATGTAAGCAAGCAAGGAAACAACCTTTATTCCCGGTCTAAGGAAGGTCTAAGGCTCGAAAAGTCAGCTTTCGAATCTCTTAACGGTGGCTAGTTCACATTGTCAACTCAGTTGATGAAACCAAATAACCTTCATTCCTGCCATTACAATGCGAGTGATCTTGGATTACTGATCCTGATCCAGATCACCCCAAATTAAAAATAGTAGCAAAAAGTAATAATAGAGTACATGAGAGCTGCATGTACATAGTTAGCCACTGAGCAGTGAGTTTTACAAAATTGAAAATGTAGCACATACAATCAAGTAGCAATATTATCTGTAATACATAGAGCCGTAGCCTACATGTAGAATTATAACAAAAGAGACTGCTCCAAAATACGACTTGCCAACATTAACCTTTTATTACGCTTATAAAAATATATATATAATAAGATTTTTGTCCAGTATCCAAAGAACAAGCCCACACCAGATTAAAGACCACCTGGAACATCTTGTTTCCGTTCCAAATTAATTTTATTTGGTAAATTTGAAGGCTTCTGACAGTATCATCGCTCATGTTTGTGAATTTTACTTAGCTTTTCAACCATGTAGAACGATGTAGTTCTGTTTCTGAATGCATACTTCAAGCTTTTCTGCTTCAATAAATAACTAGAACAAAATACACAGCAACATGTGATTAAAAGCAGCAGACAAGGTTTGTTCAGTTTCACCATTGAAGGCTACATCAAGACCTTAAATTAAAAGCAATTTATTGCTCATAACAGAACACGATTTCAGATCAAGTTCTATGACAAGCTTTCAATTCTTTTCGGTTTAAGTTATGATTGTAATATAGACGATATAAAACCTGAAATGGACCAGAAGAAAGAGCTAAGACAAAGATCCAAAATTAGGCGCAGCATACTAGTATTTGCGAAGATCGATTTTGTTATATCATTACAGTACCGATCATCAAAAACACTGTATTAAGTCTAAGTCTAGAAGGGCTTGCGACTCTATATACTTACAATTGCTCCTAGAGCCACAAGATTCAGATTTTGTCGCTTTTAAACATCATTCCATAGGTGTATCGCAGTAAAATATTAGCGGAGCTCCGGCGGCCCGAAGGGCCGCCAAGCGGAGCCCCATAACCATATAGGAAAAAGAAACCCATGTATGGATTTTCTCATGGTTAATCATGGACAGCGGTATTGCTCGTGGGCGCGTACGCACGACGGCGACGACAACGGTGGAGTCGCGCAAGATGGCGGCCATAAGGGGATCATAAAAGGGGATCATTTAAAGCGTCCTTTGGACATCCATGTTGCAGTCAATTGACACCTGTCAAAACAAGGAATCCGCTGACCAGTATCACGTGACCATATCGCGGGCTCAAGTTCAGGGCTCATCGAGGTCACGTGTTTTTTTAAAGTTGACCGCTGCCCAAGTGCTGCTTTTTTCGATTAGATCGCGGGCTCATGTCAGGATTAACTTGCTGTAAACAGCGTAGGGTTGGTAGGAAGCCGGTTAACGCTAACCCAGGATTAAAATTTAACCGAATTATAACCTTTTCTTTTGTACAAAGTTTTTTCACTGCTTTTGTTTTGCGTATTTTGCTTTCATTAAAATTCAAAACACAAAAACAATATACAGAAAATCTCACCGCAAAGTTACAAAACTCAAATCAAAATTCTACTTTATCCTCGGCTAGTTTGATCGGGCTCTGAACAACCCGGCCCAGGAGCTACGCTTTTAGGCTGGCCTAAATCTATATATTAGGAAACTGAAGGGAACCCATGAACTGATTTTCTCATGTGTATCATGGCTAGCGGTATTGCTCGTGGGCGCGTACGCACGACGACGACGACGACGGTGGTGGAGTCGCGCAACATGGCGGCCACAATTGACACGTAAACCAAAACGACACATAAACCCTTGGTTTAAAGCGTCCTTTGGACATCCATGTTGCAGTCAATTGACACCTGTCAAAACAAGGAATCCGCTGACCAGTATCACGTGACCATATCGCGGGCTCAAGTTCAGGGCTCATCGAGGTCACGTGTTTTTTTAAAGTTGACCGCTGCCCAAGTGCTGCTTTTTTCGATCAGATCGCGGGCTCATGTCAGGATTAACTTGCTGTAAACAGCGTAGGGTTGGTAGGAAGCCGGTTAACGCTAACCCAGGATTAAAATTTAACCGAATTATAACCTTTTCTTTTGTACAAAGTTTTTTCACTGCTTTTGTTTTGCGTATTTTGCTTTCATTAAAATTCAAAACACAAAAACAATATACAGAAAATCTCACCGCAAAGTTACAAAACTCAAATCAAAATTCTACTTTATCCTCGGCTAGTTTGATCGGGCTCTGAACAACCCGGCCCAGGAGCTACGCTTTTAGGCTGGCCTAAATCTATATATTTCAAATATCGTTATGTCCCGCTATGATCACACTTCGTTTACCGTTGAAATAACCGCGCGTTTCTCAGAGCATTGCATCATGGGTTATAGCAAACTCGTTCCCAGGGTCCTGTCAACATTCAAATCCAAGATGGCGGCTCGTGTCTGGCATGTTCGAATTCTTTTACGAATCTTTACACAAATGTAGAGGCCTGTCACTGGCTGGAAAGTATTCAGAAATCATTAGTAGAAGCCCATAGTTATCACAGAGAATTTTCTTATGGAGATGGAAAATAATCGACCTTTTTTGTGAGAAGGATGAAGTGCACAGTAGTCAAGACTGAAGTCTGGGGATAAACGTCGTGACGTGGCCTTATCAAGTGCACAATTCCGGTATTTATAATTGTACAATCAGGTTTTTAATAGGAATCAGTGATTAAGCAATATTTTCAAGAGTACAATGTAATTCCTCGAACACTGTGTCTAGATACCTGGCGGACGGGATCTTTCTGCAGGTACCGGAGCACAGATTACGTAAGCTTACGTAAAACAAAAGAAATAAAAGACAGGAAACAAAACAACTCCAAATAAAGACTAATCCCAAGTGACCCAAAATACAAAGCTTTCCGGTACCTGCAGATGTATCCGGCGGACGGGAAAGTGTAGACTAGATACCCGGCTGTCTAAAATTATTGTAGAATTTCCAGGAAATAACTCATTCCATTCCTCTTAAAGTAGTAGATAGTTTGTTTAGAAATGTCAAGCGATTTCAAGTATTATTTTGGCAGTGTAGTTGAGGACATTTCGAGCTTGGGCACACTATAAAATCTCGATGCTTTGACACTTCGAAATGAATGTCGGTCGTTTCGCCTGCAAGTCGTTTCGCCTACAGGCCGATTCGCCTACACTGAAGTCGACTCGCCTACACAAGTTAAGTCGATTCGCCTACACACTAACAGTTAAATAAGTAAATAAATAGCCGATACAACGTGATACAAGTGTTGCCTGATTGTTTGCCCGCGGAGCAAATCAATAAAGGATACAAGTGTTGCCTGATTGTTTGACTGCGAAGCAAAATTTTGGCGTGGGAGCTGCGAGGAGAATGGAAAGGAGACGCGTGTTTGTGTCTTCGCAATTTTATAATTTTTGATTTTCAAAAACGACACTCCAACTGATAGGGTCTTGGACAAAAGCCACTGACAGTTGGCTTCATATCTTTCCCTGCAGTTCAACTATAATTATGGTCTTTCATATATTCACTTGCATTCTTCATAATTAACGGGTATATTACGAACTCACAACCTGACCAGCTCTTTGAGTTGGCTTGATAGCTCAGTTGGTAGAGCACTGCACCGGTATCGCAGAGGTCATGGGTTTGAATCCTGTTCAGGCCTGAATTTTTTTCAGGCTTTTAAATGATAATTGTTCAAGTTATTGACCTTCCAATACAGGATATCCAGGAAAAGACGTCTCATTTTGATCATAGGTGCATAATATTATAGATGTAGTATAGGACCCATAGATAAAAAGACTATATAGCATCACTCCTCATCCTGATAAGGATGTTGGTATTAGAGCTGTTAGTAAATTAATTATGTGAAGGAGCCTTTTCAACTGTCCAACATTTGTTTTGAGCTTAAAAAGGTACACAGTAAAGAACAAATGTTCAAATCTTTAAATTACACTTTTACTAAATTATCAACATTGTTACAAGCCCCAGTCTCTAACCCAGCTTTTCCATGCATGTTACTTCGTTGTTTTGCAAAATACACATACCCTGTTTACTTTTGTGTACTCAGTGGGATAGGATTTGCAGATTGTCTAAGTGAACAAAAGGTAGATATGCCTGTATTTAAGAGCCATCATACCCCACCAGTCATAGAATCAATAAAATCAACTTACCTCGCTGCTGTAGTTTGAAGTTAATTGCATTAGGTAGTTTCCATGGGGATGGAGTCAAAAATGTTGCAAAAAGTCCTAGTATTACGATGGCCTTCAAAAAGTTTAGCAATATGGCCTTCAAAAGGTTTAGCAATGGGAATTTATACCATGATTTGGCAAGAAAATAAACAAAGTATGGGTACCATGCTCCTGTTAAGGATAATCTGGCATTATTTCTTGGATGCTTATTACAGTGTAGTAGATGGTTATCCCTCGGCTAAAACAATGGTCGCTGCCTTTGTAAATTCATCTGCAAATGGTTAGACGTTCAGGTCTTCTCGGATAAGGACTATAAACCGTAGGCCCCGTCTCCTGCATCTTCAATGTTACACGGTTAGCAGGGGACGTTAAAGAACCCACACACTTATCGAAAAGAGTAGGGCACGTAGTTCCCGGTGTTGTGGTCTGGCCTTGTCTCATGGGTTGGTGCTTCACATAGGGTTAACCTCACTGCACCTTTCCCCCTTGGACAGAATTGTCCAAGAAAAATTGCTATGACTATGACTAATTTGACACCTTAATAGAGTTTTTGTTTATTATTATTTGTTTATACTCCAAGATCAGTTTCATCTTATGAGCGACCATCTTGGCAGTCAAGGTAGAGCTGATCTCCCACAAATGTTATGCCTCTCCAGCTCTTTGCTTAAAGTATGCGCTGCCATATCTTTGGGCTCAGATCTGTTGGCTCAATCCTGACTGAGCAACAAAGCTATCCCGTGAAAGAAGATACAGTTTTGATGTAACTTGACATCAGGCATGTTTTGGACCGTTTTGGCCTTGAATAAGACTTATGTGCAATAAATAATGGATCAGCATAGATTCTTAATTGTGAATCAGTTTTCCATATTGCAGCTGATTGTTACCAGGCAAAATACTTCGTTATTAATTATTAATAATCCAAGCCCATGACCCCTGGCTACCACCACCTCTCCTCAAAGAAGAGGAACAACAAAAACGTCAACACAGACTCGCACTCAAAATCAGTGCAGTTACTAAAACTTCACAAATCTTGACAAAATTACTGGATTATAATTGCTAAAAATGATCCTTGAAAAATTTAAATGAATTTTTTGTAAGGAAATAATCTCAACAAGTTTCAAGGTAAGCATTTTACGATAACTGCAGAAATTCTCGTGCGCTCATTGCTTAATTTTTATCGCCAATGTGCGGACAGACACATGAATTTGAAATTCGTGCGACGCGTCAGCGAGCGAGAGTGAGCACTTGGACCATTTGTTATGGTAAAAAACAAATTGATGTCAGTTTTTAATGAGTCTGTCCTGTTATTGACAATGAATTTCGTCATCACATTGTCAAAGTATTCTGCGGATCCACTCGGTTATCGCCTCGTAGATCCACAGCTACTTTGACAATGTGATGACGAAATTCATGATCAATAACAGGACAGACGCATGAAAAACTGTCGTCAATTTGTTAAGTAGACCACTTGTAAAAAGTGTGAGATTTTCAACGATTTTTTTTGTGTGCAAACTTTTTAGGTGTCCAGTCTAAAAAGTCTTACCTTGCAACCGTGGGCATCGACTTTGGCACAACCTATAGTGGATTTGCTTTCTCATTCAACAAGGAACAAGGTGATGACTCGATTTTTATGAACAGAGACTGGGTGAATGAACAAGGCCATCGAACAAGCAAGACACCCACGTGCCTTCTACTTAAACCGGACCAGTCATTCGATTCATTTGGGTATAAAGCAGTGGAGAAGTATGCAAATCTGAGGAGCGTTTATGAAGAGAAAGATTTCTTGTTTTTCCAACATTTCAAGATGGCATTGCATAACGAAGAGGTAAGACGACTTATCTAATATTACTGAGGATGACAGTATGTCTTAAACTGCTGGGCTACAGAACTTTATGTAACCCTTTTCTATATAAATTGTGCTAATTGTTTAGTACCAATGCTGAAGTGCCATTTCACTGACATACTGAACATTTGTATATATAGAAAATCTAATAGATATCGCCTCTTCGTTTTGAGTATTTAACGAAGTTAAATATGGGATTTTCCCCAGCTATGTGGCTCTGACACAAAAATAAAGTTTCAACTACCACTACTACTGCTACTGCTTATTCGTCTCAATCTTATCTGACAATCTAGCTAGAATCAAATTCAAAATACATCCTGTTAAATGTTATAGCACATAACTGGCTAATACTTTTTTTGTTTCATCAATAAAAAAAATAAAAGAACATAGACTTGAGAGCCATCATTTATGACGTCAATGGGAAACGCGCTGAGGCCAAGACAGTGTTTGCACACTCCATCAGGTTTCTAATGGACGAAGCGGTCAATTTCATTCGCCTCGAGACTAGAGATGATGGTTTTAAAGCTGATGATATCCAGTGGGTTTTAACTGTTCCCGCCATATGGACTCCAAGAGCAAAGCAGTTTATGAGAGAAGCTGCTTACGAGGTAAAGTAGCAGCATTATTTGATAAGGCCATGTGTTCTTTAATCCTTTAAAGAAAGAAAGTGTTTGTTCTATTGAGGCGCAAATGTGTTCTACTGAATTGGAAATGAATTGAGGGAGTCAACTCACTGACCAGTGCCGGGAGCCGGTTTCTGTAGCATAATTAAGTATTGTTAAATGTGCTCCGCCTTAGACAGAATGCCAGTCTACCGTAAGTTCCCCAGCAGTTTGTCAGATTAACAAAAAGACTCCATGTTGCCGTGCGTCTGCTCGGTAATGGATCACAGATGACGTCAATGTGGTAAGAACAAAATAATGGCACACGAGGCGATAGCCGTTGGACGTTGTCTTGAATAATGCAGGGGGGGGGGGGGGTTGAAAAATACGCTCGGAAAATTCGCGGTTGCGGTCAACACTGGAGGCCATTCGATTCGAGCTTTTGAGTTTTGAGTTTTCGAGCGTTAGTGTCGGTGGAAATTTGTGTCCTCTGTGGTTAGTGATTCTCAGATCAGTTTGATATAGTGTTGGACACACATGCGATACAGTTGGCTGTGAGCTGTAATGAGCTATACTTTGCGCGCTGCTGTGCCCTGAAACGGACTAGAACATTCGCGTTTGGAAGCAAGGTTGGGTGTTTATTTTAACTGATGTTTTGATGTTCCATTCCTGACATCAGTTTGTGTCAACAATTATTTTGAAACTGAGAAACGTTGAATTTTTTAAATAAATTGATCCCATTAACATTTGTGTATTGAGTTTGTTAAATTCTAGACAAAGCACTGGTTTCTTAACTCAAAGTAATTTCAAGACCAATTTTGTGTTTGGTTTAGTCTCGCTCAACCGCTGACTGAGACTGATCGAGTATTTTTCCGAGTCATTTTCTAAAAATGAAACGGCTTTTACTTTATTCTTCCTGCTTCTCGTACCTGTTCAATGCCTCGACAAGACTTTTTTGTACCTTATCTTTCGCCCAGTCACGTAAAATATTATCAAATTTTCAAACCTTTTCACCATTTTAAAACACAGAGGGAAAAACTTTGTAATGATGACGTCAATTGGGCTTCTGTCCTCCAATAGATCATATGCGAGGACCAATCAAAATGCGAGGATAATTTGGGTTATTATATAATTGCCATTAGAGCTTCTGAGTGGCCTTATGAGAGTGAGGAGTTTCACCCAAAGAACACAACACAATGACCTATAGAAAGCTTGACCGCTTGACTAAGACCCCTATGTTTTAATCATACGGTATACTTTTGGCCTCCAACGTGTTCTTAACTGTCGTCATTAGACTTGTGACGAGCTGAAAACGCATAACTGATATGCCTTAGCTTTCTGTTTCACCTAGTGTCTATGTTAAATGTTAAACATAGAGTTTGTGTTGAACCTGTGTTCATAAGTTGTGGCACTGGGCTACAGGAGGTCAGTTGGTAGTGGCAATTTACAGAGTTTACAAACTTTGTAATGAAAAATTCATCGTGTGGAATAGTTCTGACAATGGCGCCTAAATTTGAATGACAATACTTATACATCCTAAGCCTCCCATTCATGTGAAAAATCCTTTGTCTGAAAACATAAGTTTGAGGCTAAGGATGTATAAAGTACGGTTATTCAAGTATGGTCATTTAGTATTGCGGAAAACTGTGAAAGTTGAGCTCCATATGAGAGGTTTGTCACCATTTTTGGTTTCTGATCAATCTCGTGACACTTAAATATTATACTAGAGAGATGAATTATGGATCTGGTCTTCTCTCCTGGATTATTTTTCTGCCATAATTCCCAGGAGTGTAATCTCAATTTATACAATCTTTCTAATGCCCTTTGATTTAACAGGCTGGTATTGTGTCACGTGACAGACCAGGGCAGTTGATAATTGCTTTGGAGCCTGAAGCGGCTGCAATATTCTGCACAGAGAGGAAAATGGACGCAATACAGTCGGAGAGACTTGATGTATCCGTGGATGGACTTCTCTCCCAGTTGAATGCACACTATATGGTCGTCGACATTGGAGGTAATCTATATTGATTATTATACATTCAACTCTCTAACTCTTTTCTGATTGGCCGACAGCCTACAGTGAATTTTCGAAATCAGCGCTCGTGACGTCATAACTGCAGATTACACAATAATCATGTCAAGGTCACGGGTAATCATATCAAGGTCACGGGTTATCATGTCATATATGACCGTAGTGCATGATTTCCAAGGGTAATCATGTCAACTTCGCGCGATTCGTGCTGCTTGCCGTCAATGAAGAAGTAGAAACATGACTTCCAAATTTTTGCGTTCGTTCAATGTATATAATACAACAATAATTATTAATCGCTTTTTGTGGTATCCAGAATAATCAAGGTCGAGGTAAGGGTTATCAGCCGAAGCCTTCAGCTTCGGCTGACAACCCTTACCTCGACCTTGATTATTCTGGATATCACAAAAACCTCATCCAATAATTGTTTATAACCAATAAATGTAAAGAGATTGAAACTTGCAGATTATAAAAATTCCAAACAACGAAGTGCAAATTCCCTGTCAGTCAAACCGGTGAACAAGATCAATAAAAACTGGTATAATAGTAATAGACAAACAACTCAACAAACTGCGTTCGAATTTAATTTGAAAAATATGGTCCATTAGGTAAGAAATGTATACTAGATATCGTTTTACCGCAGGTTACCTTATAGTGGCATTTAGCGGTTAAATTCTAGGACCGTTTGAATGCCTTAAAGTACAGTGGAACCTGTATTAAGCGGACCCCATATTAAGCGAACACCAGCTAGAGTCCCGAAATTTTCTTCCCACATTTACTGTAAAATTAACCTGCGTTCAGCGGACACCTCTGTTAAGCGGACGCGGACACCAATATTAAGTCATTTTGTTGCACAAAACCTGCAATAAGCGGACACTTCAAGGGCTTTTCACTTCTAAAAGCTCAGCTCAGAAACCGTTAACATTGTTCAGCGATGTCGTTTTAAAGCTAAGTAGATTATTCCAGATTGATGCATTGACTGTCTGGACATTATCCTATGAGCAGTCTGTGTGTTACACTGTGTTACAAAAGGGTTAATAATTAACTATTATTGCTGAACCTGTTTAGAGCGGACACCCTTTATTAAGCGGACACTAGTGAGGGTCCCAACGGTGTCCGCTTAATACAGGTTTCACTGTATAGCGGTCACTACCCATCTATAGTTTTTAAATTCAACCATTATTTTAACATTGCAAACGTGTTGCTACTAGGAGGAACTCTTGACGTGACAGTTCATGAAAAGCAAGATGATGGTAGCATTAAGGAGATCCATAAGGTAACAGGCGGACCCTATGGCGGTATAAAGGTGAATCATCAATTCGAAGGACTTCTGGATGAGCTCTTTGGTGCCGAGAAGCTGTATGAGTATCGCAAACTGTTCCCATCTGATTGGCTGCGCTTGATAGATGATTTTGAAGAGAAGAAACGTGGGTCACGGGCTCTGCAAAATAAAGAAACAAGAATCCGCCTGCCACAGAGTTTCAATTCTTCTGCCCCTGAAATTCGTCCCGATTCCATGAAGCGTTATGGAGAAGAAGTTAAAATCTTTAAAAATGAATATCTATGCCTAGGTCCGAAGGTCATGAAAAAGCAGTTTCAGCCTGTTTTGGAAGCCATGAAAGAGCATTTGGCTGTTCTACTAAGCAAGCCGGAGCTTTCGAGGGTGAAAGTAATGCTCCTTGTTGGAGGATTTGCAGAATCTTCGTTTCTTCAGGAAGAGATAAAGATCGAGTTTGCTGACAGGTGCCGTGTGATTGTACCACGTGATGCAGCGAAGGCAGTCGTTCAGGGTGCCGTGATGTTCGGTAAAATGCCTAGCAAAATTACGGAAAGAGTCGTCGCCACGACATACGGTTGTGCCTGCTCTCGAGACTTCATTGAGGGTGTTCACCCGAACGAAAAGAAATTCGTGGCGGATGGCATCGAAAAATGTCGTGATATATTCTCTTGCTTCGTGAAAGAAAATGAAGTAGTAAAGGTTGGTCAAAGAATCCGACAAGTTTTTCATCCTGTGTATGCTAACGACACAGAAATAAAGTTTGGATTCTACACTTCACCCACCACCAACGCCCAGTTTGTCACGGACCCTGGGTTGGCCAATATTGGAAGCTTGATGGTTCAGTCCCCTGACACGCAAAGAGGGTGCGACAGAGAAATCGAGGTGATCTTGTACTTTGGTGGAACAGAAATAACCGCCACGGCTTTGGATGTCACAAGTGGAAATGTTGAGCAAACTACACTTGACTTTTTCTGTAATTTGTAAACACTAACCGCAGTGGGCCATTTGGACATGGATGACTTTAATTTAGCGTTAATTCGTTACGTAAAGGTGCCAGGTCTTTAAAGCAGCTTGTCTCCAGGCATGTGATATTTTCAAGCTTTTTTGCAAAGTTTAAAAATTCTGTAGTGTGGGCTCAGAGCTACCTTTTTCGAAAATGTGAAAAAAATTGCATCTTATCATGCTTATCATAATTCCATAATAAGAATGGGGTCACCGCGCTCGTTTTTGAGTTACAAGCGCTTAAAGCTAAAATTAAGGGTGTTTTTAGCAGGTCATATTGTTGCTATTGTAACCAATTGTGTCACAAAATTGACAGCAACATGTGCACAAATGATTGGGCAGTTTTTTGATACCGTGATTTTTGCATCAACTGATAAAGAGCGGTTATAACGAGCCATCAAAATTTACGTCTTGGAAAGTGCTGGAAACAGTTTCGAGCTACCTAATATATTATTATTATTTCTTGAGAATTATTTGTCCCTCAAATTGAAATTTAAAACAAAAGGCAGTTTTGAACTATGACTTTACACGTCGTTTATCACATGACAAGAAAGGACGATGCTAAAAATCAGGTAGGTTTATTATACTGTGTGGTATGCTGTTAAAAAAAGAACGTTAAACTCAGTATAATTAAGTGTTATTTCAAGAGAATATGAGTAAACTGGAAATAAAATAAGAATACTGTCTTGTCGATGCCCTAGTGTAAACGCAACATAATAACTCCGGACAGTACATTTCTTAGATCAAAAACGGGTAATCTTATTTTCTGGGTCAAATTCATTTTCGACCCTTAGAAGTAACATTTCTAAATAAAACATTACATGTAAGCATTAACTGTTCAGTAATTTATGTATTTAAGGCTTAAAAAGTAAAACGGCTAGGAGAGGCATCCTCCTCTAAAGGAAAACGTTAAAAGAGTAAGATGTTATGTTACTTTATATTTTATAGTAATGGCACCACTTGAAAATAAAATTTGGTGAAAAATATTTTTTTTTTTGTATTGTGTTATGCCAATCTGATGAGGTGCTATAAAATTGTCGCCAAACCTCTTTTTACAACAAAACCTTAAAAGCACTCTTAGTTGACGGTCAATCTTAATTAAATTACCCTCACTAACCTTGTTTGAGAGTAAAGTCTTTTGAATGATTAACTTTAAACGAGGTCAGTAAGGCTAATTTTAATACTTGCAAAAGAGTTTCAGTTTGTAGAGTAGAACAGAAGCTATTAACGTACCAGCCGTGTATTTTGTTATGCCCAGATCTTGTTGTTTATCTTGGAGTTTGCTCAGAACAAAACCTTGATTCCATCTGAGAGAGAATGGTTTGTGTCCATCCATGCACGGAGAACGTCTGCGTGACTAACAAAAGGAGGCACTGTCCTAAAATAAATCAGATTTCATTGTGAGAGAGAAAGCTACTTGCGCTACCCCTCCCCCCTCTATTTTTCGTTCGCCATTTCTGGATAACTCAATGCCTGGAATAGACGCTTTCGGCTGGAGGAGGAAAAGGATATACTACTTTTGGGGCTCGATAGAGCTGTCAGAGCTGTAAGAAATCAACTTCCTTATCAGGACTTTGACAGGCGCTGTCGTCGTGGGGAGAAGAAGAACGTTACTTCCGGAGTTCTAGGCTATGTGAATTAAAACTTGCAGATTAAATTACCTTTATGCGAAAGAAGCTGAAAAAAAAAATCAACGAAAATGCATTGTTTTCTTCAGTATTCTTTTCAATAACTAACCTTTTCTCTCACTCAGAACATACATTATCGATTCAGTTATGCATATGATGTCTAAAATAAATGATATCGGGGACAAGAGCGTTATTTTAACGTGACACATTTACACATGTTGATTTATTTCATTTCTATAAAAACTCCGTAGGATACTATAGACCCTCACTATAGCGCAAGTCTCTTTCGAAGAAAACAACGAATCAACTGAAGAGCAGCTGCTCAGTTGAATATGTCATTGCCCCGTATGTTGAGCTCACGTGACATTTCCGTGACATTAAACTTCCTTTCTTTCCTAGAAGTCCAACTCGAGATGTTTGAATTTTAAAGCGATGAGAACACAGTAGATAATCTTAGCCTTCGTCCTTTACTGACTGAGTAATGGCCTTTGACTATGTAGGTGTTAAAAGGGCGAAGAACGAAGCGTGCGAAGAGTGGGAAACGACTTTGAAAGAAGGGAATAAGCCCATCGTCGACGAAAGCAGGTACGAAATGCATATTTTTGTATGTAGTTCTGATATGAAACGGCTTTAAGTAAAATTGGCTTTCAGAAATCAATGAATGTTCCACAATTGAGCTGTACTAAAGCAAGCTAATGGCAAGTTCTTCGAGCTGAACAATTCGCAGCTCCTTTCAAACAAACTTGTCAAAACGGTATGGACGAAAATAAGCTTGCGTTGAGAGTAACCACTGAGGTTGATCAATTTACATACAGTACAATAACATTAAAATTCCCTCAACACGACACGGTGTTATACAAAGCGTGGCATTAGCTTTAAATAACTAAGGTAATCACTTATGATGTGCATATAAACAATCCTTGTCATTCTGATATCGGATTCAAATTATTTCGAATTGACTTAAGACTAGGTTGACACTAGAGAAAATTGTTTCGGATTCGTGACGCATCCGGAATATTTTAGTACCGGATTGGCTTTAGCGTTTACACAAGTGGACGAATCCAAACAAAAACTCCCCGGTTTGGTCATGTCTCCGGAGATTTTGAATCCGGAATTTTAAGTGGGAACTTTGACCAGAAAACCTTTGAATCCGGAGAGTTTTGTCCTGTATACGATTTTCTCTCGAATACGGATGTTTTTTTTGAGTTTGCGGTAGAACCAAAATGGCGGATCTAGTCGTAGTCATATTATTGATGGCCATCGATGGCGGTCTCTGGCTGCCTCATTCGGTTACAGGTCCAGGCAGTCTTTTATAATGGGTAATGCTATACCAAACCAAAATTATCGACGCAAACAATGTTGTCGTCCTCCACACTTAATCGGAGATGATGATGGCACGATCGAAAACCTGGGCGATTCTGGATAGCACCCGGCCAAATGCCTGGTGGGACAGCATGATTGACAACAACGTGGTCGGCGAGTGAAAAGAAAACTTTAGACTGTCTCAAACCTCCCCTATCTTTTTTTTGGCAGCATTTTCTTTCTCGTTGTCGAGGCAACAAATAACTTGTTAACCATTTCACCATCATGTTCGCGGAGTTGTCGTCGTGTGTAAACGGTTAGGAATCCGAATATCCTTTCAGTTTAAACGCCAACGAATCTGAATACTCTACAATTGATGAGTCCGGAAACATTTACGAATCCGGAAAAATCTCCTCTAGTGTAAACCTAGTCTTAAATCTGTCTGAATTTTTTCCCATATAAACTGCCTAACTGGTCATTTGTGCGCAGTCAGACTATAATCGCGAAATTTTCAAACGCGATTTTAATTTGGGCTACTGTACATGTGAATGGCTTAAACTTCCACGATAGTGGACGACCCAATGCTAGAAAAGTTGAAGTGGGAAACTTTCAGGCATAAATGTAGAGTGGTGTTACATCAAGTTTGAAAGCGTGACATTTATTTAGCTGCACAGAGGAGCTTCATTGTTTTGAATTCCATTTTTAACAACAACCATTACTTACTCCCCTCCTGTTTACAAGTATGTTATGTAGAGCAAGCCTAGTTTAACCCTTACAAAGATGGTCAAAGATAGCCCGCTTTTTCAGGTAGGGCTACCCGTGACTACTAGGGACAACTCTAGCCTGTCACGCTTTAGTAAAAATACGTAATCGAAAATAGTTTTATTCCCGCAACCTGTTTGACTTGAATTACGTAGTTTGCCAGTTCCACTGAAATTATTTCAATTTCTAAGCTCACTTAAAATCCCAGACAGTGTTTTTCCTTACAAAGACGTTCATTTGACCGTAAAACTATACTCCATAATTATATGCAATCAAACATTTTAGCAACAGTAGCGACAGACATTGTTGCGAAAATTTCAACGCAAATTCGAATTTTTTTCTATCCCAAGCAAAACTAAAACAAATTGTGAATTAATATCATGTTTCTGTAAAATTCGTCTATTTTACCAGTATAAGTTATACCGTATGTTGACTCTTAGAGTCCAAAGAAAATTGTCCTAGGTAGGCGAATTTTCCTTAGCTAGGCACAGCTATGTTTACTCAGGCGTAAAAACAAACAAACAAACACAAACAAAAAAAACAACAAAACTTAGCACAAAGGTTACTCTACCTCCTTGTAACCCGTACGAAATTATGTGGCTCTAATGAACCTAAATAGGGCCCATTATTAAGGCCTTAAATCCACACAGAGAGCCAATTAGGGCGACCAAAAATGAACCAAACAGCCCAAGCCCAAAAAAATTTAGGTTGGATTTTAGGTCGTGAACCTCACCAGAAGAGCCATAAAGCGACCCAATTTTTTGAGGTCTTAAATTTGGTCTAGTTAATGAGCCTCATATGAAGCAAAAAATATTTGGCTGTAATTTTGGTTGAAAGCGTTTTGTGCACCGTATCACCTCCTATTGGCTTTCATTTAATTTGCATCGAGCTAAACGAACGTCACAAAATAATGTTGCAGTCTGCCCCAGCGCTGCAGAAAGTCGCACATGTAAAGCTATGTAAACTTAAGCTACGTGTGCATGTACAGTTGTATATTGCAACAGCTGTGTTTTACGAATAATCGATTACATGGTGGAACAAAACGAAAAATAAAATACCACTTTGGCTGATTTGAATGAAAGCTAATTATAGCGTTATATGTAGTTTTTGTACATGTTGTATACCTACCACGCACGCATAAACTACATGAGTTGGCAGTGCTCCATTTCAAAGTGTCTTTCAAATGACTTCTGACCAGTACCATTATTATACATTAAAAAATCAATTTTGCTCTCATAAAATAATTTTCCTGTGTTTCGCGAGCTTACATGTTTTGGCTTTCAAGCGCCAATTCTTTGCATACACGAGTGATGCGCGCGTGGTCTCAAAATCTCTTGAGAGTTGTACCAAAATGTGATTGGTTAGCTTTGACAACATGTTGTTGTTTCAGTGTATTCAATGGCTCGTGTTTCATTTTCAACCGTTGACCACCGTTGAAGCCACAGCGGGATGGTATTTTGTGGAATTATAGAACTTTTCTGGATTGCACCATCTGGGGAAACTATTCTGTTTCTAAGAAACAGCCTGACCTATGGACGTAAAGCTGTCATGATGAAAAGCCCAAGGCGACTGAATCGAGTGAACATGCACTGTAATTTTGGCGAAGTATGGTATTTTGTTATTAAATGGACAGTGTACAATAGATAAGCCATGAGAAACAGAAACAGAAAAAGCATTATAGGTTTTAGTGAATGATATTTTGAGTAAAAGCTTTGTAACAGCTGGTACATAAAAACTTTTAAAAATGCTAAAACATCATCGACCCGCCGATCGGAAAATGGCATGGTACATGTACATGTAAGTCACAAATAAAATCGTAGCGAAGAACCATTGATATATAAGTGAATAAAAGTTACTTACAGTTAGGGAATAAAAAAGCTACATCTTTTTAAGTTAATGTTTTAGCAATTTGTGTGCTAGGTTTTCTAATAATTGAACAGACAAACTGAAAGTTATTTGCTGCAACAACGTAGAGTGTTTTGCACCATGCCCATGTTGTATTTTATCAGAATAT
>OZ026609.1:13266055-13283555 GCA_964020085.1 Micromussa lordhowensis
ATAATGCAGATTTATTACGTCATTTTTGAGGTTGCAAGTAGCCATTAAATGATTTTAGGTAAATATTTCGTTGCATTTCTAAAATCTTTAGATTTTAGAAATGTACTGTTTATAAACTGCTTGTGCTGTCATGAAGCTAGGATATAGGTTAACTTTAGCAAATATATCTTATATGAATGGAACAACATTGCGTAATTTAGCTAGTATTTAGCTAGTATTAGTACGAGCCGATTTTCCTAGAACTGTCTTCTCATGGCTTATTTTCACAAGCATTCAACATCATCATGGCGGACATCGTGAATGAGTTTCGGTCTAACTTTCCTTTTTTTACTGTCGATTATTTGCAGGAACCAATGTTTAGAACTTGAGATTAAAAACCTGAAAGAAAGGTTTGTACTAGCTCGCTTTTCCGTACAATACAATATTACAAACTTTAGCTTTGTTATTAAATTGTGTCTAACAAGTCCTTGCTTCAGCAACATTCTTGCTGCCAATAGCCTTAACATTGCTGTCTTAAATCCTAGTTACGAAAGGCAATTGCAAAAGAAGACTGCTGAGGTGCAACACCATGTAAAACGGTGAGAACTATAGTCAGCAATAGTTCACCACTAAATTTTCTCCATTTCTTATTGGTTAAAAAATAGTGTTTCTGTCTCGGAACTAAAGTTCTGATAGTTGCCCCTTGGAAATTTGATGTTCTTAAAACTAGCATATTTGTTTTAAGAACATCAAGTTTCCGCGGGACAACTATCAGCCGATACTTCCACTATGAAACCAAAACCCATTAAAATCTTGTTAAAATTTTAATGGGAAAATCATAACATTTTCATGCCATTTTAACATGTTTTTCATGGTGTTAATTCGTGGGTTGTCATGGGGAAAATCCCATGAAAAAAGCATAAAAAAGCCATAAAATTACCATGAAAATCCTCTTAAAACTTCCCAATTAATGGCCCATGAAATTTTTATTCTGAAATCAAAAACATGAAAAGTCCATGAAAATGCCATTAAATTATGTGGGGTAATGAAATGTAATTTAATGGGATTTTCATGTTATTGGAAAACGCACCATGAAAATTACCACCAGATTTTCATGGTGTTAATTTTCATGGGATTTTAATGACATGAAAAATTCATGGCTCCTGAAAACCCCTGAACGGGGAAATTTTATTGGCCCATGAAAATTTTCACACTACTTTAATTGCCTTTTCACAGAATTTTTATGGTCCATGAAATTTGACTCCCTGTTAATTTCATGGGGCAAATGATTACTCCTGCAACCCATGAAAATCCCATTAATAGTCCATTAACTACAAAACAACTAAATACTTTTATTCCAGCCATTTTGATATCATTACAATTTGTTTCATCAATCTTATTTGCAAAAAATTGCAAAAAAAAACCAATGACAGGTTTGTATGGCCTGGACATAAAAAGTCTGACTTGTTGATAAGTAATGACAGACAGCGGTAAACAGACTTAGCTGCTGGTTCAGTGACTTCTAACAACACACATGACACTTGCTTCGTTGAATTTCATTTTAGCAAAAGCAATGTAACTTGTTTTGAATTCTGTAAATTGCTGTCAGTTAAATGTAAGCCTAGTGTTTTTTAAAAAGCTTTATACATGTACTCACTAAAACACTTTGTAAATGACTGCCATGTTCATATAATGACACCTTGGCAACAGGATCTTTGATGACTACCAAAAATCGCAAGCTACTGTAAGCTATAAGTGCAGTCCACATTTTTACCTGTGCATGTACCATAAGACACTGAACAATATTATAGGAAAAACTTACCCAAATCCTATAGTCATTTGTCACCCATCTGTCCAGGCAAAGATATTGATGTAATGGATGACTAACGTAAACATCAATCTTCTGCACATACTGTTCAAATATTTTTATTGTAACCATTTTCATTGGTGTCATATGATCAGAAAATTCTTGCATCTTATTTCCAGCATGAATACTGGATATCTTTATATCATTTTCTTTTTAAATAAAGAAATTTTGAATATTAAAAAATTGTTAAATATTATTCTATCACTGATTCCTTTTTCAGTCACATGTAATTAAATAAATTTTTCCATGATCATAAAATTCTACCTGAAAATAACCTTCTAGGATTCTGACCGATTTTGACATACAGTATATATATTAGTTATAATAATAGCTATATATGCTGTATGTAGTGAATTCTAAACATGAACATTTTTTCTACTGTGTAAATCACTAAATATATATACAGCTTACAAAGACCAAAATCGAACTTACTATACTGATCAAAAAATAGTGTGTCATTTTTTGTTTTTCAATTGAACTTCTCTTATTGCTAACAAAAATCTATGAGAATATTGCATTGGTAGTACATGTTAGACTAGCAGTATCCCTTCATTGATGTGCAACTGTTATGTAAATTATCACTGGAGGAAGCCATGGTTCATTTTGTCTCTTTATGAAACACTGTGTTGAGTATTATTTTCAAATTATTTGGGCATCTTGAAAGTTAAAAAAGTAAAATAAAAGCAATGGTAAGTTTTCATTTAGAGATATTCTTGCCAAAATGGAAAATAAAAAGGAGTGTTCTCAATATTTAAGCTTACTGTAAATTCCCCAAACAGAAAATCATACTCGCCAAACGGGGGAGTGATCAATGATTTGTACTCACTTGACGCTTTTCACACTTGTATTGACGAGCAGGTGAGTGCAAATTTCCAACACTGGACTTGTCAACATTAACCTTCTATTACGCTTATAATTAAGAAATAAAAAACGTGCTGTGTTTCTATCGAGTAATAGAAACACGAGTGAAATTTGGGAGAACGAGAAATGCTGTGGGAACACAAGCTGCAGGTGAGTGTTTCCACAGCTTTTTCGAGTTCTTCCAAACTTTCAGGAGTGTTTCTATAATTCGATAGGAACATGGAGAACATGTTTTCTATTTCGTTTAGACAATACCGCGACAAAGAAAAACAAAAACAACTTGTTTACTTCGATCATCAAAATGTAAATTCTCTTTGTTCATGCCATCATTATGTCAACAACTCGTGCTAGTTCTGTGTTTCTATCGAGTTCTAGAAACCAATTTTAAACCAATCAGCGTGCGTATTTGCTTTGGGTTAATTTCTAGAAATATATATCATATGATTTTTGTCCAGTATCTACAGAAGAAGCTCACAGCAATTAAAGACCACCTGGAACATCTTCTTTCTGTTTAAATTGTATTTTATTTGGTAAATTTGAAGGTTTTTCTAATATGGAAAACATACATGTATGTAAGCTTACCGACATTTTTTCAAGCTTCAAATTGAAGAAGACTACTGTGTATACTACTGGCGGCTAGTGTCTCGCATGTTCGAATTCCACAACAGAAATCGGCCTTTTTTACAGATCTTTACACAATTTAGAGACCTGCCACAGGCTGGAAAGTATTTAGAAATCATTTGTAGGAGCACATAGTTATCCCAAAGAATTTTCCTCTTATGGAGGTGGAAAACATTTGACCTTTTTTGTGAGAAGGATGAAGTATGCAGTAGACATGGTCAAGAAACAAAACTGAAGTCTGGGGATAAATGTTGTGGCCCTATCGTGTCTACAATTCTGGTATTTATAATTGTACAATCAGGTTTTTAATAGGAATCAGTGAATAGACAATATTTTCAAGAGTGTCAAGATATCTGGCAGCCGGGAATTGTTTTCCATACCACTAGATACCCGGCAGTCTAAAGTTATTGTTAATAGAATTTCCAGGGAGTAACTCATTCCATTCTTCTTAAAATAGCAGATAATTTGTTTAGAAATGTCAAGCGATTTCAAGTATTATTTTGGCATTGTAGTTGAGGAAATTTTCGAGCTTGGTCACACTATGAAATCTTGATGTTTCGACACTTGCAAAATATTGTACTCTGCTCTCTAACCGGTTGGCGTTTGGAATTCACATACTGACTAGTTCCCAGATGGCTTGATAGCTCAGTTGGTAGAACACTGCAGAGGTATCACAAAGTTCACAGGTTCAAATCCTGTTCAGGCCTGAATATTTGTCACAATTCCCTTAGTTGTGTGTAATGAACTATGATGATCAACAATGTCTTTGTATCTTTCTCTGCAGCTCAAATATACAACCTTTCATAAGTTCATTGTAGACTTGTGTGTTGTGAAATGTATTGGTATATATTTTATATTTTAAATTATATTTTGGTTCATGTTTCTGACTTTTCATGGCCATGAACACATACATTCATGACCCATGAAATTCCACTCCGGCCAGTTTCTGACTACCATTTCAATTTCATGGGCCCTGAAATCTAGTGGTGTATGTTTCATGACCCATTAAATTTAACTTTTATTTTTTCATGAATTTTCATGGCCATGAAAACAGATTTTAATGACCCATTAATTTCAGTTCTCGATGAGTGACAAATTTTCATGGCCATGAAAAAGAATTTCATGAGCCATGAATGAATTTTCATGAAAAATTCATGAGTTTTAGTGAGGACATGAAAATAGGAAATTGCAATATTCATGGCCCCTGAAAAACTGATTCATGGGTCTTTCACGAGTATTTCATGGGATTTTTATGAAACTACATTTGGTAGTGTTCCTCGACAGAAACATTGTATTGTTTAATTAGTGTGCAGTGGGTGGAGGTCGTCCACTTAATGGCAACATCTTCAGCTTTTCTTCATCTTTCGAGGAAGATTTAGAAATCAAATTTTCAAGAACACTAAAGAAAGGAAAGTGACTGTTATACGACTTTACAATATGGCTTATTCTTGTAGCCGATATAAAGCGCGCTCTGATTGGGTAATTGTAGGGAATTTTTTTCCCGCAATTAATGACCACGGGCCGATTACGGGCTTGCAAAAGCAAAGCAAAAAGCCATATATAATAAGTAAATTATTAACCTCGAACGTTTGGTCTTTACGGGAAAAGCTCAAAACTCCGGGCTTTGCCGTCTTTACCGGCTCGCTATCGCCCGGTCAATACGGCAAGGTCTCGCTCTGGGCCTCGCAAAATTTTAGTAAAATTTCACGGTCCGCAGCGCCCGTTTTTTTAACGGTTATGTGCGACTCGCAGTCTCGATTTTTATACGAAGCTGTCTCGGAGTCTCGATTTTTCGCAAGGCTAGGGGTCTCCAACTCCTCATTCGTTCGTATACCTGTCTTTATTACTGACTTCTTTTCGTCACTTGATATTGAATTTCTATGAAGCAACTTACAAATTTCCAAGAAAAAGTTAATCCTAACTTCTCCTAAATTGTCTCAATTCCACAAAAAGCTACAAAACCTACCGAAACATCGTTTTGGTGCCAGAAAAACAATTAATTTGTTCTAGGATATCCAGGAAGATATCATAACGTAGTGTGTTATAATCGAATTTCTAGTTCGCGCTCGTTGGTTATTTTATCACTTCATATCCAACTCGGGCTCATGGAATAATTGATATATAGTCCTCCAAAGCTGTGCTTAGTGATGCTGAACAGGAAGAACCATTTATTACCATGTACCTGGCAGTCATTACTTTGTTAAGGAAGTCTCATACTGATGGAACCCATTTGACAGACACTCTTCCGAATTTATTTCATTTGTTTAGTCCTAGATGAGAATGGCCCTTTTTAATCCAAACACGAATTATTCGCGCGATGACCCATACGAAATATGCTTGTGCTGCTTAAGTTTGTATGATGGCTGGTCTTGTCTTAATACGCACAGATGGATCATACCTCCAGCGACGTTTTCACTTAGTACGTAGAGGCCACTAAAAGTATATAGCTCGCCTTTGATTGTGTATTCATTAGGTAAAAATAAACTAAAATAAATTGAAAGCTGCGAAGATTCAACTTAACATTTCAACGTGCACATGCATTTGTATGCCTGAGAAGCAGGGGATTGCACTTTGAGAGAACTTTTTTTACATACATTTTTTGAGAATGAAAGATGTAAATATGAGTACTTAGCATGATCTTTATTCCACGCACGCTTTGCTGATATGAGATTAGCAATTTTTGCAGTGATTATATTTATTGCATGCCATGCCAACAATATTTTTGTTTTAGTCTCGAAGAACAAGAAGAAAGACACCAAGGAGAAGCGCAAGAATATTCCAAACAGTATGTACTGCAATTTTCCCGCCAATAAATGATGCTAAGACTACAATGAGCGACAAAAATGTTGAGACGCATCGGAGTGAAATTCTTTTTGCGAACGTCTTGGAAGTGTTTCGCACCGTTCTTTCCAAAAAATGTTGTTTTTTCTATTTCCTGGACTGTGCCGACAGCAGCACTTACACAACATTTAATTGAAGGACCGGTACTAGATGCATTTGAAATGGAGTAAGGGGGTTAATATTGAAAAGTGTCATTTTCTTTAAGTGCTCAACTAGTTTTGTCACCAATTCTACGTGTGAAATTAAAGTAGGATAAAAAAATGGGCGTAACAGTCAATCAAGAACACAAGATTACCTTGTTGAGTTAATACGTACACGAAGAAGGAAGCCGATTATTGCTTCTTTGAAGTATTCTTTTGGATCTTAGAATGCTCGTCTGTTGGCTTAGCAAAAGAGATATACTGAAGCGTCATAACAATTTGTTTTTTGTACCTGCCTTTTAAAGCACAGTTTTGTTTACTTTTTTCCCATTTATGTACAGACACAAATGCTTAGAAAGAAGGAGAGATGAGCTGACGAAAAGGTACTGTAGAGTTCTTTGTAAATAAAAGTACATAACGTTAAGGACGTTATTAAATCTCTCAGTTAATACGCGCGCTGTGATTGGTCAATTTAGCGGGCCGTATTCTACTTTACAGCCTACCAAAATTTAAAGCCGTTTTTGTTGCCAAAACGTCTCGTGATTTATCTCTAAGTGTTCTTAGCACTTTTAGCTAGTAAAAGTTTAAAACTTTCTTTTACCTCTGAAATTGTGTATTACAACCTGCTAATAGCTTAAGAGTCACTGAAGCCTGGTTTTCACTAGCGACTCAAGCACCATAATTCTCTTTTCACCTTGAAAACGGCCTTGACGCAGGCATAAGCACAACAACACACTTTTTGTTGTACTTGCGCTTATGATTTCGTTTGCGCTGCAACAAGTGAAAACTAAATACCGCTCAGGCATAACACAAGCACAAGGATATATAACACACGTAGTTATGTTTCGCCAATGAAAACTCTGGATCCAGCCTCGCGCCTAAAGAGTTTTTCAAACTGGGGAAAAAATCGGGTGAGTTTAGTAACTTGTGCTTGTGTTTGCGTCGAATTTCGGTTTAAACCTGATCGCTTGCGTAGTGCTCGCGCATGTGCTTGCGTCGCTAGTGAAAACCAGGATTTACAACGATTTTGCTTCGGAAGTGCGTCAGAAATTTGAAGCCGTTCCGCGCGAATAGAATCGTTCCTTAACCCGTCAGACACGCAGTAAAGATATAATAAATATTGTACTAACCTCGTTTTCTCGGCCCGTACTGTAAGTTACGGATCCTCGTTTTTTTTCCCTCCGCGCTTGGGCCATAAATCGATGGAGGAAAAATCTCGGTCCGTAACTTACAGTACGAAACCGAACTCAGTTAGTAAGAGATATCTTGCGTCCTGTTAGAGGTGATCACAAAATTAATGTAGTAAATCTCAAAAGCAAGGTATTTATATATCCTGCTAATCTATACTTGCGAGGGCGTACTTCTGAAAAAGCTTCTTTTTTAATCCCTGGTAATTTAATGTACTTTAATGGTGTCTAAGATTCAAAATCTCTACCCAACCTTCGACTTCAGACTGTTGTTGTACGTTATACAGCCTGGCTCATGGCAAAGACCTGGCATTCTATATCATTACAAACATATTTCTGTCGAAATGCAATAAATGAAATATGGTTTTGGAAACAATAGAGTAAGATAGGTGTAATGAAATGCTTTATTACTCGAAACGGTAGGGCTTTGAAAGCACCTCAGGCTCGCCTCGAAAAGAAAATAACTGTTTACATTTGTTGGTAAGGTTGAAAATTTCACAAAATAAGATAAACGGCATGCACTTGATCTCCTAATCATGAATGTTACACATGCATTGTATGCATTGCTATTATTCACTGTAAGAAATATAAGGCGACGTTAGTCAGTTACAAAAAAAAACAAAAAACAAAACAAAACAAAACAAAACAAACGAACAAACAAACAACTTTCCTGGCGAGTACCTCTAAATACACTTTGGATGAACTTGAATTGATATCACTGATAAAAACAAACGATCAATTAATTGTTTAATTGTGAGCACTAAGGAAAACGAAGGATTGTTCTGTTCCTGTTGATGCATGGTGATATTATGGTCACCGAATGGACTGTTAGACGCCCAAACTATATCACTTTGAAATCACCTTTTTATGACGGCTTTTATTTACTTTTAGTTTGAATGCCAAAAATTTTGAGAAGCAGAAGATGGAAAGAGCCTACACAGAAAAACTAAATTCAAAGCAGAACCAGCTGGATGATTGTTCAAGTAGGTCTGTTCAACGTTGATTTTTTTTGTAAATAACAAACGCTCAAGGATTATGTAATGGCCTGTTAACTACTGGGGTTGACCCTTTGGGTGGTATGCGTGTATCCATCATTCACATTTTGAAATGAGGATGAGTGGGTCGAAAACGTTTATCCCGTGGTGGGACGTTCAGCTACAATAGTGAAAAGTCGTATATACCAAAAATATCTCAATTTCTCTAGGAACGTTTGTAGAAAACTATATGCAAGCTTATTTGAAATTCAACTTCCTGCTACACTGTCGGATAAAGACACTAATCACAACACATAAAAACTCTTGAGAGCAAGAGGTGGCCACATGTCAGAGTAAACAAGGCAAGAGTTCTGGCCCCAGTTGTTCTAAGGCTGGATAACGCCATCCGCTCGATAATTCACTATCTAGCGGTTAAGCGTTAACAAAACAAGCCACGCTATCCACTGGATAGTGATTTGTACGGTGGATAGCGTTTTCCACCTTTCGAACAACCCGGGCCAGGTGGAAAAGTATCTGATTGAAACAGTTTTGGGGTGGGGACCGGGGTAACTGCCCTAGGTACGCCACTGAGTGTTGATTAGGAGAATGTTATCGAGAGAGAACAGTCTTGCCAGGAAGAGAGATGAGCTGTATTCTGCTCGGATTGAAAGTTTATAGTCGTCTTTTTCGTTCTGAGATGCGTAATGTAGGCAATTTGTTCAAAAACAAGACTTATTTGTATGCAAGAAGTAAGCATAAATTTATGTATGATTTGTTTAAAATTTTCAGGTTATCAAAGATTAAAAAAATTCTTCGAAGGGGGTTCAGAGCCACCTTAAATTTTCGGTGGCTCTGAACCCCCTTCGAAGAATTTGTTTTTTTTTGCAAAAAGTCGCATCTTATCTCGCTGATTACAATTCGACAATAAAAAATGGGGGTCACCGAACTCATTTTTGAGTTATAAGCGCTTAAGTGTACTTATAAGCTAAAATAAAGGGTGTTTTTAGCAGGTCATACTGTTGCTATGGTAACCTATTGAGCCACAAAATTGACAGCAACTTATTCACCAATGATTGCGCAGTTTTTTTGATACCATGATTTTGGCATCAACCGACAAAGAGTGGTTATAAGGACCCATCAAACTTTAAGTCTTGGAACGGGGATTACAATTTTTACTTCATTTATTCAGGAAGCTTTCTCATACATCTTAACTATATGATTTCTCCATGACATATTGTTCTGTTAAGTTAAACCTAACTGAAACTCGACTTCTTCGACGACATTGGAGTCAAGAAATAGAAGGGGCTGTATCTGTTTATTACGCTTAAGAATAAGTACAACACTGCGAGATTTACAGAATTCATAGTTACCAGGCTTCTGTCAGCCACTTGGAGACTCTTATTTAAATCAGAATTGAGGCGACCAGCTGATACGTCAGGCTCGGAAACAATTTCAAACAGGGTAGTATTATCGGCATAAATCAAACGAAGAGGGGCGAGACCATCAGTAATGTCAGTAAGACATGACATCAGTAATACTACCTTGTAATTGGATACATTGTGTTTTGCTGTTCATTTTATTATATATCTTGCTTCAAAGTTCAACTTCAATTACAAATAAAAGCTCACTATCGGATTGATTTCTCCCGTCGTGTATTATTTATTCACCTACAGTCGTATTGTAAAATACAATAAACATAATAAGTTTGTAATTTACTTAGCTATTAGGAAGTGATTTCCATAACCAAGAAATAAGGTCCAGTCCAAGATCATTCAACGTTTACACCCACTTCTGAAAAATATATTTATTAATTATCACTGTACTGAAGCCTTTCACGTGATACGCCGAATTTATTTCCAAACCTATTAGGTTGTCTTACGAAGAGTCGAGGACTAAAAAACTGGATCATGAACTACGCTTTTACTTTGCCAGGTACAATGTGTTATTATATCTTACGTTAGTGACATGTGTAACGGAGCACCATAACTAAAGTAACAAAACCACATACTGGCATAGAAATTGAAAACCATGCAACTCGTTTTTCATGGTCAACATTGCTAGTGGCATAGATCGCGGGCGCGGGCGCGCTACGACGACGTTGCTCAGCATGGCGATTATTCTAGAGATTTTTAAACGCCAACTCAAGACTCTCCCATACGAGTTCATAACTTATGACGCGCTATTCTAAAAGTAGTTTTAAATTTATTATTTGTTTCATTAGTACCTGCAGCGCCTTTGAATCTTGTAGAAAAGGCGCTATATAAATATTATTATTATTATTATTATTGTTATTATTATTATTATTATTATTATTATTATTATTATTATTATATATTTTATTTTCGTCAAATGTTTATTGTTTACTTTTTAAAAAAAATTATGTTTATTTATAATTTAAATTTTAACCCGTTGTACATTTCATTTATTTTTAATCATTTTACTGAATTGTAAAGCGCATTTGATCATGTTTCAGTATGAAAAATGCGCTATAAAAGTTGCTATTATTATTATTATTATTATTATTATTATTATTATTATTAATAAGTTAATCGAGGGAGGGCGGATTGGAACTAGACTACGTATGATATCACCCGCAATGTTATGTCTTGGTAATGAAAAGTTGAATTTCAACTGTAATTATGACATTCATCACATAAGTCAACCCTTTCATTGGTGTTTTAAATTGTTATCGAATTTAGCTGATGTTTAGTTAACGAATTAACTATTTTTTACAGCTATCAACAAGCTCTTGAAGACTATAACATCCTTCGTGACAACTATAACCGGGACATAAGAAAAATGGCTGGGGAAACAGAACGCTTAAACTCCAGGTAAATAAGTGGAACTGCACATTATTATTGTCTTTTCGGTGCTGATAACAACTTCGCACATGTTTTTGCTAATTTCATTGTTTAATCCTTTTCAACACTTGGAATTTATGTATGAGACAGCGGACAAACACCTACAATCAGTTTATTGGAAGGAAACACACAGAAACAGTGTTATTTGTCTTTTAAGGTTGGCCAAGAAGGATGACGAGCTGAGGAATCTTCGAGAAGAATTAAAAGAAATGACGGCAAGGTGGTGTACAGTTGTAAAATAAAATTTTATACTATGCCAAAGAAAATGTAGCCAATCAGAATACAGGAAAGCCGTTGTTTACTCGACGATATTGCACCAAACATTCCTATAGTGCGTTGCGCGTAGGTCTCGTGTGTATACCGAGAAAATAAAAGTGATTCGTTGAATATTTCCTGGTATAGCACTCTAAGCGGCACATAACTAGTGTGTATTTAATTGCTGAAAATGTGAATGGTAAACGTTTCCTAGTCACATGTAGCGCAGATGTGTTTAAGGTTAATATACCATGGCGTTACAAATATGCTGTGGTGTAACAAAACTCACTTGTCTATGCGACAAATTTGTATCGTCTAAATCGACCGTAAGAGATATGCATAGCTATGAAAATGGCCATAACTTGAATCTCGGCAAAGTGTCCCTCAACAGCTAGTTAACTTGAGCGATATCTCTATGCGAAAAGGACCGAACAAAGTATCTCAATAAAGCTCTTCGTAAACCGATGCTCGGCAGATCAATGAAGGCATTCATTCAGTCTCGTTAGCAGTGTGCTTAAAAAATATTGCTACCTACACTTTTTTTTCTCTAAGGCTGGCCTCTGCTTTTGAAAAGCGATTGAAACAGGACCAGAGAAGAGTGGAGAATACCATAGACTTTAACACACCCACTGACATAGAGAAGGATTTCATTGACTTCTTTGACGGAGAAAGGATTGATGCGTGTGACGTCATCGAGTCCGTTCTGCACTCTGGGGAGGAGACTGATGTGGAAATTTACTATCCAAGACTAGCTTGTATAATATTTGAGGTACGATGCCTTCTTGACCCAAGACCAAAGCAAACAAACCAACAAACATACAAGCAAATAGACAAACAGGCTACAGGGATAAAAAGTGCAAAGCAAAAGGAAATAATGTAGTAATAATTACATAAAGAGATTGTGAAACTTAGCAATTGGTGATATTGTTGGCTTTTTGAGGGAAATAATTATGATAAAAAATGGCCTTCAATTTCTGAAAAATTTCTGGGTGAAAAAAAAAGGGGGAAAATTGCTAATGACCTCAACCATTTTCTCCACAATGCTGTGCTAATGGCGTGAAAAATTACCTTCCGCCAAATGGGTGTAATAATCACTCACATCAACTAATAAATGTTCATTACTAATTATTCAAATTTATCAAATTTATTGAAAAAAAAAAGAAGTCAGAGGCTACGAAGTGGTTTCTCATTTTATGACCTCAGTTGTACTGTCTGTAATAATGTAGGCTGTGCAAAAATAAAAATAATAATTCGGGTTTTCAAATGAAACTCTAATTGCAGACGGCTTACGAGCAGGCGAAGCAAGCAAAAGAAGCTGCCTGTGATTTGTTTCCAAACGTTACCAGATGGCTAATTGATGAAACTCCAAGGATGGGTCAGGAGCTCTGCGTCTCAAGAAAGGTTCGAAACCAAACGTTTAACAATATAAGTTAAAGAGAAGTCCTGAAATCACCATTCACAGTGACAAAAAATGTCTGAAAGACACAAATCTAGCGGTAAATTATCTTTATGCATTTAAAAAAGCCTGTCGCCACATTTAGGAATAGTTAAAAGAAAATCCTGCTTCTCTGTTTACAACAACAGATCTCACCCAAATAGGTTTTAGAAATCAGGACTTCCTAGCTAGGCAAGGCTCATCCAACCTGGATTGAGTATTGAGTTTTTTTACCCCACCAAATTAACTACGGTTGTGCAGTAATAACCTAAACAATAATAATAATAGTAATAATAAAAAAAAAGAATATCGCCTGGACTCTTCCAATAGTTCAAAACTATCCATTGGAAGAGGCGACAGTCTTGTTGTCTATTGAAAGTGTCTTGTCTCAGTTTTGGATGTATTTTCTTACCTTATCACAATTTTATTTTTATCTCAAAGAAAGGGCAATTTTCTTGTAATTTTCCGGTCACCATTGGGGATTTCCTTGCCAAAAAGGACTTTGAGATATCTAGAGATGTTCTTGATGGACTGATCCTCTCGCTAAAGGAAACCGCGCACTTGTGCGACCTTGACTGCTTCGAAAACGTACGTAGTATTGTTTAATTCTCATCAACAATATTAACACTCCATGGCTGTTAAAGCCGACCTGTTATGGTAGCCTAGTTTCTCTCGCGAAACTCAAAACGACCTCGGCTTACTGACAGATCGAGGTAGTCATGAAAAAAAGTGCAATTTTTTCCCATCATATTCGCATTTTACAAGGTTATAATAGGAAGATCGCACTTATGCTTGCGTCTTAACCCGTTCTTATGTTCTTATTTGCATGTCAATTACAGTTACAATGCAAACGCAAGCACAAGCGCAAGAGAATGTTTTCTTATTCTTTTTTTGCATTACTCGCGTTTACGTATACATGTTCAGTTATACCTAGGCTTAAATTTTGTTTGCAAGTGCAAACCTGTCCAAAGAAGGCATCATTACCGGATTGAGTCGTGCACTTCTACCAAACTATAAACGGAAAGTGCCCCGGGGCTTTTTTAAGGTATACAGTAGGGATATTTTGAAAGTGCGAATAGAAAAATGAAAGTTTCAGCGAAAAAGCAAAGTTAAATGGTCAAAATAGCGAAGAAGCGATCGTGTCGACGTGACGCTTCTGTAAGGGGGGCTGACCCGCGCTTGTCTGAAGTTGCAATGTTGGAAAAGTGCAGAAAAACCGCCCTTTTCTGTGTAGAAATACGCTAATTCGGCACTGGTTTGTTCCGATACTGGGAATTATTTGGTTTTACCAGTTTGTTTAATCCGCCATAATGTTGCCTAGTCTAGACGAGCCCTACTGGAGTGTAAAAATTTCAATTGAAGGTCATTTCGATAATTTTTTCGAAGAAAGAATAGTTGCTCTTTCGTACGTAAAATTTTCTTCTCAATTCCGTCTCCTTAGAATAGTTGGCTTAATCAACTGCACTGATTTTTCTTATAATTTATCAGGTTGTGAAAGAAATTGTTTGGGAACGGTGGAATAGACATCTCCAAGAGGAACAGACACAGTTGTTACCAGCGGTATCTCGTGCCCAGGAGGTGTTAACAGAGCTAAGTGATTACATCAAAGCGTGTATCCGCCTGACCTGGAGAATGGTAACACAGCTTCCACCACTGCAACTCGAATACAAATCTTTGAAGTTCGATAAAGCTGTTCACAAACTGACGAGATTTCAGAGCAATTCAGACAATCGGAGATTCGGTGAAGTTCTTAGCGAGGACATTGCTTGTTATCTGTGGCCTGCTCTTATAGAAGGAGGAGGAAGAATAATTTTTCCTGGAGAGGTTTTGTGTAAATTGGAATCAGATTATCTGGATTATGTTTGCGTATCAGCATGATCGAATGATTTTGTAACTTTTCCACAATGCTTTTCGAAAGCCTTTGTGTTTCATCGCTATTTGAAAGAGGAGCCATGTTCTGAAAGATTGAAGATAAATACCCCGCTATGCCACTGCGATTTAATTATTTCTTTTACCTATGGAATGGCGTAAAACAAATAACTGTTACGTTCATAGAATTGATCAATGACATTTGTAGACGTATCACGAGTCCAGAGGTCTCATCAATTTAAAAGCTGAGACTTTGATTAACCTCACACAATCAAATAAAATTCGTTAAATCTGTTATTAGATATTCTCATCTTGCGTAAAATATGAATTTATTGGATTGAACTAACAACAACAACAATATAAGGAGAGGGCGTAAACAACATGGGCTTTAAATTTTCCTCCGAGAAAGATCAATAAGAGTAATGCTGCAAGAGGATGTAGTTTTCTTGACTGTGGAAAATTCTCGAATAAAGACATCACTGGTTTGATTTGAATAAAAGCATACTTGCTTGGTTGACTTACCCTGGTCCCAGAGGCTTTCTTTTATTCTTTATTGGCAAATTTTGCGACGCGAACCGCTTCTTTTATTTTTTTGTTGGCACGAAGCGCTGAGAGCCGCGAAAAGAAAGCCTCTGGTCAAGGCCGTTGAGAATCTCACTTTCATGCTAGCTCAGTACTTGACAGCTGTCAAAGATGTCATTTTCTTTTGACCAATCACAAAGGAGGATCGGATTGACAATTTGTTGACAGGGAAGGGTGGGTCAGTTCTCCGGTGCTCACAAATAAATTTACTTCGTAGAGAGAGGAGAGGAGCCGGCGTTTGCCATGTTTGCAAGCTGTCAAAATAAAAAGTCTACAGACTTCTTGGGTCTTGTTTGCATTCCTAAAAGGGACAGATTACTTCTTTGGCACTTAGGATGGAAAGGAAAAACATAAATAGATCTTTACGTGGCCTCAGAATGGAAGACCAAGGTGAACGGAGCCCTCGAACCTTTCTGGTGAATAATTTTTCCTTCCTTCAACCGCGACGAAAACAAGCTCCGTTCGCTTATAATATATTACAAGTGCGAGTTTTGAAATACAGATCGCGGATTAAAGCGGCTGCCTGGACTTAAGAAAACAAAAATGGTAATGTACAGTATTAGTGCGAATTTGAATTCACCTTTTAGCACGATAGGCAAAGCCACGGCCGATAAAATAACTGCCGAAAACGTGTAGGGAAAAACTCACGCTTTCACTTTTGCGTCTGTGGAATTTTGAACATTTTTGTGCTTTTAGATAAGTTTATTTGCCTCATCTTGAATGAAAAAATATTGTTATTGAAATTCCTGTCACGTTTTCATTTGGTCGCCTTTATTTGGGAGTTTAAGTTTTTTCCCACGCTCGTCGCTGGATTTCTGCATATTTAATTTACTGCGGCCCCGTGGTTTGTTTGTTTAGTGTATTCGCTTCCCTCAAATCATATTTTATTGAGTCTTGTTCAGCTTCTACAGAACTCCTGAGGATAGAACTAAGTTGGCACTAAATTTACCCAGTTGAAAACCGATTTATCTCAAACTAATTGCCTTGTTTTTGTCGCCTTTCTTTATGAACAACTTTTGTCTTTCTCTCGCTGCGCCGTATTATTTTAATTGGTTTTACCTGTGTTTTTCGCCTTTATTTTCTGTTGTTTTCTTAAATGTTATCCGTTATAGTAAAAGAATGGAAATTCTGTTGTATTCGGTTTCGTTTTGTCCTCTGAAGTAAAAAAATCCTCTGAAGTAAAAAACTCATTTAGCTGTTTTTAATATCCCTCGGGTGTGTAGTTCTCGAATGTGAGACGTAACCAGGGAATTGAACGGGCAACGACTTCCACAATGGCATTTCTTGGATAAGGAAACCCTCTTAAAAATAATTCTCGGCAAAGATATGGAAAGCACTGGAATATGATTGATGGCTAAGACGTTCTCTCGATTCAGAATTCCAAACAAAGCCTCATTTTGTGGACCCGACAGTAGCTCTATGTCAGGGAAACGGTTTTCAAGAACTATAAACAACAAAATATCTTCGAAAATACTCTTAGAGATAAAACCCATCGACTATCACTATCGGCGAAATACGCTAACACTACAACAAAAATCTTACCCTTCTCTGGTGAGAAAAGCCGTTGATAAAGCAAAAGTTCTCTACACCTACCCGTAAAGGTAAGCATTGACACTCCACTACCATCCCCAAAGATATTTAATCCATCCAATCATATGACTCGTAGAGCAATTAAAAATATTCTCCAATCAGAAACGACGGTCAAAAGCTGATGGCATGAAAGTGAGGTTCCCAACGGTCTAGACCAGAGGCTTTCTTTTCGCGGCTCTCAGCGCTTCGTGCCAACAAAAAAATAAAAGAAGCGGTTCGCGTGGCAAAATTTGCCAATAAAGAATAAAAGAAAGCCTCTGGGACCAGGGTAGGTTGACTCATCTCTCATAATAAAAATCTCCTGGATAGAATTCAGCACACGATGTGATATCTTGAGTGTTTGTACACGACTGCTGACAATACTTAGGCCCTGTTTACAAGGAGGTGGTGCATAACCCTAGTGCTAGCGTTACCTTAAGGAGAGGGTCAGCCTGACAC
>OZ026609.1:13293555-13306055 GCA_964020085.1 Micromussa lordhowensis
ATTAAAACACGTTTGGGATTACCGTCACTATAGCCTTAAGGTGAACTGTATAGGATCGCTATTTTTCCAAAATGGGAAGTTGAGAGGCAAAGTAAGCAATCGAAACTTAGAATGAAATGTAAATCCAGGATTTGTAGTTTCAAGAAAATGAACGCTTATCAGGGTAACAAACGATCTGTACATTGTACTTGCAATGAGTGACGATAAACACTCTTTTCAATCTATCAACTTCGTTTAACGAGGGTGACACACAACAGTCTTCAACTGATAAACCCGTGGCCCTCGAATTCCCGATCGAATTGGAATTAAAACGTAGCATTCTGTCCACTCTGTTCCTTTTTTACAAGTACAAAACATTGAAATTTGTGTAACCGTGTAAATATTCCACCTTAGGAGGGACTCTAGATGTGGCCGTACACGAAATTACCGAGGACGGCAGTATCAAAGAGATCGACAAGATTACCGGGGGCCCTTATGGAGGGATCAAGGTGAACGGTGAGTTTGAAAACCTCTTGGACGAGCTGTTTGGAGCAGAAAATCTGAAAACGTATAGAGAGCAGTATCCTTCTGACTGGCTTGCTGTGATGAATGACTTTGAAGCAAAAAAGCAGGGCTTGCGAATCGTAGCAGGAAGAATGACAAATATCCGTTTGCCAGCAACTTTGGCTTCCTTGATCAAACGATGTCCAAGTTCAACCATGCAACGCTATGGTGAACAAGAGGTTAAGCTCAGGAAAAACGAATATCTTTGCTTAAGTCCAAACGTGATGAAGATGTTGTTTAAGCCAGTTTTGAACGACATTAAAGAACATTTGAAAGTCCTGCAAAGAAGGCAGCAGGTTTCAAAAGTTAAAACAATGCTATTAGTCGGAGGATTCGCGGACTCTGCCTTGCTTCGAGAAGAAATAAAGAATGAATTTTCCCACAAGTATCTCGTTCTGATCCCTCGTAACGCTGCTATAGCGGTGGTTCAAGGTGCTGTCTTATTTGGTAAGAATCCAGCTAAAATAACGGAGAGAATAGTTAGCACCACCTATGGTGCCGACTGTTCACGCGATTTTGATAAGACCGTTCATCCTATCGACAAGTTGTTCAAGGCAGATGGCCGTCAAAAGTGTAGGGACCTATTCAATTGTTTTGTCAAGGAAGATGAGGTTGCAAGGTCTGGTCAAAGTATAAAGAAGATGTATAGCCCTCTCCACGATAACGACACTGAGCTCACGTTTGGATTTTACATTACGAGAAATCCCGATTGCAAGTATGTTACTGATCCAGGGGTACTTAAGATTGGAAGTGTGAAGGTCCAGTCACCCGATATTTCGAAAGGTCGAGGCAGAGATATCGAAGTCAGCATGCATTTCGGTGGAACAGAAATTGTGGCCACAGCGGTTGATATCACAAGTGGATGTACAGCTCAAACTACCCTGGACTTTTTTCATAAGTAATTAACACTGACCCTTGATGTCAACGAGGAGACGGAAATTGCTTCATAATGAGTTCTTTAACCATCGGACGTACAAAATTTTTTCCAACACGATTTACTCTAAGGGCCTGAAATTCTCAGTAGCTGTTCATTCATCCTCCGAGGAAATTTTGATATGTCAATTGTGTCTTAGTGATGTTTGAGGTTTCCATGGGAACCGTAAATTTCCTGTAGGTCTGGCCAAAAATCAACTTTTTTAACATATTTCCAGTTTTCTTCATCCACTTGCACCAATTAACTGGTTATTTACACAGGTTTGCAAATAAAAGTGCTCACTTTCATATGATCTTTCGCGTCTTCCATTTTCGAATTTTATAATAAGGGTCTTAAACAATAAACAGATCATAAAACTGTCATATTTTAAAATGAATCAATCACCTTTTATTGTGCACTATTTACAGAATTAATTTACATCAGTATCGTAGAATAAATATGAGAAGAGAAATATATGTTGAAAATGGCTATGAAAAGAATAAAAAATATGTGCATGGCAACTAGGGTAGCCACAATCAATCAATCAATCAATCAATATTTTTTATTTATTAATTTACACTCTACAGTTGGACTGCCCCATGGATAGCTAGTGCTACTCTAGGCAGGCCAACTTATCAATCTAATTTGGTTTTATCGGATTCGCTCCGACGAAGGGCTAACGCTCGAAACGTCAGCTTCCGAATCTCTTTACGGTGGCCAATTCACATTATCGACCCAGTTGATAAAACCAAATTATCTTGTAATACTCCCACCGACGCAGCACCACAGTTTCTTTAGAAACTTGCCCCCTTTAGCTTTATTCAACTTATCAATAGTTACATGGAAACTGCGGAGAATAAAAATCAAATTCCTATGCCAGTTGTTATCGAGTGGATATACATGCGTGCTAGGGGCTTCGATGATGGCTCTGCAGTAATTTTTATTTAGCTTATTTGGAACATCTAATGATGATTCTTGTTCATTCAGGCTCGAGAAGATCCTGCTCACTTGAGCTTCTGTGAATGGCAATACAAAACTAGATGAATGGCTACTCGCACAATCTTGTCCGGCCCTACAAGATTCTCCTTCTGCTTTTGTTGATATAATTTTTGGGTTGTTTTTATACCTTTTGACCACCTTATATAAAGCTTAATCTATTCGGTGTTTTCATACGAAATACTCCAGTTTTGGCCTTAACATCTTGTGTGACACGCCTGCTATGAGAAAGAAATGGATCCTAGCTGTGCAACATGTTACTACTGTGAAGACCAACTATAAAGGTTTAGGTACCAAGGGGCCAAATGAGAGGATAGGAAGTAAATAACAAGTTCATGTGGCTTGCTCAACACAACAACTTTATTCCCTAAGCATCTTGGGTAATACAATAGCTTAACATAACTTCCAGTCACGCATATATTACAAAGGTCCTTATTTGCAATAACTCAAAGAAAAGTTAATTTATTGACAATTTTCAAAAGCAATATGGAAACCTTCTGGTGACTTCTAATTGTTACTTCAAGCAAGAAGTTTGGGTCTCCTTCAAATTTCAGCAAACATCATTACGCCAAATATCCTGTGCAGTGCACAGAAAAGAATTGCGATGGTCTAGTTAATCTCTTGATGCTACCTCTTTTGCATAAGTGTTATAATTTGCAATTGGCATTAATTGGTATACTTGTAGACATGCCCAATGTGAAGAGAGTGATGAGTGTGCCATAGTATACAATGGAAGATTTTTTTAGGAAACTGAATGAACAAGATGAATAGGAAATAATGCAATGTCATTGCTCTTTTACAATTTTTGTTACATCATCTGCAGCCTGTTATACAACCATGCACAACAAAACATCTTAAATGCATACTTCCCGAGATACTTCTTGTGGTTGATCAACCACATACCTTTACTTTTGATGGTTCTAATTCTATTTCCGTCTCTTTTTTTCAGTATTATTTATTGAACTACAAGAGCAACATTTCTATTTGGTTAGGCATATATTATGGCCATCCTTCAAGGAATTTATGTAGTACTATTTTTTTTTTTACAAAGAATAGTAAATAAGGACTAGAAAGATATAATCTTGTTAAAGCGGAATTTTAGACAGGCAAATTCGATTTGAATACGGAAAATTTTTGAATCAGGAAAGAAAAAGCTGCGGATTCAAAAATATCCGGATACATATGGACTGGGCCTTAATGACTGGTCCCGAGGAGAGCAGTGAATTTTGTTTTCCGAGAATCTCAATGTCAAGGGTCAACATTTCGCGGTTAACAGTGAACTGTTTCCCGTTTGAAGTCAATTTCAAACTTCAACTTTATTTAAAGAATAGCTGTTAATAAAGAACAAAAAGGACTGGTCCGCAAATAGCGTTTGCTAATCTAGGCGGAACAGTCACACTAAACGATTACAATGAAAATAATAAGTAATTACTAAATTCATAGTTTTCGCAATGTTGCCCGCTCATTTGCCGGAAAACATTTTCATTGTTAGATGTCATGTGACCATGAACTAGTCAATGAAGGGGCGCGCCGTAGCAGGAAAAACGGCAGGCATATAACTAAAACGTTGTGCATGTTTAGGTATGATATTAATAGGGCGCTAACAAGGCGATCTTGCTTCGTTTTTGGTCGAAACAGCTCTAAAACTACGACTACAGCTAAGAGTACCTTAATTTTTTTGTACGCGAAGATGCTCCCATAATACACAAAAACTTCAACGGAAAGCAAACTATAGCCAAACAAACTTCTACCGATGTTTCCAAGACAAATCGACTTATTTTCTACCCTGAATTGTCGGGCCAGTCTTGCGCTGTGGTTACAGTATAGCCCACTATACAGTTACCAACCAGCTATACGGTGCTTCCTTTGCATGCACATTTCCATGAGTGATGTCACGATGGCTAGATATCGGCCAAGTTCGTTTTTTGTGTGTTTATAGATCGAGATGCAGTCGAAGTCCAAAGACTTGTAAAAAAAAAAAACAGGAGACCAATATTCAGCCATCTTGATCGAACAAGCTTGGTCAATAAAAGATTTATTTTATAGCTTTCGGGTAAATTTTTTTTTGCAAGACACGGTGGGTAGTCCTAAGCGGGCAAGATAGCTCCAAGATAGCCAATCACAGCACAGGTTTTGGTTCATCTTGCTCGCTCATGGAGCTAGCCATATAATAACAAAGAATAAAACAAGCCTTATCACTATTTACGAATAAGCTGATGCAGCTCCAAAGACCTTGGCTGTTCTCCAATCTATCGAACCAAACCACAAGGTAGAATCAATGACGTACGTGATAATTACGTTGTGTTCCCATGCATGTTGGTTTAATTTTAAGGCCGGGGTTAGCATCGTCTGATAATCCTAAACAGCTGCTCATTGCCTTGGAACGGAAAGCACCTCTGCGTACTGCCGAGAAAAAATGATGAGAGACTTTTCCAGTAAGAAGGGAGATGCTAGTGTATCTGAGGTCTTTGCAAGGCCTGGATCAAGATACCTAGTGATTGATATCGGAGGTAATGTCTCAGACCATTGTGGACATGACGTAAAATTCGTCAGAAACGAATACTTCTGTTTGGGATCCACGACAATGAAAAAGTTGCTTGATCCAGTGATTAAAGGGATCGTGGAGCACCTGAAAAATCTCCTTAAAAGCCGTGCGTTAAAAAGAGTGGGATTTTTCTTTCTCGTTAGGAGATTTGCAGAGTCCGTGGTACTCCGGGACGCCATTCAGAAGCAATTTAGCAGTCAGTTCACCATCCTTGTCCCTAACAACACTAGTATTGCTGTTGTTCAGGAAGCGGTAGTGTTCCGGGTCAAAGACCTGGCATCATTGCCCCCCGGCAAATGTCCACAACTTATGGTATCGAGGTTTACCGTCTGTTTGATGCTAGTATTCATCCCATCGACAAAAAGGAAGAATCGGAAGGAGTCACCTACTGCAAGGACTGCCTCGGCGTTCTTGTAGGGTGAAGTCGTTCAAGTTGAAGAAAGAAGGCGTTCCACTTACGCGCCCATAACAAGTGGCCAATCCAGATTCAGAAGTTGGCCCATCCATGGAGAAGGTAATAGTCTCTTCCCCAGACCTCTCCAAGGGAAAGGATCGCGAAATCCGCGTCTGCTTGTGTAACTGCCAAGATCCTAAGGTTGCTTCTAACTCGGAAACTTAACAATTACAGGGGTAGCGATGTGCGAGGCGATAAACGATTCGAACTCCACTTGCAGAAGGATTAAAACAGATTTAATCACAGTTTAAGGTTCACGTGTTACACTAGTAGCGACGGTGATGACAGAAGGTAGATTACGGTAGCAAAACTGTTCCAAAAATAACGATGTAGTATCGTAGTAGCGGTACAAATGAGTAGGTTCGAACTGAAACATGATAATTAAATAAAGTACAGCTAAGATACAGAATTTAGATACAATGGCATGTAACAGACATAATAATCGACACTTAACGACTAATAAGGCGGTTTTCAGAAAGAATTAATAGACATTAAGTAACAACTTGTAGCATACAAAGGATGCTAAGAACATTACATCCAAAGTAACGGTATAGTTGAAAGGCTGAACTGAAACTACTAACACTGAAGATATATATCTAGATCATGACAACAATAATTTGGCAGAGATTAGACAATTGGTTTCACAGCGTAACAACACTTTAAACATTGAAAAATAGTTACTTGGCAATAATAACAATGAAGGCCGGTGAAAAGATACGAAAACTTACTTCGGTGACGACTCGCACAGACTATAGCAGAAACAATAGCACAAAGGTAGTCAAGTGGTAGTCTGTAGCTGATTGATCCTATGATCGTAGCGGGACCGGGATAATAGAACTCACTGTCGGAATGTTCGCTTTCACTCATTTTCAAGGAAACACTTTATAGCAACAAAATTGTTTCGCATTGTTTTTGCCGGGGCCGTACGTATTTCTAGTAGGGCCGTACACGTTTTTCCGGCCCTATCACTTTGACGCGTACGGCCCTCATACGGGACCTTTTTTCTTATGGTTTTCCAAGGAAATTGCTAGCGGGGCCGTACGAGTCATATGATAATACTCTTTAATTACATTAATATCACTATCTCTATTTTTATTCGCTAGAGCATACATATAATTCGCACTTACATAAAAGTCTGCTGACCTATTCCGAGGAAATTAATTAGCTCCAAAAGATTTAGTCGGGTAATTTTTTTATTATCGTTAATTTTTTATTATGCCATTTAGTTGTCAGTGATGCGCATTTCTAATCGAGACAAACGGCAATTAGTAATGTTAATAGGACTGAGTGGAGTCCAATTCGGTCTGTAATCATACGAGTGATAACAAAATCGGACGACCGCGCAGCGGGAGTCCGATTTGTTTATCACGAGTATGATTACAGACAGAATTGGACGACACGAAATCTTATTACCAATTAATAATAAAAATTACAATTTCTGAGAAAACAAGAATTGCAAAGTTATGAAATAAAGGGAAAATTTGCATTTAATGTAGCTCTGAAATCGACAACAGTCAAAATGGATTTGCTGGTTGCCAAGTGACGAGCGAAAAACAAGTCTTATGTCAGTCAAAAACGCAACCATTCATGAAAAACGCTCAACTGCGCAGAACTTTGCGGAATTTGGTTAAAATTACGAACGCTTTGCCAGGGCAGTTTTTCCAGCAAGATTCAAGGTTTTTAAGCTGAGTCAATAGACAGCTCACTTCAAGTTGTAAACATCAGAGCCCAAGTCAATTATGATTCTTCGTTTCCTTGGCTTTTTGGGACGGGGATTTTCTTAAGTTGTTGGTGTTTTTTAAACACACTGAACTGTTTATTGAAAATTTAAAATGGCGCCGAGAGATTTTTGTGGCCATGCTGTATTTGGACGACGGCATACAGGTGAATTCTGCCTCATTTGCTAATGAAGAAACTTGGTTTGTACTGATTGGAACTGCTGGTCGAACATTCTCCTACACGCTGGTGGAATTTGCTGAAGCTGCAGGCACCGAACTGTGCAAAGGGAATGTCGAAGAAATCGCAAATATCGAGCTGGATTGTACAGCAATGAGAAACAATCCTCGTCTTTCACTGACAGTTAAATGCATTAATGTTTTTGGCTTTACAACGTTCTACCTATGCTGCCATCCATGATTTAGTCGCTCGAGCGATGTTTTTGGAGGCTGTGGTTTTACTATTATTTATTTCTGAAATTTCTCCGTCCGATACAAGGGGAAAACTTGGCTTGGTCTACTGTCATTGTTCCTGTATTTTGATTTTGTTGAACAAAATGAGGATTTTCGAGGCAGGAAATACTAGCGTACTGTGCAGTGGTATTACAGCCGGGTGGATGTTTACCTCCCTTTGCCGCGGTTGTTGCGAAGCGATAAACAATGCTGTGGATGGCTGAACTTCATCTGAACATGTCAACATATCCACAAAGGAACTCCTCTGGATAGTTCGCATAAACATTTGTGCCATAGGATAAAATAAATCACTTCTGTCTTTTAAAACATAATCATTGTTCAAGGGGAAGAAATTCTCCATTTTGAAGAAAGCCCCAATTTAGGAGTTTGTACACTTGTTTCTATGGTGATTGAAACCAAGGTTGTGATTGGTTGATTTAAACCACAACTTTAAATGTGATTGGTTAATTTTAACTACATCTTTGAATGTGATTGGCTTATTGAACTGTCCGATAACAAACTGTCCGATAACAAGGTGTCCGATAACAAGGTGTCCGATAACAAGGTGTCCGATAACAAGGTGTCCGATAACAAGGTGTCCGATAACAAACTGTCCGATAACAGCTTGACAAGTGAATTAGTGGGAAATAGGAGTTTTTTAAACCAATCACAATCGAGGAAATTGTAATTTTTATGATTAATGTGGTTAAACATTACTTTACAAGCCGGTTTTGACGAGACTCAGTACATCGTAGGGTATCTGTTAAAGCTGTCTGTACAGAAGAAAACAGACAAGAAGGACTTAGCGACTGTATGGGAATAGTGACAGTTGTTGAATCAATAATGATTATAAAATTGATACATGTAGATCTGACACAACTTCTACCACTTTGTTTCTGCAATCAACGTGTACCTTACCAGTTGACCTGAGGGAGAGCCTATTGATGGCTGAATCACTCAGGCACACCACTATATCAGTGAAGTATGGCACTGTATTATATCATTTTTATTATGTTAATTTTATATGCAAAAACCTGTTCGATAACAAAGACGCGGAAAACGCAAAACGAGTTAACTGACACAGCTGTCCAAAATATGTCAAGGCTGACAATTAAAGTCTATACGCAAAATGCATTATGTTGAGCTGAAAGAGGGACTCGCCAAACATAAGCACCTGATAATGACAAACATGTGAAGATTATCTTCATAACTTGTATTTATGCGATACATTCGAGGTGATTCTCTACTTTTACTCTGCAGTCTAGAAAAACATTTTCATGAGCTCAAGAATAAAGAATTGTTATGTAGAGCTAATGAACCAATAATATACTATCTACGTCCTCTTTAAAACAACTGATGGATTGATGGAATACAGACGGGAGAAGGACGAAAATCCTTACGTAAAAGAACTAAGTATAATGCAAAACATCTTGGACCTCAAAATTGGCCTTAAAAATGATTGCTTACACTTTGATGATTGCTAAATACCTAGAGAATTTGACCGTCACAATACTAAAAAAAGATTGTGAAAATTAGAGCTTTACGTTTTATGTTTTACGTTTGATACAAAATATTTATGGAAATGTCTGTAAATGTACAACAAAATCAACTGAATAAACACAACAGACGCAATCTTGGTCAGAAAGTGAAAACACATTTTAAATCGGCTTTAACCACAGGTAGCCTAAGCTCGTTATATGAGAAACTCAATTTTTTGCTGACCTCAGTACTGTCACGTGTTTGCCTAATTTGCATATTTACAAGGGTTTGTATGGGAAGAGATATAGAGCCGAAAATTGCGAAAAATTACCGTTGAATTTTAATGAATATTGTTTACCTGAACTCCAGTAGTGGCCGTTTCGTGTTCTGTGTGGTTTTCTAGCGGATTTGTAGCGTTTCCATTGAGTTATAGTTCCACCGTTTGCTCTCTCTTTCAAAATTTTACCAAGGTTGGGTACTTCAGCCGAAAGTCTACCGGACCGCTTGACGGAAATCAGCCGTAAAATCTCCCTGAAGGGCTATAATCGCTTCCAAATTTTACGTAGAACACGAACGACAGTTCTACTATCCATTTAGTTCTTCATCAGAGATCCATCTTCACGGACAGGGTTTAATGCTCGCCAATTCCTGAAGACTTTTCCGTCGACAGACGGGTTATAGCTTTGTCGTGTTGACCAAACCGTTGCAAGAAAGCTAGGTGACTAAGCCTCAGTTTCAAATTTCTTACACACCCGGAGGGTGACGGTCCGTTGCTCGCAATGACAATAATACCTTGGGGCCAGGCAACCGACCGTCACCCTTGGTGTGTAAGAAAATATCGAGCTTTGGCTACCTGTGCTTTAAGATTATCTAGTAAAGCTTGTTATCTTGAATTTTGAGAATACTTGTCACATTCCCAACAGGTCGGTCAGAACTTTCAAACCAGTTTGAATAATTATTGACAACTGCTGTTTACTGGGTAAACAAAGTTTACTCTTATACCAAGGTTTAGAGTAAAACGACTGAGAGAAATCCCAAAGACGCTTAATTAAAAATAACCTGAGTTTAAAATAAAAATATCACAATCTATCCGAAATATTTTTGAGCAGTAAAGATGAGGGCCACCAAAACGCCAAACAGTTTGTTCTAATCAGTTTGTAAAAGTAAAACAACGTGGGGAGGATATGGGGAGGAGGTGGGAAATCAAATAGAAACCTCTTCACGCGATAAGAAGTTCAAGTGAATGGAGGCGTACATGGGAGAGGTTAATAAGCCAGAACTTAGCCAAGAGGAGATTTGACGCAATAGCGTCGCGCACAAATGACGTCACGAAAATGTACTCCCCGGTGTGACTCAGACAAACAAACCATTCCGTGCGCTGCTTCTTTGAGAGCGACGTATGGAACAAAGGAGTTCGTGAGCTCTTCAGCGTGATACTCAGCGATTTATTTCGCAATTTGAGGGCCTCTGTAGCTCAAAATGTTAGACCCACAATGTGTACTTTGGGATAATAATAATACAGAGTTTGAAGGAGGTCGGCAAAATATGATGGGTTTCTCATTCTTCATGTATGAAGGTTGTTTATAAATACACTTCTCGCATATACTATCATTGTACCCGACATTCAGGTGTATCACTGACAAGAAAGCCAGCAAGCCACTAAAGAAAAACCTCGAAGAAATACCGTAGATCCGAACCAATCGGTTGCCTTGCCTTGCCGTTTAAGTGAGATTGACCCGCTCTATCTTCGCATATAAAATAAGCTTTAGCCCGCGCTATTTATGTTACTCGTATCGCGCCAAACATATAACATATCAATCTATGAAACACATGCAGTTGAGGTCTGCTCGCATTTGTTTATTTGGTCGGAGAAGCGACTCTATTAAAATCTAGGTCTTCCAAATTGCACAGGACACCTAATTCTGCTATGCCTTTGGAATTGCCTCAGAGATAATAATTATGTCCTCCAATTCTATCGTATTCGTTTGTGTGGACGGTCGGGTTGTCAAATTTGGGAATTTCTGGCGATAGGTCAACTGATAAGTCCTTTTTTCAAGACCAGGAGAAACAGCAGATAAGTTTCTTCGTAAAACATTTCCCTGTGAAGAATTCTGATCGGCTAGTCACAACCGCCGCTCAAAAAGTTCTCGACTTCCAATTCCTGAAGTGAGGGTTTTGGGATCTGTCAGACTGTCACTGCGGCTTTGTAAGATCCTCGTGCAATTTGTGACATTTATGCTCTTTTCTGGACACCTTAAAACCGTTTTACATTACCTACGGCAGCATTGTTTACCTTCTAACAATATTTAAGCTAATCAAAAACCTAAACCACCAATCTCTCCTGTTTTGCCTGATTTTCTGGTCTAGAATACAACGCGCTCATACAAAACCTTCTACCGGACTGTAATTCTTGTCTGAGTCATGTGGGGGGGTCTCTGGTGATGTAATCTATTTTTAGAAACTGTGCGCAACGCTATTTACATTCCCCCAATCCCTGCCACACGTGACACGGGTTGTTACATGCCCCCCTACAGTAACTACATAACTATAAAAGAAAAAAATGACCCAAGTGTGAAAAAAAACAAAACAAAAATTCTATTCGCAAGCAAATATTCCATGTATGTAAGTTCAAAGCGGCAGTTTTTCTTCTTGCTCCATCTGAGTTGTATAAGCTTAAGGAATATAACGTTACGTTATACCGTTTTTTCGAATCTTCCCTTTAACCTAAATCGCTGGTCATAACTTTTCATATTATAGACAACTCTACCTGGTAGATTAGACGAGAATGTACTTCACGTATTTCATTCATAAAGCCTGGTTCACACATGTGACCAAGCATAATATAAGCACAAGCAGAGTGGTAACTGACGTGCAGTAAGCATAAATAAGCAAGCATCAGTATAAAGCAATAAGTCAACCATCGCCATCTTGTTTCTCCGGCGATGTCTCGAAGCCATGTTTTGTTCTTGAAGATCACTCCAGCAAAAAGCAAGCTTGCGTATTTAACTTCATTTGCGATCTTGTTACATATTAGCCGTTTTCTATATTGCACATAGTTTCGCTCAACTAAAACCTTGTTTATGTCACACACATTGCCCTGTAGGTTTTTGCACTCGGGCTATGAATGGCAACCATGCCTAAATAACTTGTAGGTAGTATCTAGACCATTGCAATCTCCTCTTTTACCTTGCAAAGAACTTCCCCTGCACGAATAAGTTTCCCTCCTCCATCTAGCAAGGCAGGCCATAGGTAACAGGCAATGTCTAGCTCCTCGTCTGAGGTTTGTCCCTCAGTTGTAGGGCGCCTGGAGCACATTTCTGGACTGCTGTGATATCCAAGATTTTTTTGAATATCTTTTAATGTGGAGGACTGGTACTCAAGTTGCATGGGTGGAACCTGGGT
>OZ026609.1:13311055-13348555 GCA_964020085.1 Micromussa lordhowensis
TGCTACTGCCACTAAGGGTCGCGTGAATCAAATACACTCTGGTAAATCTTGTTGTAGTTGTGTTTTTAGTGGGGAAACATAACAGGTTACGGTTTAGGTCACTGCTTTCGGACAGCCGGTACTTTCGGAATTTAATTACAATATTTATTATATCTCTCAGTTAGTACGCGCGTTGTGATTGGTCAATTTAGCGGGCCGTATTCTACTGTACAGCCCACTAAAATTTGAAGCTGCTTTTGTTGCCAAAATGTTTCTTGATTTATCGCCAAGCGTTCTTAACTTTTCTAGCAAGTAAAAGTTTAAAACTTTCTTTTACTTCTGAAATTGTGTATTAAAACCTGCTAACGACTTAAGAGTCAATTAACGATTTTTTAAACTGACTCATTTTGCTTTCGAGGTGCGTCATAAATTTGAAGCCGTTCCGCGTGAATAGAAATCGTTCCCGAACCCAGTGGAGATAAAATAAATATCTTACTATCATCGCTTCGCGTTTGGGCCATAAATCGATGGGGAAAAAACTCGGTCCGTAACTTACAGTACGGCCCTTGAACTAGGCTGGTAAGAGGTATTAATAATAATAATAATAATAATAATAATAATAATAATAATAATAATAATAATAATAATAACAACAACAATAACAACAACAACAACAACAATAACAACAACAATAATAATAATAATAATAATAATAATAATAATAATAATAACGGGAATTTGCAGTGGCATTTCCATGAAGTGGCTCTTCATCCACTGTTTCCAGATCGAATTGGAATTTAGAAGTGTTGACTTTGTATGTCGTCATTTATCTACCGCAATTGTCTACACCGAATCCAACCAACAAACAATTAAGTAAAATTTGTTTGTTGTTGTTTTGTAGGCGGAAGAATCATTGTTTTCATATTTAGTAAACTGACTTGCTACTTATGCTGCCTCCTTTTTGAACAGTAGTTGTGTTCTGTTGCCATGTTGGCTTCGAACGTAAAGTGATACCCGTACCGTAAATTTTAAAATAGGAATCCAACGCATTTTATTCATGACCATACCTCGATCATGACGTGAACCGAAATAATTTATTCCTTCTAATTTTCAACGATATTCCAGGTACTATCAAAAATAATTGGTGCTGACTTTAATTAAAGGTTGTCATTTAAAATAAGGTTACAAGAAGTTTACCTTGGCTCTTGAGGCATATTCTTCGCCCACTATCGGAGCACTATAAATCATGTTTTTAATTAAGACCTTAAACAACCCAAGCACTACTTCTTTTATTTTCTTCATCTCTTCGTAGGCTGTCTGTCAGGAAAATAAGCAGAAACTGGTTAGCTTTGTGACAACATACATACAAGTTTTTTTCGCGTTGGCAGCTCCCGTGTTATTTCATGTCACAGGACAGCAAAATATAACTTTGAAATCCGGTGAAATGAGTAGCTAGAATACTGACACATCTGAAAAAAGTATCCGCTGGCTATTGCCCCTATCATTTTGCCACTGCTTGAGAAGATCCGCAAGCTACACAGGCTTCAACATTAACAAAGCGTTCGGATAAATGAATTGCATTGGAATTACCGGCGTCGATCCTAGATCAGAAAAGCACTGAGGTAGGAGACATGCTGGATGGCCAAGAACGACTTGTTGCAGAATGGCTAGGAAGGAAAGAAGTGAGGAGTTGGGATGGAAGAATTTAGAGGAGGCTCGCCAAGTGGCCGTCAATCGGAGCGAGTGGCGAAGATTCGCCGAAGCCCTATGTGCCACCTAGGCACAGACGGGATAGATGATGATGAAAGTCATCATTAAGAATGTTGCTATGGAAATCTATTGTGTCACAAAAATGATTACAACGTGTTCACAAATGCTTGGGCTGTTTTTTGATACCATGACTGCAGCAACAACTGTTAAAGAGTGGTTAAAATGACCATCAAAATCCAAGCTTTTTAAAGTGCTGGAAAATGTTTTGAGCCACCTTAAGTCGTCCTATCTGCGGTGTGTTCGTTATTTCACCTAAGTGTGTGTACCACGTTACTTGAGCTAGTCATAAACAACTGTATTCTAGCTAGCAGAGCGACTTATTTGACTAACAACAAGCGATTAGAATTTCACTAAACTCCCACAACTGAACAATGATTGGTGTTTTATCATACTGACAACTACGTTTTACCCTTGAAATGGAGGCTTCTGGAAGGTTTGTTCTGGAAGGTTTGTTATTGGAGAAAACAAAAACAAAAATACTGTGTAAAAAATCAAATTAGACTGCTGGCAGTCTGTTTTCTCTCGAAATCAGGCAGGTATTATGAGGACAGACATTCAAACTTGAAGGGACTGGGACGAGACATGATGGGTGCGCCACTCAAACCCTTTCTCGTCCACATCACCCTTTTGCGTTCGTGTTCACCGATAATCAATCGTCTGACCCTTGCAAAGACCGGCTACCAGCAGTATAAAATGCAATGACTACTATTACAGTAGAATCTCGGTAACTCGAACTCTCCCGCTAACTCGAAGTCCCATTTCCATTGGATCTGACCCCAATTTTCAGTCGTTTTAACTCGGTTAACTCGAACTAGGATAACTCAAATTCCCCGCTAACTCGAACTAAATTTCGTTTCCCTTGACTGATAACTCGAATTCTGGTTCATGCACTCACAACCGGTGTCATTCCATATGCTTTTCTTGTCATGTAGCCGGTAAAAACACTCAAAACTAACACTTTTAGTTAGTGCAACCCACCGTTCACATATTTGTCTCATGTCATGAGTCATACCGGATGAGGTGCCTTTAGCTGTCACAAAGAGAAAAACAGTGCTAGAGCGCAGTTTCTGACAAGATAAGTCTTATTTGCACTGCACTGTATACAGAAGTGCTGTAGAATCAGTAAACTGTTAATTATAAACTTGCCAAGTTGGTATTCAATCGACCGCGATAACTCGAACCCACTGTTTTACGCTTCCCTTCAGAGTTCGAGTTACCGGGGTTCTATTACGAACCTTTCAGTAGCAATAGTGTTTCTCTTATCCTTCAGTGGAATTTTGTTATATGTCAACTGTTTTTCCGGGTAGTTTTGATTTTCACGCCACAAAAATATAGGGAAGTCAAGATTTTTAAATGTTATAGACGGTGATATATATAGTTGTAATCCAAAAGGATCAGGTGCTGGTGGCACAGGTAACAGTTAAAAAGTTGTAAGTATTAATAACGTAGTGCCAAGGTAAAAACGATGTCTATAGCAGACGTTTCGGGCCTAGCCCTTCTTCAGTGCTATGTTGAGTTTCGAATGGGATAAAGTATTAGTATGGCTTTTTAAATCTGCTCATAAATTGATGGGTTTCTTCCGTGATCCATTCCCGGTAAACGTGAGCGCAAAAGGTCGGGAGTTGTTCTCCAAACATGGAGGTAAGAAAGATTCGCACTTAGCAAAAAAACAGTTATTTTGTGTGATGAACTGAAAAAGCAATTTGCGGCAACTAATTTGTGAGCGGTCCATCTTAGCGGTCTGTGTTAAAATTAAAATTCGGACTTCTAAGGAAACCAATCAGAATTCTCTTTTTCAAACGAACCAGCTCTGGTATATGATAACATATTTTAGTGTAGGGCGAGTGCTATCCATTTAACACAAAACAATTTCGACAGATCTCATTACAACCCAGGGGGGTGGATCCATTCACCTACACCCCACTCCTTGTACCATCTAACGGTAGTGGATATGATTTTGCGTGTATATTCCCAGGACTTACTTAGAAAATTGAAGGACAATTTCCTTGACTAAGGCTGACGCCAAAACCGTGTCCAAAGTTATAGCGAACCGTATTGTTAAAGTCTTACCGGAAATTATTCATTGCAATCAAACTGGTACGTTTCAGGTCGCTACATAGGAGAAGCCGCAAGATTTATTCTGGACATAATGGATTACACGAAAACTTATGATATTCCTGGATTGCTACTTTTTATAGATTTTGAGAAAGTTTTCGACAGTCTGGAGTGGAATTTTTATGTTTAAATGCTTAGAGGTCTTTGGATTTGGTCCCAGTCTTACAAGATGGGTAGAAACCTTTTACTCCAGTAACATAACAAGTTGTATTATCAATGATGGGACGCTTTCTCAAATTGAAACAAATCGAGGGGTAAGGCAGACCCTCTTTCTCCTTACTTGCTTATCATTGCTGTGGAACTATTAGCATTCGCTATTCGCTCATGTTCACAAATAAATGGAATCAAAATAGATTCAAGAGAATTCAAAATGGTGCAATATGCAGATGATTTAACAGCTTTTGTGTCTGATATTAGATCTGCTCAATACCTTTTTAACTTACTTGATCAATTCGAAAAGTGTTCCGGCCTAAAGGTGAATTGTACAAAAACTGAAGCAATGTGGATCGACTCCTCCCGTAATAACATCGAAACACCTCTAGGAGTGAATTGACGTAAAACTGTAAAAACTTTAGGAAATCACTTCAGTTACAATAACGAAGAGTCAGTGCAAAAGAATTTCTACGACAAGCTCAGAGGAATCAAATCTCAGATACGCTTGTGGAGTAAAAGTCACAATTATTAAGAGTTTATTACTTCCTAAAGTTTTATACGTCTCGTCAATTCTTTCCTCTCCTTTGGAGTTCATGAAGGCTTTTCAAACAATTATATATAATTTTCTTTGAAAGGGTTCTGATAAAATCGCCAGGACGGCAGTAATAAAATTAGAGACCTTAAGATACCCCGGTTCCGGGTACGGGTACGGGTCAGATCACCCGTACCCGTATACGGTTACATGGGAAACCAATCAAACTTAAGATACACGGGGTGACAGGGCAAAAATGTTGCGCAAAAGACTGGGTTCTAGTAAAAAAATTATCCACATCTGTGGTCCATAAAAACTTTTTCATAATCCCAAAACGCTTCAAATCAGAAAAACAAGTGTTTATGTAAGAATCTGGATACCATTGTGGTCTAATAAACAAAGATGAAGACCACAAAAACTTACCCGTTTCTCCATTTTCACCCGGCGCTAGCATACGGGTAGACCACCGATTACCCCGGGAAAACGTGTAGCTTTTACGGGAAGGACACTATCACATGGTCATTTAATGAATTCAAAATGGCGCTAATCGTACCCGTGCGTGAAAATCGGGTTATCTTAAGGTGTCCAATGATTTCAAATTCGGTTGCCTAAAGGTAACTGATCTTGCAACGTCAGTTATGTCACTTCGAATTTCATGGATCGGGAGATTTTTAATCGATAATTTTTATCCCTGGAAAGCGTATCTATTACGTTTACTAAAATTTACTACATTTATTAAAACAAATTTACGGAAAAGCCCAATTTAAATCAACAAGTTCGTCCAGTCACGTCAAGTCAACCTGACTCTTACGCTTTATTAGGCTGTTTATTAATGCCACACTTTGTAACTCACTCAAATATGTAACCAATTTTCTTTGTTTCGTCTCTTATATCATAATTTATTATGCATGTTTCGCCTAGTTGTTATATATATATAGTCCTAACGGTTTTTCAAATATTCTCTACTGACGATGATGTTTGTAACATCTAAACATGTCTAGAGTTAAGGGCCTGATTACATGAGCCCGGCTGGCCCGGTTAGCCGGGCTGGTGTCAGTTTGCCGGTATCTCGGCACGTTCGTTAAACCCAACAAAAATTAACTTCGCGATTACATGACAACCGCTGGGGCCAGCCCGGTTAGCCGAGATCCCGGTATCGCAGTGCCGGGATCCCGGCTAACCGGGCTGAGATTTTTCCATGTAATCGCGTTTGCCGGGTCAGCCCGGCCCATTAACGCAGCGAGAGTACAGCAGGTAATACAGTGCTCATGCGCAATGGTCTCCCGCGGTTCATCGCATCAGCCATCAACCGGGCTGGCTCGCCTCATGTAATACCGGACTGAAACCCATTTCGGCACACTGAAGCAGCCCGGCTAACCGGGCCAGCCCGGCTCATGTAATCAGGCCCTAAAAAAATGTTGTAATCTTCTTAAAGATCACGATTTGCTCTATCGACATTTACTGAAACCGTTTGGTGGTAAACTTTTTCTTCATTGTGATTATAGTATTCATGACTATAACACTTTACCAATGTTTTATAAGGAGATGTTACATTGGTGGTCAGATTTTCGTTCTAGATTCGACCTTGTAAATCCATGTGAAACAATCATCTGGAACAATCCTAACATTAGAGTAATGTTAATAGCGCAAACATTGTTCCCTTCAGTAAGTGACTGCGATTTAAAATCGGTGATAAAACTTTTGATCCAGCACTTAGCAAGTCTAGGGATTTCTACTGTCCGCTTATATCTTGTAAGGCGACAAAGTCCAGAGGCTTCACAAAGTTGAAATCTAAATTTTCTATTGATGATGTGGAAACAGAAAAGGCCTTCTCATTAATAAGGTCTTGATCTGTGAAACAAATGCGCAATGTTTTCAGTTTAAAATACTGAATGACATTTTATTCACAAATTCCTGTTTAGCTAAGACAGGTTTAATACAAATTAAAGCGATCTTTGCACTTTTTGCAATACTGATGAGGAAACAATTGATCATTTGTTCCTTAGCTTTCTTTTACTGTGTTACTCACGTGCATTTTGGTAAGAATTTGAATCTTATTGGATCGCTATAGCCAATAAACATAGGAAACTCGAGTTAAAGACTATTTTAGTTGGTGTCACAAGATACTAAATGTTCTCTGTTTAACTACTTAATCATTTAGGTGAGCTACATTTATGGATCCGCCGTGGAAATATTAGTCTTCCTTTTTTCTCTTCTTATAAGGAACTAGTTAAAAGAAAATAATATGAAACTGAACGTCATAGTCAATGATCAATTCTTTCAATTCCTCACTTTTTTGGTTCTCATCATTGTTCTCATCGTCGTTCTCGACATTGGAGCTATCGAATTTTGAAAAGTTAAGCTTAATTTCATGGAGAATTCAATCACAGTGGACGGTTAGATTTCGGTGTTGTTTTGTCCAGTCTACAAAACTGTGAAGTGGCTCACAGATTTTCATACTACAAAGAGCTAAGAAGAGATCTATGACATGAATTCAAATGGAGAAGAATCCAGAACAGCCTAATATAGACTCGTTTTTTAGACTTGGTATTCTAATGCCGAAACCTGCAATTTTAGCTCATTTCCCTCAAGCCAATATCTGTTCAATCTAATTAACGAAGGCTTTCAATCCATTTTAGAAACCATCCATACAAAGTGTTAAACTGCTGTTCACAGTATAGCTTGAGGTAAAGATGGTATATAAATCATCATTTATGTGACAGAGACCTCGGGGGCAATTTCAAACTAAACAAGGTGTTATGCCATAATAAATCATGACAACTTAAAACAAAAAGCATCAGTGTGGTTTGTTTCCTTAAAGGTCTAAGCGACCATCTGCGTTTTTTTACTCCAACTAGACTCCCTGTCTGTATACGGGAGACCCCTGTGAAAGTGTGCGGGGTTTGCCCCTGCAGACAAAAATGCTAGATACATATACAGCCCCTGTATTAGAAGTATTAAATAACACACCTTGTAGTTTGATACTTACCTTTCTTTGGCGTCAAAGAAGTCCTGTATACCTCGTTAAGCGGGAGCCAGGCGCTTTCTTCCCGACATTTTCCCAGCGGATTGAGAGAGAAACGTTTTGCAAACGTTGGCAAGAAACACGCGTCAACTGTTTCCCGCCAAACTCTAAACCACAGGCAGCCCAAATTACATAATCATTATTGTCATTATTGGTGCTGGCTTTGGCCTCTACATTGCAGGAATATTTTTCAGTCAATAAGTCCGTTTTTTTTTAGATTTCGGACCAATATAGCTACAAGAAATAGCCCAGCAAAATCAAACACTATGTTAGAAAAAAAAAAAGAGAAAAAAAAATCAGTTTTTCTGGCGGAAGCAAAAAACAGCCCCCACCCCCGACTGTGGCCCCGCTATGTACTGCCCTGAATTCCAGGGTTAAAGATGTAACGTAAGGAAAACATTTTGAGTACTTTACCTCAAAAATCATGCAAGCTAGTCGTGGGTAAGAAATACCGACATCACTTTTTTCTTCGGATCCATATATCTTTTGCATTTTCTCGCATGCGTCTAATCTGTCCTCGTCAAAAAATGCAGAAAAATCTTTCTCCACCTCCGACGGCCTATTGGAAGCAGCGGTGTCCTCAACCTTTCTCTGATCTTTTTGTACTTGTTTTTCACTGAGATAAGCCAACCTTTGAATTTATAACGCGTATGTAGGAAAGAAACTATTAGTAAAATGGAATAGCCATGAACCACGAGATAAATTCCAACGAACTCGTTCGCAATTTTTCTTTTTTTTTTTTACGCTAAGGGAGCAGCTGCACCTTTTTACAATCAAAGTAATTAACCCACACCTAACAATGAAAAGGAGCTGCACGACAAGCTGAATATGTCCTGTGACAATATTTAGGTTATAGACTCTGCTGAGGTGGAAATCAGGCCGTCAATTAAACAGGTCACGTTAATAGAGTAATCTCATCAATTTCCAAAGATATATGCATACACTCTTTTTATATATATAAGAATATACTTTATAAGAATTTGTATATAACCTCAATTATGCTCGCATTTTGGTTGGTTCTCGCCTATGATCTATTAGAGGACAGACGCACGAATGACGTCATCATTACAAATGGCGGAAAGTTTTGAGAATATAGATAATATTTTACGTGACTGGGCGACAGATAACGTAGAAAAAGTCTTGTCGAGGCATTGAACAGGTACGAGAAACAGGAAAAAGAAAGAAAACGCCTTTTGTTATAGAAAATGGCTAAGAAAAGTAAAGAGGGTAAATTTCTAAAGAAACTGTGGTGGAACTAATTACCCCATTCACACCAACCTGTTAAACATGTTTAAAAGTGGTTTAACTAAACAAGGTTAAAATTTGGTTGCCCATACCATACACACCCCACAACTTAGCAAGGCAAAAACACGTTTGAATAAAGTATGTTAGCAAAGTGGTTTGAAATTTGTCTTCTCAAAATGACTGCAAAGGGTAATCGACAAATTTTGAAAACCTAAACTTGATTTAGTTAACCTAGTTTAGTTGGTGTGAATGGGGTATAAAGAAATATACTCGAGCAGTCTCAGTCAGCAGTTGAGCGAGACTAAACCAAACACAAAATTTGTCTTGAAATTACTTTAAGGTAAGAAACATTGTTTGTCTCGGATTTAATAAACCTTAACCCAATAAACAAAATGTTTATGGGATTAGTTTATTTAAAAAATTCAACTTTTCTCAGTCTCAAAATAATAATTGACACAGATTGGTGTCAGGAATGAAACATCAAACATCACTTCTTAAAATCAGTTAAAATAAACACAAAACCTTGTTTTCCAACGCGCATGTTCCAGTCCGTTTCAGGGCACAGTAGCGAGCAAAGTATAGCTCACTACAGCTCCCGGCTAACTGTATAGCGGCTAAAAGGTGTCTCCGACACGATATCAAACTGATTTGAGAATCACCAACCCCAGAGGACACAAAGTTCCAAAATGTGGTAAGAACGTCAGTCACACACTCGGCTACGCTAATTTCCCTTTCGTAAACGGTCTATGCCATTTTTAACGGTCGATGCCATTTTCGTAAGCGGTCGATGCCATATCTGCTTTAGTTTAGGCCTGGACAAGGTAGAAACTAGTATAATTTGTTGACGGAGTAAAATGAACTCACCAAAAGCTTAATTGTTCATATTCACACTGGTTTGCTTGCAGTTAGCTCTTATTTGATGTTTGGGGCAACTCTATTATTAATGTTTACAAATGTCACGTTTTATAATTAAATTTTGGGGAGATTTGGCGGATCAACCTGGCAGTGTAGTGGTATAGAGGGATGTCAGGAAACAGAGATTCCGGGTTCGATACTAGGTGGTTACTTGCAAATTTTCCTTTTTTCTTTAATTTAGTAGAGAAAAATTCGTTTATAGCTGTAAAAATGGCAAAGACCGCGAAAGGGAAATGCGCCTCGGCTACCGCCTCGTGAGCCACTTTTTTTTGTTCTTACCACATGACGTCATCTCTGATCTATTACTGAACAGACACATGGCAACATGGAATCTATTTGTTAAATCGAAATTTGCGAAATAACGATAAATCCGAGGCTGAGATTTTGTTAAAAACATAATTTTGTGTGATAAAAATTTGTAAATACATTACAATTACACGTTCTTAAGTAAACCGTATAAAATTATTCATTTCTCTAAACGGCAATACTAGCCAAAAAGCAACAAAAACAGCACAAGCCATGTCTTCGATGCTAATAACATTTCTGCAAGAAGTAGTGTTCGTCGCATCAGACTTAAATGCCTGAAGACTGGCCCCAAATTGCTTTAACACGATCCAGATCACACCAAATACATTCGAAAATAGAGACGTCATACGCTATAATCTAAGAACATATTCACAAGAATATCAGCACAAAAATAAAAATATTCAGCCTCGGCCGGAAAAACCATATTCTTATTAGAAAAAAAATGCAGTCTTGCCTTCACTCAATGTTTTGAACATTCTTTCGTATGTCGAAAAGGTTTACAATTAAACAATTCACGTAACGTGTACCTTGTTTTCATTTTTCTCAACTCTTCATCTTTGTTTGCCAGTAAGACCTTACACTCTTTTCTCAGGTCATTGTACCTGTTAGGAAATAAGAAAAAGCGAATTAAAAACGTTTTGAAAAACGTATGTTACACGTGTGTCTAGTTTCGGGTGTCTGTGATGCTTTTTGTATCGTGCAATTATTTCTTTTATCCAGATTTTGGGAGTAAGCAATGATAAGCTCATAAGGTCGGTAAAAAGTTTGCTGATTTTTGTTGGAGAGCGTTGAAATTGAAATCCTATTGAGATCAGTTGGCTAGGCGGTTTGACAACCTCGCCGAGTTAGAAAGCTTAGCTGCAAAGGGCCTATTGAATGCCAGGTCAAAGATATTGATTCCTCAGCCTTTACCTGAAACAACATCCTGTCAAGTGTGTTTGTCAAACTTTTTGTTGGGTTTAATATAAAGAACTTTACAGTAACTTCTACTTTTTTTCTTATTTTTTAGCTTTGTATGTGACTTTGACCACGTTTGAGCCATTTATCGTGGTTTTCTAATATTTTATAAAACTCTTAAAGTCCAGTAGGATCCAAGTAGGCGGCTGTTCGAAAATGATGGCGTTAATTCTACGTCATATGGCGTCATCATTCCATGTTATGGACCTCGAATGAAATATTTTTGTATGTGCTATAAATCCTCCGTATTTCACTCTCATAACTTTAACGCTGTAAAACGCACAGCTTGAGGCCTGTAAAAGTTGTAACGCTAACGCTGTAAAAATTATACAGCGTGAAGTCTCGTTCCACGATCGCAGTAGACCACGAAAGCCCGATCGGCCGAATAGGGTCTGTCAATCCCGTTTATCTTATCCAAATCTGTAGGAATATACACTCCACATTTAAAAAAACCCACCATTTTCTGGCATTAAAATAAATGCACGATGTGCCGTATATCTCTTATCAGTTCAGAGAAAACTTACAAATGAGGAATATTTATTTAATTTTGTTTCCCAGAGCTCATGATCGTCGCCAATCAATCAATTAATCAGTCAGTCAATCAATCAATCATGCAGGTAATCCAAAAAGCAAACAATCAAGCAAGCGAGTGAGTCGGGGAGAGATATGATGAGACTAGAGAGCGTTCGATCAATAAACCATCAATCATTATTCATTCAGTTAATCAATCAGGTTTATTTTATTAAATGCAGAAATAAAATCAACATGTTTAAAAAATCCGGGTTCAAGATGGTATTTTTGGGGGACGTTTTTGGGGTTGAGTTTTTTTTCTAGTGTTTTAAAAAATCCTTATAATACTCACTTCGGGGATGGTTGTTTGCATCTTTGACTGCGCGATGCACTTTGTGAGTTCATATGTGCCAAGTCATCATTAACGCGATGCCGCTCAAGCTAAAGACCGGCCCACATTTCAACCTTCACAGAATCTCCAGTAGCTGATTGGTTAGAGCGTCCGGGTAGATCACGGAGGGTCGTGGGTTCAAAATCCCATCTGGAACTCGGATTTTTTCCCGAGTTGGTGTTATTTCTACATTCAAAAAATTCCTATAATACTCACTTTGGAGCGTTATTTATGTGTCAGATAAAGTAGCTAACTGTCTCTGCAGGGAACACTCCAATACTTAATACATTAGATGTATTTCTCTCAATTGTTACATATTTACCTTGCCTCTTGTTGGTTCAGTTGCTCGTTCTTGGTGTGAATTTGCTGAGTTAGGTCCTCATTACTGAGTATTGAAAAAAAAAAAAACAGAAAGTCAAGTGGCGCATGGGCTATTTACGTGGGTCAGTCAACTAAGGCACTGCCGGCTTAGGAACAAATCAGTCGTGTGACTTCTAAGGGGGGTCGGTCCCTTTTTTCAGGAACGCGTCATATGAACTTTGAACGCCTAATCAGCTTCACTGTCTAAACTCGGTCGGAAAAACTACTTCACATAGTAATTGAAGAGTCACGTAAAGTACCAAAAAGATAAGTTTGGTTGACATCGATGCCAAGTTACAAGTTACGATTGTTGCCAATTTTGTTTATGTAGATCTAACTAAACTTTTTGAGAACTACCTTATCCACGATATCTAGTATTCGACATATATAGATCTTAATTGCCACGTGGATGATATTTGAGTTTAAATTACTTATTTTTCCTTCCTTTTTCCCGCATATATTTTACTCAAACTGGTTTCGTGAGCTACATCGCTTCCAAGCACGAGCCAGGAAAATTGCTTTTAATTTCGACTTCAATTTCACCACCTCTATTGAACATTTATAGGAAGCAAGCCAAGCTAAGGCCGGGTTTAATGTAGCCTGCGTCGCAGACGGAAATTTACCCGTAAATAACCGTCTGCGAATTAGTGCACAAATCCTTGTCTGAGACCCCCAACGAACTACTAGGATTTGCCGGAGTAGTCGTGTGTGATTGGTCTCTCCATAAAGCAATTGTTTAACTGAGGATAAATCGGTCTCATTGGGTATTAGGGAATGTCCCGCTAGCTACAACCGGAAAGGATCCCCGAGTGGAAATAATGCGTGCTAGCGAGCAGAAGTAGAATGCTGCTTTTGAAGCGGTGAAATCTCAGTTTGAAGTAACCGATCTCCTCCCTGATCATTCTTCCAAGCGGAAAAGTGCTTTTTAATCTACCCACTGGCTTTGGAAAGCTCTTAATATTTCAATGCCCTTCCGATCGTCAAGGAAATCGGAAATGACAAACCCAATGGTCTCAAGCGCCGTTGTTGTTATCTGGCCGTTGTGATCGCTGATGGAGGACCAAGTTCGGTCAAGTCTTCGACCAATTCGGGTATTCCAGCTATTTCCATCACAAATGAAGTAAACCCAGAGATCATTCAGCAGGTTTAAAATGTAAACTACATTTTTGTTTTGGTTTTCCTGAATGGTTTGTTAATTGTGTTAAATTAAACAGATTTTCACGGTTTGTGACTTTTGCACGTTTTTCCGTTCTTTTTTGAATTTCGGTCTCGCAACCTTTTTGCTTCACACTTGTTTGTGAAGGGCTTGTGCTGTGTAATAGTATAATTACTCAGGTGATTATAGAAATTCGCGCGCTCTTATTGGCCGAGAATGGCTATTTCGCTATAATCACCTCCGGCGAGGTGATTATAGCGGTAGGACAAATTTTCAAAATGGCCGCCTCGCGCTTTGTCGATGTGTCTGAAGAGGAAATTAATTTAATGAAAGAAAATGCCATTCCGAGGAATACCAAACACGCCGCTAAAGTTCGGAATGACACTCTTCAAAGGTTAGATGTGATAATTGTGCTAACTGTAACTAAGAAAGCATTTAAATTCCCGTGAAAATTTTGCTTATGTTGACATGCATGAATGCACGAAGTTGTTCACTACGCGTGACAATGACAAATAACATTTAACAATCCTTTCTTTAGGTATTTCTATAATTACCATAGTAATTATACTGAAACACGTCTCGGGGAATATTCACCAATAATCACGAGCCTGAAGCGAATAATTGTTAATTATTAGCGGAGCGACGGCGACCCGAAGGGCCGAATGGACGGAGCCCCTTACCTTAGAAAAATTTGTAACCCATCAGGCGCGAAAATTTGGTTTTGAGGTCACCGGAGGGGGAGGGGACTCTCGAGTGAACGGCTGAGAAGATTGTCATCTTTTCTTGGCGGGATTAAACAAAAGAAAACCCATTTATTCAATCATTATGGCAACAAACGATAGCGGAGTTGATATAATGTTCATAAAACAGGGTTTAACTGAGGAGGAAGAACGTGAAAGATAAGAGTCGAGTACAAGAACAACAATTGAATAATTCAACAATTGAACAGAGCGAGTCAGGGCTGAGAGAAACGAGATAAAGTAATACTGAGCAATGCCATGAAGCAGAGCTAACGGGAGCTTCAGTAAGGAGGCGAAATACCCGACAAACTGACTCAGAAGACAAAAGAACTTCCCAAGTTTAAAATTCGCGCGTCGAGACCTGACGTGCAGCCGTGCAAGGAAAGTCCTGATGATTCATCAGATGATAAACAAGAGAAATCAGACATATTTTTTGTGAAACCACACGCTGAACAATTACATGCTCACAATTGATCACTTTTTGAGTTCCGATCCAATTGCTGGTTTTCAGTGTCACGCCATTCGAAATAAAAATCAAAACTGTTCAACAGATGAAGTCCAGAATCTGAGAAAAGAAAGAATGTAACTATGCAGAGACTCTCTCAAGATTCAGGTCACAGCAATTTTTCCTCCCCAAGATATGCGGATAAGCTTTTTCGCCAAATTTATAGCGATTTGTATGGAGACGCCATGTTGGTGCCCATCCGGATGGGCACCAACATGGCGGCCGAAAACTAACAGAAACATCTGTCACTGAGTTTTGCTACAAAAGGGGAAATTTATCTCTCGAGGAACTCAAAAACGATTAAAATAATACTATTTCCAATATAACAACTGTTCAGATGGCCAAATGTCCCGAAATAAGTCCCCAAATAAGTCACTTTTCAACTCCTCGGCTTTCATGTAAATGCCGCGTCAAGCAAAAGCTTAGAAATTCAACCGTAGTCTATCACAAAACCAACAACCCATTCGGACCAAAAATTTGTATAAATATTAGTTTTCAGCTTCTCTTATACATTATTAAAGTAACATATCAAGAGGATCAATAGTTGTGTAGTTTGAATTTTAGTGACGTCATGTGAAAACTGGCAATTGCTGCAACCAGGAACTCCGCTTTTAGGTTTGGCTAAATCTACATATTAGGAGAACTTTTAAGCAGAGCAGAGCCGTTTGACCGTTTGGCCAATTGGCATTTAAGAGGGGACAAAGTAGGTCAACATTGTTTCCGCTTTTGTCTGTCGCTTTCTATATTTTTTATATGTCTATAATTTTTTCGTAATCCGCGGGAGTATTGACAATAACCAATTAGAACTGAGAAAGATTTCGAAAGCGACTTCCGGTGTTTGTTTTCTTCGTTGGGGGTCTAGAACAAGGATATGTGCGCTACTTCGCAGACGTTGGTAACTTGCGGTAGTAAGTGTCGACGACACACGCTAGGTTTAACGTCGCACCTTTAAATGTTGTAAACGATAAAGATAAGCTATTGAAGTATTTTATTCCCTCTAAGCTTCTCATTCCTTTTTTTTAGTATTATTTCTCGTTCTATTGACCACTCTCTTCTTCCTTCTCGTCTTAAAAGAACTACCCTAGCTTCGAAATAGTATATATATGATTAATTTTTATTATGACATGTACATGTACTTTGTTTTCATATCCATCAATTCTTTTTCTTTACTTTCCAGCAGAACATTGCATTCTTCTGTAAGCTTTTTGTAACTGTTAAAAAGTAAAGGAAAATGAATGACCTAAGTTTAAAAAGATTCAGGTGCATGTTTGGATTGTCGTTGACGGTGTTTTACGGACGTGTACCTTCATAGAGATTAGAGATAAGTTAATGCTTATTTATTTGGTTTTTCATTTATTTTTTTTGGAAGAGACATTGCCATATTTTGACATGTCCCTTTAATTTACAAATTCAATAGCAAGTAAGTGACTAAAGGCTTTACTTATCGAGGGTAGCACTAAAATAGTATAAAAATATGATAAATCAGTGGCCCTCCTAACACTAAAATACAATAAAAATATTAAAACTATGGCTTAACTTATAAAGTTTAAAATAATAAAAACAAATTACAGAATAAAGTGATTTAAAACCTGTTGGTAATTAAAAATGTTTTTCCAAAGAGATATTTTAAGACTACTTAAAGTGGCCAGTTTTCGAGTTTTAAGTGGCGAACTGTCCCATAACTTACAAGCAGTCACTGTAAAAAAGTTCTTCCTCCTTCTTTTTTACTTTTTACAATGGGACAAGCTACATTAAAATTTGAATACCTGGTTTGTCGCGAGTGAGTCTCTAAAAAAGTTCTAGCAAAGTTTCTAGGTAGACAGGTACTTGCCCTTGTAAGCGTTTATATATAATGCAGCATTTTGCTATCTTGGCCTGTTCGTAAAAAGGTATCTACTTAAGCTTTTTACATAACTTCACAGAAGAGGCTTGAGAATCAGCCTCTAGAATCTTTTTTGCGCTTTAAAACACGAATAAGGCAATGTTTATCACAGCTGGACCATACAAAGTTTACATTAAAGCCATTGCAGGTCTTATCATATTTTAGCGGTAAGCGGTATCTGATCTTCTTCAAAATGCCTATTCCCTGCGATAATTTCTTGCATAATATCAATATGAGGAATAAATGTTGATTCTTGGTCGATCTCTAGTCCCAAGCTTTACAAATTGAACATTTTCAAGTTGCTTTTCATTAACAACAACAGCAAGATCATGTTAAATTCTGGTTAAAAGTCACTTACCAGTGATGGTAAGTCACTGGTCTCATTGTCTTGGTCTCATTGAGAGGAAGATTATTGGCCATTGCCCATTGCTAGACATCGGAGATTGCTGTAGTCAGCACTGAACTTTGTAAGTTATCAACGTTTTCATAGTGAGTAGCAGAAATCAGGCTGTTTAGGCTGTTTGTTCATTCCAGAAATTGATCTACTGATTTTCCACAATTCTTTGGAGTTGTTTTGATTGTTCTCAAGTTTTGAGAAATCCAGTGTCTGTCCATCTCTGCTAGAGTTCTTCAAAATTACTTAACACATCTCCTCTTATCCGAAGGAAGCTATAAGATTAACGCACTATCCATATTTTCAAATTCCTTATCTGAAATTAAAATTTGTAATCGCTGCTGCTTATAATTAATTTTTACGTACCAGTATATCTCTAGTAACCCGCTGCATACTTACTTTGCTTCATATTTTTTCACTTGATCTTCTTTGGCACGAACTTGCTGAGTTAGATCATCATTACTGAATAAAATCAAATTAAATTTTACGATACATGGAATCGTGAGGTTTTGTGTCGATTTAATTACATGCATTGCACACATAGTTGCTGTAGCGTAGTATATTTACCCATAGTTCTAAACGCGCTACTGAAGACTTTAACTCTAATTAAAACGTACGGAAAATTTCTAAAAATTTCAAACATAACATAATTGATGTAGTTAGTACAGGGTCACATATTGCATAAATATGGCTTTCTTCGTGCCCAATGGGCCGTGTTAAGTTCGCAAGGTATTGCAGTAACAAGTTGACAAGTTAACAAGTCGCTTGTACGTCCGAGGGTTAAAGTACCTATTTTGGCAGTTAGGACTCACTTTCGTGACGGTTGCCGTTGTGGAGAGGTGGCCGTTGTACAGAGGTTAAGATATCAGTGAGTCTTTGGACCGTCTGTCGCGACAAAATGAAGTGGCCGTTACTGGAGGTTGGACTGTAGTTTACAACAGTTGATGTATCTAAGTGCAAAAGTTTTATAATACCTTTTCTTTAACTGTTCTTGAATATTGCGGTAGTTGTTTTTCCAACTTGCGATCTTTTCGTCTTCTTCCCCGGACAACCTGTTGAATCTTTAAAAAAAGAAAACAGTTCGTCTTCATTTTCTTTAAAAGAATAAAACAGATTGTCTTTATTTTCTAAAAAACAAGAAAACAGCAACCGAGTTTATTTCGTCAAAATCCTTTTGACCTCTGGTTTTGAATAAAACTTCTCAGTTTTGTCTCCAGCTAATGTCTTGATTGCCTATGATGCTGAAGTTAAATATTTGCCAAAGTTTGCTCGAGTTATTTACCTTTTTTCTTCCGGACAAGTCTTTGGACTATTTCATTTAGCATTTTTAAAGGAACAACCCTTTTGTAACCTTCTTCACGACAAATGTAACTGCAAAACTGGTACAGCCTAGATGCCACTCCAGATAGCAAAGCCTAGACCGCGGTCAATATCGATTTAAGTCACTTTAGCTAATTATATTTGTGGATTTCGATAGTTCTCAGTCCTAGCGAGACTAGCAATTTTACAATGAGTAATATTAACACACCTTATTTTTCATCTTGATAACAAATGCTTTTAAACTTACTTCTCCAATTCCAATGTTTTTTCTCTCAGCTCACGTTCTAGCTGCATAATCCTAAAAAAAAAATAAAAATGGATCACTTTTTGTTTGTTGTCGAAAGAGAAATAAAGGGCCGGCTCGACGTAACGTAATAGCTTACTTTTCCTGGACTTCCTCTGCCACATATATTATTTACCAAGCTATAGATGTATGATACTTCCCAAGCTGTTGCTAAGCAGAGATACTTAGAATATTAAGGCATATATTTTTTTGTCGCTGTAAAAGAGGCCAATGTTTTTGGTCATCGATAAAGCAGCAAAAAAACGAGTAATTTGAGAGATCACAGTAAACCCATATTATTATTACGGTGCATGCAAATTCAGTCAGAGCTTAGCTTTTCCGAGTGGGGTTGGGAGGGGGTGGGGTTGAGTTGTTGTCCTCCTTCTTGATTCGAACGCACCTTTTAATTGCTGTTATTTTCCAATTGAGACCTTTTTTGCCGAAGACGAGCGTGATAATATTTATTAAATGAGTGAAAAGGATTGCTTTATAAAACCTGGTTGACAAGCTAAAGTTTCATAGTCCGAAATAGATGTGAACACCAAACGTGCTTATCAATCGCTTAATGATTTAAATGATCTAAAGTCGATCTATGTGATCTAAGTGATCTAGTGATCTAGGTCGAGCGAGATTATTTAGCTCAGTTACGTTTTTGTTTGTTAACCCCCTCTAAAGTGTTCAAAAGACACGGAGGGAAATTATTGACGCCACGAAAGCTAGGAAATAACCTATACTCTTTTTTCCATTAGATTTTGCAGTGGCATTGACAGCTTGGCCTTGCCGGGATTAACAAGCGGTATCCAAGGCAACAGGCTTTAGTAAAATGATTAACACCCATGCTGTATTACCCTTGTAACTTCGTTTTCAGTTAAGAACAGCTCAGAAATACTTGAATGTGTAATCATCAAGCTTTGAGAAGCATAGTTCTCATTTGCTTTAACATGTTGAATTTTCTAAACATGTCAGAGGAACTTTTTTGAAAAGTTAATTGCGACGTATTTCTTGAGATAGACCAATGGTGTTTACCTAGGTCCTTTATTTACCTCTCATCTTTTTCTGTCAGCTGTTTGTTATAATGCCTAAGCAAATCTGCTTGTTCATCTTCTCTGTCGAAAGTGAAAGAGCAAGTGTAACTTTGAGTAGACACAAATAAATAAAGTACATCTAATAAACAGTTAAACTAATAACAATTCCCTGTATAAAGCAGTTTAGATAACGACAAAACTCGATTAAGTTCAGCAGCCAGAGACGAACCGTTTACTTGGATTTGAAGATCACGACTTCCGTTCATGTCACGCAGTCACTGCCAAGAAAACTCCTGACTTGAGAACTACCCTTCTGATCCAGACCGTGATCGACTTAACGAACTTCACTTTCATAATCTTTAGTTTGCTTGAAATGATTCGCTACTCAGCTGGACTGTGCTAATTCAAGGAAAATGCTTAGTACGTATGAAGAGACTGCTTTAACTGTGTTGGTTGGAACTTTGGTAAGCACTGGTATTTCTTAACATTAACATCAAAATTCAGCCGTTTGCTAACATAAACACACAATTACATACCTGCTCAAATCGGAATTTTGTGTATCACTGGTCTCGTTTGATTCCATATCAATAAACCTTTCAAATATTTCTGGTAGGGTAGATAATACCGCTCGATGCTGTTTCAGAAGTTCCACTAAAGACCTGGCAAAATTTGTTTGAGATTCTCCCCTGACTGCAGCCTCTTCTAATGTCGCTCTGTTATTCGCCATTTCTCAGCCGTATTTACACAGGGAACCACTAAATGTATACCCAAAATACGATTCTCTGTATAAGTGAAAGGCAGAAAACAATATATTAGTTTGGACTTCCAGGAAAGACCGGAAATATAGTCACAAGCTGTTTTATTGCTAGGTTATGTGTTCACAAATAAAACATTACTGCTTTACAACTATACCAAAGTGAAGAAACTCAACCGTCCGATTTTATCTGCTAGAAATTCCGATAACGATAGAACTAAAGTTGTGATTAAAACAGCCGTAGTTAGTTTTCTCTGATCAAAACTATGCAAAATAACTCGTTCAAAAAATCAATCTGTGACCTTTCAGTTTCTGAGAATCTCAAGCGGCAATAATTTGATGTTATCATTGGATCATCTTACAATGGGGGGCTCTTTTGTGTATATACATTGGCAACTTCTAGAAAAAAGCGGAATGCATATTGAGCTCTATCCAAGTAAAGATATCACGCTGAAGGCAGCTAGTCTCTAAAAAATGTGATCTTCGCTTGAATCAGACAGAATAGAAATTAACAGAAGCGATTGAACAGCTTAAATATAATAACGACTGTCTACATCACGTGGTGGGTAATTATGCAAATAAAAGAATTCACTTATTTTAGTTATGACGTGATCTTTCCAAGAAAGACTAATACTTTACGGTAAAAACCCCTCGAGAGCAATTTGCGATGTTTCGGTTTCATAGGAAGAAAGTATCTTTACTCAATTCATTATACTTGGTGCTATTCGAATGATTCTCCCACCGATCTACTATTTTCCGCCAAGACGTTATAAATCTTTATTTTGATCTCGGTATCCCTTTGGAATGATTTCTGTCCACGCATAGGTTTTTAATAGGAAACATATTGGACTTCTCTTCATCAAACATGGAGCAAGCTCTCGAAGGTACGTCTACAATAAGGCTTTAGAATTCGTTCAGTAATTGCTTACCTACTTTGCTAGAGTTCCGCCGGGCGTCCTCAGATCAAAACAGTTTGGTTTATCCGGGGATTTAAAGCTCGCCGTCTAGTTTGGAACCGGAAATAGAACCTAGCATTTAAGAAGAAAAGGCTCTCTGAACAACACTCTAAGGTTCTCATTATATGCTGAGCAACTGAACATAAACCTAGACTATTATTTGAATATTATATATTTTTGGACAATTTTTTTTCTGGCGTTACGGCTAAAACGCATAGTCGTGGTTGTTGTTGACAATATAATATTCATAAAACTAGCTCAAACACCATACTTGTAACTAGCACATGGGTTTTTAAAGCTAACTCTGTGTTGTCTCCCACGCAGCCTGCGCGATTCCGCGATTCGAGTATTTTTTGGTGGTGTAGCTGCCATGCATTTTACGTACTCTCGCGGCGGGTAAATCAACCCAACTCGACTAATTACCAGTCCCTCTGAGGTGCCCATCAACCTTGAATTTTTTACAATAAAATCATTCAAGAAATGAACTCTACATTTCGTAAAATTTCCTTTAATTTATTTGGGAACAGTTTGCTAATGAAGGTTTTTAAATTTTGTTTTCCTGTTTTTAATTATGGATAATATTAGAAATTTACGGTGCCTTGTCAAGTGCCTGAAATTTATTTTGTATTTTGATGTGCTATACATTTTCTAAATCCTTTCATCGTCATAGCATTTATCCTCCAATAGCTCCCCTGACGATACCAGAAGCCTAAAGAAAACTGCTCTATATATTATAATTATGTCATCGATTCTTTCATGTATCAGGTAAAGTCTTCGCACATAAATTTTAGTCATGAATGTCTTGTTCTAGAGGTTGGTGTAAGTTGTTTTTGTTTTCTTTAATAGAAACCCAAGAGGCTGGCGACTTATATCTTTCTTCAGACCTGACATACATTGCATTGGTGGCAATCGACTTTGGTACCACCTTCAGTGGCTTTGCCTTCTCCTTTAATTACAAAGAAGGAGAGAAAGGCATTCATATGAACAAGGAATGGGGAGCAGATCAAGGTCTCTCTACTTTAAAGACACCTACCTGCTTGTTGGTAAATCAATTCGTTTGGATACGAAGCGCAAGATAGATATGCTGAACTAGAAGAGGAGGAGGCTCGGGAATATTATTACTTTGAGAACTTTAAAATGATTCTTCACAACGACCAGGTTAGAGTAACCTAACAGCAGACATGTTTTCCTGTATGTCGTCAATAGCCTTAAAAGTCTAGCCAGTGACGCTTGCACTGTTTACTCTTGCTTTATTATGGTCTCTTTTAAAAGAGAAAAGTAAAAAAAAAACACGTTATTTTCAGAAATCATAAATAGTCTGTAATTTCCTTGGTCACCCACACAGCATAAGAGTTAATTATTTAATAACTCTTACATTCAAGAATTCGTTACATAGGAATTCCTTGTAGTTTTTGTTAGGCGTCCCGGCCAGTATCTTTCACCTGCATACTGGCTCTAGATTCCCCAGCATGTGCCACTGGGGCCCTGTTGAGACGTTAGAATACATGTTAATCGCATGCCCCACTATAACAATGACACTTATTGCCCGGTTGTAGGACTTGGTATCTCGTACGAGTTATGTCTCAAAGACACATCTACAATGCTCCACTATGTATTCCTCATTGCCCAATGGTACATACTCATTTTGAAGATACAGAGCAATCCCTCTAAATTAATCATGTTTCTACGGAACCACAAAGCAATGTGGTAATATAGAAAACTTTAATATCAACTGGAGACCAGTCATTTTTCCATTAGGCATTTAATATTGAGTTATAGTTTTCTTCCTAGTGTTCATTATTGCTCTCTGTCTTGTATTCTGTGTTTTCCTTTAAATGTGACATAAATTTATCAAAAAAATAAATGATATCCCTAAGCATAAATAGTCTTCACAGTTTCTTTCTTCGTTTTTACAGAACTTAAACATGGAAACCACTCTGGAGGCTGCCAATGGAAGGCACGTGAAAGCTCTGCAGATTTTCACTTATGCCATACATCACCTTCACAAAAGAGCCCTGGAAGTTATTCGAGAGAGGACTGGTGACGAACATTTTAGCTCTAGGGACATCCAATGGGTTTTGACTGTACCAGCAATTTGGAAGCCAGCTGCCAAACAGTTTATGAGAGAAGCCGCGTACCAGGTAAGTACTTCACTGACTGGCAAAGAAAAGCAAATCTTAATTTATTGAGCGAATTAGATAATATATATTTTAGTAAACTAGATAGAGTTTGACGATAATTTATTGATAACAACTTTATTTGCACTAAATATGTATAAATGTGTACATGCAAATAGGGTGTCAGTAGGGAAGAACTTAATCTTCATATAAAGCCGACTCCCTTAATAAATCTATAATAAATATAAGTAATAGTAATAGGACTGAGGGGAGTCCAATGCGGTCTGTTATCATACAAGTGATCATGATAACAAAATCGGACCGTGCATTAAAATACTGACAAAGAAGGCGTAAATTGTTAAACTGCAATTGTGAATGTGATTGGTTGATTTAAACTACAACTTTGAATGTGATTGGCTTATTAAACTGTCCGATAACATTTGCCCAATTACAAACTGTCCGGTAACAACTTGGCAAGTGAATTAGTGGAAAATTGGAGTTTTTTAAACCAATTACAATCGAGCAAATTGTAATCTTTATCATTAGTCGTATAATTGTTATTAAACTAACCTTGGTAGCAAGCATAAGAGAAACGAGTTTCTCCTACCAAGGGAATACTGAATTCGGGAGGGATACATCAATTTGCACGCGTAGGAAGTAACGCCTGTTGTATGGTGAAACCAGTAAAACACCTCCATTGTACAGTTACGTGCACGAACGCGTCGGTTCAGAGATAACAAATCCCACCTCCTCAAGCACCCAGCTACCTCAGCGACCTGTCGTCAACCATGCATACTCCCCACAATGACGTTCTATGGATTTCGTCTCCCATTCTTTCCAGTTAAAGATGAAAAAGGGATTCCACAGGTGAAGGAACTAACATCTCTTAACAGTACATGTACATCCAATGGTATTGCTACTACTACTATTATTTTATAAAGCAATGTTGTGTAATTTTTTGTAACACAGTCAATGCTATATTTAAGAGATAGAAAACATGTGCCGTGTTTCTATCGAGTTACAGAAACACGAGTGAAAGTTTGGCAGAACGAGAAATGCTGTGGGAACACGAGCCGCAGGCGAGTGTTTCCACAGCTTTTTCGAGTTCTCCCAAACTTTCACGAGTGTTTCTATAACTCGATAGGAACACGGAGAACATGTTTTCTATTTCTTTTAGAAAATACCGCGACGAAGAAAAATGTAAATTCTCTTTGTTCGCGCCATCATTACGTCAACAGCTCTGCTAGTTCTGTGTTTCTATCGAGTTATAGAAACAAGGTTTTAAACCAATCAGCGCGCGTATTTGCTTCGGGTTATTTTCTAAATAACTAAAAACGTAATTCATTTATAACTTAGAACTGAAGATGGTTTAAAATAACCGAAACATGTCTCTTTCGATACTACGTACGTATCTCGAAAGTATTATACATTGGATGGCTCGTATATTATAGATGTTATTATAACACGGTTGAACGCAGTCAATAAGTTCAACATGAGGTCATGCCATTTTAAGGATATACCATAGATAGCCATTGATATACCATTGATACCAAATTTAATAATCCTTATTTCACAATATTTTAGTAAGCAACAATATTTAATTTGTCTACATTTGTCTCTAAGGCGGGATTGGCGTCCTCCTCCAACCCCGAACAGATAGTTATCGCCTTAGAGCCAGAGGCTGCCTCTGTTTACTGCCGAGAGCGGGAAATGAGGGATTTTGTCACAGAAAGTGGGAACAACGATGTCTTAGTCGCTGACATTCTGGCCCACACAGCTAAACACTATGTGGTTATCGACATCGGAGGTATGAACAGGAATATTCTCCTTGTTTATCCATCCCTCCATCCTTTAATTCGTGTGTGTTTGTATGTGCTTGCCTTCCTTGCCTTCTTGACTCAGACTATTCATCTCTTCCCGAATATCTGAAGGTGCACATTGAGCAAGTGACGGTATGCAATATCGTATATTGAACTCGTGGAGAATGATTTGAAACAACTGAACATGAAACAGAAATTAGGGTTTAATTATTTCTTCAGAATATCTTTTCGCAACTGAATAAGATTCGTAGATAACTGGGATTATCTCATTGTTTTCAGTGGCTAAAAAGAGTTTACCAAAATCTCTCAATACAATCGCTATTGACAGTTCTCCCCTGGGATGTTACGAGGTACAGAAAAAAGGTTAAGGTTTAAAAGAAAGGTGAATTTATCCATCGATTATCTGACGATCAGATAAATGACGTTTATCTCGAGCATTCGGTTTTGTGGAACTCTTCATCTGCTAAAACGTTTTCCTTTATATCAAATATTTTATGTTTTGCAGGTGGAACCCTTGACGTTACCGTACATCAGATTCAGGAAAACGGAACCATCAAAGAGATTCACAAAGCGACTGGAGGTCCTTTTGGTGGACAGAAAGTTAATAAACAGTTCATAGCCCTTCTGGGTAAAATATTCAGTCAAAAGTTTATTGAGAATTATATCCTGCAAAATCCAGTAGACTGGCTTTGCCTCATTAATGATTTCGAAGTAAAGAAACGCGGAAAGCGAGTCTGCGAGGGAGGAACTACCAGAATTCGGTTGCCTGGTAGTTTTGTAGGCAAATTCTGTGGTGATAAGGGCTGGGACATAAATGCAGTAATTCAAGAGCGCTACAGTCTCCAAGACATCAAGGTTCAACGAAACGAATACCTTTGCCTTGAGCCAAAGATCATGAGACAGTTGTTTGACCCAGTCCTGGATGATGTCGTTGCGCATCTTTCCAACCTCTTCGCCAAACAGGAATTATCTGAGGTTGAAACCGTCTTTCTTGTTGGTGGTTTTGCCGACTCATTACTTCTTCAGGAAAGAATCAAGACGCAATTCAGCAACAGCTACCGCATTATGGTGCCACCGAACGCCTCCCTGGCAGTTGTCCAAGGCGCTGTGATGTATGGGCAAAGACCTGAAGTATTTGAATCCAGAGTAATGAGTTCAACTTATGGCATCCGCATACACAGGTTGTTCCTGGATGGGCTGCATCCTGAATCAAAGAAGGAGGTGATCAATGGAGTTCCGCGCTGTAAAGATGTCTTCTTCAAGTTCGTTAAAGTCAATGAAGTCGTTAGAGATGGAGAAAGACGCCGATTCAAAGGCTTTTCGCCTCTAAAAGGTGCTGAGAAGCAAGTTAGAATTGATTTCTACCAATCACAACGCGCCGATGTTGAATATGTAACAGATCCTGATGTCGAGAAGGTTCCTGGCCGAGGATTGGTACTTGAGACACCAGAAGCTTGGAAAACCAAGGACATCGAATTCAATTTATTCTTCGGTGGAACGGAAATAAAAGTGACGGCGGTAAATCTTACAAGTAACAAGGAATCGACCGCCTCCCTTGACTTTTTAGCCACCAATAAGTGAATGGGTGTGTTTGGCTGAAGGATACGTTTTTCAATCATTTTCCACCAAACATTGTAACTAATAAACCATCATTCTAGAAACTTTTCACCGTTTCTTTTATAGCACGTGAGATCTTGAAAAGTTCAAGACGTCGGTTAAGGTGTTCAGACTTTGTAACAAAGGCTCAAGCAAAGGAAATAATGTAGTGCTACGAATTAAAAATGCGACATATTTTGGCTTTTCGAATCTGAACTTTGTTTTATTTCAGTGTTACGGTATGTTATAACTACACACGAAAATGCTACATATTGACTAAGATTTAATATTTCCATCTGTTAAAGGAATGCTTTGAGCTATTTTAATTTCGCAACTTGAATAGGGCTTGTAAGAAAAATGGTCAAAAATATATGAACTTTAGTGAGCATCGCTGCATTGTTAACTGTCCTTGCTGTCCTTTTCCAATTATATTTTTACAGGATTAGAAGATGACATGTGGCTCCACTGATAGTAAATTCACTGCAGTGTCTTTACCTCTGACGTTTCACGGACATATATGATAACGTAGCTAGCAAATCGGCGCTATGAAACTATATAAGCGTTCACCGCAATCCGATGATATACGGCCTTGGCATGATCATGAACAAATTAGTTTACTTCCCTTAGTGAGAGAATTGTATTTTCATTGGCAATGACATAAAACAATTGATAATGCTGTTCTCTGTGCATCGTCAAGCTATGATGCACTTGGGACGTAGAAATCAATTTTTGATTAACGCTGCGTGTATAACTCCAGGGTAAATTTCTAAGTTCTCCTTAGGATGCCTCTAATCTACCAATTAGTATTTTTTTTTATAAACCGTCCTATCAAACTACGCCTGATCATCTTTGACGAATGTTCTTTAAATTTTGCTAGATGATACAGAAATAATCATAGTCTTTAAATTGTAGATTATTAATGTAAGATGCTGAGATACGATCAGGGCTGGGACGCGTTTTTGGCAAAGCCACCCGCATATTTGCCCGACCAAAACCGGCTAAACTATATGTACAATCTTCGCTGTTAATAATACCCATTTCAATAATTGTTTTGGTGCAGTGTCTGTAAAACCTTAGTAATGTAGCCTAACCTCTCAACTGTTTATTCGTTGCTAGGCTAAGAGTTGATTAATGTAAAAAAAAAGGGGGAAAAAAGGAAAAAAAGAAATCTGAAAACTGCAAATTTACTAATACAGCATAGCTGAGAATCGGCTGAAATTGAAAAGTTGAAGTGCTGAATTTCACATCGACGCAAGGGAATGATCTTGACGGGGGGGAGGGGGGATTGGGTGTGGGTTGATGCGGTAAAGCAGGTAAACTTTTTGAAAGCCTGAGGTGAGCTACAAAGTGTCTCTAGGTTACGGAGCATTCAGAATCAGTTACTTAGGAAAACATTTTTTTCGTGCGAATTCTTAAACCAAGAAGCTATTGGTCCTTTACAGCCCCCACTCCCCGAAAGAGCAAACAAAAACAAACAAAATAAACTGATAATAATAATAAAAATAATAAAAAAGAACAATAACAAAACATGAGAAGAAATGTTGTTGCAAAGATAAAGGCCGGAGAGGTCGAAACTGCCACTAAAAACCTAGCCTTCAAAACGATTTCCTCGAACAGCCGTGACTTCCAGAAGTTATGTGATGCACAAGCTTTTCGAGTACTGGAGCAAGGTCCGGACTGAGGGGTTTGAAAAACCGTAAACATTTGTTATACAGCCAGAATTTTGGCCATACATGGCATGCCATTCGTACCAAAGTCCAATCCAGTCAAATATTTCAGTCAATCCAATCATTTTGGCGTGATGCGAAAAAATATTTAGTTTAAACCTATCTTTTTCAGTTTAATTTAATCATGACTGAATATTCAATCATGAAAATCCAATCACAAAAATATTCAATTCAATCACTATTTGTTTAATCCAATACCAAAAATATCCATTATCCATTCGTTATTCAGTCAAATCATTGTAATCTTTTTTTCAGTTCTTGCCCCAGCTTAAAAAATTGTTCAATCCAACTTTGAGATATTGGCCGTTTTCACACTAGAGACGGATAATCCGTCTAAGACGGATTATCCGTCCTGACGGATAATCCGTCTTAGTGCGAAAACGGGACGGTGCTTATTTTAGACGAATTATCTGTCTATTTTTATCCGTCTGAAAATCCGTCCAGGCAGACGGATTTTGAAGACGGATCATCCGACGAGACGGATGATCCGTCTTGAATTCACATTAGGACGGATAAACTCGTCTGATTATGCCCTGAAAAGCATGGAACTAGAAAGAGCGCGCTGAGTTCTGGGAACGAAAACATGGCGCCGAAAGTTGGGAAGACGAAGGCAGGCAATGGAATTGTAACCGCGCCTGAATTGTAACCACGCCTGAGAGAAAAAAACCGTGCAGTCTATCCGTCTAATGTGAATTCGAGACGGGAAAACTCAACAATTATCCGTCTCGAATTCACACCAAGACGGAAAATGAACCAGACGGATGATCCGTCCACACGGATTATCCGTCTTTGGTGTGAAAACGGCCATTGTTATTCTATTCAATCAACAACATAATCATTGGTCGGGGTCGGCGGTTAAACCGAGCTGATGTGCCGAGGGTAGGGGACTTGGAATAGAAAACAGAACTTCAAAATGGCGGACGTTGATGCGCTGGATTTTTAAATTGATTTTCCTAGCACAAAGATAGTGAGAAAACCTAAGAAGACGCAAAGTGCATGTTGAAGGTATTGTTGTAAATTAAAGCATTTCTTGACCCTGCCTGGTAACGTTGAAACCATTAAAAGCAAGAATAATCGATTTTCCATGTATATATTTTGCGAGATGAAGCTGCAGTAATCAATACATGACCAGACATGGTTGGCTCGTGACAAACTGGTGTCTAGGATAAAATGCAATTTCTGACGATTGAGAGACAAATGGCGTCGCGCACAAATGACGTCACGAAAATTAAACCCCCGATGTGACCTCAGACAAACAAACCATTCCATGCGCTACTTCTTTGAGAGTGACGTAAGGAACAACTCTTCAGCGCAATACTCAGCAATTAATTTCGCAATTCGATGGACTCTTTCGCTCAAAATGTTAGAGAAAACCAACAACATGCACTTTGGAATAATAATAATAACACAGAGTTGGAAGGTGGGCGGCAAAATATGATGGGCTTCTCATGAATGAAGGCTGTTTATGAATACACTCCTTACGTCCATAGCAGAGGAAAATATTATCATTGCACTCAACATCCAGGTGAATCACTCACAAGAAAGCCAGCAAAGATATAACTTAACGAAATATCGTAGATCCAATCCCATTCGTTGCCTTGCCGTGATGAAACTAACCTGCTCTGTCTTCGCATCCAAAATGCAGTTTTAGCCCACGTTGTTTATTTTACACGTATCGCGCCAAACGTATCAATGAAATATATATCTAGGCCCAAATTGCACATTTAACTTAATTCTGACATGCATTTGAAATCGCCTCAGGTATAATGTCGTTCTGTTCTATCGTATTCATTTGAGTGAACGGCTCGGGTTGTCAAGTTTGGGAATTTCTAGCAATAAGTAAGCTCATCAGTCTTCTCTTCAAGACCAGGATAAACTGCAGATAATCTTCATGACACGTTTCCCTGTGAAGTATTCTGATCGGCTAGTCGCAACCGCCGCGCTAAAAGTTCTAGACTTCAAATTCCTGAAGGTTTTGGGATCTGTCCGACTGTCACTGCGGCACTGTATGACATTTAAGCGCTTTTCTGGCCACCTTGAATCCGTTTTGCATTACCCACGGCAGCAGTGTTTGCTTTCTAACATATTTAAGCTCGATCATCAAAAACCTACAACAAAACGCGCTCATACAGAACCTTCTACCGGACTGTAATTCTTGTCTGAGGCATGTGGGGCGAAGGGGAAGGGGGGGGGGGGAGGGAATCTCGGGTGATAGAATCTATTTTTAGAAACTGTGCGCAACGCTGACGGCACGATGGAGAGGCTCGTGGGTCTCATGGGACGTTTAGGGAGTATTTAGGTTTAGGTCGTCCTAGGTTAGTCAGACTTGGTATTCGTCCTCTTTTGTATTATAATTACACTTTTTTTATAACAGCTCTATGTATAATTGCCGTTCAAGAGATTTTGAACCCTTTCCTCGGGTTCCTGGTTTTGGTCACATTTAAAGGATGGATTTTTAGTGGTGTTTCATATCTGGCGCAGTACAGGTTCTTATTGTTAAAACCAGTATTCGGTAGTTTGTAAGGATGGAGATTGTGTTGTAAGACGGAATACATTTATATCAGACGAATCCTCAGTAAACTATTCAGACTGAATGTCTCGTGTTGGTGTGGTCAGAATAGACCAATTTCGATATATTAAAATTCAGCCTAAAACAATAGACCTCAGTACGAGGCTCTAGGGAATAACTACAGAGTTTGTGGGGTTTATTCCCCAGAGACTCGTGCTGAGGTCTATTGTTTTAGGCTGAAGTTTAATATATCGAAATTAGGCTATTATATGATTACTGCGCGTGAAAGATTCAATGAAGTTCAAAAATGATAGAATGATTTTTATTATATGGAGGAGAGTGTTTTACTGGGAACGAAACTACTCGTAGATTCCATACGCCACTTCATCCGGGACCCGAGTGGCGTATTTTCCGTATGTCACCTTTGTGAGTGTCGTATCGTTCAAAGACGTCACGATTCTTGCCTTTTGTTTTATATTTATGCTTTTGTTTTATGTTTTATATTTAGTCTCCACGTAACAAAAAGAACATTGCACGTTGGCTCGAAGATATGAATTTTATGTTTCCGTGCCACTCGAACATAAAATCTTCTCGCCACGTGTAATATCCTCTATATACTTCCTAAACTGAGTACTATCGTGCAGAGATGAAAATGGAAGCTAAACATAGAAGCTTCCAAACGCTACCCACAAATGTAGATCTCTACCGCACAGGAAATGATAATATATCTCAAAATATCCACGCATTGATAGTATGCCATATAGCCAATCACAATACAGGAAAGCCATTTTATACTCGAGGGTAGTACACCCAAACTTCCCTTTATGCGCTGCGCCTGTGTCGTATTGATTTTGTTGGTCAATGTATTTTCTGTGGATGGTATAAACTAGTTATGCAATGCTTTCTCTTGGTATATCATGGAATATTGCACTTATTACTTGTATTTTCTCGAAATACACACTCACCTAACACACAAACCTAACGGCTCGTGTGTATACCGAGGAAATACAAGTGACTCGATATTCCATGGCGTGCGAATTCAGTCATAATTTTTTTTACCGAGTAGAGTAGTAATAGGTCAGCAGAATTAAGCCTTTTTTTGGACTTCCCTTGGACTTCCCTTCCTTCCTGCATAATAATTTTTTTACTTCCTGCATACTAATGAGGTGCCTTCCTCCATACTAATGAGGTGCCTATACTAATAAGCGTCACTCTAGTACAATAAAACAATAAGGTTGCCCTGGCTTGCCCGCTAATAGTGAACCCTGATTGGCTCATGAAAAAATGGATTATGTGTTCAAATTATAAGCGCGCTTTCTCTTGGTAGCGTCAATCAGTGCAGTTCGTTTGCTGGGAAACAATTCGTTCGAGCTGGTTGTTTGGAAAATTCTGTTCCCTGTTTTTCAACATCGCTTTCGTTACCGATGTTCGCGAATTTCAAGCTCTTTTGGACGCTTGCGTATAAGTCCTTCTCACATCTATTTGGACAAACACGAATTGCTTTGCGTAATGATTCTGAGGTTCTCTAGCTTTCTTTGAAAACGTTCTCCGATTTTCGAAACCGGGCTCTTTAACCCCGATTGGTTCATGAAAATATCTGTTAAGTTTTTATCTGAACTCTCAGCTTTGCTGCCAAGGGAAGTCCAAAAAAAGGCTTAATTCTGCTGACCTATTACTACTGAGTAGGCAATTACTATTATTCTAAGTGAAGTGGACGCTTACAAAATTGTACCCAAATGGGATGTTGGTAGATAACCAAATAACGAGCTATTGTTAAACGTTTACCTCTCTTATAAGTTCCCTTCTAATCTGCCAGCAGCTAATAATGAAGAGAGCTAACCTTATGCCTTAGTTGCTAAAATTACTCCGGTAGAACATAAGGTTCTAGCTTCGTGCTCTGACCGCAATTTCAACTTGCATGTTCCAAAAGAATTTTATCCAAAAGTGATTTAAATAATGAGACTTAAGGAGTTGCCCCTTCAGATGAAGTATTCAGTATTTAGCTAACAGACAAACATTGTTTTGGCCCTTTTAGCACTATGGCAGCTTTGCAATGAACTTGGTTTAACAATTTTGAAATCAAAGGTAAATTAGCCTGAGCTTTCTAAAAATAATCTCTGTGTTATCAGATAATAGTTATCTATACGTCTACTGAAAAAAAGGCAAAAAACCGTACAAAGTCTAATAACGACTTCACCTTATGATATAGTAAGGGATATGGAAGCTCCCGTTAAGCGTTTATGATCGAGAGAAAAAATCCAAGGTGGTTTGCTTCTTGTTCCCACTTGAAACATCCCAAGCTGTTGCGGTTATTTCCGTTCCACCAAAATACATGCTGACTTCTATATTCCTGTCTTTACCTCTCCAGGTATCTGGGGAATGAACCACGACACTTCCAATCTCAGTTACCTCGGGATCAGTGACAAACTGAGTATTAGGATTGCTTGTGACGTAGAATCCAACGTGTAGCCTAGTTGTGCTTGCCCTTAGGGGACGGTATCTCTTGGTAATTCTCTGACCAAGCTTAACTACCTCATTTTCCTTTACAAAGCAATCAAATACTTCACCGCACTTCTCAACGCCATCTGCGATAAACTTCTTTTCTTCCGGATGAACACCCTCCACAAAATCGATGACGTAGTCAGTGCCGTAAGTTGTACAGACGACTCTTTCGGTTATTTTGGATGGTTTTTTGCCAAAGATCACAGCACCTTGGACAACCGCTGTGGTTGCATGATGAGGGATGAGGACTCTGAGGGTCCCTGAAAATTCCTTTTTTATTTCTTCTTGAAGGAAAGCAGAGTCGGCGAAGCCGCCAACGAGAAGCATGATTTGCACTTTTGAGAGGCTTGGCTTTTTCAGCAGGGTTTTCAAATGTCCTTTTATACTTCTCACCACAGGAGTAAATAGGCCTTTCATTATTCCTGAACTCAGGGAAAGATACTCGTTATTTTTCAGCTTTACTTCTTTCGCTCCGTACCGCTCCATCGCTGGACTTTTTGTCTGATTTACCAGGGACACAAAGCTACGTGGTAATCGGATGTTTGTCATCAAACTGCTGTCTAGGATGCGATTGCCTCGCTTTTTTCCTTCGAACTCATTCATCAAGGAGAGCCAATCGGATGGAAACTGGTTGCGGTACGTTTGAATCTTTTTTGCACCAAACAAGTCTTCCAAGAGGCTTTCGAATCGTTGATTTACGTATATTCCACCGTAAGGGCCCCCTGTAACTTTGTGGATCTCTTTGATGGTACCGTCGTCTTGTATTTCATGTACGGTCACGTCAAGCGTACCCCCTTATAAGAAAAAGAGCAAACAGGACACCAATTCCGAAAGAATATCTTGCCTAAGTAAAATAGATGCTGGGTAAATTTTTCGTTATGTATTATCAAGGTGGGCTAACGAAAGGGAAGGTGAATAGCGCATGAAATTAATGGGTAAAATAACAAGGCAAGAAGTGACAAGGATAAAATGAGTTGCCTATTCTCTATGGCCACAGAGGACTAGCTGGCGAGTAACCAGTATAATCACTTCTAACGACTTCGAAAGCAGATATTTTTTTGGTGTATTTTGGACTTCCATCTTCCTTATGCATGGCCCGTGAGAATAGATTTTTCTTCCGGGAGCTCAAAAAACAGTGTACCTGGGGCGTAAGGATACCTGTACATGTACGTTGAATTAAGAGGTCACTGTTGTACGTAGAAAACACTGTATATCAAGGAGCACGGTATTTTTATGTTGTTTGCTTTTTTTCGTCACCTCTACCACGGGCTTCGCATAAACAGAGTTATTACTTATAATTGAGTGCTTGTCTTTTGAATAAAGGTAATAAAACGTCAGTTCAGTTTAGTTACATCCAGAGCTTCGCTTCTTTGCACTGAGGGATCTTTAGTTCGGGAACCTAATGGTAGTGGCCTGTAATCGAATTTTCCTTGTGTTTCAGATCCTTAGTGTTAGTGGTAAGTAGATTTTAACCTGAATCGTTCCTCAGTGTTTTAGTTTTCAATATCCTAAGTCTAACTATAACTATTTGGGAAGAGTAACTTACCACCAATGTCAACAACAATGTAGTGTGTATTTAACTGAGACAGTATCCCATCCACAGATCTGCTACCAGTTTCTGCTTGAAAATCATTCATGTTCTTCTCCTGACAAAATATTGCTGCCGCTTCCGGCTCCAAAGCAATTATTAATTGCTCTGCGTTTTCTGGGGATCCCACACCTGCCTGCACATCAAAAAAGGAGCTTATTGCTAATCCAAACTATGGGCCATGGGCTATTAAAACTAGAATGTGAAATCTGTCAACAGTGACAAGATTTCCCTCTCTTTCGATGATCGCGTGATCTGTTAGCTAAAGATCGAGAGTGATAATAATGATAATAATAATAACTTTATTTAAGTGTCGTATGTATTTAGCACTGTTGTGCTAATTGGGGACACTATAAATAAATGAACAAGTATTTCAAATAGAACATAAACTGTTAAGAATCCCAACTGGTGGGAGGCTGACCAGTTGGCTATTTACACAACGCGGTCGAGGAGTTGAACTCGGAACTACCGAGAACAAATCCAGATAGCGGTAGGGTACGTGGAGGATTTGAACCAGGCACCTCCAGATTTCAACTCCAGCGCCCTAAACCACTCGGCCACGCCACCTCCACGAGTCTTGTCTTGGTCTCATTTCTTTTACATTCGGGTGTCACAGTTACCAAATAGAAATTGCTTTGTGAAAATTCTATTTTCCACTGATTTATTTCGAACAGGTACAACGGCACTTAAAACGTATTTGTACTTCAATAGCCGGTGTAGGTTTACATCAAGACATACCAGCCTATTTGAACAGTGATTCACACTTATCCTAGCCTGTTCCAGGCTCTCGGTAGTTGGGGACGAGCGAAAACGAGTAAGAAAAAATGAGGGAGGACTAAGGCGAGGAGCGACGGGAGAGCCTGTAAGACTTTCTTTAACGACCCTCTTCTGGTATAGCAGGAGCTGCTATACCCTCTGATCGGTCAATTTTGAGTCTAGAAACCTGGCTATCAAGCTCTTGGAGAATGGAAGTGCGAGATGGTAAACTTGGATTGACAATATATGAGGTAACCGCCGGAGTGTTGACAGTACTGTCAAAATTGACCGATCAGAGGGTATAGCAGCTCCTGCTATACCAGAAGAGGGTCGTTAAAGAAAGTCTTACAGGCTCTCCCGCCGCTCCTCGCCTTAGTCCTCCCTCATTTTTTTCTTGCTCGTTTTCGGTCTTCCCCAACTACCGAGAGCCTGGAACAGGCTACACTTATCCAAGCTTACCTCATAAGCAGCTTCTCTCATGAACTGCTTTGCTCCCGGTGTCCATATTGCTGGAACAGTTAGAACCCACTGGATATCGTTAACGTTGTAGTGCTCATCTCCGGTCCGTTGACAAATAACTTTTAGCGCCTCCTCTTTAAGAAATTTGATGGAACGTGCAAACACTGTCTTGGCTTCAACTGACTGTCCGTTGGCTGCTTTGATAGCAGTTTTGATGTTCAAGCTCTGAAAGATAATACATGAATTGCTTTCAGGTGTTTGGCCAATACCTTTGTTTTGCATGATGTTGCTGGTTTTTTTTTTTAATTTCATTTCTTCACACCTTTATTTCAATTGTTGTTTTTTTTTTTGGTCTTGGGATATCTGTTTATTGATGACCTTTTTGAGGCTGCCTATTTCACAATCTGCTTATTAATAACCTTTTTGAGGTTGCTTGTTACACACCACGATATTAGAGCACACAGCATTCTAATTTGCCCGTAATTATGGCCTCAAAGAATATAACTATACGCATTTTCTGACCAATTACTGGCAAATTTAATTTTGATCTGTTCCTTTTTCAGGAGAATTGTCTCAAATTGTACATCCCAGCTAATTTCCTTGCGAAAACCGTCGATTATCTATTATCTTTTCTTCCAAAATTGGCCTTATGGGCTCTCAGTGAAACTGTTATAATGGATGAGGAAACTGGCATTACACAAAACCAATCTGAATCCATTAACTTTGTAATGCATAGCTTGTTTAAGTGGAAAGAAATTCAAATTGACGTTCTTCTTTTAGCTATTTACCGCCTTCAGCTATATTTCTTAAAAGAAATTAAACGTGGAAGAGCTGGTATTGGAAGCTATGCACTAAGAGCCTAGCAAAGGCCATATGCAATAACCGCGCAAGAAATACCAGATTTAAAAGTTTGTCCTCCGGAAAACATAATTGAAAGCATAAAAAACAAAAAATTTTCTACAGAGCCAACCGACGGACTTTGTCAAGGGCAGAAGAAATCATCAAGAGTGGAAAACTGGTGCTTTCACCGCACTCCTCGGAACGTTTACAGTCATGGGCTTTAGTGACGTACCTAGGGTGGTAGGTCTCTATCCAACTGAATACTGTTTTTGTGGTGTTAAAACCACCTGCTATCACAAGATAGCAGTCAAAA
>OZ026609.1:13353555-13381055 GCA_964020085.1 Micromussa lordhowensis
TTACAGCGTTATTGTTATGCTGATGTTACTTTGACTTGTCTGTGAAATCATGCTTGAGACTAACCGATAAAAATTTGATTTTAAGAATTTTCTGACCTTTCTACTGACCACATTCTGGGCTTTTACTGAGAAATAGCTGTAGATATTGGACTTCAATGCACTTGTCAAATACTTCAATGAACTTATCTTCAAAACCCCTGGAGAGCTGCAATAAATTTGGCGGTCTATATTTTATAAGCTGGATCGCTCGTATGCCAGGGAAAGGACTTTTCAGTAAGTCTGGTTATGGCTATCAGACTTTTGATCCTTGTCTAGAATATCGAACCGATTGTAAGAACCCGAACAGCTCAAGAGTTTTAGGTCTGACGTCGAAAATTACATTGCTTCATTGGAAATGCGGCCTGCAATTTGTCGATACGGGACTAGGCTTCGCTTGATACACTAACAGAGTGATACGAACGGGCCATCTCAGGCTCTTACTTACCATTGCATGCCATGTTACTGAGTGTACTTTGTTAAAGATCCGCTGTGAATTGAAACAAACTGCTGACTGATTAATCGCTGCGAGATCAAAGCCTTCTTCCAAGAAACATCTTGCACCGAAGGGAATTCCCTAGTCACTGATGAGTGGCGAAAAGTCATGCGTTATAACACATCCGGTTATTCTCGGAAAAAGACAAAATGGGTCGCTTACGTCAACCTGTGTTATTTTTTTTTTGTTTTTGTTTTTTTAATCAACAGTTTTTACATTGTACAAGAACTTATGCGTTATTTTGTCGAAGTTGTCTTGTAAGTGAAACTTTCGCTTCTATTGGCGAGTATTGTTACGGAAGTCTGGCACTCGGAAGTTAAAGTACCGAGATGCCGCGAGAAGAGTGACACATTCCCTACTCCCCCATGCCCGCCAGCAACACAAGAACCGTCGGTCTGTCTTTGGCCATGATCTGAAAGAATGTTATTTCCTCGAATCAAATAGACGGAACAGTAATGAACAAGGAATCTAAAACTGTAAAGGCCCTCTTTCACCTCACCGAAATCGAAAAAAACCTTAAACTGAAACCAGTGGGCGGGTGGGGGAGTAGAAAAAACTGCACCACTAGATTAGAGTTTGTATAACGAAACTGAAACTTAATATTGTAACAAATAAAATTATATACAAGTGATGTATCGTGCGCAAGAGTGCGCAGGCCAAAGGGAGAAAATATTTATTATCATTATCAATATCATTTCGCAAGTCCGTGTCAATGCTTACTGAAACATTTCTTGTTAATTGACATTTGTTTCATTGGATGCAGTTGGATCCCGCTAATTGGAACACGATTATTTCGAATTCCTCGTTATTTGGAGCTCAAAACCATTTCCCCTAGATTTGCCCTTCAGTCATTTACTATTGACGTTTCCGAACTCCCCGCTATTACAATTTGTTGTTTACCCTGAGAGTTCTTTCGTCTCCAGTTCCATTTGTTAAAATTGGAATGGAGACTCTGGGAACGACTATATCTAGCGAGACTCCAAATTGCACGGGAGCGAGGTTCCGTGATTGTCAGAGAAACAGTTGTGCGTGCATGATGACACGAATTCGCACATTATTTGGACCAAAGAATGTTGTGTTTTACGATGGAGAATTCCTGACCACTTCTAGCTTCTGTTGATCTGTTTAAAACGACAATCGCCGTCTAGAATTGGCTAGAATTGGAGACAGTAGCTCGTGACTAGGCGGTTCTGTCAAATCGCATCTTATCAGGTATTTATTTTACATTTATCACAGTTATTCTCATAGGTTGCCAGGAATTGAACATGTTCTTAGATTGTAACAATGTAAGGCCAGTGTTAAAAGGAAAAGGCTCAGAGAGACAGAAGTCTGAAGCTGTTTGGCGATTCTGTTGTTGTGTGATCACATTATGCATTGCAACACACGTCGATCGTCGCGTGCGAGTTTGTTACTCCTCAATTGAGCATTTGTAATTGTTTCTGTTTCAATATTCATCTAATGGGTTAGCCTGCTATTTTAGCTTTCCACTTGTCTTATCGCTGGGTATTACTGCTCTGTAGGACAGCACAAAATCATAGGAAATTGGGGGAAATGGTTTAGAACGGAAGTAAAGCCGGAAGCGGGGGGCTTGCGTAAATTTAGTCTTATTCATCTCGTTACAGCAATATTTTCAATCTGCAATTTCGCCGGTGAATTCAAGTTGAACGGCATTCGTGCACGAAAATCTTGATAAGTTTTGCTGTATTTAGAACTGTGGTTTTTAGGTCTTTATGGAATGTAGATGACTACGCAAAGAAAACTGAAGAAACACTTGCAGAACCTTTGAATAAATAAATTCTTATGTAAACACACAAATGGATAGAAATATTTCCAATATTAAGTTTACTGGTGACCGCTTTTTCATATGTTGTTTCATTCTTATCGCCGGTATAGTCTTATGTCGAGGATTGTGTGAAACGTCTTACACCCATAGTCACACTTTTGATCGTCACGCATCACGCTGTCATGCCGGTTTTAAGTACAAATTAATTTCACCAAACACTACAAGAACGTGCACGGGACAATGCCTCAGGGCCTGCTAAAGCGCTTCGAGGTGCTTAAGAAATGCAGAAACAAATTTGATTGCTTAGTGTACGAAATGCTTTTTATAAGAGCTTTAAAGCCAAATCTCAACGTGCAATCAGACTCCATTCGTGCGAAAGTATTTTTGTAATCTCGCACCCTTTCATGTTAATTATTCGCGCCAAAATCGCTTTAAATACTGTAATTTGCATGATCTTATGTATATTTTCCTTGATAATGGAGTCATGACTAATCCGAAACGTCTAATTTTGTGGTTAGTTTACGTTTTATAGATTAATTTCTGTATTCTTATTTCTATTTTAATAATATGTTTTAATTAAACATCATTTTAAAACATTTTATCAAAAAGTTAAACGCTAAAAGATTCTTTAAAACCATTTTAAAGAATTCTAAAAAGCAGACGACGTTTCGGCGTTACTCTACGCCATTATCAAGTCAGGATGATAAAAGTTGAAACGAGAATATATAACAACGTGAAACAATAAAATATTTGTGTGTCCTATGAGTATAATACCCAAAATAAGACAAAAACGAACAAAAGAAACGAAAGTGTCAAGTGAAAAAAGTTTGGCGCGGATTGAGTCACTTTGGGTGTTGAGGGAAGGCTTGATGTCCTTTATAAACAGCATCTCAAATATTAGGCAATCGAACTTGCTTCTGCATTTCTTTAGGACTTTAAAGAGGTGATCGATCTTTGCTCTTTTATTGTCATGTTGTGTCTCAAGGTGTTTACCGATAGCAGAATAGCGGTGTTCACGAATGCGTTGGTGTAAGTGTCGGGCAGTAAAACCGACATAATTTGCATCACACAAATCACATTGGAATGAATAAACAACGCATTGCGTGTTGACGATCGGAGGCTTCTTTTCCTTTACACTCAAAGTTTGCGATAATTTTCTGCTGGTGAAGACGGATTTAACGTTGATGTTGATCATAGATCCCAATTTCATTGCGGACGCGATCCGCTGATCGTTGATCTTGCCCGTATTCGTGAACACCACCATTCTGCTATCGGTAAACACCTTGATACACAACATGACAATAAAAGAGCAAAGATCGATCACCTCTTTAAAGTCCTAGTACTAGTCACAGAGTGAGTAGAGGTCAAAGCAGCAAAAGCTTTCAAACTGGCCACTACCACAATGGAATGATTAAGAAAGAGAATATTTAATAACATGTACAAAATATATCAGTTTTAATAAATAATTTCGGCTTGGTTTCGCAGTCTTTGTTTTCGATATTTCATTTGGTATGTGTGGTCCTTCGTTTGCATTTTGTCTGCTTATCTATTTGCCTTTGTAGTTCTACTCGTATCATATAAACTTGTATTTGTACCATTTAAGGTTACATTTTTAACTTGTTATTTATACGTTCATTTGTATTTGCATTACACCATGGTCTTAGATGTTCCTTTAGATGTACCTTGCGTCGGTTCATAAACAGATAGTCAAAGATTAATGTTGTAGTCATACGTCTAACATTAAGAGCGTTTAGGTATCAGAAAAAAGGATGAAAAACTAAACAAGAAACAAAAAAACAAAATAAAAACAAAAGGGAGAAGACTGTTGGTCGCTTGATCACAGATTTAGGTGTAGCGGACGGCTCGTTTGTTGTATACATCTCGTATTTACCTAGACGAATTAAATGTCTGATAGTAATATGACTTATAATGGGTCCGTCGTTTTATGCGGTCTTCCGTCGCATAAAATTGTTTCAGTCAAACTAAGTGAAGTGTTCCCTAAATATTACATTAATGAATTGATTATTTGAATATTGAACCATCTAGTCGTTTCAAGAGTGCAATCATAAATTGATAATTTGAATATTGAACCAGCTAGTCATTTCAAAAATCAAAATTAAAATGCAATATTAAAATATTGATTGAAATATTAAAATGCAAGTGTGATACAAATTAAAATTGCAGTAAAAATGCAAACGGAAATGTATTGAATAAAAAAGTAAAATGAAACTGAAAATTGTCTAATTTTCGTACCTTACTTGTTCTTCATGTTTTGAGCTTCCATTGACTGGTTTCTCCAAAAACTGCATGGATTATTTTCACCCACTACGCGTTTTTGAAGAAATCAATAGAGTATAATCAATAGAGTAACCTTTCAAAGAAAGACCAACTTAAACGTTCAGTTCTGTTTCTGTTTAATATTCTTTGAAAGAACAGTTCAAACGGTAAGAAGAAGGAACGAAATTGTTGCCGATAAAGTAGTAAGGCGCTTACACACTAAGCAATATTTCATACAGGTTACATTGCCTGTTTTTCGACCTGCACTGATAGCAATGGACTGTATTTAAGCCAGCAGATGTTACTAAACTTGTATGATGTATTGTGTTTCAGATTGTTAAGAAATCGGCTTCGAATTCTTACTCTGGAAATGATGATGGATGCTTTTCCAGAAGAAGACGTTAATAGTTTAGTTCTCCTAAATGCAGACGGGAAGAAAAAACTATGTCTGAAAGGGAGACAACTCACCCAAGTTCCTGAAGCCCTCACCAAAATTACCGATTTAGAAGTTCTCGATCTCTCAGACAACGAATTAGCTGGATTGCCGGAAGGGTTAAAGAATCTGAACCAGCTTACAACTTTAGTGCTGAGTGGAAATAAACTGGAGGAGCTACCAGATATTGTTTATCAGTTGAAAACTTTGACAACATTGGACGTGGCTTACAACACAATTTCAAGATTACCTGAATCAATATCAAATCTTGGTCAACTCACCACACTTAATCTGAGCTACAACGAGCTGGAAGAGATTCCGAAAAACCTGTGTCAGTTGAAGAGTCTAACTACCCTTGACTTAACATCCAACCCACTCAAAAGAATAACAAAAGAGATCACGAATCTGCGCCAGCTATCAACATTGCGGATGGGAGGAACAACGCTAACGGAATTACCGAGCTTCCTGTGTCAGTTGAAGAAGCTTGTCAATCTGGACGTGTCCCGAAATGAAATTGCAACTCTGCCTGAAACCTTCTCTGGTTTAAGCCAGCTTCAAACCCTAGACTTGAGCGCGAACAAACTGGACGAACTGCCGAAATCCATTTTCCTTCTGAAACGTTTGACAACCCTTGACATATCATGGAACTCTTTAAAGAAAATACCGAAGAACATAGAAGAGTTGCATGAACTGAATACTCTTCGTTTGGAAGGAAACAACTTATTTGAATTACCTGAAGCCATTGGTATGCTGGAAAGGCTAACGACATTAGACGTGTCCCTCAACCGTCTGGTGTCCCTGCCCAGAGCGATAGCATGTCTGACTCACCTTAAAACACTTCTGCTGAGTTGTAACAAGCTACATGTAATGCCAAATGGTATTTTCCGGTTGAAATCGTTGCTAACACTAGATGCAGGGTATAACGAAATTCAAAAGCTTTCAGATCGTATTGCAAATCTCACCGAACTAACCTCGCTTCAACTACCAGGCAACGAACTGATTGAAATCCCCGAGTCTGTTTTGAAGCTGACGAAACTTACTTCTTTGAATGTGTCTGACAACTGTCTCACAACGATTCCTGAAAGTATCGCAGACCTGTGTCAACTCAGTACACTAAATCTGGCAAGCAATCATTTGCTGGAATTGCCGATAGAGATTTTCCACCTGAAAAGCCTAACAGCACTAATGCTATCATCGAACCAGCTGACTAGAATAAGTGAAGATATTATCAACCTCGATCAACTTACTATACTTGACTTGTCCGGCAACCGCTTAGAAGAGCTGCCACACGCTATTTTCAAGCTGACAACGCTTTCGACACTTATGCTGTCATCAAACCAGTTGAAGGAAATACCAAAAGATATCATAAATCTCGCTCATCTTTCTACGCTGGAACTGTCAGACAATCGCTTGAGAGAGCTCCCAGAAGCTATTTTCCAGCTAAAAATGCTAACAACGCTAACTTTGTCTTCAAACCAGCTGAAAAGAATGAGTGAAAATGTCAGCAATCTACAGCAACTTACCACACTTGAGGTGTCAGGCAACCGCTTGGAAGAGCTACCAGAGACAATATGTCAGTTAAAGCGGCTAACTACACTTCGCGTATCAGAAAATCTACTGAAAACGTTGCCTCTAGGCCTTAATACGTTACGAGATCTCACATCGTTGCAAGTTGAGAAAAATCCACAGCTGAAGTTTCCTCCTGTTGATGTTTGCCAGCATGGATTGTCAAGCATTATGACATACCTACACGAAATAAGAAAAGGAAAAGCATCTCATCAAAAGGTTGTCCTTCTAGGCTCGAGCGGAGCTGGGAAAACCAGTTTGGCCAATACTTTAGCACAGAACAAACCATCTTGCGTGGAAGAAAAAGACCGAACCATCGTACTGGATAGGATCCCTTGGGAAATTGACGTGGACGAGACACTTCTGGACGTGTCAATGATCGACTTTGGAGGAGATGACATCTACAAAATAGTGCATCATCTCTTTTTAGATGAAAGTTCCCTAGTGCTCCTTGTCGTTAATTTGGCGCGATATTCTGATGAGACCTTTATGAGAGACATGGGCAGTTGGATAAATGTGTTGAAGACCCGCGTACCTGAAGCTCGGGTCATTTTGGTGGGAACACATGCCGATTGCCTAGATAACAAAGAGGAACTGTTCTCCAAAATCGAAATGGTAAAGGGGCACTTTTCCTTTCATTTCAAGGATGGCCAACTGCAGTCTGAAGACTTTGTGATAGTGTCTTCTAAAGATTTTGGAGGTATACGCGATTTAAGAAGCTGCATTCTGGACTTTGTCGTTAAGAATGGAAAGGTCATCCCATCCGATTGGGTGCACATTTACAATGGCCTGCAGAATTCCGAAGTGACTAAGAATCGGCCATTTTTGACGTTTGACGTCGTCAAGCAACTGGTCGATTCCAGGAGCAAAAGTGTTTTGGAAATGATAAAATTATTTTCGAAATCCAAGGATGAACGGACAAAGACAATGTTAAACTTTTTCCATAATGCAGGGATTTTGCTGTGGTACCAACACTCAGACGAGCTCAAGAAGTTTGTGTTCCACCGTGCAGAATTTCTGACTGAAGTTATGAAGGTTGTCTTTTCAAAAAAAGTGGCGACTGGTTCCCTGACTTTTGAGGGTAGTATTAGACACTTCCTTACTTCAGATTCTTTCGAGGAAACAAAGCAAGATTTGCTAAGACGAGGAATCCTGTCACGGGCTCTCTTGAAGGGTCTATGGAGAGACCATCGGATTGAGGAAGATGTGTTTGATGCCATGATCGACTTGTTCACTCATCTTGACTTGTGCTATCCAATGGAAAAGGAAGGTCATCGAGATGGACTCCGTTTTCCTTGGTTCTTGACCGACGATGTCCCAGAGGTGGGTTATGTAAAGAAATTGATGCATGAGGCCCCTTGTCTGGGATCTCATCGTTTGTCTCTAAAATACGTGTACCCGGTCATGTGTCCGACGCCGCTCTACCACAACTTCGTGGTACGCCTTCACCGTCATATACACGACTTAAAAAGTCGCCACGACTGGAAGGATGGCGTATTTGCACAGGTGAAGCAATCCCAGGTGTTGGTTTACAAATCCTTCAGAGGAACAGAATCCATTATAACAGTTGCTGTCGAAGGACTGGATTTACTTGAGCTATGGACGATACTCCTTGCTTGCCACGAAGAACTAACACACCTGATGAAACAATGGCCTGGGCTGAGGTGGGAGTGCTCGATTGTTTGTCCTCACTGCACACGTGTGAATATCCAGGAACCTGGCAACTTCCCCATGTCAAATTTGGACCAACCTAAGTGCCCCAAAGGACACGTGACGTGTTATCGCCATGACGAGAAGGTTCCCGCATGCTTAGTGTACCCTCTGAAACCAGGTTAGTCCAATATGTAGTGCTGCATTCTTGGTACTGACAACTCGACCGTAGCGATACCATAGGAACTTTGTTATTTTGAAATCATTCCGAAGTCATTCAAAAGCGATTCACAATTCTACTTGCAAGGCATAAGCTGACTGACCGTTGTTTACAAGATTTGTCTCATTAGCATGAGCCATTCATTTCCTGATCGAGCTACAAAAATATCAGTTCTGAATCTTAATAAAACAATTTTGTGCCTGATACATTTCCTGATTTTAGTAAGAATGCATGAGCTCATTAGCGTTTTTGCTACCCAGAAATTTCCAGGTGTTTGAAAGCCAACATCTTCTTTAATATAACACCCAGACAGCTTAAAATTCGATCACGTGCTAAGTGTCACTCGCTTTTCAATGCTCATTCATATCTACATATCTACAATGTACCATGATATCTACAATGTATCATGATGCCTCCTCTACGCAAAGTCGTATACTGTTAAGGCAAATTGTAAACAATGGCGTCGGCAAAGATCGCTGGAACCTTCAAATTCTGTGGGTTAATTTCAGCACTATTTGCTCGTGATATGTAACAAATTTGCCTAGATTAGACCAATGCTAACCGTGGATCAGTCCAGAATAGTATACATTTTCTCTGGAAATTGAAATCAAGGTTGTGTGTCAAGTGTGTCTCATAGGGAAAGGTGATTACGTAAGCATTACTACGCGAGACAATTTTACATACAGCACTCATCTTCAGTACACTTTTCCTTCAGAACAAATTGATGAAGTATTGAACATTTATTGTTTTTTTTTTTCATAAAATCAGAGCAAAATGATGGTAATAATATGGTTTATCTACAACGATTTTTCTGAAATTCCAATCTTTGTTATACTTCTCAGACGACGTCAAACACCGGCAAGTATTGAACGAATTTGACCGTCAAGAAGATCAGGATGTTGCAAGCAGCAGTAGAAGCCCAGGTATAAACATCAGATCACAATTAACAATCTAGTAATTGCATCACCTATGAACGAATGCCACGTCCAACACGATATGATGTCAAGGGTGCATGGCGTTATACTCACTTATAAAATTTTACTAGTCCAAAACATAGACGGAACTTTTAATATAACTTAATTGATGTTGTTTACTGACCGCAATAATATCAATAGCATCACGTAACTGGTGCAAGAGTAAATATGACAAAAAAGGTAGCAAAACTACTCGCTATTCCTCTTCACTCATGCATGTCCTTACACGAGACTTCAAGAACTTAACGTTTACTTAAAATTACTGGTTGGTGTAAAAGAAACGCAATAAGGCTGTCCAAGTAAAGGGGCTTTTACGATGATTTGTTTTTAGTTGCTCAGCAGAATCTTGTTTTCAAGTCTGGGTCCCCTTCTGCTGAGGAACTGCATCTTTTGGCACGAGACGTTGGTGCCACATGGAAAGTTTTGGGCCGACAACTAGGTATAGCAGATCCCCATCTGAACCAAGTCGAGGCTGATAATGAAGGCCAATATGAGCAATGCTACCGCATGCTGAAAAGATGGACTGAGGTGCAAGTTAACCCGCCAACCTACGAAGGTCTCGGACAAGCCTTACAGCAAGATGCTGTCGGAAGGCCAGAGTTGGCGGAAAAGTACTGTTGTCAAAACGATGAAGAGGAATATGTTGAAATCCCCAGCCGTAAGTAGTAGCCATTGGCATGAGTGTAGTTACATGTATGGGAGGCCTTAATTACGGATTTATAATTTAATTAAAACAGTCAAGTAGATCTTTGATCAAATTGAGTCCAGTAGTACTATTATTAATTACAAGACTAGCAAAATTTTCTTTACCTCCATTTCTCGAAGTTCACTTAATTCAACACTCCATGCAACGCACGTTCTCAGGATCATTTCAATAATTGCTTTAACGATTGCGCTTGGAGGCCTGACGAGAGTTGAGGAAGTCGAGTTTTATTAAACTGTTAAAAAAAGTTAATTAAACTGCTAAGTGAACACATCGAGGTCAAAAGGATTATTTGTTTGCCTTTCGAGTTCTCCCAGAAATATATCGTCATGTTAAGGGTTTAATCTCTACAATGCTACTTAGCATGGCATTGTAATTGTGTACCGTTCTTCATTTGTGTTGTTGTTTGGAAAATCTCGATTTGTTTACTTCTTTTCGCTAATGTTGGAGTCCAGATAAAAGGAGCTTACTCGACCGTTCTAACAATTTCAGCCTTATATCATTAACAACTACGAAAACATTTGGGGAACGTACGTTTTGCACTGGGAGAAAATCAGCAAAACAGTTGAACTGTGATTTTGTATTTCTCGTCAGCCACCCCTAACGTGGTATTTAGAGAAGGAAGGCCAGACCCAGGCGAGATCCTCAGTCTTGCCCATGAGATGAAAAACTGGAAGCAACTAGGGAGAGCCTTGAAATTAAAAGACCCACAGCTGGACGAAATTGATGAAGACGTGAGAGGTTTGTTTGAGAAAAGCTACGCAATGCTCAGAAGGTGGATGGAAACTAAAGGCAGCGCCGCGACTTATGTGGAACTGGCTAAAGGACTGGAGGTAGTGGGAAGGATGGATCTGATTAGGAGTTTCTGCTGTGAGAGCAAAAAATGTAAGTAGCCAGAATTTGCTGTCCGTAACATTTTCCATTACTTTTAAGTAAATTAAATTTAGATTTTATTCGAAGAGTATAGTGGAAAGTTTTAAGCAAGGTAAAGAACATGCAGCAATTTCCTTTGCCATTCACTGACACCAAGGTGAACAATAATTTAATAACAGCCGGCCCTAAAATGTTATAGCTTTATTTAATTACTAAAGATTGACCAAGTGCTGCGCGGGAAATGTTATATGAAACAATCGAACAATCGCGATGAGTTTTAAAGAATAGACTTCTGTGATCTGTAATAATGTGTTGCTTTAAACTACGGCACTTTGGTCTTCGGTACGACGACCAGAAAATTTTCTATTTTCGGGCGGGATGATCAGAGATTGGCCTATGGGAATATAATACTGACTCCTTGTCAGAAATCAGAATTGAAGATATGGTATTTTGAAGCTTGGAAATCGACTGAATGGCGGTTGACACTATAACTTTTAAAACTGATCCAACTTTGATCATTGCTATGTACTTATTAATATGACATTTTTTGCTAGTTAATGCATGGCACGATTAGAAATCCCATACCTGATACAGGAATAGGTCCAGTGATCTTATTTATTGAAAAAATATGCTTGTGTAGCCGAATCAAAACGAAAACATAGGAAGGGGTTGCCCAGGTTTGAGTAGCCAATCAGAGCACGTAAAAAGAGCAAGTGTTAGGGTGCTGGCAAATGGAAGTGATGATGCTGTAAAATGACGAGTTAGTACGCTATCCTTAGCCCCTAGTGTCGACCGTCAAATGAGATTTTCCAGTGATCATGTTACACTTCTAATGGAAGACACATGATATTCTTCAGTAATGTGAAGTTATTGCTATAACAAATTGGATGTAAGTAATAGGAACTCTAGGCACTGAAAATACTAGGCATATACACCGAATTCATAAACGGCGGACCGCTCGAGTAAGCCTCGGTTTGAGAGCATGAAAACGAGGCGGGTGAGGATCCAATATGGCGATAAGTGAAGCGGAAACGTCTGCAGCTCCAGTTTTACTAAAGGAAAGTGATATCCCTGAAGCTAGTTTTGCGGAAAGGAAACCAGCAGACTTGGGAAAAGCTATTTTTTTTTGGTTTGGCAGCGATTTAAGCGTGATCGTGAAAGAACAGCTCGTAAGGCGACGGTATGTTTGGTAATTCTTTTATTTATTTATTATTTATTTATTTTTTTTTTGCCATCTATTCAATATTTTACAGTAGTTTTATATGATTAACAGAAAAGAAAATTGAAATGGCGAGGAGACCTGAAGGAAACCACGGGGCTTATACTAGGTCAGGTCTCCTCACTTAAGAAAAAACAGGTCTTAACTCGTATGTTTACATCGAACGATTCTCTGACAACGAAATATATATGTTGCTATTTTCAGCTTACAATATAGATCCTAAGGTCCAATCAGTATTTCATTTTCTTTAGTCATTCGCCACTTTCCATGTGAAGTTGTAAAACAATGTGAAGTCGTTAAGCCTAATTAATTACTTAGGTAACGCTGAGCTTGTCTTATAGTTGACAGAAGATCCGCATCATTCAATGTAAACATCAGGGCCCGGTTGTTCAAAACCCAGATTAGCGCTAATCCCCGATTAAATATGCTAATCCACGATTAAAATTTAATCTACGATTAAATTGCGTTGCTAAAAGCCCGATTAGCGCTAAACCACGATTAAAACAGGATAAAATTTAACCCACCTCGTTAGGTGGATTAATTCTTTAATCGGCCGATTAAAAAATAAAAACTTAAACAAAATGGCGGGCTTGTTGTATGGTTGTGTTGCCGGGGATGGTAGAAAAGAATGAAAACGCAGGAATTTTCGGCACTTAGGGTTCACAGTTGATGGCTACACAAACGAAGAGCTCAGATCAAGATATCGTTTTGGACGAGAGTCCATAATTTATATCACTAACTTGCTTGAAGCGAGTCTTCGCCGCAAAACCAAGCGAAATAATCCTCTCTCTGTTCTTCAACAAGTGCTGGTCGCCTTAAGATTTTACGCAAGTGGTAGTTTTCTCCAAGAAGTGGGTGACACAGTTGGTGTGGATAAGTCCACTGTTTCACGGGTGGTCACAAATGTATCTTTGGCACTTGTTGCGAAACAGCAGCAGTTCATCAAGTGGCCAAGAGACCAACAAGACCTCAACAAGTCGAAGAACATGTTTTACCAACGTGGGGGTTTTCCATGCGTCATCGGATGTGTCGATGGCACCTACATTCGAATACAGGCACCACACGAGAATGAGAATGGATATGTAAATCGCAAAGGTTTTCACTCCATAAACGTGCAAGGAATATGTAATCACGAAGGTTAGTCATGATTTTCAGCATAGCGTGATCTCTTAAAGCGACGATATGTTTTGTTGTTTCCGAAACCACTGCTTGAAAGTTTGAAGCTATTTTGTCTTCATTTAACATACATTCAATTGTACCCCAGTGTTTCAGTCCCCTCAATTAATAATAATGACTCAAAAGTTCCACATCAAAAACAATTTTTTTCTTGTTTATGTCAAGCTAAATCTGTACCCAAAATGCAGTGTTATACAAAATTAATGTAATCGTCTTTTTTGTTTTCCTTTCAAGCAGCTCCACTCAATGAGGCCTGTTTCAACCACACAGAGAGAAATACTCCCCACACCCCTCATTTGTTTTACCACTTCATCTAAAGCAGTGACATGCTACATTTACTTCATGAAAGGCATAATAAATCTTACAAGTTAATTAAGAGCTGCAAAGTACACTACAGTTATTGAGTGATGAACTGAATCCTATTGGTGTTTGGCCCCTTTCCCCTGTGGCTCTTGTCTCTATTAGGAGTGATATATGCATATGCATATATTATTGATTATAAAGTAAAAGTAATTGTAAATTACTTTTAGGTTTGTTTACGTACTTTGTAGCCGATGGCCGGGAAGTACCCACGACAGCCATGTATTCAGGTCCTCCAGCATTTGTAATTTTGTTGAGGAAAATCATCATTCTTTAGATGATGGAATTCTTTTGGGGGATAGTGGTTATGCATGTCAGCCATTATGATGGCACCCTACAGCAACCCCAGCACCCCTGCTCAAGCCTACAATAACGCACACTGCAAGACAAGGGTGAAAATTGAGCAAACCTTTGGTCAATGGAAGCACCGATTTCATGTGCTGCATTCTGAAATTCGCATGGCACCAGAAAAAGTCTGCCTAATTATTGGTGCATGCGCAATTTTGCACAACATTGCCATTTTGCTGAAAGAGCCAATGGAGGATGGAGAGGTTGAGGATGAAATGAATGTGAATGATGATTATCATGGTCCCGATCAAGGAAGGGCTGTGCGAGATCATATTTGTCGCACCTATTTTAGCTAGACTGGTGCCATCATTTCACCATCATTTTTTGTGCACCTTAAGGGACACTGTCACAATATATTCGCTTAAAACTGTTCTAGTTCATGGAATGGTCCCTACATTTATGTAGTGAGGACCAATATCTTGAAGAATATCTGCAATGCAGACTCATTTGTGTACAACTTCAACGACTTTTGAGCCAAACTTGAGAAAAACTGTCATCCTGACACTTTTTCAAAAATCCATATCGCATTCCTTTTCCATTCTCGCCATTATTAGCCATCCTCACTTCCTAATGGGTTCTAATCATTTGCGAGTACTGCTCTACAAAATAAGACCATTATTGTTCAGCTCTCAATGATCAATACTTTTTTTTTGGATTTCCAAAATCATACTAACGATGGTGACAGTGTCCATTAAGAAAAACTGTGGTGTGCACAATTGCTGTTATCTAAAATAAGAATGTTATAAACTATTTGTTACATGTCCAAGTTAAAATCTAATTTCAAGGACAAAACCTGTAGGAGGTTTTGTTGTTTTGGTATGTTAACAGACAACACCATACCACTTTGCTAAGAAGCATATTAAACGTTTGTTTATATTTTAAGAGTAAGCTTGGTCAACAGAGGGGACAAAGTACACTGAACTAATGTTCTTTTAGCCTAAAATGATAGGATGAAATGCACAAAATTTATTCAGCCTCCCTAAAGGAATCATCATCAACTAAGTTTAAAACGTCACTTGCATGAATTTTTTTAAACACAATAAGCTTATTAAGTACCTTCACATTTAGTGCTATTTCTTTATACATTTGCAATCCTCCGTTTTGTCATGATTGCCAATCACTGTAAACTAATTGTCAATTAATTTTATTACTGATTCTTGACTTCTCATTTTCATCATGCAGCCTTAGCTTCCAATGGTTTTGTTAAAAGGGACTGTACTACCAATTGCACAATAATTATCGGGAGGAGAGACTCTAAAATGAGTGAAATTGTGATTGAATGAGTGAACTTGCTTAAAGCTAACTTAAGCCTTTCCCTGCACAAAAAGGCTAAAATTACTTCTTACCACCACCCACTCCTGTTTAAGGCTGATAACTAAATTTAGAAATTCAAAATTTTTCAGGAACATAATTTTTTCGCCTTCAATCTTGGAAAATACAAAATACAGTAAAAACCAGCATGTAAGAACCCACTTTTTTCCAAGTTTGGCAAAACAGGTTCTTCTATTTGAGGGTAGTTATTGGCAATTTAGGCTAAATTAGGTTGTAATTAGGTTGCGTGTGAAGGTGGCCCTTTGTATACCCAACATAACCTGCATCGCACAGGTCACACTTGAATAAATAAACAAGTGTGACCTGTGTGATGCAGGTTTTGTTGGGTATACAAAGGGCCACCTTCACACGCGCGTTGAGGGACACCGTCAAAAGGCGTCATCAATCTGCAAGCATTACTACAAAGAACATAACACTGTGCATGCTGTTCCGAACAATTTCTTAGCACGCTTCAATGTAATCAAGAAATGCATGAACAAATTTGACTGCCTTGTTAATGAAATGCTGTATATTCAAGAACCTTAAACCAACATTGAATGTGCAGTCCGATTCTCTTCGTGCTAAAGTATTTAAGTAATTAATTAATTTAAGTAATTTGGATTCGCTCCGACGAAGGGCTAACGCTCGAAACGTCAGCTTCCGAATCTCTTTGCGGTGGACAATTCACATTATCAACCCAGTTGATAAAACCAAATTATCTATTTAAGTAATTAGCTTGCCGCTATGTTATGCAAATTTCGGCTTCAACTTAGCCTCTTTACAAACCGCTTTTTATCATTAATTATGTAACCTTGATAATGGCGCAAGATGCACCGAAACGTCGGTTCCTATCCTATATTTCTTGTTTCAATTATTATTATTATTATTATTATTATTATTATTATTATTAACTCTGTTTACAGGCATCATAACTTACAGCAATGCTATTAGTGACATTAAGCTACATTCCACCTTAGTACAGAGATTTCTTCAACTTTCTTTATGTATGTTGATGTAATAAAAGACCATAAAACAGACAACAACTCTCTCAAAAACACTTGCCCAAAATGTGTTTTATTTGACATGCATTTTTCTTACTTTGGCATCTCATGTCAACCGTGGTGAATAAAATTGAATAAAATTGAATTGACCGCAAATTATTACCCTTTGCCTTGTTCTCTAGTAACGCAACCTCCAATTCAAGTTTCCTTTTTTCCAATTTCCAATTTTCCTGCTTTAAAAGCAACGCCTTATATTGTTCAGCGAGAACCTGGTCTTGAGTGACTTTGTGCAGTTTGTGATTGCTTTGTTTACGGCCGCACACCTCCTTCGAATTCTTGCGCGCAGGATCCCGAACGATAGGATTTACAACTTCAGTGACCTCTTCACAAAACTCGAACTCGTCCGTGTCAACTTTGTCGGCAACTCCATTAACAGCCACTTCGACAGGAGTTTCCGCAGCTACGAAAGAAAGAAGGAAACAATTAACTCATAAATGCACCTGTTTCAAAGCCTTGCAGGCCAGTGAAGGATGGTGTCTCGCTAAACATCTCAATGATTTTCAATGTGGCCTCCGAGGGGTTGGAAGGCGCCGGTCCTCCGCCGGTCTTTTTCTGTTCTTTTTTGAAGCCGCTGAATTCTTTCTTCGCTGTGCATTGCAAATTCTTCCACTTGTCCTTCACTTCTTGGGTGGTCCTAAGCGTCACCCCCACGGCATTAATAGCAGCAGCAATTTCATCCCAAACTTTGTTTTTCGCGTTTGTTACGCTATTAGTAAATTTACTTTGTAGGATTTCAATGTTTTCTTCGTATTTTTCGGTCAAAACAGCGATTTCTGACGCTGAAAAGTTTGACTTTCGTGCTTTTTTCGCCGGGGAAGCCATTTTTAATGACAATGTTACCAGCGATTTCGTGACTTTATATAACACGTAATTAATTATAAACGCTCAGCATAATTTATCCGACTTTTAATCGCGGATTAGTTAATCAGTGGATTAATCTCCTTTTGAACAACCGTTTTCTAACCCCCGATTAGCTAACCCACGATTAGGAAATTTAATCGAGGATTAGGCTTAATCGTGGGTTAGTTTAATCGGGGTTTTGAACAACCGGGCCCAGAAAACATACCGTCGTCTTACGAGCTGTCCTTAAATCGCTGCCAAATAAAAGATTGCCTTTTTTCCCAACTCTCTTGGTCCCCCTTCCCGCAAGACTAGCCTCAGGAATATCACTTATCTTCGGTAAAACATGAACTGTAGAAGTCTCCGCATCTCTTATTGCCGTATTGGAGTAACGGATGTCCATCCTTGCCCACCTCGTTTTCATGCTCTCATACCTCCATTTATGAAATCGGTGTATGAAAGTTGATAAATCGTAGTTGTTGTTTCTCAACAGAGAGTGGGGTGACGATTCATTTGGCCTACGTGATGTCGGCTGCATTAGAATGCCATGAGATGTTCAAATCTTGGACGTGCAGTTTAACGTTGGGAAAGTTTTATTTTTCATGCCATTCAACATCGATGAGATCATTGTGCTTCATTCGAATAATCTCTGTATCTTGCAGTGCCATTTATTGTAAACCTATTTGAAGAATAATAAGATTTAGACTTTTATTATCCAATCATAGAATAACAGGAGCTCTCGAGTGTATCTTGATTGTAGCCTGCAATACAGGCGTATTTTGGCGAGCGAGTGCACGTATTTTGATAAGACGAGTGCCATCTCGCAAGAGACGAGAAAGGGTCCTAGGCAGTAGGGGTGAAGGGGGAGGGGGAGGGGAAGGAAAACTACACCTGCCGGCAGTCATTGTTTGTTCGGATTGTGATTGGTGCGGCCTGGAGCTAATAGATTGAAGCCTGTCAATAAACTGTAAATCGATAGCTTGGAGTCAAACAGACCGTGACTTACTCTATCGGTTTAAGGAATACTGGAGACGTTTTGGTGTTTCCTTGATACGCGAGCAAGCGTTCCTTTCGCTAGTGCAAGGGATTGACATGTGGACCGCTCTCTGTTACGAAGTCTCTCGGTGATAGACTTCTGGCGTCTACCGTACGGTAAAGCCAGACTGAGCAGTGAATTCTCATCTCTTTCAAAAATAACTTGTTTGCCTTCGGGCTTCCAACATATCGCCCTTTTTCACGTACTCATTAAACTCCTTAGATATGACTTTGTTTAATTTTTTTTTTCTTTGTAACCTTATCCGGCAAAAATACCGATAGTGCACTACCTTTACTTAACATCTTGGAAATGTTAACGATAGCTAACGTATATCGCTTGCATGCTCTCAATTTTTTTCACGCATGGCACAAAGGTGTTTTGCCAGAACCTTTTAACTATTTCTTCCACTATGCCAGTAATGTACATAATTATAACACTAGGTATGCGGCGAAACAAAATCTTCACAAATTTCGAGTAAAAACAAATACTGGCAAACAAATGATCTCATTTATGGCCATTGATCTTTGGCAAGAACTGCCATACAAGTTTAAAGACCTAAATCAATTTGCTTTCTCCAAAAATGTTAAAAACTACAGTCTATCTCTGCAATATCAAACTTAAGTTTCCACAAATTATAATTGCTAAAACTATCTCTTATCCAAGTAATATCAAAGCAATATCAAACGTAAGTTTTCCAAAATTCTTCTAGCTTTTTAATTTAGTCAACTGTCTCTCTAATCCCAGTTTCTTCTATGTTCATTCGAACGAGATGGAGGCTAACTCGATAACCTCGCAGTTTTTTTTAGCCTCCATGCACGAACTATAGACTTCTAATATCTATCTATTTTTTTTTTACATATGTATCGTTTCCTGTTTTTTATCCTACCATGATTGTAACTAAAAATGAAGTGCTAAATAAAGTAAAGTTGAAGAAGTTGAAGTTTGTAGATCAAGTACAATTTCCCCGGTGATTTAAAATTGCGTTGGAAACCTCGCACCATTTTTCAGCGGCAATGTTTTTAATTTTTGTTTGTGAAGTTTGTGACAGTCACATTTCCTGATAGAATCAAGTTTACCATTTTGACACCGTCGTTGTGCAAATGATTTAGCGGGAGAAATTTCCCTCGACGGCTTCTTGTCCACAAGTGAATTGGCACGGACTGATTGAGATTTTCTCTGTGATGGGCTTGCTTTCTTCAGCGTTTCGAGTGTACGTTTGCTGTTTTTAATTGAAAGATGTATCGGTAAGTTGCGAATTTCCGACCGCAGTAGATTGCAGACACGATTAGAAAATTGCAGAGAATCTTGCAGCAATGGCATTGACCAATTTGACTTCAATTTTCAGCTGCGTGACTCCAAAGCAATCCTGCCGTTTCGATGGCCTGAAAAGATTTTCCGCCGAACAATGGCTTGTCACTATTTCCAAACTTCACTTTTCAGACATTTATGGGCTACTGATAACATGCGCGTTTATTTTCACCGATGTTTGGCAGCCTGTGGACTCTCCATGTGTTCCTATTTTTCATGGCCGGGAGTGAATTTTAAATTTTTTGATTGGCTGGTTGATCAGTTCCGGGAGATTAGCAAAGCGCAACCAATTGGGGGTGTTTTTCGTTTTCGTACCCTTTCCGGGCAGGCGTTTTTTTCCTGTCGCTTAGCAAGGTGGACGAGAAATGTGAGCTCTGTACGATGTAATATAATGAAATTAAGCTTCAAAACGTGCTTGATCCCCTACCTTGTAAAGGGAAAAGCTAAGAGACTTCTTGGTTTACCCTTTATGTGGTGCGTTCCTATTGGATTGATATGGATCAGGATCAGTGATCCAAGATCTGTTTGGATCATCAAAGGAACCGATGAATCCACTCTGGTCATGCTTTCATCGGTTCCTTTGATGCACCATGATCCAAACAGATCCTGGATCACTGATTCTGATCCAGATAATCCCAAAGGAACGCACCCTAACCCTAACCCTAACCCCAAGTTGTAAAAAAGGAAAATGAACTAGTTCAGTCTTTCTGGCTAATTGGAAATGTTGCTTACCCTAAATTAACACATTGTAGTTATGGATGAATACATGTTAAGCCAGGGTATCGAAAGGGACATTTGAAGTCTTTCTGGATAATAAATAAAACAAAGCCATGTAGGAAAACTGTTTTAAAGGGGAAGAAGACTCGAAATTTCCACAAGGTCAATCAATGATTTAGATAACAATTAATAAATCCACGACAGCAAACCTTTGATCTAGGTGGAAATTTTTAGCTTTTTGTAAATATTTAATCTGTGGAAAACTTAGTGGGGAACTTAGTTGAAACGTCAATTTATTCAATTACGAACGTGCCTGGATTCTTGTGACTTCAGTTGCACATGATAAAGACTACGAATCACTGTTTTCATGATTAAATACTTATCATGAAAATACTATATCCTTCAAAAAACACGTTTGAATGTTTTTATCATCGCCCCTTTAGATTCGGACTCATATCTTTCACAACTTTCTTCTAAAAGTCAAACTACGTGTATTAAATTTTTAGTGGCCGCTTAATGGGTTTAACTTGATAACAATAGAAAACCCTCAACGCGAAGACCAAATGGTAGCCAGTCAGTAGGGTTTTTATTAACAGTATTTCTCTTACAATTATTTCGGAACCTTAATAACGGGGATATATAGGGGGTGGGCGTTTAACAGGTGGCTGCTTTAGAGGAGTTCGACTGTGTATATGTTTATGAAAATGTGATTAGGATTCTTTGGTTTCTTTGTGTATTTCCTTGAAGTAATAAATTGACATGCCTTTGCCACGCGCATATCATGCCCTCCGTGATATATGCACGTTGTCTACACGTTGTTTACAGAGAATGTATGAGCTAACTTTCGTTTCATTTCTACTAGACTAGAATTCTCGTGTTAGATTGAACTTTCTATCCTAGAGCCACGACAAGGCTCTTCAGCTAAACACCGGCTTACCTGTCTCCGTTAAGTGTCTTGGCCCAGAAAAACATTCCAGTACAGTTCAGTTCAGTTCAGTTCAGTTCATTTTATTTGCTTTTATAAATTATAGTACTAAATTACATATACAGTAGTTATCATACATTTGTCAGGCAGTCCAGGAAGCTATTTTGCTTATTTAAAGGACTGCCTTAAGAAAAGGAGTAAAAATCTAGAATGTAAACTGATTGCCGACGCGCTTTGTAATCATCCCGTTCCGTAGCTAGCAAATGCGTCGTGGATAAAGAGGCGTTACTCCATCTGCGTTCGTAAGCTACATGTAGCTCTTTCTCGACCAAGACGAAAGGTGTATGAATGCATGCACCGTAGGCATCATAGCTTTCACTCTAGATGTTGTGTACTGTGACTTGATATTCCAATTGGTGCACCTGAGCCATCGGTATAACCAGTTGCCACGTAGTATAGTAGATTATGGTCTACACAGTAGAGGCATTTCCGTACTGACCCAATATGGTTAGCACGTCGGACCCTTGATCGAGGCGTTTGAGTCCGAGTGCTATAGCCAGGGTCATGTGACCATTTTCCCCGAAAAAAAACTTGATTCTTGCTTGAAGTAAATCATTATTGCAATAAAAGCATTGTTGCATTATTTGTTCTTGTACATAAGGAAACACATAGTCAACATAACGCAACTAAGAAATAAGGTTAATACATTGTAGGTTGCTGGGATGAGACGGCGGGGTCTGGTAAAGGGAACGCGAGGCAAGAACAGGAAAAAAAAAAACGGTATTGGACATCCTTGTACAATGCCGAGCCATGCTCTTACTGCGCCATCCCAAGTAACAGGATATATCATCTTGTGAACGACTTAGCGTATTAAGAAAGGCCGAGCTTGAAGCTGTGAGTCGTTTCACCACAATCCAACTTCGAAGCTGCGAGGTGTTTGCGTAAAGGATTATCAACCGCAGAACCCTAAAAGGCTAAGGGTTTTTGTTTACCACCCTTCCTCGGTCAGTAGCTCTAAAGAAATAACCCCCATCCAGAACGAGACGAGACGAGTAACATTCGATCCAAGCAACTGGGCAAACTCCAAGGTTTCAAAAGGGTTTTAAAAATAACGGACTTGTTGCACTACCCCGTTTAGTCTTAGTCAAGGTCAAGTTTAGCAAAAATCCTTTTGATCCTTCAACCTGAACACTTGATTGGCCAGCAGACGCCCACGATCGAAGCACAATCCCCGGTGAAAATCAAAAAATCAACAAAGAAGAAAGCTGTATCCCTAACCAAAATAGACTTGTTTACCGGGGATATCAGTGCACTCTCCTCAATTGAACTCCTAAGAAAATCTATTAACTTGGTGAACGTACCGAAAAACAACGGAACTGCTTGGTAAAATAGCCCTAGCGGCCCCAACAAACTTTAAGTGCATACGACACGAAAAATAATTGTTGTGTATTTGAAAAGGCTTTTCAAACTACAGAAGAAAGGAGGTTTCCTTTTTGGAATATCTTTTTTTGTTTTTAGAGATATTGGCTTTTTTGTTTTATTTCAATTGGGAAAGTGATAACGTCATGAGGTTTGCAACTAAAGCAAAACGAAAGATTTTCCAAAAAAAGGAAACCGCCATTCTTCTGTAGTTTGAAAAGCCTTTTTAAATACACAGCAGTTATTTTTCATGTCATATGCACTTTAAGGTACTCTTTAAAACGAGGCCACGGGGTTAGAATCGTGCAAACGGCCAATGTTGTTGTGAAAATGGCCCTGAGTTTTCCCAGTAACGAGTCCACCTAGCCGGTGGCCAAACGCGAAGGGTACACTGAGTTTGAATAACGGTTCTGCCTGACGTGTTTCCGCTTATCAGGAATTTAATAATATGGTCCGAAGTACAGGAAGAAACGTTTTTCGGAGGAGACAGGGAAGCTAGGAAATTTGACAATTGCCGCTCCAGGGCGTACTTCTGTCGCTGATAATGCTTGTTTCTTTACGCGTCATCAAGTTCCTGGAAACGTCTGGTTATCTCCACATGATCTAACTGGTTATTAGGCTCCCCCCATTTACACAAGACTTGTCAGCGAACCGCAGGCTTAGGCCCCATTGTACGTTGCGCGGGAGCCATTGTGGATAACGTCGAGAAGGAAAAAGCAGCACCGAATTAGAGCCTCTTCTGCCCAAAAATAATCGGTCAATAATAAGAGCTTGAAGGGTTGCCTACCGAAGAGGTCGAGGGTGAAAGGTCGGGACGACCAAAATGAATGCATCGTGGAAATCCTGACTGAACATGCAACAAAGAAGGGGACCAATCACGACAAAAGTCGGAAAAACGTTAATGTTTCACCAACAGGTAAGGGGTTGGCGAAAACCTTTCAACCCCGCGGGGTTAGGGATAGGCCAAGGGGTGAAGTGAGGTAACGGGTTCCCGTTCCTATCCTTCTGGCAATCACTATCCAGTTTTATCGAATCGAACGAATGAGGGCCGAAAAATCGCTCCAAGTACAACCACGTCTCGAGGTCTGTTAAACTCTACGAAGGTTAGTCTACTGGATTACGGATGGAACGTAGAAAGAGGGACCCAATGGGGTTAACCGTTAGCCGTAAAACGGCCAAAAATTTAGCCGTTAGACGAAAAAAAAAAATTAATTAACCGTTAGCCGTAAAAAATGTTAACCATAAAAAAATGTAACCACAAATTAAGGTCTCGAGATCTTTCGTTGATGTGTTATACGTTTATGTGTTCTGGTAGCGAGAATTACAATCGAAACCGGAAGTGTCGAAAGTGTCTGCATAATTTGTCGCATGAATGTCGTTCCGCGAGTTGACAGACGTTTTGACAGCTCAGATACTATTTTACGACTTTCTACTTTCTTTCATGCTGATTGGTTGCGATGGCTCTATTGAAAGCGATAGTAAGTCTCCAAGTTGAACAAACGCCCACTGCCTCCTCTGAGATGCGCTCTGTTGTTTCCGATGTGTCCGTGTTGAGTTTCGTAAGCGATGCTGCAGTTCCACAGCTAACCCTCGCGTCAACTGCAGATTTCAACCAAGTGGAGGAGTACGAGAGCGATTCGGGTGACAGTGACAATGATGCCGATTCTGAGCCAGAAGAACTTGCTATTGTTAAGCCAATAATAACAAGGTCTGGAAGACAAGTCAATTTCTGGACAAGGTTTGATGTTTAGACATGCGCAAAATGGTAAGCCAGGCCAATTAAAAAGCCTTATGATTCATATAGAATTGTTGCCACTTACAAACAAACAAACAAAAAAAACAAACACGTACAATTAAATATACTTGTGACACAGGTTACACGTACATGGATCTATCGTTCCAAGTTTATTTTCCTTTAAGTAATTTAAAACTCTATCTTATTTTGGTAGTCGTTATGTTTTTCTACTGAAGTAAAAGCATAAAATAAAAACAGAAGTCGCCTGCTTCGATGCTAGTTGAATGTGATGTGTTGGGTTTGCCGTTGCCACTCGCTGTCTTTTGTGATAACTGTATCTTCTGCTGCGTTCAGAGAAACATGGAACTGTCCTTGCTCAAGCATAACAGACTGCTTGAGATAGTTGCATTTCCGCAGAGCAATGTTGTTTTTGGATAGCACCAGTCTGCCAGTCAGCTGGCCACGGTATCACATTTTTCTCAAGATAGTTTCCTCGTGGAAGGCATTCTTGTAATAATTTTTTGAAAACAGTCCTTGAGATTCTGTGCACTCTTCAGCGACTGTTCAAATACTATGAAACACTTCTCTATAAATAACACGCTCTGAACCTCAAACTTGGCGAGGTTGTTTACATATCAATCATCAATCAAATCCTAGATTCTCTACAAAGAATTACCAAGAACCTCCTGATCTAGCGTTCCCTGTCGATGGAAGTGCTGAATCTTTGTTTGTTGAGATTAATAGGACAAAAGGAAAGAATATAATTGTCGGCGTTCTTTATCGCCCACCCGACTCAAACGTAAATAAATTTCTGTCTGATTTGGACCAAGTACTGGAAAAAATTACTTGGATTTGTTGTACTCTAGGATGTTTTCCCACTCATTACACGTCCCACTAGAATTACAGCAAACAAAGCTTCATTGATAGATAACATTTTCACGAACGATCCACTTTGCCTTCAATAAACGGTCTTTTTCTTGATGACATTTCTGATATATAATACATTTTAATATTTCATGCTGTCCCCATAATTTGTATGATTTACCCTATATTGTCAGGAAGCCTATAGTTCATAAGCCCCTGGCTTCTATATAGGCTTCCTTACCATTACCACCTTTAAAATTGTTAAGTTATCGTCTTTAAGTTTCATATATTTCTAGTGTATTGTGTATTGTATCATTTTTCTTATCTTTTGTGTGGTTAACGGAAAATAAATGGAAAAATTCTTGAGTTAATTTTCTTGAATGATTACGATATTAATCATAAATATTACAATTTCCTCGATTGTGTTTGTTATCGGACAGTTCAATAAGCCAGTCATATTCAAAGTTGTAGTTTAAATCAACCAATCACATTTCAAGTGGTAGTTTAAATCAACCAATCTCAATTTCAGAGCGACATGAAACCATTTATGCCTTCGTTGTCAATCTTTTAATGCAAATTTTCCCTTTCTTTTTTAACTTGGCTATCCTTCTTTTCTCGGAAATTGTAAGTTTTATGATTAATTGATTATATATTCGTGTCGTCCAATTGGGTCAGTAATCATACTCGGGATAAACAAATCGGACTCCCGCTGCGCGGTCGTCCGATTTTGTTATCACTTGTATGATTACAAACCGAATTGGACTTCACTTAGTCCTATTACCATTACTTATTTTTGATGGCGTGACCGTGCAAACCAGCAACTTCTTTCTCTCTGTGGTACAGTCTGTCGTCACTTTTGTAATAAATGGAAATTGCACGAACAGCTACTAAACATTAAATTTACATTTGCTAAACATGTCAGTAGTCAGTGTTTTTTTTATGTTTCGTTCAAGACGTCTCGGCCGGTGCTTAAGCCGTAATCAGTTGAAATATAATGTTAGTACGCGTGACTCAAATAACAGCACGTCGAGCGCGCGCTGAGGAAAAACGCGTGAATTCCTTGAAAAAGGTAGCGTGAGACTTATGCGCATGCCAGAGATTTGTAGACCTCTGGGATGGCGATGTGGTCATTTCCAGACTGCGGATTCTGTACTGAAAACCAGGCTTCCAAGAGAAGTCGCACGTGATAGTTATCCTCATGTCCAACAACTCTGACATTTCCAAAATTCATTTCTTGGTTGTTTTCGGGGACATGGCAGGAGATCTTGGAGTTATGGTCAAACATAGAAAAAACCATTTTGTGTTCCGCAATTCGAGTCAGTTTGACCGTAGTATACAAAACTGCAGTTGCTGCAACTGAGTTTGTACACTGTGCCAGATTGTGGCCGGTCAACCTTTTCCTGGGCTTTTGGTCGCTGGCACAAACTGTTCAAAGTTCTCAATGGTTTGAAGGCGACTTTGATTTGTTGCTGCTTTAAGATTCGACCGATCCTTTCCGAAATGCCCTGCACATAGGGTAGCACCGCAAAGCCAATGGACGGTAGGTCGGTAGGGAGTTTCGACAGCGATCTTTTCTTTCACAGCTATTGATGAAGGAAGAGGAACAATTATTGTCTCGCAGTACAGCCTTGACTCGCTTCGTTTCCCTTTCTGTGTTGATGGTACGTTCTGCGTAGCAAGGTACTGACTACAGATCTCTTATGGCACATGGGGTGGTGAGAATTGAAATCGAGATAGCGGTCTGTGTGGGTTGGCTTTCTGTAGACATTCACTTCAAGCTGCGTACCCCACCTTGTGGTGATAGTGTCTAGAAAAGGTAGTCCCTGTCCCTTGGTGTCCTCAAGTTCCAGAGTGAACTGTACGGAGGGGTTAATTGAATTGAGATGGTGGTGAAACTCATCTACTTGGTCCTTTCTAAGGTACGTGTGACTATCGTCAACGTAACGGAACAACGGGGTGTGGGGAGCTGTGGAGAGGGCAGTTTCCTCAATCTCTTCCATTACGAGGTAAGCTATATAACGGGGGCCGGTTGGGGAACCCATCGCACATCCAAAGATTTGTAATGGATGGCCTCGTGTTTGAAGTAGTTGTGATTGAGAACAAAATCTAACAGCCTCATGATGTTGCTGATTTACGTTCCGCTAGATACTGATCTTTATGGAACCTCTCG
>OZ026609.1:13386055-13463555 GCA_964020085.1 Micromussa lordhowensis
GTATCAAGGGTTTTAAGGGGTCCTTAAAACTTAAAGAGGATGCCAAACCAGTGTTCATGAAGAATAGACCGGTCTCTTACTCGCTTGTGGAGAAAGTTGAAAAAGAGTATGATCGCTTAGTTGAATCAGATATTTTATATCCTGTATCCAGCAGCAATTGGACAAGCCCTGTAGTACATGTCCCTAAATCTGATGGATCCTTACGAGTATGTGGGGACTACAAGGCAATTAATGAACGCATAGAGGATGATGTGTACAAATTACCCTATATACAAGACACTTTTGCATTGCTGTCTCAAAATGGGGCTGTTCCGGAAACCTTTTCTGTCATTGATTTGGCCAGTGCTTTCAACCAACTAGTTTTGGATGAAGAGTCCTCTCAGCTACTAACCATCAACAGTAGAAAAGGGATAAAAACTGCGACTTCCCAATTTCAACGCGTCATGGATTCTATCCTGTCAGGTATTAAGGGTGTGATGGTGAGAGTTGACGACATTCTGGTGGCAACATCAGGTGGAGTCACAACTCACATGCAAGTGATCAAACAGGTTTTTGGAAGACTGGCAAAGCACAATGTTAAAATGAATGGCCTTAAATGTCAATTTTTCCAAGCTCAAGTGAAGTACATGGGGCATATTTTGAGTAAAGAGGATATCAGTCCTGTCAAGAGTAAGCTGGACGCAATGCGCCTAGCCCCTAGACCTAAAGATGTGTCTCAGCTGCGATCATTTCCAGGCATGTTGAATTATTACTCAAAGTTTATCAAGGACTTTTCGTCCAAAGTGCACCAACTGTACCAACTTCTTAGCAACAAGACTGAGGTGTTTTGGAGCAAAGAGTGTGAAATTTCATTTTTATGGGCCAAAGAAGTTCTCTCGAGTGAGCAAGTTCTAGTCCATTATGACCCACAAAAGCCTCTTATACTAAGTGTGAATGCCAGTCCATATGGAATAGGGGCGGTATTGAGTCATCTGATGGAAGATGGCAGTGAGCGGCCGGTAGAGTTTGCTTCTCCTACACTTAGCAGTGCAGAACGAAATTATGCCCAGATAGAAAAGGAAGGGCTGGCTACTGTCTTTGGAATTAAAAGATTTCAGCTCTACCTCTATGGAAGAAAGTTTACACTAGTAACTGACCACCAACCTTTAACTCGCATCTTAGGTCCAAAATCTAGTATTCCCCCATTGGCTGCAGCTCGTTTGCAACGATGGGCTGTACTCCTGTCTGGATATGATTTTGATATTACATTCAAGAATTCGGCTGACAATGCAAATGCAGATTTTTTCAGTCGATTTCCGCTGCAATCTCTGGCTGGTGATGAAGATTTGGATCCAGATGTGCATTATGTGTTTGCAACTGTGACAGATGAATTGCCCGTAACTGCAGCATCTCTAGCTGAAGGTACGAAGACAGATAGTTTGCTTGTAAAGGCATATGAATATACCTCTTCTGGCTGGCCAGGCACTTGCCCGAGTCCAGAGCTCAGACCCTTTTGGAATCGTAGAAATGAGCTTTCACTGGAAAATGTGCCGGTTTATTGTGGGGTAGGCGTGTCATCGTGCCATTTAGATTTCAAAAACGTTTACTGGAAGAATTACATGAGTGCCATCCAAGTATGTGCAGGATGAAAGCACTAGCCAGGTCCTTTTTGTGGTGGCCTGGAATTGACCTTGATATAGAGGACAGGGTAAGGCTTTGTGATGTGTGTACCCAGGTACATCATTCACAAGGCAGTTCCTTTGGTACTGTGGCCTTGGTCGACTGAACCTTGGCAGAGAATTCATGTTGATTATGCTGAGGCGAAAGGTCAACAGTTTCTCCTGGTGGTTGATAGCCATTCTAAATGGATGGAAGTCTTTCCGATGAGGAGCACCACTGCAAATGCTACCATAGAGGTCTTGAGAGCTCTGTTTTCTCGATATGGGCTGCCATTGGAGGTGCTCAGTGATAATATGGTCCACAATTTGTGGCTAGAGAATTCCAGACATTTTTAAAAATGAATTGCATTAAACACACTTTGTGCCCCCCAATATCATCCCTCTACAAATGGTTTGGCAGAAAGACATGTAGATACTTTTAAGAGGATGTACCGGGTTTGTCCTGACAAGGGGTCACTTCAGCACAAGGTGGCTAATGTCCTATTCTGCTACAGAAACACACCACACTCCACAACTGACAAGACCCCTGCTCAGCTGTTTTAAAAAAGAGAGCCCAGAACATACCTCTCCTTGGTTAAACCCAGCTTGCAAAGGCATGTAGAAAAGAAGCAGGTGGCATCCAAATTTTACAGGGATGGGCTCCACCCCAGGGGGCGAATTTTTGATTTATATCAACCAGTTAGGGTAAAGAACACCAGAGGGGGGAAGGAGAAGTGGATACCAGGCACTATTGTGGCGGTAAAGGGTCCTGAAACTTACCTTGTACGTGTCACGGGTAATGATCGTCGTTTTGTACATGCTAACCACTTGATACCAGATGATGCCAGAGGTCTGGGTTCCCATGTAGAAAAGGTTACACCAGATATGTTAAAGAATCCATCCTTGGATTTCCAGGCGGCATCCCTCAGTCCCGGTGCAAATTCACAAATTTCATCTAAAGACAACAGTGAGCTATCTCACAAATCTGATGTTATTGCTGTACCAACTATTGAAAATGATACCGAATTGGAAAGTAGGGTGTAAGTAGGGTGTAAGAGTCCCGACATAGCTATTACCAGGCCCATTGAACCTAGTCACAGTAAACCTGAGCCCGGTCTGGTGGTCACTCGATCAGGGCGAGTGATCAAGCCTCCAAACAGATTACGTTTTTAGCTTATCTTACCAAATTGTGTTTATGGTTTAGAAAAAACTGTATAGGAGGGAGGAAATGTAGTATTTGCAGATCACGTGATGAAGCATGATGCAATACCTGAATAAACAGTTGAGTTACTGTCAGCTGTGGACTACACGTGTTTTCGATTTGTCCTTTTATTTCGCTTCTAATATCCTTCGTGTTACAACACTTTTCAATACAACTTAACATTTCAAATTTTATTCGCAAGTTTGAGCTCCTTGTTTCTTAATTTCCATTTGAAGCGGTGTACGTTTCTATGAGCCGCAATGCGGCCGGATTCCTTTGGTGTAGAGACCTCTAGATTCTTATTTAACAATTAAACTAAAAAGCGAACTTTGAAGGCATTGTCCTTTCCCTGGAAAGCAACTCGATACTGACAGCTTAGCAGAAGTTCAGTTTGTGATTAGTAGTTGTCGTCTCGTTAGCCAGTCAAATTTTTTGCGCAGTTCTTGGTTTATTTTAGCGTGCTTTATCAGAGAACAACGAACGGCTGACGCCACTTTTCCTCGTTTGGAAAATAAAGTTTGGCGTGAAAATTCAGCCGGATGCGTGAGGAAATTATTGGATTATTTATCATATATAAAACAAATAACGAAGCCTCGACTGTGCTCTGTTCTGTTGTAAAGCACTTAGGAAGCGGTAGAGCACTCAAGAAGTAGGGAAAAACACTCGAGTACGTCTCGTGTTTTCCCTTTCACTTCTTTCGTGTTCTACCGCTTCCTACGTGCTTTAAAACAGAACAGAGCACAGTCGAGACTTCTTTATTTGTTAATTTGGTTTTATCAACTGAGTTGATAATGTAAAATGGCCACCGTAAAGAGATTCGAATGCTGACGTTTCAAACTTTATTCATTCGTCGCAGCGAATTGAGGAATTGTGGGTTGTGTGTGGTTTATATACTGAAAGATGTAGCTACGCTATTGGTTGATGCATGGTAACGTGAAAAACAAAAGAACAAGTTAGTTGAATGAAAAGCGTTCGTTGATACCGTGAGGATTAAGAGTTCCGATTTGAAAAATACATTTTTGTTCTAGAGTTTTGCGGCTTTCTGTACTTCCTTGATGAAGGGAAAGGCCGCAGACTGCCGTAGACTGTTGCTTAGAATGATTGGGAGATTAAAGTGTCTCGCTACAGGTTTAGATGCGTTTTTGTCGTCTTTCTGTACGTCACGAAGGTGTTCTCGGAAACGTTCGCCTAGTCGTCTCCCTGTTTTGCCAATGCATAACATTTTGCAAAGAGTACAAGTTATGCAGTAGATGACATTGGCTGTGGTACAGGTGAAATGATCAGTGATCTGTAAGCAAGTGGATTTATTGTTACCTATTGATGCCATATCTGGTAGTCTTGAACCTTACAAAGGCTTACAGAGTTTTGAAAGATCAATCGTATTACTCGTAGCCAGAGCGCATAGAACACACTTTTTTCCGAGAAAAGGAAAAGTAGTGACGCGTGTCTTTCAATACAAAGTGTCAAGTGTTTTTTAATGTAAACATCCGTTATTTCTGAGAAGGACTACCGGTTTATTTATAACCTCTTTCAATAATAGAAAAACGAGATCTACGGTTTTTAAAAAGCATGCCGTTTTATGACAGTGTGCATTTGAAAAATAGTCTGGGGGCGAAGAAACAACTAAAACAAGGTAAAGATTATTTAGCCCTTCTATAGACTGGGTAGAAACTGTGCCAGAAAACGTTTAGTTGCAGTTCAAAGTTCCATTTTGGAGAAAAGCGATCAATGAAGTCTCTTATACAGACCGTATTAAAAAAGACTCTTACATGGCTAATGGCGTCAATCGCGCCTATAATTATTACTGAAACAATTAAAAAAGCAGAAGGACATCGCATCGAGCTGGTACAACAGCTGGATTTGCAAGAAGCATAATAGGGAACTTTAATCAGTGCTTGTTAACTTCCGGTCTTATTTCCAGGAATAGCCTTCTTCCTTGAATTAAACTGATGATGCTTATCTGAGATAAGCTTAATTTTCGGCCATGGCTAACATGATGTATCCTGGCAAATCTGTTCAAGTTGAAACAGAATCATCACCGACAGACGATCACGAGCCCTTGTGTGGTAGCACAGAGTCCCTCATACAGAAATCGATGCAGGTTACGGAAGGACTGAAATTACTTCAGCAGGAAAACAGCGATCTGAAGGCCAGAATACAAGATCAAGAAAAGAAATATGATGCTTTGCTGATGAGGTAAAAGCTTCATCTCCTTCCTTAGTGCCTAAAGTTTCAGGCATACGTCCGCTCGTGCGACGGTTATGGACCATGGATTGCTTGTGTCGCCTCGGTTTACTCGAACGTGTCCTTCGACCGTAAGACGTATATAGACAGCGTTAGTGAGGCTCGTTTCATCCGCAGCAGCTTAAGCGCCCAGTTATTAACAACAACTTTGTTTTGCAATCCTTTCATTGCAGCCGAAACATTGCCTCCCAACAAGAGGAAGAAAACCAGGCATTAAAGGAAAAAACGAGAGAATGTGAGAATCGGCTTCAGGAGAGATCCAATTCCAGTCTAAAATACTCACAAGATGAGGAAAGGTAAGTATGTAAATCGTACGATTATTTATATGTGTACATTTTTTACTTTATAGTGTATTTATATAAAGATATTCCTAAAAGCTGGCATACAACACAGAAACGTTAAATCAATACTGTCCTCATTTGAACTGAAACTGAACAGGATAAACTACCACTGAAAACTAGTGCCAAATAAACCACCACTAGTGCCAAATAAACCACCACTAGTGCCACATAAACCACAACTAGTGGCAAATAAACCACCACTAGCGCGAAATAAACCACCACTAGTGCCAAATAAACCACCGTTAGTGCCACATAAACCACAACTAGTGGCAAATAAACCACCACTAGCGCGAAATAAACCACCACTAGTGCCAAATAAACCACCGTTAGTGCCCAATAAACCACCACGGACTCATGATTTCAGACAATTTTAAAATGTCACTCACGTTGTTATTCTCACTACATTTCATGCAGTTACATAGATATACAAACACCGGCTATTAGACCAGGTAAGTCCATGATGTTAGTGGTGCATTTATGGTATACGTAGTGGGAACCCGTAGTGATGTCATACTAGATCTTAATCAATTCCTTTCACAATTGACAATTCTACTTTCATAGGCTTAAGCAGTTAAGCTAATGATTATATATAGACGAATTTTATGTTTCGGATGTATTTAACAATTATTCTTTGAGATTGTGGTGAATAGTGGAAGAATATTTAACGAGCTTCGAAGCGGCGAGGTAAATATTTACAATAAGTAAATATTAATATAGGAATTAATCTTTAACTAATGTTAATACAAATTTTCGCTATTTACCTTAAGTATTCACACACGAAATGATCTAAAAACCACACGAAGAAAAGAAAACCATTAAAAGTCGAAAGTCTAAATCGAAAGTCTGCTTGGGAAACCGTTCAATCAAAGTTTTCAATTTCATTTGAAGTGAAAATTGAAAGAGCAGATTGCGAAGGTTGGACCTATTTTCGGGATTCCTTCAATTTACGAGGCAAAACTAATCCAAACTACGGTGACTGAGCTACTTTAAGATAACTTTAATGTTAAAATTGAAAGGAACTTCAAACCAAACAAATACTGTGTCTAGAGTGAAGTGAGAGTGAAGTGTCTTGCCCAAGAACACAACACAATGTCCCCGGCCAGGGCTCGAAGCGCTCGCTCCGGAGTCGAGCGCACTAACCATGAGGCCACTGCGCCCCCACAAATATTAATATATTGTGTCTGCAGCCGTGAACTGTTTTCAGAGAACTAGATCCTTGTAATCTGAAATTATTAAAGAAATTCTACGGAATAACTGATTTAATTCTTTAAGAACAACAGATCTTTGTTTAGCAATGTCAAGTGATTCCAAGTATTATTTTAGCTTTGTAGTTGAGGAAATTTTTAAGCTTGGGCATACTATATTCTCGATGTTTCGACACAGTTTTCGTGCGCTGACTCCGGAGTAAACTCTAAGAGAATAATATCATTAAAAATTACAATTGAAACCCTCTAAGAGTGCTCGATATTTTTTCAGAATTGTCAAGAGATTTTAAATAATGTTTTTCTTTTGGAGTGGACGAATTCTCGTAGCGTCGACATACTATAAAAATAGGTTCGCAATGTGTACTTGTGGGCTTATGGCTAGTGTTATTCCACTAAAGTTGAAGTACTGTAGTCTTACCGTTAGGCAATTACTAGAAAGATAAAAAAGTAGAATAATAAATGAGTTTGCTAATACTTTCGCATGACTTGTCGGTTCGTACTAGAAACGTACTTGAGCCTGCTGTTTTAACTACCCAGCGCTTCCCTACAAACCGATTTAATCGATATTTTCTCCACTTCAAATACAGTTATTAATATTTACCAAAAGGCAGCGTTCGCCTTTCCGATGCGCGCTTGTGTTAAGTGAACGGAAAATGATTTACTCGGCTTGAAAACTACAACTAAACTCGCAACTGTGCGGTAAGGTAAATTCTGCATACGAGCCAAGTGCCTCATCAGGCCGGAGCTTATCCCGGTTTCAGCACGTAAGGCGACTAGGAGAATTTCTCTCCCCCCTGGAAGGTATGCTAGTTCATCGCAGGGTTACCCCCAGCATTAAATTCACCAGTACCCATTAATACACCTGGGTGGAGAGAGGCACCGTGAGAGTAAAGTGCCTTTCGCAAGAACACACTGAACACAATGTACCCGGCCAGGGTTCAAACGCAGAGCGCTCGCTCCGGAGTCGAGAGCACTAACCATGAGGACACCGCGCCTCCCTTGCTCAACTGTGAGCTGTACAAGAATAAGAATTACTCAGAACAAAATAAGAGCGCAGACAACACGATAATAAACGATACGCCCAACAAAGGCCGCAGAACGCTGGAAATGACCAACCATCGAAGAACCCGGCGAAGGATCACTCGAAATTACTAATACCCAGTCTACCTATAGGGCAAATTATGCTCCCGGAGATCTGCCACGTGTTATCTCGAATACATACATATTTGCATTATTTCCCTGGACTTACATGCATAAGACGGCAGTCAAAAATTCATGCATTATCAATTTCCAAAAAAATACGGTTATTATTTGAAACCTCCCGAGAGTATTTGAGAGTATTGAGTATTTTGATCTATAGTCAGAAACACCAAGCGATTTTATACAATGTTTTGGGTTTGCATTTCACAAATTGTCCAAACTTTGTGTGAGTTACGTGCACGGTTTTTCAAAAAAACTATTAACCCGGCAGTCAGAAATTCTTCTCGTTTTTCCACCAAAATTTTCACTCCAATTGTTGAGATTGCTCGACCTCTTTGTAAAAATACCAAGGAATTCCCGAACTTATCTGGCCTCTACATTGAATTGTTCACATTGCCTCGGCATGGAATTAGCACATAATACGACGAAAGTCCACCACAGGTTGCGTGACATTGTTTATAGGCGGATTCATGGTGACGTCATTGTTTACATTTTTGCTCATTTGCATGCGGCTTTGCGTATAGAAGAAAACATGTTAGATATGAATTGACTTCAGGCATCTAAAGAGCTAGTGAAACTTAGTACACGGTGAAATGTTTAGCTCTTTGGGTGTAATATTCAGGGAGAAATTGTCTTTCAAAAACTGCAAAATTTCTGGGTGGCAAAAGCGCTAATGAGCTCATACATTCTTTGTTAAATTTTGAGTTTTTAAACCCATGTTGCACAAAAAGTATTCAATACATCAGGCTCATATTCACTGGCAGAGTTAATCGTACTATGACCTTTCAATATTCAGAACTGATTTATTTGTAACTCCGTCAAAAACAGAATTGCTTATGCTAATGAGGCAAATATTGTAAACAAGGATTCCCCTATACCGAGACCTTCTGAGTGACGGCGGAGTTTGCGGTTCATAGAACTGTTGGCTAAGCTATTAAAGAAGCTTACTCGATATTCGACGATAGTACTTCTTGACTACCGGGTATCTAGTTTTTTGAACAAGCCGTGCCCTTGATTTGAGATTTTTATAGTCTGCCGAAGGTAAGAGAATTCGCCCACTACAAAACCAAAACATTATTTAAATCGCTTGGCATTTATGAACAAATTTCTACAACAAGAAACCTGTGCAGTACAGTTAGTACGTACGTCTATAAGAAACAGAACTTCATTCTCATTATCGCTTAATTTTAATTTCTCATATTTAAAACATTTCAAACGAATATAAATTTTACCGAAAACCACTCCATGTGTTTTTAATTTGGTAACAGTTCAATATATCTACATGTTTATATAGATCCTTGCTGAACAACAATTATCCTCATACATGATGGTTAATTCGCATTCGCCACTAAGATTACTTAGCCAATGTCCAACCATAGTAAAACCAAAACGAAAGTAATTGCCTGATGACTTTTACCGCTCAATTCAACCGCTATAAAGACACTTACTTAATATTAGTGGCTGCTGCCCGGGTAAACGAACATTTATGATGGTTTGTTTCTTAGCTGCTGAGCAGAATCTTGTTTTCGTGTCTGGGTCTCCTTCTGCTGAGGAACTGCATCGCTTGGCACGAGAAGTTGGTCCCACGTGGAAAGCTCTAGGCCGACAACTACGTGTATCAGATTCCGATCTCAACCAGATCGAGGCTGATTTTGAAGGTCATTATGAGCAATGCTACCGCATGCTGAAAAGATGGACTGAGGCGCAAGTTGACTCGCCAACCTACGAGGATCTCGGACAAGCTTTACAGTTCGAAGCTGTCGGAAGGCCAGAGTTGGCGAAAAAGTACTGCTGTGAAAATGGTGGTGAAGAATATGTTGAGATCCTCAGTTGTAAGAAGTAGCCATTGGCAAACACCGAATTCGTAAATGACGGATGGCTTGGGTAAGTCTCCGTATGAGAGCATGAAAACGATGCGGGTGAGGGTAGAACCTCTAACTCCAATATGGCGATAAGTGAAGCGGAGACCTCCACAGCTCCAGTTTTACTAAAGGAAAGTGATATTCCTGAAACTAGTCTTGCGGGAAGGAAACCAGCAGAGTTTGGAAAAGCCAATGTTTTGTTTTGGCAGCGATTTAAGCGTGATCGTGAAAACATAACTGGTTTACACCAGAGTTTACTGTCATTAAAAAAAAACACCACCCAAAAACATTTCAAAAAAGCTCTAACGGCTGAAGAAGGCACAGCAAAAAAAAAACAAAAACGGGTCCCAGTTATTAAAGACCGTAGACGACGGTATGTTTTCTCACCTTAAATTAACATAAGTTCACTCATTACGCGTGGATACGTGTGACAAGAAAACAACAATACAATCTTCATCAACTGTAGTTTTGTGCAACTACATGCACAATAAACCAAAAACATTTAGATTCAATAAGGATGCTTTGCAAAGGTTTTGCGGCCTCGATTTCAAGCTCTCGTACCGAGGTTTTCCTGAGTGCTCCGCCATTTTATGAATTCGTTGTATGAGCATACGGTTACATGTATGAGAGTCACGAGGCCTAAATTATGGATTTAAATTTATTTAACAACCACTAGATGTTTGATCAAATTGAGTGCAGCGGTACAATTAGTAATAGACTAGACTAGTAAAATTATCTCTACCTCCATGCAACTTCCTTTTTCGGGATCATTTCTAAATTGATTTACCGATTGCGCCTGGAGGCCTGAGTAGAGTCGAGGGAGTCGAAATTTATTAAATTGTAAAGTTGAACACATTGTGGTCTAAACTTTTCTGTTCAGGCACGCAAATGATCCCGGCCCGTTAATGATCCCAGGACTGGAACTGATTCCACCACAAAAAGCTAAGAATAGCGTGGACGCCATCGGTGAATCGATGAATCAGTGAATCGGAAAACGAGGAACGGAGAACAGAGGGCACGGGGAACGGGGAAGATCTTGTTAAATCTTGTGGCTAACAAATTGAATAGAGACAGGAATCTTTAAGTTGACCGCGCCGAGAGTCTGCTAAAACCTGGTTTGTGAATGCGAGTACGGCCCCAGGGACAGCGGGGCCACGCCATTCGTGCGAAAGTTTTTAATTAATAAGATTTCATTGCATGCTTTTATGACACCCCCTTTTAGCGCATATTTTAAGCCCATATTTTTACCTCATTGTCTCCCTCCATATGTATCTATATGTTAATTTGTTACCCTTATCATTCAACTTGAGAATGACCGAAGAGCGGTCGAAACGTCGTTTACTTTTTCACGTATTTCTCAGCGTGAGTTGTTTTAAAAACCCTTACTGATAACAGAAGAAAACTATTAAAACTATTAAAAAAACGCTGATTGCTGAAAACACCTATTCTCTCTCCAAAAATAAGAAGCGTTACATTTTTGGAACGGCTAGTTTCTTGGTGTCCAATTCAGAGTCTGTTAGGTGCTCGAACACAACAGAACAAAAGATAAAAACTGATAACGATAGGTTACTCCAGCACAAATGAGCGAAAGTATGCCTTAGAGAGTTACATTTTCGGAATGTTAGTTTCTTGGTGTCCAACCAAACTCCAAATAGGAGCCTGCTCAGGTGCTCCGCGTGAAACCTAGTAACAAAATCGGATGGGACGTGAACGTGGCTTGACAAAAAATGGGGATACCTCGAACGAACGCGTGCCAGACAAAGGTGAAAATGCACGCTCTGAGGCTCGGGGGAAGTTGTTAGCTGTCCACTGATTCTGTGCTGAAATGGAAGACTCTATGATAGTCTTATTGATAATTTATCAGGTCTGTGCTGTATATCTGTCGAAAGGTTCCACTCAAATTTATAGAGCTCAGTTTGGAAACGCCATATGGCGACCGGAAATCAATAACAACAATACACCTATATAGCGCTGTTATCCAGTGGTTTAACAGTGCTTTACAGATTTAAAAAATTCGCTAAAAAATTAACTAAAAACTTACTAAAATGCAGTATATAAAATTGAATAAATGTAAAAGGAAAAAAAAAATCAGAATTCATAGTAAGCACTCAAGAAAAGATGCTTTTTGAGCCTGCGTTTAAAAGTTTCAACTGATGAAGAATCTTTGGCAGATTGGGGTAGAGGATTCCAAACTGAGCAGTGCGCAGCAGCGGCAAAATAACGCCCACCATAGAATTATATAGGTTGGATTCCAAAGTAAGCTCTTATAAAATTAACCGTGAGAATACTAAACCGAGAACAGGAGCGGTAATTAGTTGTGGTTTCGAGGTTTTCCCGTATGTCCTGAACTTTAGTGTGATTGGTTTAGTACACAATTAACCTTTCAGAATCAAATAAAAGTGTTCACGGTTTTCTGAGTTTCACATACAAAAATAGATTATATAAATTTTTAATCCACTGTCCAGATTCCTGAGTCCATACTTTATCTTTTTTTTGCGAGGCCACCATTTCTGGTCAGGGGATCATTTGCGGTACCTTTTAAGGATCATTTTCGGTCCGGGAATCATTTGCAGGCCTGTACAGTTCTCCCAAAAATGAATTTAGGGTTCTAGTCCATACAATGCTACTTTGAAACTTTGCACTGTAGTGTGTACTCTTCTTGATATTAGTTTTTATTCGCTTTTTGTTATCTTTTTTTGAAAGATTTTGGTAGCATTAAAATCCAAAAAAAGTACTTTTAGTCGACAGTTCTAACAATTTCGACCGTAAATAAGTAACAAACACGAAAACATTTGGAAAAGAACGTTTTGGGCTGGGAGAATATCAGGAAACCATTAGCGGAATTACAATTTTGTATTTCTCGTCAGCCACCTCTAACGTGGTATTTAGAGAAGGAAGGCCAAATCCAGAAGAGGTCCTTAGTCTTGTCCATGAGATAAGAAACTGGAAGCAACTAGGGAGAGCCTTGAAATTGAAAGACTCGCAGCTGGACGAAATTGATGAAGACATCAGAGGCTTGTGCGAGAAAAGATACGCAATGCTCAGAAGATGGATGGAAACTAAAGGCAGCGCCGCGACTTATGTGGAACTGGCTAAAGCACTGGAGGTAGTGGGAAGGATGGATTTGATTAGGAGTTTCTGCTGTGAGAGTGAAAAGTGTGAGTTGCCAGAATTTATTGCCCGTATAATTTTCAGTTATGAATTTAGATTCAATTTGAAGAGAATAGTGGAGATTCCTTTGCCATTCAATCGCACCAAGGTGAATGATCATTAAATTACAACCGACGCAGATAAATTTTAGCTTTATTTTATTATGAAAGATCAAGAAAATTGTTTCGAAAGAAGAATTCATTGTGCACGCGATCAAGTGGTGCCGCTGGGGGAAACTTCATCAGTATGAGATCATCGAGCGATCGTCATGGGTTTTAAAGAATAAACTTCTCAGTTTCTTCAGGTTTAGCTGGTTTTGATGTCACCACTGTTAGTCTTCTGAAGTGAAAGTATCGATAGAGCTTTAAGAATCTACCTCACTTTGGTCATCAATACGACGAAGACAAAATTTTCCGGGTTGATGAACTGAGATTAGTCTACGGGAATATAGAGCCGACTTTTTGATATCACAATTGAAGATATGGTATTTGGAAGCTTGGAAATGGACCAAATGACAGTTGACACCATGTATAACTTTAAAAACTGATCCAACTCTGATGATTGTTCGGTACTTGTTAATTTCACATTAGAAGGCAACATAGTTTTACCGTATTTTAGCAGTTAATGAATGGCACGATTACAAATCCCACAACTGATAAAAGAGCAGGTCCAGCGTTCTTAATCATTAAAAAAAAAAAAGCTTGTGTAACGGAATCAAAACGAAAAGATATTTAGTTTTAAGTAACTAGCAAAGAATGGCCTATGTTTGAGTAACCAGTAAGAGCGCGTGCAAAGAGCTAGTTTTAAGACGTGATACTGCAGAATATTGAATTAATACTTTACAGATCTGGTTTGAAAACCTGCCCGGGAACAGCCACTGGAATATTGCTTGTGAGCAGTGTTTCCATGTGCATAGTCAATTTGTGTTCCGTCGCTCGCGTATTTCATTACAGCTGACAACTTACAGACTAGTCTATAATCAGGATGTCTTATTTTGTTTTACTTTGTTTATCTAGGTTTTTTTTGGGGGGGGGAGGGGGTGGAGGGAAGGAAAACCTTTTATGTGAGAGTTAAGGAAGAATGGCATGTGCGCAAGCTATCCTCGGCCCATAGTGATGACCGTCAAATTGGATTTCCTGAACAACGTGATCATCTTACACTTCTAATGGAAGACGCATGATAATTCTTCTATATTCTTTCGATGTGAAATTAATGTTATAATAAGTAACAGGAAGTCAGTGCATTGAAAATACCAGGCATATGGAAGTTGATAAATTGTTATTGTTATTTCTCAACAGAGAGTGGGGTGACGATTCATTTGGCCTACGTGACGCCGGCTGCATTAGAAATGCTATGAGATGTTCAAATCTTGGACATGCACTTTCAACATCAACGAGATCATGTGTGTTATTCGAACAATCTCAGAAACAGGCAGGGTAGCAGGTGGCATTGTTTGTAAATCTTTTCGAAGGATTTAGTAAGATTTAGACTTTTATTATCCAATCATAGAATAGCAGGAGCTCTCGAGTGATGTTTAGCCATTACAATGCAATCTGTCGTTCAGCAATATCGGCGGACGAGAAATGTTAGCTCTGTACAATGACGGAAACTGAAATTACACTTCAAAAGCTGCTTGATCCCCTAACCTGAATGAAAGTGTCTGAGTATTTAGCTCAATGTGAACTAATTGTGGACACTAAAATAACATTCGGACTACAAAGTAAAATTAAAATAGGAAAATGTCGAGTGTTAAAAAAGTTAATTTAAAGTTTACAATCTTTTGTTAAGAAGTTTCATAAAAAAACTATTTACATATTTAAATATATCTTATTTCAAAGAAAATCATATTTAATATGTGCATAAAGCACAGTTGCTGCATGTACCCTCAACAAGAGAAGCCAGGTCTTTCTTCCTAATGTTCCGTCTGAAATTGTCCAGCGATGGTTGCTGCCGATCACTTGGGGATAGTCGACTGGACCAAAGATATGGGCCCAGATATCTAATAGAGTGTTTTCCGTATCTTACTGTTGAGTAGCGAGGTACATCAAAATCTGCATTTCTTAGGGAGTACACTTTGTTTTTAAAACTGAAAAGTTCACATATATAGTCGGGGGCCAAGCCATTTCTAACTTTATACATTAAAGTCTCTTGAAGCCTCCTATTATAAAGAGAGGGCAACTTTGCACGTCGATCGTCGTAGAAGGTCTTCGTAAGTATCTGTCCTGCAGTTGTAAATTACTCTTAGAGTACGTTCTTGCAGCCTCTCCAATTTTCTCCTCTCAGATTGCTTACAAAAATGCCATACAGTTTGGCAATACGTCAGATGAGGAAGAATTGCTGATAGATAAAGTTGAAGTTTGGTCTTGCTTGAGATTAGATTGCGTAATCTTGCTAGCACCCCTATTTTTTTACTCACTTTTTTACAGATGTCACTTATGTGTGAGATCGTTTGTAAAGGCTGAGATCGTTTGTAAAGCTGTAAAGCGAAAAGCTAAGAGACTTCTTGATTTATGGAGTTAAGTCATTTCCTTTCATGTGCTTTTAATTTAGTTGCGTATGTTGTGAAAAAGAAAATGAATTAGTTTAGTCTTTCTGGCTAATGGGAAATTTTGCTTTATCTAGTAAATTTATACATTGTAATTACGTGAATACGTCTTAAGTTAGGGTAACGAAAGCGAAATTTAAAGCCCCTCTGGATAATAAATAAAACAGAGCCTTCTAGAAAAAGTATTTTAAAGGGGAAGATTAAGAGAACAATTAATCGTTCCACGACAGGAAACCTTTTCATCTGTAGATATATAATATGTGGGAAAATGGGGCAATTTTCGCTGAGAATAGTCTTGACAATAAATTTCATGCTCGAAGCTTTTTTGTTTTTATTTTGAATTCCTCTCATTGTTATGTTGACGAAGTTTAACAGTCACGAAAATCTTTATTAAACTCAGTTAATCTCTATTAAAGTTCCCCAATCCCGATCCTTGGGTGTAGTTGAGCGGTTGCTATAGTCCTATCAAGCGGCCACCCTCGGGGAAATGGGAGGTGGCCGCTTAATAGGGGTTCGTCAGGAATTATCACGAAACGTAGTTCAAACGTCAATTTATATGTAATTACAAACGCGCCTGGAGGCGTGTGACTTCTGTTGCACATAATAAAGACTACGTATCGCTGTTTTCATTAATTACACGATTTTCATAATTAAAATACTATATCCTTCGAAAAAACACGCGCTCCACACTAAAGTTATATTTTTTACCATCGGTTTAATTGCTTAGTGAACATGGAATCACGTCAAAACAATCATAATAAACCTGTGTTCGAATTATTTATCAATCGTCACTTTCAGTTTCGGACTCTTATCTGTCATCGCTTTTATCCAAAACAAAACCAAACTACGTGTATTAAATTTTGAGTGGCCACTTAATAAGGGTAGAGACACTAGAAAACCCTCAACGGGAAGACCCAAAGGTGGCCAGTCTGTAGGGTTTTAATTTACAGTATTTCACTGACAATTATTTCGGGACCTTGAAATCTGGGTCATGTAAGGGTTGTGAGTTTAACAGTTGGCTGCTTAACAGGAGTTCGACTGTATATATTTTTTATGAAAGTATGATCAAGATTCTTTGGTTTGTTTGTGTATATTCTTCAAGTAACTGGCATGCCTTGTCACGCGCATATTATGCCTTCCATGTTGTCTACTCGTTCTCAGCGATTTTATGAGCTAACTTGCGTTTCATTTCTACTAGACTAGAATTCCCGTTGGATTGTACTTTCTCTAACTAGACACAGACTTAGTTGTCTCCGTTCAGTGTGTTAGCTCAGAAAAACCGGCATTCCAGTACACGATTGCCAACGCGCTTTGTAATATATCCCGTTCCTTAGCTAGCAAATGCGTCGCGGATAAAGAGGCGTTACTCCATCTGCGTTCGTATGCTACATGTACCACTTTTCCGACACATGAAGAAAGGTGTATGGATGCATGCGCCGTAGGCATCATAGGTTTCACTTTAATATGTTGTGTACTGTAACCTAATATTCCCTTCGGTGCAACTAAACCATCGGTATAACCAGTTGCCATTAGCTGACCAATAAAAACGTAGTATAGCAGATTATGGTCTGTACAGTAGGGCAATGCCGTACTGACCTTATATGGTTAGCACGCCGGACCCTAAATCGAGGCGTCTGAGCTCGGATGCTAGACCAGGTCATGTGACCTTCTTTTCCGGAAAAGATACTTGAAGTAAACCGTTATTACAATAAAAAACATTGTTGCATTTTTTGGCCGTGTACATAAGGAAACACATAGCAAACTGTGACAGGTTTGAAAAAAAAAACTTCTTACAGACCGACTTAATTTGACTAACTATACACGGACCTCAAACCAAGCAATTTGACTAACAAAAGACGGATCGAAACTGACCAATGACTGATGACAAACTTTACACGAGTTTTCAGCCAATACCATCATGGCTAAAGTGACCAATCACTTTCAACGGACCAAACTTATAACATCATCGACTGACAAACACTATTCATTTGACTCTGAAGATGACTTCCGCTCAGGTTGTCGAAACGTCAGTCGCCAACAACAGTTCTTCTCAGAACTACCCTCACCCGCACGATCACATTACGCACGAACTACTGATACTCCTGGGTTCAAACCATTTACTATGAAACGAAAACTTATAAACATGTTCATTTGAAAAGCTCGACAACAAACTGCACCAAATCCACAGTGCAATTACTGGAGGGCACTATTTTGGAATGTACTGCTTTAGATAAAGAGTATTACATCTCCACATGTCCACAAAATTTTATAATTATAGTCGGTACGAAGAAACAATGCTTGAGGAAGAACCTCCTACATTTTTTGCTCACCCCAAGCGCTCAATTGCTCGCTCGTTTGCTTGATTTCCCCGGCTGGAAAATGGAAAAGAAACGTCTGCTACGCATCCTGGGGTGGGAAAAAAATAGTTTAAAATAGTGAGGGTTAGAGATAGCCTAAAGTAAATGGCAGAAAAAAGGCATTTCCACGAGGAACTGATTTGAGTTCGATATGGCAAGGGTTCGAGGCGAAAATTAATGACTAAAAGATGTCATAAAATTTGGAAAAGAAAACGTTTTTCTTTGAGGGCTCGTAGATATCTTTTTAATTCAATCCCCCACGTGCGCAACTCATGTTTAAACAAAAGTGTGTTATTGTATCTGAATATTTTTTTAATTGAAATTTATCTTTATTTATCAACTACACGTCACATATCGCTTAACCTACTTTACATTGATATCCATATCTAAATATGGTTTCGTCCTTCCCCAAATATTATTACAATGATATTACACAGTCGGTAATCACTTTGTTTAAAATGAAATGATCCATTTGTTTTGTTAAATAAAAAAAAAATCAACGATTAAGTGGTTGAAAGGCAGTGGCCTCCCATACGTGCGCAGCTCATGTTTAGGCAAAGGTATCTTAGTATATCTAAATATGTTATTAAGGCCCTGTCCACACTAATCCGTTTTCAAACGAAAACGGAGCTGTTTTGCTCTGGATACGGCTATCGTCCACACAACAACGCCGAAAACGATCACCGGAAACGGAGCCTTTCGAAAACGCTCTCCAGAGTGGAGCGATTTGAAAACGATGCTTTTTGAAAACGCTGTTTTTTAGTGTGGACGGAGAAAACGATGCTATCCGAAAAAAGGCGACGTCATCAAAATAGACAGACCGGGCGCCAGACCAGTCGACCGTGAGTATCCAAATGGCGGACAGACTATCACATATGGCGCCAATTTCGCGGGCCGATATATTGAAATGCACATGCGTCGAGTTCATTTGAGCATGCGCACTGAGGGTATAAAAGCGTTTTCAAGCGGATACGCTATTGTAGTGTGGACAGGCGAAAACGATAAGTGTGGACGCAAATCTTTTTGAAAACGGAGCAAAACAGCTCCGTTTTCGTGAAAACAGATTAGTGTGGACAGGGCCCTAGTCCTTCCCCAAATATTACAACGTACGAAATTACAATAATGATGCTACGCAGTAAAAATGAAAATTCCACGGTTTTCTTTATAGTACTGTCGTGGCTGTTATTGCTTTTTATAACATTGCTATTGATGCCATCTATAATCTTTTAATTGTTTTGGTTAGTATCGTTCTTGTTGTTGTTCGGATTTCTGGGGCTGTTGGTTTGATCATCTATTTCCTGCCGTGCTTCAAGCAGTAACAAAGTGCTCCTCATTCTGAACATTCGCCTTTCAAATTGCTCAGTTTCTGTATAAGTTTTTCTAAGCAATATTTCAACGAACGTTGCACGAAACTGTCTCAATCTGACACAATAGACGATAGGGTTAATAAACGAGTTGAGAACTCCTATAGACGTCGTAATAAAAATGGCAATGCAAGCGCTCATATTTACCGTTGGGATTTTAGAACTTACAAATAGTATTCTAACAACAAATTGTGGCGAATAACATAGCAAGAGTATAAAAAGTATAGTTAAGTTTAAAGCTTTTTTTCTCCTTCGAGAATTTCTGTCTGGCTCCCAGTGAGACTTGCTGGGCAGCGATTTGTTTTTTATGGCGACCAGTTTCAATGCAGACTGTAATCTGGCAGAAGGCTATAGTGGCCATACCAATGAACAAGAGAATGTTGCTCAACGTTTAGAAAATATTATTGTTTGTTAAAAGTAAAGGCAATTTTGTCACAACCATTGTCATCCAAGCCAGAGCAGACGAACCAAATATCCGAAATTTAGTAACCATGGTTGTGTAAGTAAACGAGTGTTTAATGGCTAAATACCGTTCTACGCTAATCAAGACTAGATGACAGATTGAGGCTCCAGCTAACGACCTGAGCACAATTCTCGCTATCCGCTGCCCCTTGTAGTATTTGTTAGATGTTTTACCTTGCAAGATTAATATTGTGGCCGCGGTTATCACAGGTTGAGCTATTATTCCCACTAAAACATCAGTGAGTGCTAAACAGCCGAGTGCAATGTTGGAGTTAGTTTTCAGTCGAGCTTTGATTTTCACGGCGATCATTACCAGCACGTTCAAAATGATGGTGAAGGGACAAGTTATGATGTTCATGACTGCTATGAAGATAAGCAGTGCGTACGCCCCTGTAGCCGTATGATCAGGACTTCCTCGCAGAAAGGCAGAGGTATTGCATTCCTGGGAGATCGTCCCACCTGTGGAAGTCGCACTCAAATTCATGTTTTCTCCGTTGCGATGTGTTATGGGATCACGCTTTTAAGAATTCGTGCATTTCTGTCGTCTCTTGTTTAATATATTGTACAGTTTCAACTGTTAACGTTCGTGCTCAATGAATTGACACTAAAGAAAACTGTACTCTTCAAACTTCAGTTACACCATGATTAACAGAATTAAACGAAAGTGAAATAGCGAACTAATGCACTGTTTGTAGAATTCTGACGTCAATGTTTTTCGATGATATTTTGATACTGTGTTAAAAATGCGTAAATTAAACAAATTAAAAATTAAAGAGGAGAGCTTCTACTGATTCGCGAAAGGCGGGGTGAATCAGAGAAAGATGAAATGCAAATCAATAACGTAAGAGTATTTTTGAACTCATGGACTTATTATTTACTTTTGAAAGAAACATTTCCTTTGAGACTAAACAAAAGAATTCAGCACTCGTTTACACAATTTCCTGCAAAATAAACTTTTAATTAATATGCTTTTTAATGTTTTGTAATTAGCATCTGTAATGACCAGCCATGAGTGAATCCGACACATACACTCATTTATTCAGTACAGGCGCGAATACATCACATGATAATGGAGAAATGCCAATCACAACATTCCTCCCCTCTAGAATTACAGGTTATGCATCCATAAACTTCTCATATAAAACTGGAACAACTAAATCAAAAACTATTTGTCCTCTTTTCAAAACAACAGTCCCTGTGATAAAGTCACTATTCACACAGGTAGTCTTTCAGGTATCCAGGTCTGACCCTTTTCCGCACAGGGCGTGTAACCAGAGGACTCGTTTTAACAGGTGTCTGAGTAGGTGCAGCTGATGGAGATTTAGGAACCTCGAGTTGGTCGCTAACACCAGGGGTAGGTGATGTTGCATTGGGTTCAGGCAAAACAACTGGTGTCACGCCAGGTGTCACACTGGGTGTCACGCCTACAACTGGCTCCTCTGCCACATCATTCTCACGGCGTCGAACATGGTCTTGGTGCCGCCGGATTACTCTCCCGTTGTCCAGCTGAACTCGAGCCGACACTGGACCGGTTTTCTCCACTACAGTTCCTGACATCCACGCCTTTTTGTAACGGAAATCCTTAGCATAAACAGCCTGGCCCTCTAGAATCTCCCTCTCCTTAGCATGGTAATCATGTGCTGCCTTCTGCTGGGACTGTTTATTCCTAACACGATCTGCTATGCTTGGCACAAGCTGGTTCAGATGTGTGTGCAATCTCCGTTTCATGAGTAATTCTGCTGGTGGAACTCCAGTCGTACTATGAGGGGTGGTACGGTAACTAAGGAGAAACCGTGATAACTTTGTTTGGACACTTCCATCCTCCATCTTCTCATAACCTTCTTTAAAGATTCGCACAGCCCTCTCTGCTAAGCCATTTGAGGCAGGATGATAAGGTGCCACTTTGATGTGCTTGATTCCATTCTTTTTCATGAACTCCTGGAATTCTGAACTGGTAAAATTGCTACCATTGTCGCTAACGAGTGTTGCTGGTAGGCCATGTGTAGCAAACATCTCTCTGAGCTTTTCAATTGTGGCAGTCGACGTCGTGGACTTCATGCGATGCACTTCCAACCACTTCGAGTATGCATCCACGACTACAAGGAACATTTCTTCCTTGTAAGGCCCTGTATAGTCAATGTGGATTCTTGACCAAGGGTTTCCCGGCCACTCCCAGGGGTGTAATGGTGCTTCTGCAGGTGCACTCTGATTTGACTGACATTTTTCACAGCCCTTCACCTTCTTTACAATCTCCTGATCCACGCCTGGCCACCATACATAGCTTCGTGCCAATGCTTTCATGCGAGATTCACCTGGGTGGGCCTCATGCAGCTCGGTAAGTATTTTCGATCTTCCTTGTGGGGGTACAACCACTCTGGCACCCCATAGTACACAACCATCTTCTACGCTCAATTTACTTCTCTTGGTGAAGTAAGGGTTTAGCTCTTCAGAGTTGTTGTTTGGTTGGCCATCCTTCTAAGATGAAGCGTAGCACCTGTGAGAGGACTGGATCCCTCTTGGTCCACTCTTTGATGTGACCACTACGAACAGGTGTGCCTTCCAAATGTTCCATTAACAAGATTGTTTCACCTGGAACTGGGACTGACTCAGGCATCTCAGGCAAGGGTAGCCTACTTAAGCCATCTGCATTACCATTGGTCTGACCAGCCTTGTACGATATTTTGTACTCGTAAGCAGACAAGGTCAGTGCCCATCGCTGGATTCGTGGTGCAGCAAGCACTGCAATTCCTTTCTTCTCATTCAATAAGCCCTCCAAGGGTTTATGATCCGTCTTGATAGTGAATGAGTGTCCATAAAGAAACTGATGGAACTTCAATTCTTAACTCCGAAAATTATTGCGAGCGCCTCCTTTTTCTAAGGTGGAGTAGTTTCTTTCGGCTCCATTTAGAGATCTGAACATGCATCCTATTGGACGTTCAGTTCCTCCTTCCATTTTGTGGGATAGGACTGCTCCCACACCATAATCTGAAGCATCAGTAGCAAGTACAAGTTCCTTAGCTGGGTCAAAATGTACTAGAAGTTCAGCTGACTGCAACAGTTCCTTAGATTTCGCAAAGGCCTCCTGCTGTTCCTTTTTCCACTGCCATTTCGATCCTTTCCTTAAGAGCTGGTGTAGGGGCTCCAGGATGGTTGCGACGTCGGGTAAGAATCTATGATAGTAGTTAAGCATACCCAGGAACGCTCGTAACTGACTGACATCCTTTGGCTCCGGTGCATTCTTGATTGCATCAACTTTTGCCGCCACAGGTTGAATGCCATCACCATTGATTACGTACCCACAGTACGTCACTTCAGGTTGCATGAACAGACATTTTGCCAAACGTAACTTCAATCCTGCTGTGGAGAGCCGACTAAGCACTGCTTCCAGGTTGGCTAGATGATCTGGGTCATCCTTGCAGCTGACTAAGATATCATCAACTCGCACGACAACATGAGGGATGCCTTGCAATAAATTCTCCATTGTACGCTGGAAAATCCCAGGCGCTGATGAAACCCTAAAGGGCAGTCTATTATATTGATAGAGTCCCTTGTGAGTGTTGATCGTAGTGAATTTCTTCGATTCTTCATCCAATAATAACTGTTGGTAGGCCTGTGACATATCCAGCTTGGTGAATTTATTGCCTCCACCTAGTGTGGCAAGCAGGTCCTCAGTCTTGGGGATTAGATAATTATCCAACTTTGAGACTTGGTTAACGGTACACTTATAGTCACCACAAATACGCACTGATCCGTCTTGTTTCACTACTGGAACTATAGGTGCTGCCCACTCTGTGAACTCCACTGGAGATATTATGCCTTCACTCAGCAATCGATCCAGCTCCTTTTCGACTTTCGCTTTAAGAGCATATGGTACAGGACGTGCCTTCATGAACTTGGGTGGAGCACTTGGGTCAACATAGATTTTAGCCTCTGCGCCCTTCAGTGCACCCAGTCCTTCGCCAAAAATGTCCTTGTGTGCATCTAGGATCTTCTGCAGCTGAGGGTTGCCCTCTTGGATGCTGAAAATACTGTTCAAGTTAAGCTTAATCACTTGAAGCCAATCCCTTCCAAGTAGATTGGGTCCCGGACTCATCACCACCCACCACCAGGGCTGGTAAATTATGCTGTTGATTTTGGTACTTGACAGGGATCAGTACTTCACCTGACACTGGTATTTTCTCTCCCGTGTATGTGCTCAATATGGCCTTTGAACTCTTCAATTCTACCTTGTCACGTAACTTGTTGTACGTTTCTTCATTCAACACGGTTCTGGTCGCGCCAGTGTCTATCTCCAATTTGTGTGGTTCACCGCAAAGTTCCACAGTTACTTCGAATGCCTTATGTTTGCTTTGCCCGCGAATGTGATACATAGTCGCTGCATAAACACCTTCTTCGCCGGAAACTTCGTCCACTAAATGTGTTGGCTGCTTCTTCTTCCCCTTTCCTCGCCTGCTGTCTCGCGAACCGGTTTGTTTACCTTCCCGCTTCCCGGAATCGGTTCCTTTGCTCGTCGTTTTCTTCGAATTTTTCTCGCCACGACACACTTTGGCTAAGTGCCCTCTTCGCCCACATTTAAAACACTGAGCATCTTTGAATCGACAGGCTGAAGCTTCATGTTTCTCCCCACAACGATAACACTCTGAATCTGGACGACGATCTTTTGTGTCTTTAGTTCCGTTCTTGTCTTGAGCGTCGACCTGATTAACGCTGCTGGGGGTTGTTTCGGACTGAATATCAACCACGTGCTTCGCCGCTAACTCTTCTCCCAAAGCAATCTGCTCGGCTTTCTTGAGTGTCAATTGTCTTTCCGCCAGTAATCTCCGCTGGATTTTCTTATTATTTATACCACAGACCAACCGATCTCGTAGCATTTCTGGTAACGACTCGCCAAAATTACAATGTTCAGTTAGCTTACGCAATTCTGCCACGTATAATAATAATAATAATAATAATAATAATCTTTATTGAGGTAATCAATTTCACCGATAAGTGATTTACAAAAGAGTCCTCAAAAATTAAAATAAAACAAAAGGAAAAATGAAGATTAATATATGAATATATAAAAATTAGACTAAAAGCTATTTACATTTCCTAACGCTCTTTTAAAACTAGCTAATGATGGGCTTTGTCTTATTGAAAGGTCTAATTTATTCCAATCATTTGAGGCAAAATTTGTAGAAGACCAATGCCCCCAATTTCTACTAGATGCACTCTTACGGATATTGTTCTTACATCTTGTATTATAATCATGTTTATCTTTATTAAATTCTATATTGAAACGATGTGAAAATAAGTTATTTAAACATTTGAAAATAAAAGTTGCCCTATGCTCGGCCCTGCGTCTTGCGAGAGTTCTCCATTTCAATTTACTCAGGGCCTCGCTTGCAGATGATCCGATAGGCAAATCTAAAATTATTTTTGCAGCTTTATTATGCAAAGATTGAAGTTGCAACATTAAAGTGGAATTGCCTCTATCCCCCCATACGATATCTGCATAGTCAAACAATGGCAGAACATAGCTGTTAAAAAACAGCAATCTAGCATCCAAAGGTAGACAATAACGAATACGTTTAAGTAGACCCAGCTTCTTATTTATCTTAGAAGACATTTGATCTACATGATCTTGCCAAGTTAAACGGTTATTGATAACAATACCCAAGTACTTAAACGTACTTAAACGAACATACCCACGTATGCTGCAACTCCTTCGTCTTCTTTCCGATTTCGGCTATGAAATTTGTAACGCTCCACTATTTCACTCGGCTTCGGTGAAAAGTGCTTCTCAAGGGTGTCGACAATCTTCTTGAAAGTTGTCTCCGCTGGCTTCGCTGGTTGAAGTAAATCCCTCGCAAGTGCGTACGTTTTACTCCCGCAAACACTGAGTAGAATTGCTCGTCGTTTCCCCGCATCTTCCACCTCATTCGCTAGGAAATACTGTTCCAACCGCTCTACATACTGGGTCCATGATTCTTCTGATTCTTTGAATTCGCCTATTTTTCCGTAGGTCGCCATTCCTGTTCGAATCTAGAATCCCATCCTCGTCGCCAAATGTAATGACCAGCCATGAGTGAATCCGACACATACACTAATTTATTCAGTACAGGCGCGAATACATCACGTGATAATGGAGAAATGCCAATCACAACAGCATCCCCTTGAGGCTAAATAATTACGGGAAATAGCCCAACCGATTCTCGTAAAATACACACAAGAAAAGGAAAACAACATTTTTACCAATTCTAATTAAGTCCTACCTATATCAGGCCGAAATGAAAACCAGGTAACTCAATCCCATATGATAAACTCCAAGAGTGTTTGATTTTGTATCGCAATATCAATTCGTAATTTACCTCAACCAGGTCAGGCCCTTTAAATATCACCACTTGAAGAGTGATGACGAAAAAAATTCTAAAAAAATCGCATTACGTTCGTTTCCCCTGAAATTTGGGGACACAAAAGGACGCATATATGCCCATTTACATGGCTAATTTCACGTGAGATACTTCAATGTGGCCTACATGACGACTTTCCGTAATCTCCCAAATTTCGACTCACGATGGCCGACTTTGTCGAACGAGCAATTCAGCCATTTCCAAAGGTCCTGAAGATGTTTCTGGAAGCGGACAGCAATCTTTTAGGTATTTGAAGTAAATAAGAATGTAATTTTATATTTAGCTCAAATTTAGAAGCGAAAAGTTTAGGTAAATCAACCTACGTGACCGACGCCATGTGCGAGCAAAATCCACTCATGTTGTTCTAATGCGACTAAATTCGCTTTGGACCGCCGTTTTTCCGGTTAGAATCTTGCTTAATTCTTGAATTATGTGTATTGAATCCTTTTTGGCTTCGTAAAGCTCAGAAACTTTAGAAAAAAGCTTCGTTTCGTCGCAGAGTCGTGAGAAATGCAGACGCGAACTGGATACTCTGTATGGCGGTCGCCATAGCAACGGAAATGCGACTCCGCTGGGTACGCCCAAAAAAAAAATCGTAGAAAATTCCGGTTTTGATCTTTTTCTGATCTGTTTTCGGGATGTGTTTAATGATAAATGAAATAAAATAATGTTTCTCTACCTCAAATTTGGCCTGGAGAGTGAAAATACATTTTTTTAACTTTTTCAAATATTTTTCTAGATTTTTTGAAAAATTTAATTCTTGTAATAATCGTTAAAAAATTCTACTTGCTTCTATAAAGTCAGACTTTTTTTTGTTAGAAAGTATTTTTTATGCTCTTTTAAATGAGATGAAGCAGAATATTCTCCTGTAAATATTTGTTGAGATATTAATAAACAAATTATACACACTTTTTTTTTCCTTTTGGGGCACTAGACCTTATTGAGTTCTTCAAGTATTAAGCACAATAAAAAAAAACAATAAAAAATCGTCCAATGAAACCAAACTCTGCTGCAAAACGTTTCTTATGAATATGAGTTTGATTTGCATGAAAATGAAATTACAGATGAAATGCATTTTCATAACAATGGTTTCACACTCGGAAATGGCTTGTTGAAATTTGATTGAGGTTCTACCTTAGCATTTGCAGAAATGAAAAGATCCTGTGAAATAGCAAGTCATGTGACTTTGAGCTCAGTCTTAGGGAGCAATTTTTTTGAGGAGCCTTATAGGCTGCCCCAAGAAGAATACGTTGATATATATGGCAGCGTATATTACGCTAATGATCTTTGGTAGCAATAGGCGGATACGATAAGGTCCCAACGTGGGCAGGGAAATAGTGATAGGAATGCTACTTTAACTTTACAGCCTACTTTAACGTAAGTCTCGTTTAATTCGCTACTTGCACATGACGCATAATCCCTTGCGTTGTTGGGGGGTAACCAGTAGAAGAAATGTATGGTATAATGACAAAAATTAGTTCGGCGAGCTCGCAAAACCAGCTACTAATGCTTAAAAATGCACCAGAATTTACCAAAATCATGATAGGAGAAATTTGTACTAGTTTATAACTAAATGTAGAGAATTTTTTTTTGTACATACATCGTCTGTAAAATTACAAGACGATGTATGGACAAAAAAGACCTGAACATTCCAGAGAAAAGCGTGCAAGACACTAAAGGAGACAATGTTAAGCAACATTTACAGTATAGCTGCAGAAACTCTGATAAATAGTTTTGTAATATCTAGAAGAACACTTTCATTTTGGTTGGGAAGTGTGTAGGGTGCGTGACATGTTTCGTTGGGTTTGTGACTGCGAGCTCATGTGCCGCGATGTATGCTGGGAACGAGAGTGAGAGAAAACCATGTGCTCGAAGAGTGTTTTGAAAAGTACGGAGCTTGTACTTTGATAAAACGTTTTCTGATTTGGTTTGAGTGTGTAACAACTACACAGTGAATGTATCTTGGCCACTTGAGCAACTTAGTGCCGGAACCGAGAAAACCGACACCTGAAGCAAGGTGTGTTGATCTTTTTTCATACTCCTTCGTATTTTTAGGCTTAAGAATACAACCGTCTAATCCATACAAATTATTATTTTGGACTGGCGAAAAAATGTTGGTCTTTGAAACGCAGGCAAATGTTTGGTCAAAGTTTTATTCACTTCAGCAAAGGTATAGCTGCTGGGTAAAAACAAACCATAATCATCTTTATTCAGTTTTTTTCAGTACCTTGTTGTTGGCAGCTTACACTGTTAAACATGCATACAGCACTAGTGACAATAGTAAACAGGCAATTTGGCCAGGCCTGTTGCTTCTTCGAGATGCGATTTGGTAGGCTCAATCTTTTCATTGGAATTTTCTTTTCAGTATCTCTCTGACTGAAAATTACACTAAGGTGTTTTGCCCTTCTCCTTAACTGTCATGTAAGCGAGCAATGAAGCATACAGTGTTCGAATTTCCTGAAATAGAAACCAGTCCTAAAAAAGCATACGAGACAAAAAATCCACGCTCATGATACGTGTATTGTTGACCAATATTTAATGAACTATTCATATCGCCTTATGTTGCTGTCGTTTTGAAGCAACTGTTTCCTTCTTCAGCCTTCAAAATATAGCAAAGAAGATCGGCTCCTGAAAAAAACAAAACAAGAAAAAAAAAGGTATGAAAATCAAATATTCCGCGTTTGCGATAGGCGATCCTTTAATTATTGTTGACCGATTATCGGCGACTGTCGATCACAAATAATGAGTAGTATTGTTCCATCGAAAACTTATCCAAGTAGTAATAATACTAAATTACTGCTTTGCATTTAAACTAGACAGAGTTGAAATGCTTAAAATCTACTAAGGATATGTCAGAACAGAGGAAATTATGTTTAGCAAGGTACTTATAGATACGTCATTGCTTGCGTGCATGAAGTCAAGTTAAAACTGCCACCTGTAAACATTAGAATTTGTGTTGGAAAGAAGAAGCACCTAGCTTAATTTTCGAAACGTTTCACGAAAGTTGTTGTTCATTTTTTAAAAGTAGTTACCTGCCTGCTATTATCCAGACCATTTGAAACGTTTCTATAAAAAAAGAGAGCAACCTAGATGGGTATAACAGCTTGTCTTTTTTCTGAACTGTGAAAAGGTGAGTGAGTTATATCATTTCTGGAAGATCTGGGTGCCTGTGCGCTGCATAACTGAAAAAAAAAAGCCTTCGATGGTGATAATTTCTTCACGACGAGCATTCAAACACGCACATTTTTATTTTCGTTTGAGTATCTTGGGAAAAGGGGAAACAATAATAACATCTTTCCGTTAGAAAAAGAAAAGAGAGAAAAAAAGCCTGTACTCTTTATATCTTCTTATGTGAGTTCGGATTTGAGAGTTGGGCTCCTCATCTATCACTACTGTTTGCATTTAAGAGTGAATGCGAAAAAAAATATTTTCAAATGGGCATGAAACGTCGCATGTTCATTATCAGTCACTAAGTATTGTTGACCGTAAGGCGATTCTCCGCGCTCAATAGAGCACGGAGTTTTTAAGGTCACGGTGTTTTCGATAAAAAATAAAAAAATAAAGGAAGATCTTTCAAGCGAGCCGAGCTCCTTTGTGTACGGAACTCCTAATTTATATTTTTGTACTTTTTGAAAAACAGAAATAAAAATTACTCGATAAAACGATACCAACTGCGATACCAACTATTTATTCAGCTTTATTTTAGGTATTTCATCACTTCAACTCATTAGCTATTGTCCATATTATACATACATATAGCTATATTCTATCATTTGCGTCACCTACACACATTTATACCATGCACTATGGGATATTTTCTTTCATTCCCTGTTGATGCCGTAGAACGGCGACAGCTCGGAATTAAAATACAGTAGCTCACGACCTCAATCGACTTATTTTATCTATTCCGAAATGCTACTGAAGGACAACTTCATACGTTTACTGATACCAACTATGTTACACTAAGGGCGCGAAAGTTTGCTATGGTTCGTCCAAAGTAAATGACGAGTCATTGCACATCAAGAACGATAGTGCAACGAACCACGCACTACCTATAATTTAATGAATTTAGTAAATAAAGTAAGGGTTGGCATTCATTTTTTTGTAAAAATTGGTAAATTTTGGGTCCCATACTTTCATGAGTTTGAAACAGATCCTTAGAAAACTTCTTAGTTTTACAGCATCACTCAAGCGTAAGTTACCGCGGTCTGGAGAGACGCATCTTGTTTCTCTTGAGATGCGTCTCGTCTCACTCCAGTCTTTTCTCGTTTCTTGCAACTGCACTGTAAGTATCCATGGTTTACATTGTAGTAACACACAATGCCAGTGTTCGCATACAATGATGTGAGTGTTGAGTATTGCAAACTTGTTTTGGAGAATTGCATCGTAGATTGGTTTACATTACAGTATCGTTCTGTGCGTGCAACAGCAAAAGGACCCTGTTTGATGGGATTTTCTTTGCTGTGCGCGTAGTGAATGCCTTTTTCCCTCAAAAAGCTAACAGCTTATAACAAACGAGATTAAATAAGACATGTTCATAAAATTGGCTGTTGCGTTAGTATATGCTCAAAAACACAAATCTCAGTTCAATGCTTTAAAACTTTAGGGTGGATTTTTTCTCGAGCTTTCAATCGCTATTCCTTAGCTTTGAATTTTATGATTTCCATACTTGCTGCTCTATATTCATTAGGAAAGTCATGCAAACCAGAGATTGTTGCAAAATAGGGAGTGACCCATTTTTGTTTAAACAGCTTGGTGCAGAAAATCAAGAAAGAACAAGAGAGGTAAAACACTCAAGAAGTCTCGCGTATATTAAAAGCAACTGGACGTAACAAGGAAGACATCTTAGCACGTACATCCGTATACCACTAGATGAAGATGGTGAATGACAACGAGACAGCGATTGAAGATTTATCTTGCAATGCAAGACTTCTCGACGTACATCAAAGGATAATCCTTTCTGCATTTAATATTCCTCTTTCCATCACTGCATTTCTGGGAAATGTTCTGATCATCATTGCACTTCAGAAGCCGTCGTCCCTTCATCCATCATCAAAACTTTTGTTCGGTTGCCTCGCAGTTACCGATCTCGGCGTGGGCCTCATTGCACAACCTCTTCGTGTTACCTATCTGATGTCTCCAGAGCATTCAAAATTTTGTTACTATGTTTGGCTCCTTTATAATACCTTAGGTCTCAGTTTATGTGGAGTATCTCTGTTGACACTGACTGTAATAAGTATCGACAGACTTCTCGCCCTGAAGTTGGGGTTACGATACAGGCACGTGGTAACTTTAAGGCGAGTTTGGATCGCTATTGTTAGTCTATGGCTTTCTATAATTTTCATTGTAGTTATAATCTTTTACATCTTTTCGATTAGTGATTTTGTGGTATGCACAATCTTACTGCTGTGTATAATGATTTCAACTTGCTCTTACACAAAAATATACTTCACATTACTAAAACATCAAGCTCAATTACGGAGTCATGCTCACCAAGAACGACCGAACAGAGAATGCTTTGGACAATTCAAGAGATCTACTTCACTGAATATAGCACGATACAGAAAGTCAGTATCCAATGCATTGTGGGTACAAGTGACGTTAGTAGCGTGTTATCTTCCTTTTGGTGTCGTCATAGCTATATTTGCTATTACTGGAAGAAATACGCCATCTATTGACTTGGCTTGGGAAATAACAGTTGCTATTGTTTTGTTTAACTCATCCTTAAATCCTTTTAATTACTGCTGGAAAATTAAGGATAATATATAGATTTAGGCCAGCCTAAAAGCGTAGCTCCTGGGCCGGGTTGTTCAGAGCCCGATCAAACTAGCCGAGGATAAAGTAGAATTTTGATTTGAGTTTTGTAACTTTGCGGTGAGATTTTCTGTATATTGTTTTTGTGTTTTGAATTTTAATGAAAGCAAAATACGCAAAACAAAAGCAGTGAAAAAACTTTGTACAAAAGAAAAGGTTATAATTCGGTTAAATTTTAATCCTGGGTTAGCGTTACCCGGCTTCCTACCAACCCTACGCTGTTTACAGCAAGTTAATCCTGACATGAGCCCGCGATCTGATCGAAAAAAGCAGCACTTGGGCAGCGGTCAACTTTAAAAAAACACGTGACCTCGATGAGCCCTGAACTTGAGCCCGCGATATGGTCACGTGATACTGGTCAGCGGATTCCTTGTTTTGACAGGTGTCAATTGACTGCAACATGGATGTCCAAAGGACGCTTTAAACCAAGGGTACATGTGCTCTGTCAACCTACAAGGAAAGCCCGCGAAAACTGAAGCCTCGTTTTGGTTTACGTGTCAATTGTGGCCGCCATGTTGCGCGACTCCACCACCGTCGCCGTCGTCGTCGTCGTCGTCGTCGTCGTGCGTACGCGCCCACGAGCAATACCGCTAGCCATGATACACATGAGAAAATCAGTTCATGGGTTCCCTTCAGTTTCCTATTATGGGTATGGGGCTCCGCTTGGCGGCCTTCGGCCGCCGGAGCTCCGCTATAAGGATGGCGGTGAAGGACTCCATTAATCGTTTTTGTTCTTGCTCAAGGTAAATGTCTCGAAGACGTTAATAAGAGTAGGGAAGAAAATCACTTATGAAACCTGAAAACACTATAAAGTACAAGTTTAATAGAAACAGCTGGCGCATAATTGTGTCGGAAATGGGCAAGAGCAATGAAAATACTTTGCAGTCTTTAGTCAGTGTTTAGTCATTTCTTTTATATATAAGGCTATCTAGTATCATGTGCAAAATTATAAGATACATGCAAACATGGCATAAATGTCATATAAAGAGCACGAAAACCAAGTCCTTAGACGTACTAATATTGATCCTTAAATTACACGCGAATGTTCAGAAAAGTTCACTTCTGAAATGGTAGCAGCTACCATTTCTACTGGGTTAAAACAAAACTAAGCATATTTAGGGGCATATAGCCACAAGCGACATGGCGCACAAGCAAATTGTTCTGATCTACTGTTCCCACTTCTATATTGCTTCCAGAGACGATTCAACAGGCCTAATCCTAAAAATAAGCCTTTGGATGTTCAGTATCTCCCTATCCGAGAGCAAGAACAAGATGTTTTGGCTTTCTTCTTTACTTTCATTTAAGCAATTAAAAAAATAGGGACAACTAAGAAGAAAAAATCTGCGCCCGCCATGATACATGACCACTTTATGCAATTAAAATCTCTTGTTGACAGAGTGTTGACGACTTTTGGTCGTAAATATTCAATGTGTATTGATATTCCCTTATGTATATTTTCCTTTGCAAGCAATCTTTATATGTGAGGGTTTCTGGAGATGAAAGAAAGTCTTGATGCTCTCTTATCCTATACAATGGTGAAATTTAAGTTTTACCTTTTTTAAGTTCAGTCGACGCTGTCAACTCAAATTTCTTTAAATACAACAATAAAGAATAGCTGTGCTAACTGCGGGCTACAAAGGCCTTTTTCACAACTGTAAAATAAAGTTCATGTTGTTGTTGTTGTTGTTGTTGTAAGAATCGACTCCTGAAAAAAGGGCAAATACACGGAGTTTCCGATACGTGACCCCCTATAATTATTACAACAATAAGCTCATGATAAGGAGTATAATTATTTTAAAGAGATTAATGTCATTTACATTTGAAAAGACTCCCCGCATAAGCCTCATCAGTTGCAAGCAAGTTCCAGCCCAATACCGATAATACGAAAATGGTTTATATACAACGACCGTCGATCATAAACAATAAATGGTAATATAAATGGTAATATCACAAGAGTAATAACACACTGTTGCTGCTTTGCGTTTATACTACCCAGAGTTGAAAGGCTTCAAACTGTTTTAATCTTCAAAACTACTAAGGATATGATTTTTCATGTTAGAAACCCATCTACTGACAAAAGAAATACCCTTCAGGCCCGATAAGGAACCAATATATAATTACCTTCGTGCATAAAAACTAATAAGACTACCACCTGCATGTAGACATTAGAATTTTTGACGCAAAGAAAGGCTCTAAACTAAGCACGAAAAGACTCTGTTAAAAAACGAAAACAACGTGGACAATTAAGCATGACACCGGGGCATGACAGCTTTTTGTTCTAGATTGTGAAAAGGTAAGGGACGTTTGCAAGGGACTTAATTAACTTACTGCAGGTTTGGGGAGTTCGTATGCTGCATAAATTAGAAACCTTCGATAATAAGATTGTATTTACAACAAGCAATCATTCACATTCAGTTTTTGTTTTTCGTCTGCCGACTACTTTCTTTTGCAAGTTTGAAATTATTACGGAGGGTTTATTATAGGGGGTCGTACATTCCGTAAACCGCCATATTTTGTTCCTTCGAAACCACAAACCGCTTTCGTTTTCTTCTAAAAACCGACACCGCCCTACATGTTACTTCCATGAGTCTTGATGAATCTGCTAAACAAACCACCATCTGTAAACGATTGGGTTATTTTCGCTAGCAAATATTGCACGGGAAGCTCCAGGTAGGACGATTATCCTCATAATTTACCACGTCGCAAATTCTTTGCGATGTGTTAGCTCAATAATGGCATTTCTCCTCACAAAGACCACAAGATCTTAAGAACAGAACAAATTGTTACTAGAACACCATTCCGTAACCAGCGAACAAAGAAAGAGAGAAGCTTTAAGCAAGATAAAGTTCAAGTACCGCTCAGTCTTCTGAGCCTCTTAACTCTGTTTGAATAACCGCCACAAAAACACGCAAAAACCGAAACCGCGAGCTAAATTTATGATTTCCCGCAACCGCACGATAATATTTTAACAGTAAACCGCCAGATAAATGCGAATGAAACCGCAAACCGGCACTCAAAATTGGCTTAAACCGCCAAACCGCCAGACCATAATAGACCCTCTATTATACTATGAACTCAAACGTTCTGTCTTCTTAATTTATGTTAGTTGTCACATAATATATAACATTTTACTCAAATAAAATCTTCGATTCGCGTAAAACTTCTTAAATTCATTAATTAACAATTATCCGACGAAATCGCGCATAATATCGTCTGATACTTAGCCGACGAGGCCGTAGGCCGAGTAGGCTAAAATCAGACAATATTCCGCGAGATTCAGCAGGATAATTGTTTTATTATTCAACAAATCGATAACAAAACAGCCTAAATCCTTGTAAATCTCTCTGTAGACATTTTCTCACTTCACATTTTCTTCCCACGTACGAAGGAAGCTACGTATACTGCCGGATATCTGTTACTACGGTGACAATTTCAAGAGCATCATGACCATATTTGGATAGTGTTACAATTTGTTGAATAATAATATTGATTATATGCAGTTCGTGAAAATAAAATCATCTTCCATTGCTTTAGGATCGTTTTTGTTTGGCTTGTTATTATGGGAAGAGGGCAGAAGTTAAAGAAAATCTTTACTTTTGTAAAAGAGAAAAGATGAAAACGTCTGTGTCTTTTATACGTTATTTAAGTAAGTTCGGATTTGAGAGTTAGGCTCTACATTTATCAACATTGGTTATATTTAACCCGGCATGAATGCGAATAAAATAAATAACACAATAATTATTTACATGGGCATAAAAAGCGCACAATTCTTTATCATTAAATTTTCTAGTAGGGTAGACGTAACGCAAAGTAGAACACAGCTGGTATCGTTCCATTGAATTGTAAGGTGATTTCGATAAATAATTACGGGACAACGTTAAAAAAAGTGCCGAGTAATTCGGAATGTAAAGTTTCGCACTTAGTGGGAAAAACCCAAAACAACAACAACAGCAATCATAACTCCATGAAAAGATACCAACTTTGTTGCGCTTTGCGCCCGAAAGATAATTTAGGGAGTTTAAGGCCCGGTTCAGACGCCGTACTTCACATGAGCCGAATCGAATTCAATGAATTAAGTTCATGTGAAGTACGGCGTCTGAATCAATTCGAAACGGCTGATTGAATTCGGATCGGCTCAGCCGTTCTTCACGCCTGACTCAGCCGGGAATAACGGCTGTGGACCGGCTTTGATTCAGACGCCGTACTTCACAAGAGCCGAATCAAATGCATAAATTAATTTAATGTACTTTTAATGTATTTTGGAGACCTGAGTATGCGCAAAAGTGTAAGTAGTAGTGCGTCAGCGCATCTTAAGGGCGGAGAAGAAAAGCCGACATGTGGAGTTTGTGTTTTCGTGTGTAAACTTGCTGCCACCTTGGTAAACAGCAACAAAATTAATGTGCATTCATCAAAGTTTTCGTGCTGGTGTTTGAATTACGTGTGAACATTGCATTTGAGAATTAACCTGAATATTGCAATTGGGCTTTTTGCCCAAGTTGTGTTGTATTTCAAGGAATACGAAAAGGTTGGAAAGTGAAATTGTATTGTAAAATTAAGTTCATGTGACGTACGACATCTGAACCAATTTATCAGTTGTCTTCTTTGGGTTGTTACATGTAAATAGATTGATGCGGTTTGCCTTTTTCTGCTCCTTCTTTATCTTATGTTTTTCAAAAGACGGCTTTGAATCGTGCTTGGTTGCTGTTTACTATGTTTACAGAAGTTCGGAACGTATCAGCGCTGATCGAAATGCACTTTATTTAGTTCGGCTGGAATTGAGATCGGCGTCTGAATCAATTCAGCCGGTCTAAATTAATTTGGGTCGGCCTAAATTCGAATTTGATTCGGCTCATGTGAAGTACGGCGTCTGAACCTGGCCTAAGAAACCACGACGGCGACGCCGAGGACAACGTCGATTAAAAAATGAATTTATATTTTACCTACGAATCTCGCGGTACTCTAAAGTCATTTAGTTTGTTTATCACTGTCAAAACTATCTCGAAACTGAATATGGAACACAGCGTTAAACTCGGAAAATAAATTTAAAAAATTAGCCGTCGTCGTTCACGTTCTCCAGACAACGCAGAATTTGGTCATTTCACGGTGTCGTTTTGCAGAGGACGGCAAAGAAATGTACCAAGAATTATAACGCACGTGCACAGCCATTGTTGTGCTCATTAGTCCTTTTGTTTAGCGACGTTGCCGTTGCCGTTGCCGTCGTGGTTTTCTTAAACTCCCTAAGACGTATTCGGCTAACGTGTTTACATCCTTGTTGCCACCCAATTCAGATCACGTGATGATTCATTTGGGAGGATACAGTTGTTCTTCTGTTTGCACGTACCCTCATGCACGCAGTTGCGCGTAGCAAATTGCACAATTGTTACCTCCCAAATGAATCATCACGTGATCTGAATTGGGTGGCAACAAGGATGTAAACACGTTAGCCGAATACGTCTATCATGCAACGCTTGATACCATTCTCATGAAGGACATGTAGAAACCATCTGATGGTAGATACACAAAAAAAATCTCAATTCATCGCTTTCTATAGGTAAGTGAATCTCGCTTGGTACAACTCCCACTAATCAGCTCTGAATCTTGCGATTGCCGTACTAAGACGCCTTTATATTCATAAGGAAAGTCGTTCAGTGTTGTAAACACTAGCTGATCATCACCAGAGGGCCAATGTAAAGGAAGGTCGAGGAATAGAAAGCAGCCTATCTTTGTTTAAACAACTTGATGAAACACTCGAAGAAGAAATGAAAAAGGTTTAAGAGTAATAAAGGAACCCCGCAAACATCCAAAGCAACTAAGAGTACCAAGGAAACTATCTGGGCAGGTACATCAGTATATCACAAGACGATGATGGCAAACCTAGCTGTGAATGAAAACGAGACAGCAATCGAAGATTTACTTTGTAATACAAGACTTGTTGGCGTGAATCAAAAGATATTTTTTCGGCATGTAATATTCCTCTTTCAAATTTGTATTTCTAGGGAATGTTCATGTCATGTTTGCTTTTCAAAGGCCGTCGTCCCTTTATCCATCATCAAAGCTTATGTTTAGTTGCCTTGCAATCATCGATCTCTGTGTGGGCCTCATTACATAGCCTCTTCGAGTTACATATCTGATGTCTCCAGAAGATTCCAAACTGTGTTATTATGTTTGGAACCTTTATATTACCTTGGGTCTCATTTTCTGTGGACTATCTTTGTTGACACGGACTGACATAAGTGTGGACAAACTTCTCGCTCTAATGTTGGGGTTAAAACACAGACACGTTGTAACTTTAAGGAGAGTATGGGTCGTTGCTGTTAGTGTTTGGCTTTCTTTAATTACCATTGTAACTACAATCTTTTACAGTTTTTCGATTAGTGCCAGTTTAGTCGTCTACACGATAACATTGCTGTGTATAATAATTTCGTCTTAAGACGATTTTCAGTCCGTACTGCGCACTCTCGAGAGTTTGTTTGCGCTTTTTGTTTTGTCTCATGTAAGACATCACAAAATGTAAACATTGTGCAACCACATTCAAAGTTTCAACGCCAGGCTGGCGCGCGCTACGAAGCGGAACTATGCAGCACGCTGCTGTTTGAAATACAAATAAAAGTACAAAACAATTTTCAAAATGGCGGCTGAAAATGCTATATTGAATGCTACTAAGGCCCTGCGTCCTCTACGTAATGAAGTCGATAATTTCTTTTTGTTTGAAGAAGAAGTGAAAGCAATACTCGCTTCAATTATTGAAAAGCACCGTGTGGGCCAAAACTCTTTGAAACGAACTATAATGTCTCGAATTCCAGTGTCAGCACTCCTCGAAGGAGAAGTCAAGATTTGGCTAAAGATGCTCCATAGGCGCCTAAGTCCAAGAAATTAAGGCCTGAGGTTCTTGGACCGAAGAGTTAAAACGGGCGATGTCCTCCTAAATTTTGTTCCGCTTATGGTGTTTCGTACAAAGAAGAGAAGGACATCCACAGTAGTTTTTTTTGTTGTTTTTCGAGGTGAGCGAAAAGGCTACTGATGAGACCTGAAACACTATACGGCGGCTGCGCCCGCAGTACGAGCGGCAGGCAAAACGGAGCTGTCCTACCGAAACGACAAATATAGCCTTTTTCTTCCCAGCAAAGTTGCGTAAACAAACCCACTTGTAAGCCAATTTACCGGAGGAAAAAAAAAAAGTTATTTGCCGGCTTAGGGTCGGTCCGTATGGTGAAACACTGTGACTTCGGGCTTGAAAAATGCTGCCCTCGGCGTCGTGCAGCATTTCCAAGGCCTCGCTGACAGTTTTTCAACATACGGACTGACCCCAAGCCGGGAAATAACATATATATGTAGCTTTTCGCTTTGAAGCAATATTTTCCTGTGAAGGTTTTTTGGAGATGAAAAAAAGGCATGATGTTCTTTTATTCATCTGGTACTAATGGTGAAATTTAGTTTTACTTTATTAAAGGCAAACTCTTTTATATGATACAAACTTCAAAATACAGCACTGAGAATTGGGTCCTGAGAAAAAAAAAAGCATGCAAAGCAAATATTCCGCGTTTGTGATACGTGATCCTTAATTATTGTTGACAGACTCTGCGCCTGTCGATCATGTATAATTGATTACATCGTTTCATCGCAAATTATCCAAATAATAATAATACCTTATCTCCGCTTTGTATTTAAACTAGGGAGAGTTAGAAGGCTTTAATTTGTTTTAATCTTAAAAACTACTAAGGATATAAATTCTCATGTAAAAACTCATTGGCTGACAAAGGAAGTGGCCTTCAGTAAGGTACCTAATATATCATTGCTGACGTGCATCAAAACAAATTGAAACTGCCACCTGTAAACATTAGAATTTGTGTTGCAAGGAAGAAGCGCCGAGCTAAAGCACAAAAGGTTTCTGTTAAAAAAGGAGACCAAGGTGGACAAAGGTAAGAGCGCCGAACTGAAAGCACGAAACGTTCCGTTAAAAAAAGGAAGCAACCTAGATGGGTATAACAGCTTTATTATTCTTAACTGTGAAAAGGCAAGCGCCTTAATTTATTTCTGGCAGATCTGTGTGAGTACGCTGCATAACTTAAAGAACTTCGATGGTGAGAATTTATTTAGGTCGAGCATTCAAACACGTTTGTTTGTTGTTGTTTGTTTCGGTTTTGTATCCTGGGGAAAAGGGCAGTAAAAATATAGTCTTTCCGTTTGTAAAAGAAAAGAGGCAAAAAAGTCTTATTTTTTATATTATATTATTTGAGAGTTGCGCTCTTCATTTAGCACCATTGGTTACATTCAAGCGTAAATAAGATAAAAAATATATATTTTTTAAAAATATTTGAATGGGCATGAAACGTCCCATGTTTCATTATCAGTCAGTCATGGCCGATCTTAAATAGATTCTCCACAGCCAATAGACCATCGAGTTTGCAAGGTGTTTTCTATAACGGAAGGTGTTTTCAACGGAACTCCTAATTTAAATTTTCGTACTTGTTTTAAAACAGAAAAAATTGTTACTCGATAAGGCGACTATTTTGCGACTATGTTGCACTTAGGGACTATGTGACGACTATGTTGCACTAAGGGCGCGAAAGTTTGCGTTATATATGGCTCGTCTAAAGTAAATCACGAGTCATTACAACGCTGGTTACCGTTCACATGAAGAACGATAGTCCAATAGACCACGCACTACCAACAATTGTTAGTTTTAAGCGAAAAAAAAAACCACCCCCATAGATCAACTCATTTTGCCGAATTTAGTAAAGGAAGCAAATGGCAATGAATACATTTTTTCCAACCATGGGAAGTTGTGGGTCCCGAATTTCATGAGTTTGAAACGGACCCTTAGAAAACCAGGGAAATTTACACTACCGCTCAAAAGTAAGTTACCACCGTATCGAGACACGTGCCTCGTTTCCCTCGAGACGCGTCAAGTTTTATTCGAGTCCTTTCTCGTTTCTTTCAAGTGCACTGTAAGTACAAATGGTTTACAGTTTACATTATAGTAACACACAGTGCCAGTGCTCGAATACAATGACAACAATGATGTGACTACTATAGGATGTTACTATGGGTCGTAACCAATCCGGAGCCATGATTTACACCACGTGACCAAAAAGAACAATGGGGTTCTATTGTTCTCTAAATCCAAGATAGCCGTCACAAATTTCAGCCAATCAGGATTCGAATTAGGAATTCAAAATGGTGGCATTAGCTCGGACACACTGAGCAGCAGTGAAAACTGGCGGGAAAGCAGCCCACCAACTTCGACAGAGGACCTGGGATCGGTCTCATGGATTTCCATGGCAACCCAATTGTTAAAATAATCGATACTTACAGTGTCCTGTGATCCTAAACGACAGAAGTCTGTCAGATTACAAACTTGTGTTTGCTAATTTCATTGAAGGTTTATTTACACATGTGGCGATCGATAAGACAAGATCATCGTTCGTTATCCTTGGTTACAATGGCCAAAGTTTAAAAATTGTAAAGCTAGACTTGCTTTGCATGTTAAATTGAGCGACGACACTAATATTTTGATTGAACGAAAAAATCGGGAAAGTGTGATATCGTCAAAAAGGTCAACGTTTTTTAAGAGCACTGTGCTGATGTTTATATAGAGTGTGAATACCTTATAATAGGAAATTAACAATGCACTTAATTAACAATCGCGTTAATTTAGTGCATCTTAATTTATGTCGATGTTAATTTAAATCACACTATTTTACACCATTGTTATTTTGCAGCACCCCTATTTCAATAACAAAACTTCACCTGCTCATAGCTCCCTTATCAATACCCTGGAGTCACTATCTGCATGACCCGAGTGGACAGAGGGATTTGCGTAAAATAAAGTTAGGCGCACATTGTTTTCGAGAATTTCGGGTTAATTTGATGTCTGTAAACCTAACTTTTGGAAAATTCGTGTTAATTTTCTGTAAAGTAAATTTTCTTCGGGTTGTCAAAATGCATCGTTAATTTCCTATAATAAGGTAACTACAGATTTGTGGTTGTATAAATCACTTTGAAAGAGGTTTCCTACCACTAAGGTTAGGAAATATATAATACGTGCTGGCTTGCGAATGTGCCCTAAACACAGCGAAAGCCATGCATCTTGGCATGCAGTACATGCCTTTTTGCTTCAAACAGTTAAAACATAAGAGACTAAATAAGACATGGATAAATTAAGAGGGTGAGTTTCTGAAGAAACTGCAGTAGTGTAGTAACTAGGGAGCCGAGCAGTATTCTGGATTTTTACGCATCTCAGCGTAGTTAGCGTAAAATCTCTGAGTCTAAATTATATGATATCCCACACTAAAACAGCGTAGTTATGCGTGGGTAGCGTAAGTAGCGTAGATATCGTAAAAATTAGACATACTATATTACGCTAAAAAATGCCTAAAATGCGTAGGATAGTGTAGGATATAGTAAAATTTAGACTGTTCTCACGATGCGTAAAATGTGTAGGATATAGTAAAAATTAGACTGTTCTCACGATGCGTAGTTAGCGTAGTCTGATGCATCAGACAAATTTTAATTGGTCGATATTTGCATGTCACCTGTATTAATTTACCCATGCAGCATAATCGTATCATTAATATTCAAAACACGTACTCACGCATACTAGCGTGTGTCTGAAGTCAGTGGACAGTGTCATACATCTTTAAATATTTATCAATAATTGGGCTATTATCAATGACAAAATTGTCAACGCTTGTCATTTGATTAATTAAACTTTCTCGGTTAAGATCACCTGAGCGCATCGCTTCTCGAATCATTATTAACAAATGCTGGTAACTTTGATAGGCATAGATGCAATTTTGAATTTTTAAGTCTAAACCTTTGTGTTCCATGTATCCTTTAACTAATAATGCCACTGTACTAATCGCTATTAGACTGATACCACCTGTTGCAATAGCGCTAGCAATTCCGCCTGAAGCAGTGAGGACAGAGAGTGAATTACCAATGAATTTGAACAATTTGTATCTTTTGTAAGCCCTTTTATAAGCCCAACATTTCCTATGATAGCCTAGATAATAAGATTTTAATTCATCTACTTCATCAGCTGATAATTTGTCTGAAATGTGATTCCAATCGAAAATATTCTTTTTAGCCACCATTATATTATTTTATTATATTTTTATCCATCCATGCGCACAATTTCTTTGTTTTCGCAGTGTCTTATGGCATAAGACAATTTCTTTGTTTTGACTCCCACGCAGTGTCTTATGGCATAAGACAAATTTCTTTGTTTGGACTCCCATATTTTATGCATTCACGCTTCACGGTTGAACAGTGTACATTAGATGTCTATTTCTATCAAAATGTTAATCATCGCATGTGTTACGGATGAATTCGATGTTTTGCTTCGAAAATTGATTCTGTCGCCAGCTTTTATCGTAATCGGATCGCTGAAAATAGTGTGATTTGACCATTCATTGACAGGTTTGGCAATTTTTAAATCTTTATCAACACCATTAAGAACTAAGCCGACGATCACTTCAGATGCTTGATGATTGCCAGCGCAAACACAAATGCTGCCACGAACTATTTTACCGTCTACAGGACTAGGCCAACCATATTGCTTATTTCTCTCACATCCATTACCGAAACTCCATTGGAGACTGCTTTTAATCAGAGGCCCATTCTCTTCTGCATAGACGGTGATGTATTGCTTTGTATCTTGCGTCTTAGTCTCTAAATCATTGTAATCGACTTTGTCTTTTAATGCATCATTGAATTGGATTGCTAAGGTTCCTAAATCAGTAATTAAAGCGTACTCCTTTAAATCAGATGAGTTGGCTTTTTTAGTTAGTTCATTATTAACGTATGTAGTAGCCGCTTTTGTCTTTAATAAATCAGAGACGAAACGTTTAGTGGTTGCATCATGGTCATCCATTGGAGCGGAAATGTTAGTTAATCTCTTGTTTTGTAAATGGAAATGGTTGTCTGGAGTTAATTTTAAGCCTATTTTAACCTTTTCTACTTTTCCTGTTGTTGATGGTTTGTCATGTTGTCCATTAGTACGTCCCATATATATATTTATTTGTTTATTTATTTATATAATAGTTCCTTCACTCTTTTCAAATTCTTTCACATTTTCAAATGCTGTACTATTATTATCCCAAACATTCTTTGTTACCAATCCTCTCTTTTTAGTGAAAGGATTATCATCCACATTTACTCTTACTATTCTGTGAATACCACTAAAAATATTAGTAATTGGTGCACTAATTCCACTAAAAATTATTTCCATAATTGTGCCTTTCACCCAAATCCAAAATAGGACTTGCTTTCCTAAAGCGTTATTTGGAATATTAAATGTTTTTAAAGATGGTTCATCTATTGTAGGATTACGTGAAAGTACGACTTTGCTTTTATCAACATGAATATAGAAACGATTTCTTATCACATAATTAAAGGTTATAGTCATTTCACTATTTGTAGTTGCGCTATGTTGGAATACATAATAAAAAGTGAAATCACTCCCTTTATAATAAGAAGGTACAAACGCATGTGTATTTGGTGTTATACCTTCAAGACTATCAGAAAAATACAAATCTTTTATTAAAGAAATCTTTGAATCATTACTTAATATATATTTTACTATTAATTCTATTAAATTTTTATTTTCATTAATAGTAGGATTTTCTTTTGCAATTTCACTGTTTACTTTTACAATTTCTCCATCAATATTTTACCATATTATCTTCTGTTTCATTCAGTTGTTTCACATTAACAGCATCACCGTTTTCATTTCCATCAATTAATCCTTTTATTTGTCGATTACCCATATTAATAGGTGCTTCATAATAGATGATTTTGTTTCTGATGTAATAGAATCTATCCCAAATTCGCGAGTCAACGTCATTCTGATAACCACTTACTCCATAAACGACAACAAAGATGTTTGTTTCTGCATCATAAGTTTCACCACTCTTATACTTTAAAGTTAAATCAATATCTAAATCAATAATCCCAATGTTTCCACATTTATGAAAATTGATAATTGTTCTACTATGATCGGAAAAAGTATTTGTATTATTACGTGAAACATTTAATGTTTCGGATACTGCGTCGACAACCACTTCATCTCGATCCACTTTATTACCAAAATACATTTCAAAAGCTAATGTATACTCACCTAAGTTTAACGATTTTAAATCAATTGTTAATCGAGTGCTATAATAACCGATAGCAGAGTCATACTTAATTTTAAATCGATAAGTCTCTTTTTTAATTTGATAAAAATCTCTATCTTTCTTTCCAACTTTGACAATATCATCATCATCTTCCTTAAATAAATCATCATCCATGACAAAAGAGAATTCATTATCTTGTCGGTTTGTTTTTATATTAAGTGCTTCTGACTCACTGATTTTATCTGTAATCAAAGTATTAATTACAGCGTTATTATCACTAATTGTCCTATTAACATAGTTAACAGTGGAAGCGTGAAAGCTATCTGATGACTTTGGATCTTTCAAGCGGATAATGCTATGATTAGCCATATCAATATCATCTTCCATGGGATCAGGATTTTTTCTATTAAGCGCTGCTGCAGAAACATCATTTATTTCTCTTTTTAAATCACCTCTTTGTTGGTGAAAATAACCAAAGTTAATAACATCATTTAATTGAGCATTTTGTGCGGCTTGACTTGAGTCATCTTCAACAAATGGTTTGATATTAATAATTGCATTACCACCCATTTGTAGGCTACCAGTCATTGCTCTGGAACCATTTAAAGCTAAATTTAAATTATCTCTATTGTCAACATAATTTTTATTAGTGGCATCAGTACCAATAAAAGGATTTGGCAAACCATAAATATGGCTATTATTCATATCAATTGTGCTAGTACCATTATCAATCATAATTAAGCCCCCACATTTTGTAATGCTATTGTCATTCATGTTGATATTACCTGTCATAGCGCGTGAACCATCCAATTTTAATACATCTGTAGGTAGCTTACTTATTTCTGCTAGGACAAATGCCTTGGAGACTAAATCATTTGTATCAAAAGTATTTACGCCATATGGCTCAGTATTTTTTATCCGTTTACCTTTTAAGTCATAGTCATCACCTTTTAATTTTAAGAAGTTTTCATTAACATAAAGTTTATTAACAGCCATTTTGGAATCTTTTAAAGCATTAGGGTAATCAGTGATTGGAACATCATCTTGTGTAACTAAATCTGTTATTTTATTGTCATTCATGTTGAGATTTCCAGTCATAGAGCGTGAACCATCTAATTTGAGAATCTGACTTAAATCAATCTTAGTAATCTCATCATCAACATAAGTTTTGTCTGCTTTTCGAGAAGATAAATCATTAATAGCAATATCTTGTTTAGCGTCTTGATCGTCAACATACTCTTTATTAGCTGCATCTTTGAGGTTAGTTGGATCAGCAATATTGACTATCTTTTCATTATTCATATTGATTGGTTCAAAATTTAATATTGTTCCTGAAAAATCAGTACTTTTAAAATTAAATAATCTATGATCAAAACTAGTCCTTTGTGTTCCTTTGACGCATCTACTAAAAAATAGAAATTTAAAATTAGAGTTACTGGAACCATAATATCGAAATTGTAAACTAATGTTCACATCTCTTTTAGAACTATTAAATATTATGTAAGCTTTTGCGTAATTGCTAAACCAATCATGACTAAAATCAATTATGTTTGCATTACCAGTGACATTTGTAAATAATAGCCTATCTGAATCACCATCTGTAACTATATTTGTTCCATCATATCCAAATATTTCAAAAACGATAGAATAATTAGGATCTATTTCTAAATTGTTCACTAGTTTAACAGTAGAATAAGCATAACCAGATTGCGCCCCTTCTCGAGGCGCTTCTAATAGTTCAAAATGATCAGTATGCCCAGGAATAGAAACGTCCCCTTTAGTTAAAAAGTAAAACTAGGTTGCAAATGATAATTTTTCCTATGATCTGTTGTCATCTCCTTTAATTTTTTTAGAGATACAGCATCATTATCATTAGTAGCATCTTCTAAATCACTAATCTTATGATTATTCATATTTAAATGACCAGTCATTGATGTTGTTCCATCTCTTTTCAGATAAGGTGACAAATCAATAGCTGGTAGGCTATTATCTACATACTCTTTTGTTGCTGCATCATTATTATGGATAGGAGCAGCTACTTCAGTTAATCGCTTACTATCAATGTCAAAATTACCATCATCAGTTAGACTAAAACCAATTCCCGGTAAACCAGGATCACCTTTTTCACCTTTACCTGTTGCTAATGTTTCAAGTTGTCCATTACTAAAACCCATATATAATATAATGTAAATTATAATTCTTCTTCTTCTTCTTCTTCTTCTTTATCTCTTAAGTAATCAGAACGTAACATTTTTAACTCTTCAATTAATAATAATATTTCATCTTCAATAGATTCATTGTATTTTCTTTCAATCACTTTTAAACATTCTAGTTTACTGGTAATATTCTCTATTGAAAAATTTAAGTTATTAAACTCATCATATATTTCTTTTGTTAATCTTCTTATTGAACGATTTCTGTCCATATATTATATATTATATATTATATATTTTCATTGAAATTTTTTCTCATTGTCTTTTTAGTCTTATCAATGTACGCAAAACTATAAGGTTCGCTAGTGGCACTCTCGAATCGCTTCTTAGGTACATTGACTTCACGGCACATTCTTGCTGTCTCTGCATTACTTGGAGAGTCAAAAATACAAAAATGAGAGCAATTCAACCTGATATCTTTAGGAGTGAGATAATAAGACTGGCTTAAATAGATTACACTGCAATTTTTATGACGACCACCAATAAAATATTCAATTAGAGGTTTTTGGTTTCGTTCACAAACATAATCATCAAAGATGACTATTTTTTGGTTATCATCATCTAAGCTTTCGAGAGGAACGACATCACCATTACTCTCTTCTATGACATCATAACCAACCTCTTCTGAAATGGGTCCAAATGTTTCTAATAGTTGTCTGTACTTAGGTTGCTCGAGATTTTTAGAAAACAAGTAAATCTTATCATAGTAGAGTAGATTATAAAGCATATGCATGAGAACGTTAGTTTTACCACAACCGCTTGGTCCACAAATTAACATTCGAAAAGTGTCTGAAGGCATATAAGGTAGAAGTCTTTTGAAATTGCTGTCATTATTAGAAGCTGAATCATAATTAGGAATTTTCATCTATATAATTAATTTTTTTTAGTTTTTTAATTCAAAAATCATTATAAAATGTCTCATAAAATGTCTCATAATATAAAAAATCTCTATTAATATATGAGTCTGTCAAATTGGAAACGATTAGCTCAGAAGCGGACTGAGACTGGAAGGATGAAGAATCAGCTATATGATGAGATCACTGAAGCGAAGATAAAGAGCAAGACTTCTGACCAGCGGATAACAAAATCATTTAGACTAGATGAAATCATAGATGGGTTAAAGGCACAAAAGCCTAAGAATAGACCGCAAGGACCGAGAATACGTCCTGCGGGTAAACCAGATGAAATTGATTATGCACCTGAAGTTGATCCATATGAAGATATGGATGTAGAAGGATTATTAGATCTCCAAGATTATGTAGCGCCACAGGCAGAAAAACAAATAGCCGGGCCGTCACCAAAATATGAAATGGACCCTAGTTTTTGGAATCTAGAAGAAGGAGATGAATCTTTACCACCAGAATATTCTTTTGTAGAAAAAGGACCTTTAGCAATTGAACCACCACCTGATGATGATGATGATGATTTAGATAGAGGAGATATTAATAGGATTTTAGATGAAACAGGCCTTCCTAACTATGATGATGTTGAAATGAGATTATCCCAACCAGAAATGACACCAGTTAAACGTAGTAATTATCTCGAGAGTAACATAAAAAAAGCAAATTCTGAAATAAGCAGTATTACAAGTACATTTAAAACAAATACAAGTAAAAGACTAAATCAAGCTATAAAAAATAATGCTCCTAGAGATGTAATAGAAAAGCTAGAGCGAGAAAAGGATATGGCTCATAAATTTGCAGATACAAGACTAAAACCTATTCAAGAATATAGAGACTATCTAAAAGTACAGAAAAAGAAAAGTACAAAGGGAAGTGGGGTCAGGGGAGGTCTTAGGACTGGAAGAGGAGTCTATTTCTATAATGATGCTGAAGAATTACTAAAGAAATTAACACTAATTATTGGTGAAATGGAAGCAGGTAATACAAGCGTTAAGATGAGAAATATGGGTCAAACTATCTTAGACACTCTATTACGCGCAAAAGACATCAATAAGTCACAATATCAAAAGTTAGTCAAAAAATATTTCGGGGTTTGATATATGGAGAGAGAAATATCATTAAGCAGTTTTGCAGTTAAAGATGAACCTGGTAATCGTCCAGGTGATTTTACTACAAGGTTTTCTAGAACTTTAAACTATGAACACAGTGATGGGATTTGGTATATTGGTTTTAATAAAATTATTTCAATGGCTTTTACATGGACAAATATAAATTCTGGTTATAGCAATCAAAAGATAGCTTACAGTAAAGACGGTGGGAAAACATTTACAGATATTGATTTTCCAAAAGGAGTTTGGGATTACACTGATATTGATAATTACATTAAGGAAAAGACTAAAATAGTTAATGGTGATGGTGATGAAGAATTTCCAATTACTTTAAATTTTGATGAACCAACTTTCAGAGTCATGGTGACTTTAGACGCAAACTATCGGCTTGACCTAAGTAAATCAAATTTTGGTAAACTAATAGGATTCGATAAGGTGGTCTTAAGCAATGAGATAAACGTTAGCCCCAAAATACCTAACCTATCAGAAGATACAGATGTCCTAAATATTCATTGTGATTTAGTCTCTGATTCATTAGTAGATGGGAGAGAATCAGATATTGTTTTTAGTTTTGGTACAGGAACTTTGAGACCTTACAATTTTACCCTTGAACCGCGTCGTATTATATTTAATCCTATCAATAAAACAAGAGTTTCAAGTATTCGAATCTATGTAACTGACGGTTTAAGAAGACCAGTCTATTTAAATCATGCTGACACTGCATTTTCATTAATCTTAAAAAAAGTTCCATACTAAGTTTATATGAAGTCAAGAGAGTTCAAAAAGATTTATCACCCAAGAACGGGACGATATGTCTACAAACACCGTGGCAATGGAATTATCGTAGATAATCTTATGAAACCACTAAAACGAGTAGCTAGTGCTTTAACTGGACAGGTTTTAAAACCATTTGCTAAAAAAGCAATACAAGCTGGTGTATCTCAAGCGGGAGAACGAGTTGGTAAAAAGGCTGCTAATAAAGTTATAGAGAAATCTGGTGAGCTTATCCGAAAAAGGCTGTCCTCAGGATCTAAAAAAGCGACAAAGTCAACAAAGTCAACAAAGTCAAAGCCAGGCAGAGCAAAGCCAAAAACTCAGGATGAAGTTAATACACTGATTAATAATCTAATAGCACGCTCTTAAAGAAAAAAAATCTCTGGTTAAAAAATATATAATGGCATTTAGATCACCAGAGTACGTACAGAGAAACGAACTAGTGCAATTTCGTCTTCAAGACGCTATAAGAGCTCCTGCCAATACTCAAGAGCAAGAAAAGAAAGGTTACAAATTTCATGTTACTGACCGTGGTATTATGCTTGATTGGTTTAACGCCTTTTTTGAAGTGCGATTTCGATTAGACCTTAAAGCAAATGGTGGAGACAATGCAGACGCCAGAACAACAATTATTAATGGATCGCATTCATTAATTAAGCACATGGTTATTAAGAGTGCTGGAAAAATCGTCTATGACACTGATAATCTTCATCTTGTAACTTTTGCAAAAAATCTTTTAGAATATTCAGATGATTTTGGGCGTAGTACAGCCAAAAATAGCTTATGGTATTTAGATACAGATGCCACTTCAGATGATACAAACACTGGTTTGGAAAGTAGGCGTTTATTAACAGCTAACAGAGCTCATGTTAATACAAGTATTCCATTAAATAGGTATTCTTTTTTCGAAGAATTAGAAGGACGATTGTTACCTCCAATGGATCTCCAATTTGAAATAGAACTTACACCAGACGCTGAAGTCTTATATGGGGCAGTTGATACATTGAGATTAGTAATTGATCGTTTTTATCTATGGGTACCCCGACTAGAACCAAAAGATGCTCTTATGACTAAATTCATCAGTGAATACCAAAATCCCAGTAAATGGAAATACCTCAAAGAAATGTACCAAACTTCAGATACTATCAGAAACAGTGGTGATTTCAGAATCTCAGCTAGTATTGATAAAGTACAGCATGTTTTCCTCTACTTCCAGAGACTTAAGACTAATGATATGACAGCAAATCCTTATATTTTTGATACTTTTAAACTTAACGTTGCTAATGCTAATAGTCATCTTGCTACTTGTCGTCTTGAATATGGTAATGGTGTCTTCTATCCAGAACTTGAATATGATACAGAAAGTAAAACAAGAATCTATTATGATTTAATGAATTATTCATGGCAAAAGAATGATTATAATACAGGTACTCAGCTCAATATCGCTAATTTTTCGAGTCTTTATCCAATGTTATATTTTGATTTGACTTATCAATCAGAACAGGTTAGCCGAGATCCAAAGCAACTTAACATAAGATTTCGCCTCTCACAAGCAGCTGCTGCTGATTTTCGAGTGCATGCAATTGTTCTTTATGAAGAAGATGTTGTTGTTGATAAAGTGGGAGATCAATTAGTAATAGTTTAGTAAAATATTTTACATTAAGCGTCTTAGAAAAAATATTTTAATATGATATATATGAGTGTGAACGAAAGTGTCAATGAAAGAACTGAAAGTCCTGAAAGAACTGAAAGTCCTGAAATAACTGAAAGAACTGAAAGTCCTGAAATAACTGAAAGTCCTGAAAGAAAGATAGTTAATTCTCTTGATCTTGACATTTCAAATGGAATACAGATTGGAATATTATATAATGGAAATACTACAATCGTATTAAAAAATAGTATAAGCGTCACTCAAACTTAGAAAAAATATTTTAATATAATATATATGAAAGTAAACGAAAGAGAGAACGAAAGAGAAATAGTCAATTTTCTTGATCTTGACACTTCAAAGATAACTTTTGCAAAACCAAAGCCAAATAAGCACAATGGAACACAGATTGGAATATTATACAATGGAAGGACATTATTTGTTAAATATGAAGGATATACACCCTTCGGTTTAAAAGAAAACTATGATAAAGATGGTAATTACCAAGGTACAAGCATGCAAATTAATTGTGATGGAGAATATCTAGAAAAAGCCAAAGAATTAGACCAATTCTTCATTAATTACATTCATTCTTTAAAGGTTAAAAAAATACCGAGAGAAGCTGTAGCGGGATATGATGAACACGGGCAAGGTGGTTCTTGGAAAAGAATTTGTAAAAAACCATATAAAATTGTTGATGAAGAAAGAGTCTATCAAGATTACTCATCAAAGATGGAGTTTAATCTCTTTTTTAGAAATGATATACTAGCTACAAGATTTTTTACATGGGAACGAGAATATTTAGGATATGAATCAGTAAAAATTGGTCCACGAAGTAAAGTGAAATTTATTGCTTCCTGGTTTTCAATTACAACTGGTACTTTTGGAGCTACTCTAAAACCAAAATTAATGCAAGTATCATATCGAGAAGAAGAAGATCTTTTTAATAACTTCATCTTAGATGATGATGAAGACGAAGAGGTTATATCTATTGTATCTGATTAATAAATATGAGTCATAGAATAAATATTATTTAGGAATTTAAAAAAGTCCCTAAATAATATATAATGACTGAACTACATCAAATTTCTGTCACACTTTCTGAAGGGCAAAAACGAAAACTAACTAAGGCTTACAGAAACAGAGAAGAAATAAGTTTACGCTTAAGTAAAAATGCGTTAAGTGGTTCCGATGTCCTTATGGTACCAATGAATACTGTTAAGAGACTCGCTAAGGCCAAAACAGCTAATCGAGGAATGGTAATTACTATATCAAAGTATAATATCAGGCGACAAACTGGTAGTGGTATATTTAGCTCAATATTGCCAGTATTAAAGAATGTAGCACCAACTATAGGTAAAACACTAGGATTGTCTGCTTTAGCAGGGTTAGCTTCTGAAGGTGCTAGCCAAATAGTTAAGAAAATTAGTGGTGGACAAATGTATCAAGTACCAAATAAAAATCTATATATGTTAGCTCAAATGGGTGATCTACTGACTAAAGGACAAATAGGAGATTTAGCTAGAGCTCATAAATTAGGAGAAGACTTACTTTTCAAACTTACACAACGACAAGTAGGCAGTGGTATTGGCACGTTACTAGCTAGTATTGGTATTCCAATGATTATTGATGCATTAAAAGGAGGAAGTATAAAAGGTGGAGCTCCTAGAATGGGCGGTCCAAGATCAAATGGTGGGGCAGCAGTCCGAATTGGACCAATGGCTCAAACCACCTTTTATTGGGACATGGGGCAGGGGTAGGGGTAGGGTTAGAGGAAAAAAAAAAAAAAGAACTAGCCACACCTGCCGACCGAAAAAAGCCTAAATTCCATAAAGATATCCCAATGAGTAATTTTGATCTTTTAGATTGGTGTAAATACTTGAAGATACCTATCAAGAATGTTTTAAGTAGAGATCAGACTGTACCACATCAGCATAAGTTAGCGCTTTTTATTTATAATTTAGAACCTCATTATATGAGCGGTAGTCATTGGGTTACAACCTATGTTCGTAATGGTACAATAAATTACTTTGACTCTTTTGGTATGCCACCTTTTCAAGAGTTGGTAAACCATGCAAAAGAGAAAAACTTAAATTTATTACACCAAAACCGACAAATACAGAATCTCTATACTACAACCTGTGGCTATTTTTGCTTGTATTTCTTGAATGAAATGCATAAAGGAGTAGATTATTTCGATTTATTGCAAGTTTTTAGCTTTGACACCGAAGAGAATGAAAAATTCATAGAAAACTATTTTAGTAATTTACATTAGGTAGTTCTCATTTGTTGGATTTGTTTGATTTGTCGGATTTTTTTTAAATCTCGTTTCAAACTATTTCTCAGATTTCTCACTCTTTTAGTTTCTCCAGAACAACATAAAAAGGCAATTTTTCTATAAAGAAGTTTGTAATGTTTATACATCGCTTCTATTCTACGTATTTCATTGTCAATTTCAATTTCTTCCATTATATAATAATATATTAAAATAATAAAAAAAAAATAATTATAATATAGATGAAAAGCTATTGTGTAAAACAACGAAAACAGACAGAGTGCGTTCCTGGTTCAGAAAGGGTTGTACAGGCAAGAAATGGTCGTGCCATGATGAAATGTAAATGCGCAGAATGTGGGATAACAAAAACTAAATTTGTTAAGTCAGGTACGGTAGGAAGAGGTAGAAAAGGAAAAGGGCTATTACTGGGTAAAAACAGTCCATTTAAGGGAATTCCCCTCATAGGAGCTATATTATAGTTAACTTTGTTAACAATAGATTTTATAATCTCTAGAATTAATATATGTTATCTTATTGTGTTCGACAAAGAAAAAGGACAGAATGTGTACCAAATTCTGAAACTTTTGTAATTACAAAAAACGGTAGAAATGCAATGCGATGTATTTGTGCTGAATGTGGAATTACAAAATTTCGTTTTATATCTAAAGGAGAAATGCAGGGAAGCGGTTTTGATGAACTAATTGTCAAAGGGTTGGCTGCTGGAGCAAAAGGATTGTATAACCTTGGAAAAATTGGTGCTAGCAAAGCAATAAAATCAGACTATGTAAAAGATAGGGTTAAAGGCATTGGTAAAAGGTATTTGAATAGAGCAATTGACTCCCTGGCTGACGATGTCTCTCGAAAAATCAGGGGAAGGGGAAGGGGCTCTGGTCCCAGAACAGGTTCTGGAGTTGATATTCATAAAGCAATAGGTAAGTTACCTAAACCGAAAGCTGGTTGGACTCTTCCAGGACACAAATATACTGGTCCTTACAATGATTTAGAAAACCAAGTAAAATGGGATCGAAACACAGGCCAAATCTATGAAATCTATGATAAGCCAACAGTTAAGACAGATGCTATAGCCATGCAACACGATGTTGATTACTCAGTATGTGCTGATAAGGGAGTAAATGTAAAATCATGTAAAAATGTGGCTGACAAGGAAATGGTCCAAGCTCTAGATGCAATTCCCTGGAATGAGAGACAGTGGGGCCACTGGTTAGCTAGAAACACTATTAATACAAAGCAAAAACTTGGTTTAGGAGTAAAAAAAAAAACGCTAAAAATTTAGACACATGGGAAGGTCTAGCTAATGAGCTACACAAACCTATAAAACGAAATTTTACCAAGCGAAGAGTCATAGCACATAAGGTAGATGACATTTGGTGTTCTGACTTAGTTGACATGCAAAAGCTAAGCAAATGGAACCGAGGTTATAAATATCTTTTAATGGTCTTAGACCTTTTCAGTAAATATGGTTGGATAATACCTCTAAAGACAAAAACTGGCTTAGAAGTCGCTAAAGCGTTTGAAAGCTTATTAGAGAAAAATAAGCCTAAAATGTTATGGGTAGACAAAGGAAAAGAATATTATAACAAAAATTTGCTAGATCTCTTAGCTAAGGATAAGATAACTATCTATTCCACTGAAAACGAAGAGAAATCATCAGTTTGTGAGAGATGGAATAGAACTATCAAAGATAAAATGTATAAGAGATTCACTATGCAAAACAATACAGTCTACGTTGACATCCTTCCGAAAATACTCGCCTCTTACAACAACAGCCGACATAGATCAATAGGAATGACACCTTTCCAAGCTAGAAAACCTGAAAACTATGGAAAAGTTTATTTTAATTTATATGGTGATTTAGCGAGAGACGACAAAAAACCCGAATTTAGAGTAGGTGATAGAGTCCGAATAAGCAAATACAAAAGGGTGACCTTTGATAAAGGATATACTCCTAATTGGACTGAAGAAGTTTTCATCATAGATGAATTAGATTCACTAATCCTATTACTTATCAGATAAAAGACTTAAATGGTGAAGCGATTAAGGGTACTTTCTATAGAGAAGAGTTACAAAAGACAGATCAAGAGGTCTATAGAATAGAGAAAATTATCAGAAAGTCTAAAGGAAAAGCATTAGTTAAATGGAAAGGTTACCCAGACGAATTTAATAGTTGGGTGCCAGCTGGAGATTTAAAAAAAATTATTTAAAAAAAATTAGAATATTATAAATAATTATATAGATGGAAAAAACAGAAGAACAATTGAAACGAGAAAAATGGAACAAAATTACAGACAAAGAAACATGAGCGTAACATTCTAAAATACACTAATCCAGTTACTGGCACACTAATTGATTTATAATTATAATAATAATAATAATTTAAAAAAAAATTAGACATATATTATAATATATAGATGGTTAATAAAATTAAAATTAAGATTAAACCCAAAAAGGATATACCAATGCCAAAACCATCTTTTTGGTATTGTGATCTATGTAAGAAAAAATATGCAAAAAAGGGAAAATATCAGCATTTAAAGACAGATTTTCATAAGCTTAATGAAGCAAAAAAAAGGCCGCAAGGTCCACTGATACCTCTGCCACAACCACGAAGATCTAAGAATCCAGGAGATTATGTTGAAAATCGACTAATCAAATTAATTGCAGAAAAAAGACTAAGGGACTCATTTCTTGGAGGAACTTTAATAGATGATCCGATAAGTCCCTCAGTCAATTTACCAGAACCATTAAGACCTACTGAATATAGACCAGCCCCACCTGCCACCCCAGTACCAAAACCACGTACAAAACCACCAGTGCCTTTACCGAGGCTAAAAATAATAAGACCTATAAAACCTGTACCTACAATACTTCAAAAAAAGGTTAAAAATTTGATTGATGAAATCGCTCCATATTATCAGCCTGAAACTATAAGGGAATTCAGAAGAAATTTGAAATTTATCCCTAAAGACATCACTATTACTGAGCGATCCAATGCATTAAGAGGTAATGTTCAATCTTATGATGTACAAATTGTCAATAGAAATGACCCATCAATACAGTTAAGTAGGACTAAAAAAGCAATATTTGATCTTTTAATGAAATTATTAACAGTTAAAAGGGGATTCAAATACAATACTACACTAAGGGTACGATTATCAAAGAGTACTGAGGGTACGATAATTTACCGAGAACCCTATTTTAACGCTGGCCCTTTTACGGTGACCAAAAGAATAGATATAGAAGAAAGTATCGATAATGGTATTGAAAGAATTTTAGAGTTAATAGCTGTTTGGCTCTCTGAAGGTTCTGGTTGGGTATTTGAATCGGTAGAATTACATATCATTAATATTGTCTCTTACTTTCCATTAAGAGGAACATCATATATTACACTACCCGAGGAACTACGTAACTCTATGAAAGGTTTAATCAATCCCAAAAATGAAGACAATAAATGTTTCCTATGGTGTCATATTAGACACCTTAATCCACTTGAAAGAAACCCTCAAAGTATAACTAAGGCAGATAGAGAATATGTCAAACGGTTAGATTACACTGGTGTCACTTTCCCTGTCACTATCAAAGATATTGATAGGATAGAAAAGCAAAATCAGATTAATGTTAATGTTTTTGGTTGGCTGTCAGGCAAGGGCACGGGAGGGAAGGGCATGGCTTATCCTAACAGAATATCAAAAGCTAAATTTCCAGACCATATAGAATTACTATGGATTGGTACTAATGATGAAAAATATGAAAAGAGCCACTATGTGCTTATTAAGAATTTCGATCGATTTATGAGTTCAATCACCAAATATAAAGCTAGGAAATATTTTTGTTTGTCTTGTCTTCATTGTTGCTCTTCCCAGAGAACATTAGAAATGCATCGAGAGGATTGCTTAGCTATTAATGGAACCCAGGCGATAAAAATGCCTGAAGCGGGATCAAAAATTTATTTTAAATATCACATGAAAATGTTACCTGTACCTTTTGCTATTTACGCTGATTTTGAAGCAATCACAGAAAAGATAGACGGTTGCCAACCTAGTGATGGAAAATCTTACACCAGTACTTATCAGAGTCACAAGGCTTGTGGTTATGGATATAAATTAGTCTGTAGGTATAATAATAAATATTCCAAACCAGTAAAAATTTACCGTGGAGAAGATGCTATAGATAAATTTATTGTAAAGATGATGAGAGAAGTAAAATATTGTAGAAGAATAGTGCGAGAACGATTCCAGAAACCATTAGTTATGACAGATGAAAATGAAAGAGATTTCCAAAATAGTAGAGTATGCCATATTTGTGAGCGTCGTTTTACACCTAAAGATCTTTTCACTCTTGATAATGGTGTTATAAAAAATAAAGTCAGAGATCATTGCCATATTACAGGTAAATATCGTGGAGCAGCACACATACATTGCAATCTAAAATGGGCTATCAGTCCACAAAAGTTAAAAATTCCAGTAATCTTTCACAATCTTAAAGGTTATGACTGCCATTTTATCATGCAAAAATTAGGGAAACTAATAAATGAAGATGTAGTCTATGATATTGTTGAATTTAAAGATCCTGATGGTCAGGTTCATGAATCAAAAAGTAGTATGAATATTGGTGTTATAGCAAGTAATTTTGAGAAATATATGGGTTTTAGACTAAGTAATCATTTGACTTTCATTGACAGTTTTTCATTTATGAGTCAGAGTTTAGACAGATTAAGCAGTAATTTAACTGATGATGCATTCTCGTACACACGGGGGGCTTTTCCAAATGATGAACAATTCAGATTAATCAAGCGAAAAGGTGTTTACCCTTATGATTACATGGACTCGTTCCAGCGATTCAGTGAGAAGTCTTTACCAGCGATAGAAGATTTTTACAGTATTTTAAATGATACAAATATTTCAGAGAGTGATTACTCGCACGCAAAACGAGTATGGAATGCCTTTCAAATCAGAGACTTAGGTGAGTATCATGATTTATATTTGCGTACAGATGTACTACTCTTGGCTGATGTATTTGAAAGTTTCAGAAGTACTTGTTTGTCGCATTATAGGTTGGATCCTTGTCGTTATTATTCTGCACCTGGGTTATCTTGGGATGCATTACTGAGAATGACTAATGTAAATCTGGATTTAATTTCAGATATAGATCAACAACTATTCATTGAAAAGGGTATGAGAGGTGGTATTAGTACTATTACACACAGACATGCTGTAGCAAACAACAAGTATATGAAGGATTACAATCCAGAGTTGGAAAGTAGTTATTTAATGTATTTGGATGCAAATAATCTTTATGGATGGGCTATGTCACAGTCACTTCCAACTGGAGATTTCAAATGGTTAGACCCATCTGAATATGAGGACCCTGAAGATTTTATCTTAGATAATTACACAAATGATACTAGAAAAGGTGTTATTTTAGAGGTAGATTTAGAATATCCGGAAGAGCTACACGATTTTCATAATGATTATCCATTAGCACCAGAAAAGATTTTAATCACTGATGATATGTTGTCAAAGTATTGCAAAGATTTAAAAGAAAAAGAAAATATTAGCAGTGGTAGAGTTCACAAGTTGGTTCCTAATCTAAGGAATAAAGAAAAGTATGTATTACATTACAGAAATTTGCAGCTTTATTTATCTCTTGGTATGAAGTTAACAAAGATTCATAGAGTATTGGAATTTACTCAGCGACCATGGATGAAACGATACATTGATTTTAATACAGAAAAGAGAAAAATGGCTAAAAATAGTTTTGAAAAAGATTTCTTTAAACTTATGAATAATTCAGTGTTTGGTAAAACCATGGAAAACCTAAGAAAAAGATCTAATATTCAATTAGAAACTGATCCAGATCATTTACTGAAATTGACCAGGCAACCAATGTACGTTTCTTCTAAAATATTTGATGAAAATTTAGTAGGGGTACAAATGAAAAAGGCTAGACTATTACTAGATAAACCCTTTTATGTTGGATTCTCTATTCTAGATCTAAGTAAAACATTAATGTATGACTTCCATTACAACTATATCAGAAAAAAATACCCAGAGGCGAAGTTACTTTTTACTGATACTGACTCTTTATTTTACCATATAAAAGCAGAAGACATATATAGTGACTTCTTTAAGGATAAGGCTCGATTTGACAATAGTGATTATCCCAAATCTTCTAAGTTCTTTTTTGTAGAAAATAAAAAAGTAATTGGTAAATTCAAAGATGAAACAGCGGGTGATGCAATCATAGAATTTGTTGGTCTAAAAAGTAAAATGTATTCATACAAGACAGAAAACAAGGAAAACAAGGCTGCTAAGGGTGTCAAAAAGAATGTCATTAAGAGTGAATTATCTCTCTCTGATTTCCTTGATACTTTACAAAAATGTAATACTATGAGGCATAAGATGCGAACTATCCGGTCAGAGTATCATCAGATATCTAGTTACCAAATTAATAAGGTATCATTATCACCTTTTGATGATAAAAGACATATTTTAGATGATGGTATCAGTAGTTATGCATATTGCAATCATAAAATAAAGAATAAAAAATAATTTATAGTATATATGCCAATTCCGAATTTTAAAAAATTCTTGTCTGAAGACCCACTTGATGATACTGATAGTAGCGATAGTGATTATGATCCTAATTCAGATGAGGAAGAAGAAGAAGAAGAAGAAATAAATAGATCTCTCTCTACTGTACTTTAAAGAATAAAGGGACATTAATTATTATTATGAATAAAGAAACTATTGGCAATCTACATCGTAAAAAACTTTCAGAAATTGTTCTGAAAGAAAAAAAAATACCAGATATAAAAAAAAAATTGTAAATTTATCCAACAAAAAAGATTATTCTAGAATTGATCAAATTGAACAAATAAAGTTAGAAAATGAAATAAATGATATCAAAAATCTTCGTACTAGTTATTTATTAAAGAATGCTATTTTACTTTTTTTACATACAGAAAATCAAGCAAAAAATATAAACAAAAATTTTGTTTATGGTGTTGATATCTTAAAGAATAAGAAAAATGATAAGATTGATCATAATTCTTATTATAAAAGGTATAAATATAATATATTTCCTGAAGAACTTTGTTACAGTGAAAATAATATAAATGAAGATAACTATTGTTATACATGTAAAAAATTCAAAGTATTTAATATCGATGAAGCAATAAGTACTTGTCTAAGTTGCGGAATAAGCATTAATGTCTCAACAAATCCAGAAAAACCATCTATTAAACCTGCAGAAAATGATTACAAAAGATATACTCATTTTTGTGACTGTTTGGCTAATATCCAAGGCAAAGAAAGTGTTAAAGTGTCAGAAGAGGTTATTAATACTATTATCAGAGAAATCGTTCATGAAAAAATGGAAAATTCTTTGGAAAAGTTAACAGAAGCAGATATTAAAAGATATCTTAAAAAACATCGTAAATTACGTTATTATAATCATGCCACACAAATTTTGTACCGAATAACAAATATACCTCCATTACAAATGACTCCTATAATGGAAGAAAAACTAAAAATAATGTTTTTACAAATTCAAGAGCCATTTGAAATTTTTAAAGGTAAAAATATAAGGAATTTTTTTTCGTATTCATATATCATCTATAAATTTTGTCAACTACTTGAATATAATGAATTTTTACCAAAGTTAAAATTGTATAAAGATCGTTTAAAACTCTATGAACATGATAAAATTTGGAAAAAAATCTGTGAACATCTAGGTGGTGAGAGCGCTGATTGGAAATTTATCAAGTGTTAAAAATTACGCATCGTGAGAACAGTCTAAATTTTACTATATCCTACGCTATCCTACGCATTTTAGGCATTTTTTAGCGTAATATAGTATGTCTAATTTTTACGATATCTACGCTACTTACGCTACCCACGCATAACTACGCTGTTTTAGTGTGGGATATCATATAATTTAGACTCAGAGATTTTACGCTAACTACGCTGAGATGCGTAAAAATCCAGAATACTGCTCGGCTCCCTAGTTACTACACTACTAACTGCAATGCTGCGTCGATGGGGAGTATTTCAATTTAGTTTTATCAACTGAATTGATACTATGAATTGGCTACAGCAAAGAGATTCCAAAGCTGACGTTTCGAGCGTTAACTCTTCGTCGGAGCGAATCGAGGAATTGTGGGTTGTGTGTGGTTAATATACAGAAAGATGGAGCTACGCTATTGGTTGGTGCATGGTAACGTGAAATAAAAAAAGAATGAATTAGTTTACTGAATAAAAAGCATTCGTTGATACCATAAGGATTAAGAGTGCCGATTTGAAAAAGAAATTTTTAGCCTTAAAAAATAAATTTTTGTTCTTGAAAAATACATTTTTGTTCTAGTGTTTTCCTTGACGTAGTACTGCCGTATGTTGCTTAGAATGACTGGGGAGAAAGTGTCTCGCAACCGGTTTAGATGCACCGGTTTTGTCGTCTTTCTTTACGTCACCAAGGTGTTGTCGGAATCGGTCGCCTAGTCGTCTCCCTGTTTCGCCGATGTACAAGTTTTTGCAAAAAGTGCAAAAACTTCTTTAGCATTCCTGGATATCAAAGTTTCTATTGAAGGCAACGGTTTATACAAACCACACACAACCCAAAATCCCTCGATTCGCTCCGACGAAGGGCTAACGCATTAAATGTCAGCCTTCGAATCTCTCTACGGTGGTCAATTCACATTATCAACTCAGTAGATAAAACCAAATTATACAACATGTGCATATAAGACAAATTTCAGTTCAATACTTTAAAACTATAGGCAAGGCGATCTCACCTCGCTGCCAAAACTTATTCCTTAGCTTTGAATTTTGTGATTGCCATATTGACTGCTTTGTATTCATTATATTTAGGAAAGTCGCCCAAACCAGAGATTGTTTGGTGAATGCTGACTATTGCAGCAGGTCAATCTAAAGAAAATCAGGGTCTTATTGCTGTGTTAAACAGCTTATACAAACAATCAAGGAAGAAGAAGAGGAATCGAACGCTCAAGGATCAGCACAAAAATTCCAAGCAAGTGAATGTAACAAGGAGGGAGCCTTGGCACGTACATAAGTATATCTCAATATGAAGATGGTGAACTTAACTGTGAATGACAACGAGACAGCGATTCAAGGTTTATCTTGCAATACATTAGGACTTCTCGACGTAAATCAAAGAATGATTATTTCTGCTTTTAATATTCCTCTTTCCATCACTGCATTTCTGGGAAATGTTCTGATCATCATTGCACTACAGAAGCCGTCGTCCCTTCATCCATCATCAAAGCTTTTGCTCAGTTGCCTCGCAGTCACCGATCTCGGCGTGGGCCTCATTGCACAGCCTCTTCGTGTTACCTATCTGGTGTCTACAGAGCATTCAAAATTTTGTTACTATGTTTGGGTCCTTTATAATACCTTAGGTCTCAGTTTATGTGGAGTATCTCTGTTGACACTGACTGTAATCAGTATCGACAGACTTCTTGCCCTGATGTTGGGGTTACGATACAGGCACGTGGTAACTTTAAGGCGAGTATGGATCGTTGTTGTTAGTTTATGGCTCTCTATGATTGTCATTGTAATTATTACCTATTATCTCTTTTCGCTCAGTGATTTTATCGTATGCACGGTACTACTGCTGTGTATAATAATTTCATCTTGCTCTTACACAAAAATTTATTTCACATTACGTAAACATCAAGCTCAGTTACATAGTCACCAAACACAACCTAAAGAAGAATGCTCAGGACAATCCAAGAGGTCTACTCCACTGAATATAGTACGATACAGAAGGTCAGTAGCCAGTGCATTGTGGGTACAAATGACGTTAGTGGCTTGCTATCTTCCTTTTGGTGTCGTCACAGCTGTGTCAGCTATTAATGGACAAACTACTCCATCTATTGAGTTAGCTTGGGAAACAACGATAGTTATCGTTTTGTTAAATTCATCGCTAAATCCATTGATCTACTGCTGGAAAATTAAGGAAATACGACAGGCAGGGAAGGATACCATTTGCCGGTTATGTTGTTGCTCAAAGTAAATGTCTCCAAATTTTCTGAAGAACTGATAAAGCATAGAAACATGTTATTCATATTTTTTATTTAATTTCTACATTTTTTTCTGGACCATACCAAGTATTTCCAATCAGCTTTTTAACGGTCTTCCAAGCATGAGTGATAAACGTTTTTTGACGTATTGAGCCGTTTGTTAGTGTTTTGACAAAAAAACACGGAAACTAAAAAAAAATAGCCGAAAATTATAGTAGATGTGGCGTGAAGGAAACGTGTCGCTCTTGATATCGCGAAAAAGAAGACCAACAAAACTTTCATGGCTTCAAAACAGAACTTCAAGACGCCTTTTGGTATTATTTGAAGTCATGTCATCAAAATGGCGTTAAACTTTCCGTTCATTTACGATTATAATGGAAAAAAATATCACTTGAGATGTTTTTGCGATTTACTCGAGATCAAGTATACAAATTGTTTTTCTTGTATACTCTACTTGCCATACTCCACATTTGTTTGGTTTACTCGTTTTCATGGAAACATCGATTGGCTTTAGAAGCAAATTATACCAAACGTCCATCTATTTCCAATTACTGGTGTAATTTCATATTGACCCGATTATAGGAAGACTGTTAAAAAGCTGATTGGAAATGCTTGGTATGGTCCTGAAAAAAAAAAACTGTAGTGAATCACCTTGATAATTGAAGAACAACTGTAGAAAGCTAAACAAAATAGAGTCATCGGAGAAAGAGAGAGAGAGAGAGAGAGAGAGAGACAGACAGAGTAGACTAGAGTAGAAAATAGATAACGTTATTATACACGGCAAAATCATCAGGCCTTAATTACAAAACTCTAATTACGTCGTATTAACAAATACAATGTATTAAAAGGAAACTAATAATTTGAGCATAATTATGTCAATTAAAGCGCTTTCCATGAATGCCGTGTGTTTATACTATTTACATGCGAACTGAAGACCGTTGCAGCCGGATTTAAAACTGGTGAGAGTTTGCGCTTGCCGCAGTTTGACGGATAAACTCTTCCTCAGCACCGCACATTATAACTAAAACTGTTCCTTAGAAGGTTGGTACGGGGCAGTGAAACAATTTCACTACGGTCGTTAGTAGTTATATAGTGGAGCTGCGGAGGACATTTACGCATTTTACACAACTTAGCGTAGTTAGCCGTAGTTAGCGTAAGATGCGTAGTTAGAGTATCGGGAAAACATGAGTTGTAATACGCGGAGGACATTTACACATCTTAGCGTAGTTAGCGTAGTTAGCGTAGTTAGCGTATAGGACCAGGACATTTCCGGATTTTACACATCTTAGCGTAGTTAGCGTAAGATGTGTAGTTAGCGTATAGGACCAGGACATTTCCGGATTTTACACATCTTAGCGTAGTTAGCAGCGTACAAACAACCCATCTAATTATGCTAATTTTTTCTGACGCATCAGAAACCAATTTCGAGTTCTGACGCGTCGGAAACCACTTTTAGTTATGACTCATCAGAAACCAATTTCGAGTTCTGACGCGTCGGAAACCACTTTTAGTTATGACTCATCAGAAACCAATTTCGAGTTCTGACGCGTCGGAAACCACTTTTAGTTCTGAAACCGTGACTGACTCTTTTGTTTAATAATATATTTCATCATACATCTTTAAATATTTATCAATAATTGGGCTATTATCAATGACAAAATTGTCAACACTTGTCATTTGATTAATTAAACTTTCTCGGTTAAGATCACCTGAGCGCATCGCTTCTCGAATCATTATTAACAAATGCTGGTAACTTTGATAGGCATAGGTGCAATTTTGAATTTTTAAGTCTAAACCTTTGTGTTCCATGTATCCTTTAACTAATAATGCCACTGTACTAATCGCTATTAGACTAATACCACCCGTAGCAATAGCGCTAGCAATCCCACCTGAAGCAGTTAGGACAGAGAGTGAATTGCCAATGAATTTGAACAATTTGAATCTTCTGTAAGCCCTTTTAAAAGCCCAACATTTCCTATGATAGCTTAGATAATAAGATTTTAGTTCGTCTACTTCATCAGTCGATAATTTGTCTGAAATATGATTCCAATCGAAAATATTCTTTTTAGCCACCATTATATTATTTTATTATATTTATAAATTAAAAACAATTTGATCACTATCATAGCCCATTTGGATTAATTCATCATATATTTTTTCAGTTTGATCACCTTGAAGGTTTACAGTTTCATCTTTAATAAAACCGTTACACGCTAACTTTTTCTTCCAATCTTTTAAATTAAAACCTTCAATCTTTTCAAAAGATGTGATGAATTTTTTTCCCCTCTTTTCGAGAGAAATTTTAATAAACTTCTACTTTCATCTATCAAAGAAGATAAACTTTTGATATCCATCTATTCTTTGGATAAGATAAATTTTTCTAAAATGCGTTGAGTTGTATTGTCTAGATGAAACGCGTTTCCGGGAATCCCCTGTAGACATGAGTCATCAATTATTTTAGCTAACCATAGCTAGATGAAACGCGTTTCCGGGAACCCCCTCTAGACATATGTCATCAATTATTTTAATCAACCGTAGCTTTTAATCAACCATAGCTTTTAATCAACCGTAGCTTTTATTGTCTGGATGAAACGCGTTTCATAAACTCATTTGCATATTATCTAGACAGATATATCAATTTGAATCAATAAGTTTACCATCGCGTGTGTTACAGATGAATTCGATGTTTTGCTTCTTTAAAGAACAATAAAAAAATAAATAGAGAAGCTGTAGCTGGATATGATGAATACGGTCAAGGTGGTTCATGGAAAAGAATATGTAAAAAACCATATAAAATTGTTGATGAAGAAAGAGTATATCAAGATTACCCATCAAAGATGGAGTTTTCACCATTTTTTAGAAATGATAGAATAGCTACAAATTTTATACATGGGATGGGGTAAATTTAGGATATGAATCAGTAAATATTGGTCCAAAAAGTAAAGTTAAATTTATTGCTTCCTGGTTTTCAATTACAACTGGAACTTTTGGAGCTACTCTAAAACCAAAATTAATGCAAGTATCATATAGAGAAGCAGAAGATATTTTCGATAAATTTATATTAGTTGATGATGAAGAAGAAGATGTTCTATCTATTGGATCTGATTTATAACAACTATTCCAAAGTCATAGACTATGTCAAAGGCATAGAATAAATATTATTTAGGAATTTAAAAAAGTCCCTAAATAATATATAATGACTGAACTACATAAAATTTCTGTAAAACTTTCTCAAGGTCAAAAAAGAAAACTAACTAAGGCTTACAGACACAGAGAAGAAATAAGTTTACGCTTAAGTAAAAATGCGTTAAGTGGTTCCGATGTCCTTATGGTACCAATGAATACTGTTAAGAGACTAGCTAAAGCCAAATCAATGGATCGAGGAATGGTAATTACTATATCAAAGTATAATATCAGGCGTCAATCTGGGTCTGGTATCTTTAGTTCAATATTGCCAGTATTAAAGAATGTAGCACCAACTATCGGTAAAACACTAGGATTGTCTGCCCTAGCAGGGTTAGCTTCTGAAGGTGCAAGCCAAATAGTTAAGAAAATTAGTGGCGGACAAGTGTATCAAGTACCAAATAATAAACTATTTATGTTAGCTCAATTGGGTGATCTACTAACTAAAGGACAAATAGGAGATTTAGCCCGAGCTCATAAATTAGGAGAAGACTTACTTTTCAAAATGACACAACGACAAGTAGGTAATGGTATTGGAACGTTAATAGCTAGTATTGGTATTCCAATGCTTATTGATGCATTAAAAGGAGGAAGTATAAAAGGAAGACCTCTGACGCAAGGAAGAGGAGGAGTTCGAATTGGGAAATCGGATGGAGGAGGAGGTCCTCGTATAGGAATGCCTATGGCTCCACCACCTTTTATTGGGACATGGGGCAGGGGTAGGGGTAGGGTTAAAAAAAAAAAAAAAGAACTAAAAAAGCCTAGCCCCAACCACCAACCTGAATTCCATAAAGATATCCCAATGAGTAATTTTGATCTTTTAGATTGGTGTAAATACTTAGAGATACCTATCAAAAATGTCCTAAGCAGAGATCAGACTGTACCTCATAATCATAAGTTAGCGCTTTTTATTTATAATTTAGAACCTCATTATATGAGTGGTAGTCATTGGGTTACAACCTATGTTCGTGATGGTACAATAAATTACTTTGACTCTTTTGGTATGCCACCTTTTCAAGAGTTGGTAAACCATGCAAAAGAGAAGGACTTAAATTTATTACACCAAAACCAGCAAATACAGAATCTCTATACTAAAACCTGTGGCTATTTTTGCTTGTATTTCTTGAATGAAATGCATAAAGGAGTAGATTATTTCGATTTATTGCAAGTTTTTAGCTTCGACACCAAAGAGAATGAAAAATTCATAGAAAACTATTTTAGTAAAGGAACTTTACATTAGTAAATTACATTAGTAATTTAAATTAGTAAATTACATTAATTTAAATTACTAAATTACTAAATTGCTTTTAATATTTCTCATGTTTTTTAAATCTCGTTTCAAACTATTTCTCAGATTTCTCACTCTTTTAGTTTCTCCAGAACAACATAAAAAGGCAATTTTTCTATAAAGAAGTTTGTAATGTTTATACATCGCTTCTATTCTACGTATTTCTTTTTCAATGACAATTTGTTCCATTATATAATATATTAAAAAAAAAAAATAAATAAATAAAAAATAGTTATTATATAGATGAAAAGCTATTGTGTCAAACAACGCAAACAGACAGAGTGCGTTCCTGGTTCAGAAAGGGTTGTACAGACAAGAAATGGTCGTACCATGATGAAATGTAAATGCGCAGAATGCGGGATAACAAAAACTAAATTTGTCCCTTCCGGTATGACTGGGAGAGGTAGAAAAGGAAAAGGGCTATTACTGGGTAAAAACAGTCCATTTAAGGGAATTCCACTCATAGGAGCTATATTATAGTAAAGGAACTTTACAATAGTTAACTTTGTTAACAATAGATTAACATATATTTATTATAATATTAATAAATATATGTTATCTTATTGTGTTCGACAAAGAAAAAGGACAGAATGTGTACCTAATTCTGAAACTTTTGTAATTACAAAAAATGGTAGAAATGCAATGCGATGTATTTGTGCTGAATGTGGAATTACAAAATTTCGTTTTATATCTAAAGCGGAAATGCAAGGAAGCGGTTTTGATGAACTAATTGTCAAAGGGTTGGCTGCTGGTGCAAAAGGATTGTACAACATAGGTAAAAGGGGAGCTAGTAGAGCAATAAAATCTGACTATGTAAAAGACAAAGTTAAAGGCATTGGTAAAAGGTATTTGAAAAGAGCAATTGACTCTCTGGCTGATGATATTTCTAAAAAAATCAGTGGAAGGGGAAGGGGAAGGGGTCTCGATATTCATAAAGCAATAGGTAAGTTACCTAAACCGAAAGCTGGTTGGACTCTTCCAGGACACAAATATACTGGTCCTTACAATGATTTAGAAAAACAAGTAAAATGGGATCGTGATACTGGACAAATCTATGAAATCTATGATCAGCCAACAGGTAAGACAGATGCTATAGCCATGCAACACGATGTTGATTACTCAGTATGTGCTGATAAGGGAGGTAATGTAAAATCATGTAAAAATGTGGCTGACAAGAAAATGGTCCGAGCTCTAGATGCAATTCCCTGGAATGAGAGACAGTGGGGTCATTGGCTGGCTAGAAACACTATTAATACAAAGCAAAAACTTGGTTTAGGAGTTAAAAAAAAAAAACGCTAAAAATTTAGACACATGGGAAGAGCTAGCTAATGAGTTACACAAACCTATAAAACGAAATTTTATCAAGCGAAGAGTCATTGCACATAATGTAGATGACATCTGGTGTTCAGACTTAGTTGATATGCAAAAGCTTAGCAAATGGAACCGAGGTTATAAATATCTACTAATGGTATTAGACCTTTTCAGTAAATATGGTTAGATAGTACCTCTAAAGAAGTCGCTAAAGCGTTTGAAAGCTTATTAGTGAAAAATAAGCCTAAAATGTTATGGGTAGACAAAGGAAAAGAATATTATAACAAAAATGTGTTGGATCTCTTAGCTAAGGATAAGATAAAGGTCTATTCCACTGAAAATGAAGAGAAATCATCAGTTTGTGAGAGATGGAATAGAACTATCAAAGATAAAATGTATAAGAGATTCACTATGCAAAACAATACAGTCTACGTTGACATACTTCCGAAAATACTCGCCTCTTACAACAACAGCCGACATAGATCAATAGGAATGACACCTTTCCAAGCTAGAAAACCTGAAAACTATGGAAAAGTTTATTTTAATTTATATGGTGATTTAGCTAGAGAAAACAATAGAACAAAAACAAACAAAAAAACCGAATTTAGAGTAGGTGATAGAGTCCGAATAAGCAAATACAAAAGGGTGACCTTTGATAAAGGCTATACTCCTAATTGGACTGAAGAAGTTTTCATCATAGACGAAATTAGATTCACTAATCCTATTACTTATAAGATAAAAGACTTAAATGGTGAAGTGATTAAGGGTACTTTCTACAGAGAAGAGTTACAAAAGACAGATCAAGAGGTCTATAGAATAGAGAAAATTATCAGAAAGTCAAAAGGAAAAGCATTAGTCAAATGGAAAGGTTACCCAGACGAATTTAACAGTTGGGTGCCAGCTGGAGATTTAAAAAAAATTATTTAAAAAAAATTAGAATATTATAAATATTTATATAAATGGAAAAAACAGAAGAACAATTGAAACGAGAAAAGAGAAACAAATATATCAATGAAAAACTCAAAAGTTATGAATGGTATTGTGATATCTGCGGAAATGGAAAAAATTACACTTATAGAGGAAAATATATGCATCTAAAGACAAAGAAACATAATAGAAACTTACACAATAATGTAGTTACTGGTAATAATAATAATAATTTTAAAAAAAAATTAGTTACATAAAATATATTATAGATGATTAATAAAGTTAAAATAAAACCCAAGACCCACCTACCTGCCAAACCATTACCAAAACCACTCGTGCCGAAAAAAATAAGGAAGATAAAAGCATTACCTAGGAGGCAAACACCTGACGAACAAGCCCCAGCCACACCTGCCAAACCAGCTACCGAACCGGCTTCATTACCTAAAAGACTCCAAGAAAAGGTTAAAAATTTATTTAATGAAATAATTCCATATTATATACCTGAACCAATTAAACGATTGAAATTTATCCCTGAAGCAATTAGTAATTTTACTACGAAAATTATCCCTAAAGCAATTAGTAATTTTTTTTTCCCTGAAGCTAAAACTGAACCTGAAGCGATTAGTATTCCTGAACGTAGTAAAGCATTAAAAGGATATGTAAAATCTTATGAAGTACCAATTGTTAATAGTAATGATCCATCAATACAGTTAAGTAGGACTAAACGAGCAATATTTGATCTTTTAATGCGATCATTATCAGATAAAAGGGGTTTTAAACACAATACTACACTAAGGGTACGATTATCAAAGCGTAAAGAGGATACGATTGAATACAGAAAACCTTATTTTAACGCTGGTCCTTTTACGGTGACCAATAGAATAGATATAGAAGAAAGTATCGATAATGGTATTGAAAGAATTTTAGAGTTAATAGCTGTTTGGCTCTCTGAAGGTTCTGGTTGGGTATTTGAATCGGTAGAATTACATATCATTAATATTGTCTCTTACTTTCCATTAAGAGGAACATCATATATTAAGCTCCCAGAGGAACTACGTCACTCTATGAAAACATTAGTCAATCCAAAAAATGAGGACAATAGATGTTTCCTATGGTGTCATAACAGGTATTTAAATCCACTAAAAGTTCATCCAGAAAGGATAACTAAGGCAGATAGAGAAACGGTGAAACGGTTAGATTACACTGGTGTCACTTTTCCTGTCACTCTTTCGGATATGAAAAGGATTGAAGAGCAAAATAAGATTAATATTAATGTATTTGGTTATGATAAGGGAGCTTATCCTATCAGAATATCAAAAACTAATTTTACAGACCACTTGGAATTACTATGGATTGAAAAAGGGGACAAGAGCCACTATGTACTTATTAAGAATTTTGATCAATTTATGACTTCATTCACTAAACATCATGGTAGGAAATATTTTTGTCTCCATTGTCTTCATTGTTGCTCTTCTGCTAGAGTCCTGGAAATGCACAGAGAGGATTGCTTAGCTATTAATGGAACCCAAGCGATAAGAATGCCTGAAGCAGGATCAAAAATTTATTTTAAAAATCACCAGAAAATGTTACCAGTGCCTTTTGCTATTTACGCTGATTTTGAAGCCATCACAGAAATGATAGACAACTGTCTTCCTCCTGATGGTAAATCTTACACGAGTACTTATCAGAGTCACAAGGCTTGTGGTTACGCATATAAATTGGTCTGCAGATATGATCAGAAATATTCCAAGCCAGAAGTAATTTACCGTGGACCTGATTGTATCGAAAAGTTTATCAGGGATATGCTATCTGAAGTCTCCCATTGTCAAAGAATGGTGAGAGAAGAGTTCCAGAAACCATTAGTGATGACAAAGGAAAATGAAATAGATTACCAAAATGCAACTAAATGTCATATTTGTAATCGTCGTTTTAAAGTGGTGGATGGGAAAGATGAGGATGGTGGGAAATTGAAAGTCAGAGATCATTGCCATATAACTGGTCAATATCGTGGAGCAGCACACAATGATTGCAATCTAAAATGGGTTATCAGCGCAGAAAAGTTAAAAATTCCTGTGATCTTTCATAATCTTAAAGGTTATGATTGTCATTTTATCATGCAAAATATTGGTCATTTGATCAGGCAAGGATGTAATCTTGATCTATCAGTTATAGCAAGTAATTTGAGAAATATATTGATTTTAATATTGGAAAACATTTAACTTTCATTGATAGTTTTTCATTTATGAGTCAGAGTTTAGACAGATTAAGCAGTAATTTAACTGATGATGCGTTCTCGTATACACGGGGGGCTTTTCCAAATGATGAACAATTCAGATTAATCAAGCAAAAAGGTGTTTACCCTTATGATTACATGGACTCATTCGAGCGATTTAGTGAGAAGTCTTTACCAGGGATAGAAGATTTTTATAGCATTTTAAATGATACAGGTATTTCAGAGAGTGACTACTCACACGCAAAGGAGGTCTGGAGTACTTTCCAAATCAGAGACATGGGAGAGTATCATGACCTATATTTGCGGACTGATGTTCTACTCTTAGCGGATGTATTTGAAAATTTCAGAACTATATGTTTGAAGGACTATGGGCTAGATCCTTGTCATTATTATTCAGCGCCTGGGTTATCTTGGGATGCATTACTGAAAATGACTAATGTAAATCTGGATTTAATTTCAGATATAGATCAACAACTATTCATTGAAAAGGGTATGAGAGGTGGTATTAGTACTATTACACACAGACATGCTGTAGCAAACAACAAGTATATGAAGGGTTACAATCCAGAGTTGGAAAGTAGTTATTTAATGTATTTGGATGCAAATAATCTTTATGGATGGGCTATGTCACAGTCACTTCCAACTGGAGATTTCCGATGGATTCCCTCTGAAGATTTCATCTTAGAAAATTACACAAATGATACTAGAAAAGGTGTTATTTTAGAGGTAGATTTAGAATATCCGGAAGAGCTACACGATTTTCATAATGATTATCCATTAGCACCAGAAAAGATTTTAATCTCTGATGATATGTTGTCAAAGTATTGCAAAGATTTAAAAGCGAAAGAAAATATTAGCAGTGGTAGAGTTCACAAGTTGGTTCCTAATCTAAGGAATAAAGAAAAGTATGTATTACATTACAGAAATTTGCAGCTTTATTTATCTCTTGGTATGAAGTTAACAAAGATTCATAGAGTATTGGAATTTACTCAGCGACCTTGGATGAAACGATACATCCATTTAAACACTGAAAAGAGAACAATGGCTAAGAATAGTTTTGAGAAAGACTTCTTTAAACTTATGAATAATTCAGTGTTTGGTAAAACCATGGAAAACCTAAGAAAAAGATCTAATATCAAATTAGAAACTGATCCAGATCATTTATTGAAATTGACAAGGCAACCAATGTACGTTTCTAGTAAAATATTTGATGAAAATTTAGTTGGGGTACAAATGAAAAAGGATAGACTAGTCCTAGATAAACCCTCTTATGTTGGATTCTCTATTCTAGATCTAAGTAAAACATTAATGTATGACTTCCATTACAACTATATCAGAAAAAAATACCCAGAAGCGAAGTTACTTTTTACTGATACTGACTCTTTATTTTACCATATAAAAGCAGAAGACATATATAGTGACTTCTTTAAGGATAAGGCTCGATTTGACAATAGTGATTATCCCAAATCTTCTAAGTTCTTTTTTGAAGAAAATAAAAAAGTAATTGGTAAATTCAAAGATGAAGCGTCAGGTGATCCAATCACTGAATTTGTTGGTCTAAAAAGCAAAATGTATAGTTACAAGACTGAAAACAAGGAAAACAAAACTGCTAAAGGTGTACGAAAGAATGTTATCAAGAGTGAATTATCTCTCTCTGATTATCGTGATACCTTATATAATTGTAATACAATGAGACATAAGATGAGAACTATAAGGTCAGAGTATCATCAAATATCTAGTTATCAAATTAATAAAATATCATTATCACCTTTTGATGATAAAAGATATATTTTAGATGATGGTATCAGTAGTTATGCATATGGTGATTGTAGAATAAAAAATAAATAAATAAATATATGGTAAAAAACTTTACAGAGGTAATTCCAAATTATAAAAAAATTCTTGACTGACGACCCTCTTGCTGATTCTGATAGTAGCGATAGTGATTATGATCCTAATTCAGATGAGGAATCGACGAGCAGTGAGAGTGAAGATTACTCTACTTTAAAGAATAAAGTATATTAATTATTATGATGAACAAAGAGACCATTGGCAATCTACATCGTAAAAAACTTTCAGAAATTGTTATAAAAGAAAAAAAAATACCAGATTTAAAAAAAAAAATTATAAATTTATCCATCAAAAAAGATTATTCTAGAATTGATCAAATTGAACAAATAAGGCTAGAAAATGAAATAAATGATATCAAAAATCTTCGTACTAGTTATTTATTAAAGAATGCTATTTTACTTTTTTTACATAAAGAAAATCAAGCAAAAAAATTTGTCCATGGTGTTGATAATTCTTATTATAAAAAGTATAAATATAATATCTTCCCTGATGAACTACAATACAGTGAAAATAATATAAATGAAGATAACTATTGTTATACATGTGAAAAATTTCGAGTATTGAACATCGATGAAGGGATAAGTACTTGTCTAAGTTGTGGAATAAGCATTAATGTCTCAACAAATCCAGAAAAAGCATCTATAAAACCCGCAGAAAATCATTACAAAAGATATAATCATTTTTGTGACTGTTTAGCCAATATCCAAGGCAAAGAAAGTTTTAAAGTCTCAGAAGATGTTATTAATAATATTTTCAAAGAAATCATTCGTGAAAGGATGGAAAATTCTTTGGAAAAGTTAACTGAATCAGATATTAAAAGATATCTTAAAAAACATCGTAAATTAAATTATTATAATCATACCACCCAAATATTGTATAGAATAACAAAAATACCTCCATTACAAATGACTTCTATAATGGAAGAAAAAATGAAAATGAGGTTTTTACAAATTCAGGAGCCATTTGAATTATTTAAAGGTAAAAATAGAAGAAATTTCTTTTCCTATTCATATATCATTTATAAATTTTGTCAAATACTTGGATATAATGAATTTTTACCAAAGCTAAAATTGTATAAAGATCGTTTAAAACTCTATGAACTTGATAAAATTTGGAAAAAAATCTGTGAACATCTAGGTGGTGAGAGTGCTGGTTGGAAATTTATCAAATCTTGAAACTTTATCAAGTCTAAAAAAAAATTGTTAATAAATATTTATATTTAAAAAAAATTGTTAATAAATATTTATATATAAATGTCAATAAATGAAGAAAAAATTGTCAACAAAAAGCCTAGAAGAATAATAAATATAGGAAACGCATTATCAATTGATAATTCATTAAAAGGATTAGGTGAAAATTACATACCCAAAAATAGAAGAGAAAGCTTTCTAACATTTAATAGAGATGTAATTGCATATATTAAAATTTATACAGATGATATTGAATATACATATGCAATTCATGATACACCTAGATTTGTAAATAATCCTAAAGAAGTAATAGAGGATATCATAGATTATCATATGGCTAATTATCCTTCAAAACCCATACAGGATTTAATCATTTTTACGCTTAAACGCAATTTACGCATTTTTAAGGATTTTTACTCTTATATGCATTCATACGCATTTTTACGCATTTTTACGCTACCAACGCATCTTACGCCAACTACGCAATTTACGCTTAAACGCATTTTTACGCTTAAACGCTAACTACGCTAACTACGCTGAGTTAGTGTAAAATGAGTAAAATGTCCTCCGCGTATTACAACTCATGTTTTCCCGATACTCTAACTACGCATCTTACGCTAACTACGGCTAACTACGCTAAGTTGTGTAAAATGCGTAAATGTCCTCCGCAGCTCCACTATATAACTACTGTCGTTTCAATTGATCGGAGCTAATCAGGGGCAAGACCATTCAGTGATTTATAGTCCATGTTTGCGATGTTTTCCCCGCAAGTCTTATGATGACATCGTCGGCACTGGCGTCATAAGAAGAAGAAATCAAGGATTTTGGAACTTTTGAGACTTAGTGCTAAGTTTGTTGCAGTTACCATTACGAGTGTCTTGCTTTCTTTTTTTTTTTTGTTGCTTTATGGAGACTCTATAATATAATTGTTATTGACGTGGTTTTTTTTTAGAGTAATTAACTTTTGCCGTGATCCTAACAACACTGATTAAGTCCTAGACCAATCAATCAAATAGGCTAACTGATCTATGTTGCAAGATCCTTGACCCTGCACATCTTTGTCTGATGCTCATAGATTGTGCATCAATGACATAATCACAATGCTTCTATTGGTTAGATATTAAACTACAAATTACCGCTTTTTGTATTTTACGAGGTTTTATACATGGTCAACTGGAGATAAACATTAAGAACTCGAACGTGAAAGTATTGTTAATTTTTTTTGCCGTATTACAGTGCTACGCGCTTTATCCAGGAAGTTTTTTTATTAGAGTTTGACAGCTTTTTGACAACTTCTGATGGCTTCGGTTTCAAACGGTCAACCAAATTAACACTGAGAGAACTCGCGGCCGGTTTCAAAAGTTCGTCAGGTTGAGACTTACGAGGGTGAACGATGAATGATGAAATTGAAAATTAACATATCTGCCCTCGACAGCTTCCATGCTTTGATTGGCTGGTTCAGTCGAACTCGATTTAACGAACCTCTATATAACGAAGTTCTCGGTATAACGAACGATTTTCCTGGCCTCAGTAATAGTCAAATATATGGAAAACAACCTCGATACAACTAAACCTTATTATAGCGAACATATTTTGCCAGTCTCTTGGCCTTCCGTTTTATCTGGGTTCCACTGTAGAATCCAGCAA
>OZ026609.1:13468555-13471055 GCA_964020085.1 Micromussa lordhowensis
ACAGTGTCTAGTGCAATTTGGGTACAAATGGCACTAGTACTTTGTTATCTTCCTTTTGGTATAGCAACGATGGTAGTTTATTTAAGTGAAAATTATACTCCATCCCTGGCCCTCGTTTGGGAACTAACATTATCTCTTCTTACGTTTAACTCTTCTCTTAACCCGATTCTTTACTGTTGGAAAATCAGGGGAGTACGACAAGCTGTGAAGGAAATAATAAGAAAGCTATTCTGTCCTGTCAAGTTATACCGTCGGCCTAGACTGTAAAGAAAATAATTACACAGACAGCATGTTAATTACTTTAATACATTATTTCTGAGTTCTAGGAAAAACAGTTTTTTTCTTTATTTATTACCTATTCATTCAAGTCTGATTAGAGCCGATTAGATCTGATAACTTGGCAATGAAGTGTTTATGCAAACATAATTTCTGAGTTCTAGAGAAAACATTAAGCGAGTTTGAATGTAAAAGTAGTGAACATTTATTTTATTTATTTTTTACTATCTAGTCAAATCTGTAAAGAGTCGAGTTTCTCTTTAGAAAATTGTCTCAATTTCCAAATGACACATGAAGAACACACATCAGGTCAGAAGTGGACGCCGGTTCAATGTATTTAATACAATTTTCAGGAGCAGCAATGACAAAAACGTTCCTCATTGACTCGCACTTAGAGGAGGCTATTATTATATACATTAAAAGTTCATTACGGAAAATAACAAGGAAACTAATTTCCAATTGCAGTCTAGAGCCTAAAGGAACCGCAAGGTTTTCGAGATAGCACTAATAGCTATTTAGTCTTAATTTTAATTGAAAAAAGTGGCAAGGAAGAAAACTAAATCATAGAATTATTATTCAAATTTCTTAGAGTATTGTTCTGACAGTAAGTGATGTTTTACTTCTTTGGTAATGAGGAAAATCGTGCCAGAGATCTATTGCCTAATATGAGAATATTTATCAGTTTCCAGTGAAAACTTGGATGAGTTATTAAATTCTGGTTATATAGGATGGTATCTCATTGGATAAAGAGACACTCTAATAGAGATGTTTATATGTAAATAAGGTTGTGATACTTTAACAGCAGGCTATTCTCACCATGAACTGTTCGTCATGGAAAGTGATATCAGCCTTCGAGTTCTGTTTAAAAAGCTTATATTGACAAAATCTAGTCCAATTATTGTTAGATAAATCGTGGTATATTGCATTTTCTTTTAAGTTAAAATAAAAGGTAATTATGGATAAACTAAGTTGTGAGTCCAAATTACAAAAGGTGACGTCAGTCTTTTTATCACACGTGATGTTTCTCCGCTAATAGCGAGATAAGAATAATCGCGATTTACATCTGAAGAGGATTCAAAGCCACTTTCATCCTTTATAACGGGTGTTTAGTTCGGCGAAGAAAGTCGTTTATAGATCCTGAGAGAAAAAGGAACCTCAAAACTCTGAACACAAACCAAAAAGGTAACAGTACATTTAAAATAGTGCCCTGACAATGAATTCTATATTTATTGATGGAAATAATACGAAATTGCGTTTACGACGTGTAGGATAAATGACGTTATTTTGTCAAGACAGAAGCTGATATTTTAGCTCAAACGACCCATGTAAACCGCTGCTTGCTTCTAATTATCATCGATCATCAGTTCTCAGAAGGGTTTCTGTTGCTTTGGGTCGAAAGAGGCATACGAAATGTTAGATTTTCGTAAAAGATTGGTATTCTTGATAATTGATCGTAAGAAAAATCGAATATTGATATGCTGGGGCAATGACAGTCATTAATGCAATCGCTAAAAAGGGCCCTCCCTTATAAAATACACAACTATTAGCGCAGTAATTTTGGGAATTGCAAAGAGCAAGCATTAAGACGAAATTTCGTTTCCACGTCTATGCATAATCCGGGTAACGAAAATATCTGAGTATTTCATTGTTGAATTTTCACAGGAAAATGCTAAGTTTAATCAAAAAGGGGTTTTTGTAGTGAGACTGCCAATTTTTTCTTTTCTCGATGAACACAAAAAAACCTTCTCGACGGTGCCGTTTTGATAAAGAGCTCTTAGAATGAATATATCCTAAGTAAATAATTCTCTGTTTTACTCTTGCTCAAATGATTACACTCCTTCCAGAAGCTCTCATCTAAACACGCCTATCGACCAATGAGAGCGTGCGTAGTGGCTCAATTATTTTATAAATACAAAAAGACAATAACACTAAAACCATTCACCGTTTTAATTCAGTAGATCTAGCTCAATTATTTTATAAATACGAAAAGACAATAACACTAAAACCATTTACCGTTTGTAATTCAGTAAATATGTAACGCTGAGTATTCACGTTCATCTGAGTAAATAATATTCCCCTTTACTCACGCGATAATGGCAAATGTTATTTTAATATTAACTCTCGAATTTAAAATTTGTTTCAACAGTTAATTTCTCTCCTATAGTGAAGATAAATACTCATTAGCGAGAATAATGGACATTATACCATGCTCAACGAATATGAT
>OZ026609.1:13478555-13481055 GCA_964020085.1 Micromussa lordhowensis
ATTATGAAGAATTCTATTGCTATGAAGTGGTAAATGGAATACATCAACAAGCGTTTATTCTAACATTAAATATTCTTATATCCGTGGCTGCATTTCTAGGAAATGCTCTGATCATTGCTGCTCTTCCCAAGGTGTCATCCCTCCATCCGTCTTCAAAGCTGTTGTTAAGTTGCCTTGTTTGGTCTGATCTCGGTGTGGGCCTGATTTCAGAGCCTTTCTACATTATATTTATACTTTCTTCAGACCATTTCTCACTAGATGTGTGTTTTTATTCTGATATAGTTCACAATATCACAGCTGTAGTTTTCTGCGGAGTATCGATCCAAACTATAACTGCAATAAGCGTTGACAGACTTCTCGCGTTGTCTTTGGGTCTGAGATACAGACAGATTGTAACGATAAGGCGAGTGCGAGTCTTTGTAATTATGTCTTGGATTTTGAGCAGTGCCGCCTCACTGACATATCTATTCAACGAACTAATTTATGCCTTCATCACCTGTATAGCACTGTTTATCTGCGTGACAGTGTCCACTTACTGTTACACGAGAATCTATCTCACGCTGCGCCATCATCATTCTCAAGTGCACGACAATATTCACCAAGAACCTCCGAGCGAAGAAAGAACTCCAATGAATATAGCACGATACAGAAAGACAGTATCCGGCTTACTATGGATTCAGGTGTCACTACTTGCTTGTTATATACCATATATTATATTATCAATTTTAGCTACTGCACTCAAGATGTATCCGCCATCTCTTGGCCTCGTTTGGGAGCTAACATTCGTTCTCCTTATGTTCAATTCATCTCTTAACCCGATTCTCTACTGGTGGAAGATCGCTGGAGTGAGACAAGCAGTTATTGAGACAATCAGAAAATGTTTTCATTGATCAAGTTAGCTGTAACTACAAGAATTTGTTCCTTGCAAAGGAGTTGTTTTTTTTTGTCTTTAATTCTTATGCTGTAAAAATTAGAAATGGTCATAAACCATTCAATAAACTTTGTCACGAAACTGGGATATGATAGATGATTGATATATAAACAACCTTGTTAAGATTAGGGACTATGCGGTTTCCATACGCACTTTATTTGGAGAATTTGTTTTGGAGACGTTATTGGAAAAGTTATCACTCCAGAGCTCCACCACATTGAAATTAATACCTTATCTAGTGCATAGCCTGTTCACCTGCAGTATTGTGCGAAAGTAATGCAAACAATAATCGACGAATATCGTGATAGTCGCTATATATCGGCGAGATTTGAACGAACGATACTTTGCTTGAAACGATATATCGCGCAAGATATCGAGAGTACTTAAAAAATAGGTACGCAGTGTGTTCATGGTCGGACATGCAATACAGGCATATTACCTTATTGAGAGTAATAGATTTTGTACTGATCCATTTTATTTGAAACAAGAACAATGCATATATAGATATAAAATCAACTTCTAATTAAACAGATTTATTGAATGACATTTATTTATTTAATGTCACAAGGCAGCAAGTTACAGTTCCATCTTTGTAAAGATGTCTAAAGTATTTTAGTATCACCCAACTAGTAGACTAATGCAAATCCTGCATTTTGATTGGCTACGCTACTAGGGGACTATTAGCATTAGTCATGGAGTAGCGAAATCCCCCGGTTTTTCTTTCGCTTTTTCCCCCAATTAAATATTTGTTCAACTTGCATTTGCTAACTTTATTATTGTCTTTTCTGTCCGACTAGTTGGGTGATAGTAAAACAATTATACCCTTCGCCCTCAAGGGCCACAGGTCAATAGCCCATTCGGCTTCGCCTCATGGGCTATTGACCCGTGGCCCTTTCGGGCTACGGGTCTAATTGTTAAATAGGACGCTCATATCGGGCGTAGGCTTGGTCAGGCTTGTCCATCTACGGGTATATTGCGAACTCACAATGTGACCAGCTCCCAGATGGCTTGATATTCTTACATATGTACGAGTTGCGATAGCAACTACAGACGGACAGGAAATTAAATACCGGCAACTGATGAGATCCACACGAAGAATCGAAACCATGGTCTTGCCTGAACAAAGCTATGGCATATACAACACGCAAAACAGTCAACACTTCAGTGATTCATGTGGTGTCAGAGCAAACGAGCCAGGGGGGGCAGGAAAAACATGCCTCAAAAAACCCCGTAGGAAAAGCACAGGACAGGAAATCTGGGACGGGCCAGGCTCAACTTACGTCCCCGGCCAGGACTTCTAGGCTACAGTAAATTAATGGACGTAATAAACACGATGAATAAGTTGCAAACTGGAGCTACAATAGTTATAAACTACCAAAAACCACAAATAATCGCAAACTAATGACAAGAAAAGCTCTGTCGGCTAAATAAGAATAACCTGTAAACTAGCGTAAAGTATAACCTTAGAGCAAAAGCGATTTTGAAACGCTTAAACGATCTTCCATTGTATGTTTAATGTATCTGTTCTTCGAGAAAGGACACCTCCACCCAGCATGCATATCAAATAGA
>OZ026609.1:13486055-13488555 GCA_964020085.1 Micromussa lordhowensis
GGCTCCCTAAGATGCACAAGGTTCAAGATCATTCATCGACACCTCCTTTCCGGTCCATTGTTTCGTCGATTGGAACCTATAATTACAATCTAGCTAAGTATTTATGACATTGTTAAACCCTCACATCCCTAATGATTACTGTGCTCAAGACACTTTTACTTTTGTTAGTGAGGTCACTAGGCTCCATACTCATAATAAGTTCATGGTTTCTTTTGATGTCGAAAGTCTTTTCACCAACATTCCCCTCGTCGAATCTATCAACTTAGCGGTAGACTACATTATGCAGGGTAACCCAGATATTAAATTAGGAAGGGAAAATCTTACTAAGTTATTTTTGTTTGCCACTGCACAAACCCATTTTTCCTTTTTGGGTAATTTTTACGATCAAATTGATGGGGTAGCCATGGGCTCCCCGCTTGCTCCTGTATTAGCTAATCTCTTTATGGGCCACCATGAGAAACGCTGGCTAGAGAATTACAATTCGGGTATTGAGTTCTACCGTAGATATGTCGACGACACCTTTGCTTTGTTCAATACCGAACAGGATGCGTTATCTTTCTTTAGTTATATCAACAGCCAGCATCCCAACATCAAATTTACCATGGAGAGGGAAGAAAACCAGAAGCTCCCCTTCTTAGATGTGCTTTTAGATAACCATAGTAATCAGGGCATTATCACCTCGGTTTTCCACAAGAAGACTTACACTGGTCTTCTCACTAATTATTGTAGTTTTGTACCCTTTAGTTACAAATTAGGATTAGTACGTACTCTGGTTGACCGAATATTTAAAATCAATAACACTTGGGCTGGTTTTCATCTGGACGTAAACAACCTTACCAAAACGTTAAGGAAGAATTCGTTCCCTTCTAGTGTTATCGAGAATGTTGTTAGAAAATTTCTTAACAATCACTTCACCCCCGATTCCTCTCAGAGTGGTGCTCGTAAGGACAATTGTTTGTATTTTAAATTACCGTACATCGGTCCTTTTTCCATTATAACACAACGCAGAATTAGGAAATTAGTCAACACACTGTGCAGCGACCTGGAAATTAAGTTGGTGTTCACCCCGTTTAAAATCAAGAGTTGGTTTGGGGCCAAGGACCCCATCCCTGCGGGTTTACGATCGCGAGTCATTTACAAGTTTTTCATGTGCAGGCTGTAGTGCCTGTTATATTGGTGAAACCAATAGACACTTTGCCACTCGCATTCGTGAACATTTTGCCTCCGACAAAAATTCTCACATCTTTAAGCACCTGAGAGGTTCTGAAAATTGTCGCTCCCCTTGTTCAGAAGATTGTTTTAAAATCCTCGACTCTGCTCCAACAAGTTTCCAATTGAAAATCAAAGAAGCCATGCACATCCTTTGGGAGCAGCCGTCATTAAATTCCCAAGTCAAACATCTTAATTTATCCCTTTAATACTAATTAGTCTCTTTTCTCAGCTTAAATAGTTCTATGTTTGTCTTTATTCTGTTCTCGCCTTCATCCTTAATTATTCATATTAATGTCTCACAATATGACACTATTTATTGCACAACTTCATTTTATTCTGTACAACTGACGATGGATGATGTTTCATCCGAAACATGTCTGATTAAACAACATGAACTTTAAAAACATCGTTTGGTTTATAAAGGCCAGATTTAGAAATAGCGGTCATGGATGGGTTTTATAGTATATCTCATTTGCCGAACAACAAAAAACATATGCTAATAAATGTAGATAGTTGAAATCCGAAAATGGTAATACTCTTTTTTTCATTAATCCCTTTAACTTTGACGGTACAGACCACGCCGCATGGATTTCATCACAACAAAGAAGGTGCGTTAATTTTTTAGAACGTAAGTGGTGTGACGGGCAGTCATGTTTAAAACACCATCCCCATAAAACACAACACACATCGACACTAGTTGAGCATTGCTTGACATGGCAACTCTGAATGAGTATCGTTCCAAGTTTCGTTTGCTAAGCAAACAAGAAATAATTGCGGAGCGGAGGGAACTGTTTGAAAGCATTAGTGGTAATGCTTTTTTTCTTTAAAGTCGTGGCCAGAAGAATATCAAAGAATGTTCTGGGCAAAAGCCATTGGCGACAAGGAAACATCCAAACTAATGCTGTTTTGTTTGGGGAATGGCTGTGCCCCGCAGCTGATTACTCATTGGATACTCCTTTCACAAAGTTGGCTACCAACAAAGGCGGAAAAACGAGCGCGGCAACTGGACTTTATTTTGAACAATGTTGATGTCAACGGCATGACCCGAAACAACGAAGCGAAACGACCGAAACGAGCAAAAATAAATGAAAAAGTTCAAAAATTACGGCCTTGATCTCTGTGACGTTACTATGGCAGCCTGATCTCGCACCCCTGAAATCCATGCACTTGTGTGACATCGTGACATCACAAATTCTCGCCGGGCCTGTAAGGTCCTGTAAAGATCATTGAGCACAAGCAGGACGAGCACGAAAACATCGAAAAAAAGGTGGATATTTTTCACAATTTG
>OZ026609.1:13496055-13531055 GCA_964020085.1 Micromussa lordhowensis
AACTGACAATACTTTATTCCTTGCTATCAACTTTGTTAGGAAGGACTGTGGTACCTTAATGTCATACTTGTGCCCCTTAGGTACAGTAAAATATTACCTTGTTTCCCAATTCTTGCAATCTTTCTTGCTCTCTTTAGAGTTATATATGTATTTTTGTTTATTTCTGAATTCCTGTAAACTATGTTTATTAACTTTTCTGTAAACAGTAAAACAATAAAAACTTGAAACTTGAGTTCTGTACAATTTTACTCACTAGGCCATACCTCCCCTGCTTTCAGTTACGTCTGCTTTGTGTGAACATGGGGGTATGACTAAAAACCCCTCTTTTTTACAACAACCAATTAGATTATTATTATCTGTTTTAATACTGCTCTTTTGCACCCAACAAAAAAGAAATACCTTTCTTTTTTAGGCTATGAAACGATTTCAAAGGTATGGTGTTTGCCTAGATCCAGCTAAGAAATATACTGTCCTGGATAACATCGGAAGTCACTTCCTAGACCATGCCATTGAGCTGACTAAAAAGAGAAACAAATTCACCATTGTTTTAGACAACATTGATTGGGAAGTAAGGGCTCACGACATGCGTGAAGAGCACCAAAATGTGTCTGAACATGCAGTGGCAAGTACTTTGGTTTTTGACCGAGTTCCATCAGACCACCTTCCTGATAATGGGCCACAGAAAGACATCAAGACAACTGGTCCAGGGTTTTTTCTTCTATCTGACGATGAATTAAGTCAAATTGCATACCGCTACCGTGTTTATGCAGGTCGCATTATTGCAAAAGCCATTCCAAAACTCAGTTTTTTGGCTGAGGTATTACCAAAACATATTCCTCACCAGTACAGTGAGGAGATGAAAGTAAAATCAGAAGTATTGACATTGCCAGTTTTAATGAAGGATGAAAAGAAATATGCTGATTGTGTTGATGTTATGGATACATTTGAAGATTGGATACATGAAATTCACACAAAAGCATCTGGTACAGTAGGAATAAACGTACCCCCACGCCCACCTGGTAGACCAGCAATTCATGGTCCTTCACGCCCTGATCAGCCTTCATCCCATGCTCCTCCTGTGCCAGATCCTGCAGACCCACTCTGTGGAGTTAAAGTCCCATGCATTGGTGATCAACTCACAAGAGTCAGATTTGCAGGAGCGAAAGATCTTCGTGCCGGAGCTCACACCTGCAAGGACAGACTAGACCATCTATATCCATTTCGTTGTGCAGCATGGCACACAAAGAGAAGTTTTCTAAAGGTAAGTTTGACATTATTCATTGTGGCAAATATGGTTGTAATAATTTAAGGAGTAGTGGGATTAGAGAAATGTGAATTTTCTGTAATGGTTTTCAAATGTAATAATGTACCCTGAATAAAAAAGAGCATAGAATACCTACACTTAACAATTGATACATTTTAATGTGGGGTAATTCTATGATAACAATAAGAAAATTTTGAATGTCCTATGTATCATATTGTGCAGATATGACATAGGAGTATCAATTTCTTCATGCACAGTTTATCCAAAGTTTGATGGATTATATCATTGCTGATACTCCATTACTTAGTTATAACTATAACACAACAAATAATTGAAGGGGTGCCCAGAATATGGCTCTGAGTGACTGTTAATGTTATGGTAAAATCTCCTTGTGTTTTACAAGGAAATGCAAGGCAATTTAGAGGGAGAATCTAGCAACTGATCAGAAACCACTTACGGCTTTTTCCAGGCACCACTTCAATTTTCAGTCTTTCCTTAACACCCTCCATACAGTTGTATTAATAGAAATTTCCTAACTACCTTGAAGGTAAACCCAAGATGAGCAGAGAATTAACATCTCTCAATTTGAAGCTTGCTTTTAAGGACTTGTACAAACCAGAATCTACCAGAGAAGAGGGCACACTGAAGTATTTCAGAGAAAAACTTAAGAGAAAAAATGTTTCAGCAGATGTAAAGCACTATGAAGGATGTGAGCAGTTTTTTGAGACTATTGGCAGGTATACTATTAATTTTTTTATTATTTACTCTCCGCCATTCATTTTGGATGACTCTTATCAGGTTGCACTGTCAGAATTAGGTGAGAATTGAATGGCATTTTGATTAAATTGAATGAAATAGACACAAGAAATTTACATTCTATGTAAGTCACCAAAAATCTATGATATACCGGTATGAGACACCACGTCACAAATTTTTTTTATCTGAATCAAAAAATGGACTTGGCAAGTGAACATCACGAACTATCATCATCTTTTAGGTGTCACACTATAGAGGCTGCAATGGAGTTCTTCCATATGGATGACATTGCCGATACACCTACTAAGAATCGCCCAAATTATGCCTTCATGACTACTGAAGAGCAGAAGCAGAACTATTTTCAAGAAACCTTTGACAGGTTCATTGCTGAATATGTCACAGGAGATGACGATGCAAACCAGAGTGAACCTGGGGATGCAGGAGCCCATGCAGATCATGCTAGTGCAGTTGTGGTAGACAACCTCAGAAATTACAGCAGAAACATTCTTCAGTATTTTTTTGTGCTGCAGGACTATAGGGATGCTGTTAAAGAAGGAGATGGGAAAAGAATGGCCCAAATCCATAAAGATTTCCTTCTATATTTCAAAACAGAGAGGTCATTCAATGCCTATGCCATTGAAATGATGGTGAACATTACACAAAATGAAGTTCTTCTGTCTGAGCAAGAAGCCCACCAAGCCATCTGGAGTCAAACTGTCAATTGGAAAGGTGGGGAGAGAAGAAATGTTGAGGCTGACTTAATGCAGGAAAACAGGAACTATGATCACAAAACAGGAATCAAAATGATGGGTGCCAACAAGACAAAAAAAGCAGTGAAAAGATTAACAAAGGCCTCGGGGGGTAAAAGAAAAATTGTGGAAAACTTTGATGAGATAAGCAAAGTTGCCTCCCAATCAATGACTCACACTCATAGGAGCTCAGACAGAGATGAGACACTAGTCAGAGAGGATCTCAGACGGCTACGTCCTTTTAGAAAAACGCCTGGCAGATCCCATCCATCTTTTCCTGAACAACCTGCTCATCCACTTGAGAGGGTGGACTTCGCTGAGCTGCATTCCTGGTTAAAAGGACACATGCAAAACATAGGAAAGTAATGAAAAGGAAAGTTTACCCTTAGTGTGTCACTGCACTATTGTTGAGTCCCCTTCCCCCTTGTCAGTGTTGGAGAAGGGAAAATTTAACCACATAAAGAAATCTCAATACTAAGGGTGTAGGCAATGTGTTTTAGTAAACATTCACACTGTTACATCATTTAAACATAACACCCAAAGTTAAATGTACATGTCTGACCAATTCTCTTAATTTTAAGACATACAAGAAGAAAGTGATCTGGAGCTGTAAAATATCCCATTTCTCAAATACTGGGTGTCTGAGCCTTCTAGCATCATTTTATATCCCAAGTAGTTACTTCAAAATTATATTTAAAATTTCCTCAGCAACTGCATTGGAAAATATTGGAAAATTACTCATTAGATAAGACACAGAGGAAATTTCCTTTCTTCTGGACACAATATCTTCCACAATGTCTTTGCTGATGCACTGCCAGCCTGATCGTAATTGGGCGTATTTCTTTCTACTTTGTTTCAATGATGCAAACAATTTTTGTAAGTTTTCCTTCATCCTCAGTGAGACATCATCATTGCAGACAGTGGCTTCTGACATGTTAGCATCAGCATTATGTTCAGCTGCAGTTTGAGTGTGAGATTTCAAACCACAATCCTCACAACCACAATGGGATTTGCACACGTCACAACAGTTATGAAGTTTACTGCTTGGCACGAGAGATGGAGAATCTAGATAACACAGTAATTGTCTCCTTAGACACTTTCCAGTACTCTTACAGTACAACCTCATGTGATCTGTCATACCTGGTCTGTTAGCAGCTATATCTCGGTTATTGTAGTAAAGAATGGCCTGGGACTGTTGGTTGTCTCTCCCAGCACGGCCTGCCTCTTGGTAGTACTCACGCACTGATCTTGGTGGACCAATGTGGATTACCTCTCTTACAGACGGAATGTTTACACCCATTCCAAGAGCCATAGTAGCAAAAACAATTCTGCATTTGCTATCTGGGCTACAAAGTTGCTTCAAAATTGTTTCTTTCATTTTCGTTGTTTGTGGAGCATGAAACTGCCCAAATAACCTATTTTCAGGTATAAAAGGTCCCTCTTCTGGGTCATATTGCTTTTCTTTAAGAGTGTTTTCAAACAGCTTATAGGCCTTTCCACACCAAGGTAGAGGCAGATAAATTAATGTTAGTGGGTATTTGGTACCTTGCTCCAATAGAGAGTTGGCAATTGGTTGAAGAATGTTGACATAAGCTTGATAATCACTTCCCTCCCTGAATACTTTGGCAAAAAAGATATTTGGGCGATTGAGATTACCAATAACCAGCTTAGGATTCCTCAGACACAGTGTGTTACAAATAGTCTGTCTATCACTCATTGTCGCCGTTGCAGTAAGGGCTGCTATGGGAGTATTTGGGAAAAGGGCAGCAAGTACACCTAATTTCCCATAATCAGGTCTGAAGTCATCGCCCCTAAAAGTAAGATACAATTATTAAAAATAAGCTGTAAAGGTTTGGTAGCTGAATAGTATCCATTCCTTTAAAACATGTTCCTCTACCTCTGATCATTGTTATACATTTAGGAATATCAGTAGTGCCACACGAAATGCTTTCTCACGAGTTGGGGTCAAAATTTGCAGTGGGATACCTGCAACTCTAAACAAAAGTGCAAAAAAACCCCCAGTCTTTTAAAGAACCACTAACAGGAAAGTTATTTGATATACTTGAAACTGTAGACTCCTCTTTTGCTAGTATAACCTGATTCTCCTTTTCTCTCATCCTCCCTTTTCAATTGTAATATTAATATCAATGATAATGTAATTAAATTTAATTTCCTTGCATTATTATACAAAGTTAAATTTTCCGTTTTTCATAATTTATTGTTATTTGTTTTTTTTTTTCATTATGTTCTCGTGCTCATCTTGTCCCACCTTGACTAGCTTTGTGACTATTTGTGGGACAAGATCCTTACATCATTTGAATTTGTAAATAATAAAATTGTTATTGTTGAAAGCAAAAGGAGGCCATATAGCAATCCTCAATCTTAAAACTTTCTCGAAGGGGGACTGTCTGACAAAACCCCATAAGTTAGGTGTTTCATAACATAAAAAAAAATGTGTAATTTGAATATCATCTAGTTGGTATACTGATGATGACTTATCAATCTTTTACTCACTAATTTACAGTAATTGTAAATTTACTGCACAGTGTGCATATGATACTACTTTTCCATAATTATTATGGAAAAGTAGTATCATATGCACACTGTGCAGTAAAATAATACAGAAGAGTGGACATACTTCTGATATCAGCCCAGAGATATTGTAAGATGAAAACCATTTATTTCTCATGTCATGATCAGTATTATTAAAAAGTCAAGAATGTGAGGAACTATTAAAACCTTTGTGAAATAGTCTAGTTTAAAGCTTTGAATATTTTTTGCTCACCATTCAAGGATGCAATGTGCCTCATCTATAATCACTGCTTTGACAGCTGATAAATAGACTGTGCTCCGAAGAACTTTCAATCCGTCCTCACAAGATAAGACACCTCCGGATGGGAGAAAACAATCTCATATCCGGCCTGAATAATTTGTTCTCGAGTTCCTTCCCACCGAGAGGTTAAAACCGGCGAATCGTCATTCTCGTCCGATTCGGTTTCATTCACTCCCAAAATCGCTGCTTGAACCCCTTTATCTCTCAAGCTTGAGATCTGGTCGTACATTAGGGCGTTCAAGGGAGAAACAACTAAAACAACAGACTTACAGCTTGTCGTATCAGTGGAAGTGCATATTGCATCTCTTTCCTTTAACAATCGCGGCAGAACGTGAAAGACAAGCGATTTCCCGTATCCTGTAGGAAGTACCGCTACTACATCTTTCCTTAAATACAATGCCTCCAGACAAATAACTTGTTTTACTTTCAAAATTACATCCGCATAGCCAGCAGAAAGTAGGGCACAAGCGCCATTTTGAAAACAGGATCAGTTTCTCCCTCCCCTAGACAGAATTGAATTGTACTGTTTGCCAAATTTTGTTGAGGACCCACCCTTGGTGCGTCTTTGGTTGGCATGTATAGACACGTGACCAGCCGTAACCAGGGTACTTTCTCGAGGTAGAGAGAGGACCCTGGGAACGAGGTTGGGTGAGAATTTGTAATGTCACGATGTCACACACGTGCATGGAATGGATTTCAGGGGTGCGAGATCAGGCTGCCATAGTAACGTCACAGAGATCAAGGCCGTAATTTTTTAACTTTTTCATTTATTTCTGCTCGTTTCGGTCGTTTCGCTTGTTTCGGTAGTTTCGGTGGTTTCGCTCGTTTCGGTGGTTTCGTTTCGGCCGTTTCGTTTCGTTGTTTCGGGTTTTAGTACATGCCGATGTCAAGCGCCACCGTTGGTTCTACTTTGACCTGGATTACGGTAAATGGCTGCATCTCGACGGTCTGCCAAAAGAGAAATCGACTTCCCGCTAACCGGAAAAACTTGAACGAATTTGCACACCATGGGCACCAATTTCGAAGTAGTACTTAAGGAATTATGTTACAGAATTATTTTAGTAGCACGAGATGCTTGTTCACCTAAACGAAATGCCCAGAGAGAAATCGGATCGCACTGACAACACCAAGCTAACAGGAAACATGGCATAAATATGAACACTATCAAGTGGGCAGCAATTTCGCAGTAGCACTTAAAGGAAGTTATGTTACACAATTGGTTTTAGTAGTACAAGACGCTTTTCCACCTCAATGAACTGCCCATGAACGGAAATCGGATCGCACTATTGAAACAAACCTAAAATTGAGTTACAATTACATGACGGTTCTTTGGAACCAGAGTTCCAACCCAATTATATTAAAGAACGAGTTATCTTATTACAAGATCAGTAACTTGTTGTGGCTTATTCTAATATATTGATATATCAGTTAATTCGTTCGTTACCTAGAAATAGGCCTTATCACGGTTTCCGACGTCATTTTGACGGGTAGGCAAAGCGGTCAGAAATTACAGTGTTTGTATGGGAATCCGATGGCAAAAGAACTTTTTCCAAAATCGAATTTTACGCAATTTGTGAATCGCAATGTTAAAATATCAGGTGGAAGATTGTATTCACCAAGTTTGAAGGATGTAACTTAACTAGAAGACGCTCAGTTAATTTTTATAATTTAGCATACATTTGTCTGTAATTTTTTTTTCGGCGCCGCCGCGTCTTCCCAGCCAAATTTACAGACAAATGTATGGAAAATTATAAAAATTAACTGAGCGTCTTCTAGTTAAACTACAACCTTCAAACTTGGTGAATACAATCTTCCACCTGATATTTTAACATTGCGATTCACAATTTGTGTAAAATTCGATTTTGGAAAAAGTTCTTTGCCATCGGATTCCCATACAAACACTGTAATTTCTGACCGCTTTGCCTACCCGTCAAAATGGCGTCGGAAACCGTGATAAGGCTATTCAAGAATGAGTTGTGACACGTGCAGTAGGTAACCGGTTGTTTCGGCTACCGGTCGTTTCGCAAATTGTCTGATCGCCTACGTCTAGAGTCGATGCGCCTACCGGCTTAATGCTGAGTCTAACTCAAATAAACAGGCGGAAAAAATTGTTATACTCCCTTTTCTGTTTTTAAAACGAGGAAAGATTATGCATTAATGCCATTCGAGGTTTTTGCATTGTGTAAACTATCAGCTGGTTCACGGTTAAACTCCCTTTTTATGTTTTTTCGGAACAAAATTGTTTCTGGAAATATGTTACGTATATACAAACTTTTAAGGCCCAGTTCAGACGTCGTGCTTCTGCCGTGCCGAACTAAATTGCAATTTAGCACGACTGTAGCACGGCAGGAAATTTTCTCTGATTCAGACGTCGTGCCAGAGTCGAATCAAATTCAGGGTTTACTGAAGCCTCGCAACAATTCTAACTAACACTCCTCCTAAGGGCCCAGTTATATGGTCTCGGGTACCCGAGACAACCCTTCCCCTGAGGTAACTTTATCGAGCGTTTATATGTGAAAACATAGTTCCAGTAGGCCGAGTCAAAGTTAACCCAGCATGATTATTCATAAACCTTACTGAATAATCAAATGTGCAAATATCCCTCTTTCTTTGGGTTTTTCTCGGTCATTCGATCACAGTGGGTTTTGCCGAGTTAATTTTTACTTCTTTAATACGAATTTCTGCTATAAATCCTGAATCTAAGCATTACGTGACATTCGCCACGCCGAGAGATGTCCCGGTCAGGCGAGCCAAAGCGTTTATATGTTGAAAAGTTGTCCCGCTTGCCAGGGTTACCCTACCTGCCGAGGTGAGACAACTCGCCCACCCGAGTTCTCTCGCCCCCCGAGACGAGTTGGCGATCCTAATGTAAACGGCTGGTTGAATTTTAGAAAGAAACAAGCTAAATGTTACCTCGGCCAGGGTAGCTCAGGGGGAGGGTTGTCTCGGGTACCCGAGACCATATAACTGGGCCCTAACTCCCCGAGGGAACGCAATCTCGCCAAAACATATTAACATAATTAGTTTGGCGCGACAGAAGCACGACGTTTGAATCGCTGTCGTGCCAGAGTCGTGTAGCACGGCAGAGCTTGTCGAACTTAATTGCTTGCCGAACCTAATTCAAAAGTTTGATTCAGAGGCCGTGCTTTTGTCGAACTTAATTCCTGAGTTTAGTTCGGCACGGCAGAAGCACGACGTCTGAACTGGGCCTTTTAAGTTTTTAAAGCAAGCATATGTTTATGGATTTAAGCGGTCTTTCGCGTTCATCGGTCGTTTCGACAAACTGTTTATCAGTCCTTTTGTGTTTTTAGAACGAGGAATGTTTATGTATTACTCGTTTTTCGCCGGCGTTTATCGGTCGGTGTTTATGTATTAGTCGTTTTTCGCCGGCGTTTATCGATCGATTCGACTAACTGCTCTAGCTATTCCTTTTTGTGTTTTAAGAACGAGGAGTGCTTTACTGCGTTTTTAGAGCAAGCGGGTGTTTATGGATTTAAGCGGTCTTTCACGTTCATCGGTCGTTTCGACAAACTGTTTACCCGGCGTTTTGTGTTTTTAGAACGAGGAATGTTTATGTATTAGTCGTTTTTCGCCGGCGTTTATCGGTCGGTTCGACTAACTGCTCTAGCTATTCCTTTTTGTGTTTTAAGAACGAGGAGTGTTTATGTATTAGTCGTTTTTTTTGCCGGCGTTCTAGCTATTCCCTTTTGTGCAAGTGCAGTATACTTGTTTTGACTCATGGCCCGACTAGACTACCACAGATTCCATCGGAATCGTTAATGTCTCCAATGATCCAGTGGACTTCCAACCCTTCTCCTCTCAAAGAATCAACACTTCCGGTTTCATCATATGACTAGACTTCCGTTAACTCAAATGGTTTCCGACTAGACTCCATCGGACTCTAGGTTTTGTGAACTGGAATCTGGTTGAGAGTATTGGACATGTGTGAACAAGAGGTACCAAGACTCTTGTCTTCTTTTATTAAAAGGCTTCTCAAGATCTTCTCTCTCTTAGCAGCGAATGCACGCGCGCTTATTTGGTTTTTAGAGGTTGAGAGTCAGCTAGGGAGATCAGTTAAGGTATTTGTATAAACATTTACATGGCGTCGAACGCACTCTCATAATCTTTGATTACTACTATCGCATAATTGAATAAAATTTTGCATTCTGATTGGTTTACGAAGCAAGGTATTTAGCGTGGAATTGCGAGTTGAAAACGAGGCTAAGTGACATTGTTTCGCAACTACGTAACAACTGTCGTCAAATTGTAACACAACAACTGCAAAAAGTTTTTCTACAATGTCTTTTTCTACGATGTTATTCAATTATGCGATTCAAGGAAAATTCATTACCTGACTCGTGAATTCCGCGTTAAATTGCACTTGAAAACCGATATCGCACTCATCGCTTCGCGATTCGTGCGATATCGGTTTTCGCGTGCATTCCCTCGTCAGGTAATGAATTTTCCTATAGTATAGTCTATCGGTAGCCATGTGTGGGGAACACGACATGAACTGAGGATAAATCACTGTTTCAGATATAAACCCAAACACTTCAGTACATGCGACTCTCAGAAGGAAACAACAAAGTCCTTGAAACAATAGAAGACACACTTAAAAGTGAACTTAAACCCAAACAGGATCTTTGTGGGAGATTCAGAACAATTCGTGCCAGTAGACAAACCCAAACATGACTACCGATCGAGTGTTAACTGTAGCTCAAGCACTCTTGAAAAATTAAGATAAACAACTTGAAATCAAAAGACTCTCTGAGTGGGCGGTCGGGCCCTAGAACTTCAAGACCAAAAATGGTAATTACAAAAGGATAAACAATCGTTAATCACGTACCAAGAGTACTCATTTCTATACGAGTTTTGAGCTTCATAACAACTGTCTCGAATTCTCTCAACCCTCTTCTATTGCTTAAATATCTGGCATCGCGGTGTAAGTTGAAATGGATGACAAAATTTATATACAAGACTGTATATATCGGTATATTCGGTGTGCAGCCAACAGTTTGAGATTGAGGGCAGTGGCATGCAATAGATCAAAATGCAAAGCTTAACAGCCGAACATAATTTTTTTACCTCTTGAACCTTCTTAAATTAGTTGCAACTTGGCGAAGGACATTATCAGATGTCAGTCTGTCCTTGGAAAGCGGCAACATAGTGATATTTGGGTCTTCATTTCATTTAAGATCCCAAGTTGCGAGCCGTTTCAGTTAGTATAAGGCAATTGATGTTTTGTCAAGTCTCAAGGCAGAGTCTATCAACTTTTCTGGATATGTCACCTGTTCCACTAATGCATCAAACGCATTATTCTAGTTACACTATGCTAAATGTTATAGATTTAAGATACTCTTGCATTACTTGTTACCTTGGTTTTAAACTTGGAGGTTAACATCTAAATTATTGCATGATGGCTGCTGAAAGATGCTGTGTCCAAATACAACTTTTCGTATGACCAAGTGACAAAGTAATTCAGCAATGTACTATCGGTTCCAATCAATCTTATAAAACAAATCGCAACGTGGTGATTGACGTAACAATTCATCCATGCAATTCTTAGATTATTACTGATAAAATAATAGAGATCTGAAATACAGATTCTTTGTATTAAGGCGGGGGTCCACCTGAAAGCCGTATTTTGGCTTGGTATTATGTTTTTAATGCAAATATCTCGTTTACGTTTCAAGCAATCAAGAATCTGTTCACTCATTACACACATCTATGTTTTGCGCCGTTTTGTAAATTTTTTGGTGATTTTTAGGTTTATTTGGAGACAGATAGTTTTTCTCAAAGGATTAGTAAAATTTATGGAAATAGGAAATTTTGAAGATTTGGTGTTGTTTTAAAATTAGAGTTTGAAGTTAAAAATTGATAGATACACACCAAACAGTTGCCTAACAACCCGAGTGCCATTGTGGGGTCGGGCAACTGTCTGGTGGTGTTCCATAACCTTTTCTCCCCCTTTCAATCTCTCTTTAAACTTCCTCAAATTTCACTTTAATTCAGGTAAACCCCCACCTTAAGATGGATAAATCAGTGGTTACAGATGTTAGAGGTATGATAAAAGGAAATGGTCTCTCGAAGGTCAAGTATATGGATGATTAGATAACTTGAGGGCCCGGGGGGTACTCCCAAAAAAATTAGGTGGGGCTGTGCGGCCCGCTTCCCAAAACCCTTACCCTATTTATGTCAACCTCGTTCCCAGGGCTTTTTGAACGAGGTTGTATTTATGTCAGTCCAACATTTGCGATTTTTCCTACCCTATTTATGACCTGACCAAAAATGTGATGTCCTATTTATGACCGTTGCGGCTGGCACAGTTGTCCTAAACATAATTTATGAATGGCTTTGGCTGATGAGCTTATCGATAATGATGAAAAGGTAGCTTCTTCTAAAAAACCTACCCAGCTCAAGACAAGAGTGCACCATATCCTATTTATGACCAAAATGGCCAAAATCGATTCTCTGTTTATGACCAAAACGGCTGAAAAAACATACCCTCATTTTAGAGCCACACATACCTATATATCCCATATAAGGGAGTAACCCCCGGGCCTGAGGGCCATATGGCTGTGTCATCGAATGCAGACGTGTAGTACGTGGGGCCTAAACGTGACAAGAATTGATTGATTAAATCGTAATTATATGCATTTAGATCCTATTGAATATCCATAGAAATCGTGATTACTGTTTTTACGTAAGTGGCCTTAAAATCGCGCCCAGACAAGCCCGATTTACTTATACTTTCAATAAATTTACCATAAAGACGGCCTTGGACACGAAATACCAAAGTCTGCATAACTATGATAAGTGCAATACTTAGCAATTATTGAATGAGGCTGAGTAGGATATGAAGAATTCTGCAGAACAAGGAGGGTGTTATCCACATTCAAAATATTTCCCCGTTCTTAAAGGAGTTTCGCCATTTCGCTCTTTGGTTTTTTGCTCACTAAAAATAACATAATATTGTCCCCAAGTTTTCTCCGTCAACGGTTCAATAACCTGCAGCGGGCTGCACTTTTAATGTCATTTTGACGTCATAGGTTCAATAATCTGAAGCGAGCTGCACTTTTTGACGTCATTGATTCAACATGGCGAAGATTCTTTCCAAATTTGGTGAACAGCAGCCGGTTATGGTAAATTATGCGTGTGGTTTTAAGGCGGGGGTCCACCTGAAAGCCGTATTTTGGCTTGGTATTATGTTCTTAATGCAAATATCTCGTTTACGTTTCAAGCAATCAAGAATCTGTTCACTCATTACACACATCTATGTTTTGGGCCGTTTTGTAAATTTTTTGGTGATTTTTAGGTTTATTTGGAGACAGATAGTTTTTCTCAAAGGATTAGTAAAATTTATGCAAATAGGAAATTTTGAAGATTTGGTGTTGTTTTAAAATTAGAGTTTGAAGTTAAAAATTGATAGATACACACTTATGTTCTTAATGCAAATATCTCGTTTACGTTTCAAGCAATCAAGAATCTGTTCACTCATTACACACATCTATGTTTTGCGCCGTTTTGTAAATTTTTTGGTGATTTTTAGGTTTATTTGGAGACAGATAGTTTTTCTCAAAGGATTAGTAAAATTTATGGAAATAGGAAATTTTGAAGATTTGGTGTTGTTTTAAAATTAGAGTTTGAAGTTAAAAATTGATAGATACACACCAAACAGTTGCCTAACAACCCGAGTGCCATTGTGGGGTCGAGCAACTGTCTGGTGGTGTTCCATAACCTTTTCTCCCCCTTTCAATCTCTCTTTAAACTTCCTCAAATTTCACTTTAATTCAGGTAAACCCCCACCTTAACCAATCAGAAACGGGGAAATATTTTGAATGAATAATAAATCGTGGCTGAATATCTTCCTTTTAAAGTGAAGCCTTAGAGCCTAGGCTGGCTCATAGCTGCCGGCGCTTATCCCCGGTTTCTGTAGCATGAAGCGGCTAGAAGTATTTCTACTTCCCCTGGACGAGATGCTAGTCCATCGAAGGTCACTCCCCCGCAATTTTGTTAGGTTTCCCCAACAATTCGCAGGTACCCATTTATACACCTGGGTGGAGAGAGGCACTGTAAGAGTAAAGTGTCTTGCCCAAGAACACAACACAATGTCCCCGGCCAGGGCTCGAACCTGGAGGGCTCGCTCCAGAGTCGAGCGCACTAACCATGAGGCCACCGCGAATATCTTCCTGATTAGACTGAATATCACTCCGGTTAGCCTAAATAATGCGCTGGTTAGCCTGTTTACGGTTAGATCACAAATATATAAATGGTAATACGATTCAGTTAAAACGTCTACAGTCTGTATCTGCAGTCTGCAGTCTACCGTCTCGAGTACACTGACCGAAGCTCAAACTTGAACTTAAGATCTGATATACATCAAAGTTATTCAAATTATTGTTAGATTTATCAACTGTTTGGAATCAAGGAACATTGTCTTCTATTCCTGTTTGTTCTGGTTCGTTCTGTCTCGTTCCGGTTATTCCGGTTCCAGGTCAGTTTCCGTTCCGGTGTTTAACCCGCGTGGGCTCTGGGTCGAGGATAGCTTATATTCGCAAGGAAGTTCCTCGAAGTGATAATTATGGAGGGGAACGTTAGACTTCAACTGAACATTGTCGACGAAAATGGATGTGAATTAACAGAACAAAAGCCGCATCTGTTTCACACCACCGATGGAGTTAGGTATGTGGGCAAATCTCGAAATTTATGACAACTTTCAGAGGTTTAGTTGGGTTGGAACATTCGACTTCGTCATCGTCTATTTGAGTTCGTACACTCGGCTCCGGCCCAGAGCGGATATCACGTACACCTTATGCACCTATCAGTGTCAAGCCCGAGTGGGGGGGGGAGGTCGGGTATAGGGTGGGGATTTTGACATTTTCTAAAAAAAAGTATCAAAATCCCCACCCCCGGGCAAAAAAGAATTGTCAAAATTAGCAGAAACAAATGGTTTACTTCTCTTCTACTACGTAAAATTGAAAGATCAAATGCATGATGTCCGATCAAAATCCCCACCCTGGGGGTAGACGCCACAGTCAAATTCCCGTGGGTTGCCCGACCACCCCCCCCCCCCCCGGGCTTGACACTGATAGGTGCATTACAAGATAATGTACAACCAAGTCTTAAACCGCCGAAAAAGCGGTGCGGAGTAGCTGATTTTACTTGTTTCATGGACATAATAAAGATCTAGAATTTCAGTGTTACGTACTTAGTGACGGATCGGACGTGACGGTAAACATTGTGCTCGGTTGCGTAGCAGGGGGCCGGGGATGAGGTAGCATTCCAACTGGTACAAAAATTACGTCTTTATTCAAAGCTAAGGGGAAGGCAAAGACGGAAACATCAGTAACTGTTGTTCTGATAAAGATTAACTGCAAATTGAAGGATGTGTTCCATTGCACATTCATTACTGTTACATGTGTAATGTTCAACAACAACAACAACATGTACAACAATCATTTATTCATGCCCAGAAATATATACAATAAATAAATAAATAAATAAATACAAAATCATAGATTGTAGAAGAGGAAGTGAACACAGTCACTTAGAAATAGCTAAGGCTAATCGAGCTACATGTAAGTCAGGTTGGGCCAAGCGGAAAAAATAGAACGGACTAAATATTTAAATTCTATTCATGCACGAACACATACATTCTGTACACCCACTTACACGCACGCACGCACTCACACTAAAAAAAACAACAACAAACAAGCAAAGGGGATGAGCACAAAAGTGTATCAACAAACCAGTCAGTAGGTCGAGATAAGCAATTCTTTGAGCCCGGTCATCTGGCTCACAAATGAGGCCCCATTAGGGAATGTCTAAATATTCCGTATCCTCGATGTATTTTAGTTGTCTTTAGATCCAAAATTCCAGTTTTTTATCACATTTCCTTACAGTAACATATATTTCCTGGAAAAACACAATGTGAAGGACATCTTACGTATTATCTGTTTGTTTTCGCAGCTGGAAAGAAGTAACACAATGGGTAACAGACAAGCTGTCACTCAACCATTCTTTGGCGTTTAGTTATTTTGATGAGGAGGGAGATCTTATATTTGTAAGTGTTTACATGTAACTTTCGCAGCATAAAAGTGTTGATAAGATTTAATAAATAGTAAGATAAGTCGGTACACCTGGGAAATTAGCAGAATGCAAGGTTTTCGAACTGAACTAAAGTAGCAGGAGGAGTTTCTAAAGCAGTGGAGCAATACTCCATCAAGACGGTGGTAGCCTTGTGGGCCGGGGAGAGTGTTGAAGAAAGGTTACTCCCTCCTGCATGCATGAAGTACAAGGTGCAGTCACTGAAATATTTTGAATTCTAGGTGTCATGAGGTCCACTGATGCATCTGTAGCACCCATATGTGACTTTTTACCAAGTATTTGGCACAAAATAATACTTGAATTAGCCAGTGACTTACATCAGGCACCAGCTTACTTTGAAAACCCTGGGAATGTCTTGTAGTTAATGTTCTCCAATTTCCTTATATTATTCTGTATCACCACATACAGTGTATTTATAATTACGTGATTACAGGTACCCAGTTGGATTACTCTGGGAGACTGTTGTCTGTTTTTTAAAAGGCATTCATTTGATCTTTTAAGGAGATCTCAGTCAATGAATGATGTGCAGTTTAAATGTAACCTATAAGGGTTGTTAATATTGTTACTTTGTCAGGGAAACTCTGAACAAGAGTGGAAAGAAGTTTTGGGATACAGAAGTAAGAGCAAAAATGATCAAGCGGCTACAGTTGCTGTAAATATTCTTGTGTTGGGCAAAGCTAAACTTTCAAGTTGTTACCAAGATCTAAAGGTAAGTATCATTGTTACAATCTTTTGTTTTATTTTACTGCCTTTTCTATATTCTGTTTTATACCGTGCATGTAACTAAGTAAATATGTAACATGTTCAGATGCTACAGGTTACGGCCCTTAATGACTGAGCTCTGAGTAAGAACCTGGCTACATGCTAAAAATAAGTGTGAAAACTTTGTATACAATGTAGAATAATAAATAAAACTGTACATTTTTGGTGAAAACATTGGTTGAAATTACACTGTAACTATGTCGAGTACATCTTGAGTGCCATGTGATCTGTTCACAGCCTGTAGCAAGTTGTTGTAGCCCAGGTGTGGAATCAAAGCCATCTTGTTGTGAATTTTTGAGGCCTATTCCTCCAAACCCAGACACAGTCACTGGCCCTTTGGTGAAAAAGTAAGTTGTAGAATGTTCCACGTATATTTTAATCTGCTGTTATTTTAATGCCTGCCTTGGTCAGGCTCAAATTGTTTTCTTGCTACATGTAAATTCACTACAAACTGTAGTACATGTACAACTCAACTTTTTAAAGATTGCAGACTGGCAATCGAAAGCTCAGTGTTTTTCAAAACTTTTAACCAGAGAACGTCTTTTAACTTTTCAAATTGTAGTACAGTTTACTCTTGGACTGACTGTCTTGGTTCACCACTAGATGTCTAAATTTAATTGCAGTAGCAATCTTTAACTTTGTGAACACTACACTGTGATGCCTCACGTACATATGTGTAATCCCTGGGGGGGAGAGAGAGTAACAATATTAACAATAATATTTACTCCCAGGTTACTTTCTTCATATTGCAGATCAAGTTACCCTCTCCTGTCCTGAGAACTGACTTACAATACCTATTGTAGGCTTAGTACATACTGTAATTTTTACTTATTTATTAATAATTAATTACTTTTACCATGAAAATGTACATACATGCATGTACACACTTTTGTGACTAGAAATTTATTAATAAAGAGATGTCTCCAGCATTAATCAGTCAGTGATAAAACTTCATAATCGTTTTGTTAATTTGTTTCTTACGTTAGAGTCAATCCACTTTTGAGTCAGTACAAATACCGCGATGAAGCCCTGGTAGCTGTAACATTGCCGCTCGGACCAATAGGCATGTATCTTGCATTCTATGTAACATACATGTAGACCTTTAATTTATGATGTCACATAATATCAATCAACATTTCTTTGTATTTTTTTATGTATACTAAAGCGACCTCCATATACATGTAGATATTAATCATGCAAGTTTTTTGTAATTTTAATTTAGTAAATATACACAGTTTCATAAGAATCTGCCACAATCTCATACTCATCTGTCGCAATGTTACCCCCTCTCCCCTGGAATAGATTTTTTGGTAATACATGTAATTGGCATGTTTGCATGGTGTCTTGTATTCTCATGAGAACTTGCCAAAGGATTCTTGTGAAACTTGGCATATTTACTGTTAGAAATTCAGTATTATAAATAATAATATATCGAGATCAGGCTTTTTTTGAATGAAAAAATGGGAATTTAAACATAAAGGTGCATTTTACATGTATCACCACTAACAGTTAATTTGCTAATTTGCTTCAGTTTGTAACTTCGTTTGTAGAAAAATGACTTAAAGTCACATTCTGTAATCCTCTGTAGGAGGGGGCAGTATCGCCTTGGCTGGTGATGGGGGTCTACGCCAGTGGCAAATCACCAACACTGTAAATCATGTAGCTCATGTTCCTGACTCTTTCTTCGCCATACGGTGTGTACATGATTGTATATTACGTACTTATATATTGTGTACTTTTAAAGCATATAAATGTAGTACATACAATGTAGTTCATGGTACCAGTATTTATTTGTTAATAATCCATTTCTCAGGTGCATCATATTGATTGTTTATTCCGAAACAGAGGCTACAAATCAAAACTGTATCCAAATTGGATTGTGTGTGCTAAAGGCATCCATTGTCCAGTGTCAACGATACCCTTGATCGACTTCTGATTGACATGTTGATCAACACTCAATTAATATCCCTATTGATACTCGGTCGAAACGACTCAGTCAACCCTTGATCAACATCTCAATTTACATTTGATCAAAGGTAGATCAAAAGTTGGTCGACAGTCGGCCGAGTGTTGGTGGAGCCATGTGCACCAATCCGAAATTTAGTAGACTTGTGACCAACTGTCGATCAAATGTTGATCGAGTGTCAACCAAGGTGTTGATGAAGTGCTGATCTAGGATTAATGGAGGATATCGATTGAGGGTATGGGTTGACACTTGACTTTGGCCTTTAGTACTATAAACATTTTAAAATTTTGTCGAAATATACATAATGTGGAAGCCATGTTTACAAACATTACGGCATCGTCTTGTCAAACCCACGGTATTCTATAACTAAGTATTATACATGTAAATGGACTATATTAACGTTTAATTTCTTTGTCCTTTACCTCGTTGAAATATATTTTCAGCAGTAGAATCCTGATCTTTTGAACCTCCAAGGAAAACAAAACTTTGTTTGAAAAATTAGGTAGTTTCCCTGGTGAAAATCTTTGAAGGATCTTCAAGGATCTTTGAGGATCTTCACGAGGATCTTTGTGAGGATCTTGATCAAGATCTTTAAAGATCCTGGTCAAGATCTTTAAGGATCCTCCAGGATCTTCAAGGATCTTTCAACTTTCTTGCCAGGATCTTCAAGAATCTTGCCTAGGATCTTGAAGGATCTTGAAGGATCCTGAAGGATCTTGATAAGATCTTGACAAGATCTTTTGCAAGATCCTCAAAGATCTTACCAAGATCCTGAAGAATCTTTAAGGATCCTCAAAGTTCCTGTTAAGATCCTTAAAGAACTTTGATAGACTTTTAGTTCTTGTCAAGATCTTTAAAGACTTTTGTAAGATCTTTAAAGATCTTTGCAAGAACTTAAAAGATCTTTCAAGATCTTGACAAGTTCTTGTAAAGATCTTGAGAAGATCTTTTGCAAGATCCTCAAAGATCTTACCAAGGTCCTGAAGGATCTTAAAGGTTCTTCAAAGTTCCTGTCAAGATCTTTAAAGACTTTGTAAGATCTTCCAAGATGTCTGCAGAAACTTGAAAGATTAGAGAAGATCCTTAAGGTTCCTTCAAGATCTTGGCAAGAACTTTAAAGATCCTGGTAAGAATTTTAAAGATCTTATCCAGGATCTTTGAGGATCTTGATAATTAAAAGTATTTTGCAAGATCACAGTACCAATTTAGCAAAGACCTTGAAATACCGTCAAAACTATCTGTGAAAATTGTTCAGTTCTGTTTATCAGATTCATACACAAGTTTCCCATCACCAGATTTCAGGGGACTGGCCCCAACATTAAGTGTTTTAACAGAGGATTCCCCCACACTGCAAACCAAAAAATGTTAAGTATTGACTGTAACAGTATACTTTATTTCTGTACTAATTCTTACAAAAATGTTCCTCAGTTGGGAAGCTAATATTATTTATATTCCCTTCATATTATTTGAGGTGTTTTTCATCAAAAATACAAATCTGTCAGACTAATGAAACTACAATAATTATATATAATAGATTAATTTATTCTTATATTACACTGTAAATACCTCCTTGTCAATTCATGTGTCAGTGCAATTGCATACTAAATATCTATTTGTACAGGAATCACTTCATTTTTATAATTTTCTGCCAAATTGTAAATACTTCTACTTGAAATGAAACTACATGCAGAACTCATTTTTATGTGAAAGGTTTTGCACTTAGAGTCCTTTTGAAACAGAGGCACAAGAGAACTCTGAAATACATGTAGCCTATTGCACCACTACAATATGAATAAAACAAAACATGAAACAGGCTTAAAATAGCTTTAAAATAGACAAAATAGGGTTAAAATAGCCTTACAATAGCCTTTTAATAGGGTTAAAAATAGCTATCAAATAGGGCACATGTGAGCGACATAATTAGCCATTGAACAATGCGATTTATGAGATTGCAAAATTATGTGCCATATGAAATAAATATAAAGCCAGGTCAAAAGCCCAGAATTATACAAAAAAACAGTGACATTAAATCAAGAAGCAAGTGGCAATTTAAACAACACAAGCACCAAAATACAATGACTCACCATGGAACATTAACCTCCCAATATTTACACTTGATGAAAATCACTAAGATTTTTTGCCCAGTATCCAAGGGAAGAGCCCACACGAGATTAAAGACCACCTGGAACATGTTGTTTCTGTTCATGATTTATTTTATTTGGTAAAATCGAAGGGTTTCTTTGTGTCATATAGAATTTAAAGCTTACTGACATCTTTGTTCAAAATTCAAAGTTTCAAGTTTCACACTCTAGTCAAGACTACTACACTGCATGCAGTCCATTAACAGATTATTTATAAGTCTTATTTTATAGTGAAAGTGACATTGCTCGTACGTGTTTGTGAATTGTTTTTCACTTAGCTTCATAACCATGCAGTTCCATGTATTTCAAGCTTTTCTGCTTCAATTTACCTAGAAAAGATGGCCACACAACAATTGCATGTAATCGACATGTGATTAAAGTCATATCATAAGTTCGTGTTCTGTTTCCACTTTGAAGTTCCCTGATAGCAACTTAAAAAACAGAAACACGCGTTCAGATCGACTTCTAAGGCATGCTTTAAACTGTTTTTGGTTTAAGTTATGATTGTAATACAGAAAAGCTGATTATAGACAAGAAGAAAGACCCAAGAGAGAAAAAGGGAGATCCAAAACGATCGAGTTTAGTGATAAGCTTACACTGTAAACATTGGAGTACAGATCATCAAAAACACTCTTTTAAATCGAAGTCCAGACGCCTTATGGTTCTTTATACTTACTGTCTCTTGTAGAGCCAACAGATCCAGATTTTGTGGCTTTCAAACATCTTCAAACTGCCCTTTAGAAAAGCCGTCGTATTCAGTTGTCGCTCCAAAATTGAACTTAATCGAGTTTGGTTCTCCTGTATGATACATTAGAGGATCGAACTACGGAGCGAATCTGTTTTTGAACCCTGTCTTTACATTGTAATGTATGAGAATGAGTCAGACCTGTTGTACATTTGTAATAAACTGTAACAACAATTATTACAATGTAATGGTTCTAAGGTGTTCTCAGCTGACAAGCTGATAACATGCACTACTTTAAACAAGGTAAAGTAATGCATACCTGCTGGAAAATCTGACTAACTCTGCAAGATCCTCATCAAGGATCTTGAGAATCCTAGGAAAGATCCTGTTGACTCTTACCAAGGATCTTTGCAAGATCTTGATAAGATCCTTGAAGACCATGAAGGATCTTAGCAAAGATCTTTGCAATATCTTTGAAAAGATTCCCCAAAGATCTTTCAAAGATCCTCATATAATCCTTAAGGATCTTGAAGGATCCTAACAAAGATCCTTTTGGGATCTTACCAAGGATCTTTGCAAGATCTTGATAAGATCCTTGAAGATCCTGAAGGATCTTAGCAAAGATCTTTGCAAAATCCTTGAAAAGATTCCTCAAAGATCTTTCAAAGATCCTTGTGGAATCCTCAAGGATCTTGAAGGATCTTACCAAAGATCCTTTTGGGATCTTACCAAGGATCTTTGCAAGATCTTGTTAAAATCCTTGAAGATCCTGAAGGATCTTAACAAAGATCTTTGAAAGATCCTTACAAATATTCCTCAAAGATCTTTGAAAGATCTTCACAGAATCCTCAAGGATCTTAAAGGATCCTAGCAAAGATCCTTGAAAGATCTTTCCATTAAAGATCTTTGAATTTCTTTGAAAGATCTGTAAAGGATCCTTAAAGGATCCTTATCTTTAAGGATCTTTGGCAGGTCCTTGAAGATCTATAAAGATCCTCAAAGATCCTGTCAGGATTTTCACCAGGGTAATGGAATATCAGGAGTAAAAATTACTCACAGTGTTTGACTCAGGGGAAGGAAACAACTTTTGGTTTGAGTTATTGAGAGGTTCGAAAAATTGTGGGTTCAAGAAATTGGAATTTCACTGTCCATGAGATCACAGTCACATGTATTACTGCAGTAATCAATTAACTGGACGGTACTTGTTACTGTTCGTTTGACCTTAGATTATAGTCTAGGAATAATGTCAATTTGCTCGCCTTTCTTCAGAGTGGACCAGGGAGGTACCAGCAAAGCTGTTGTTCTTCAGTCCAGCTCCTGGTACGATAACCACGGATTTGCACCAGCCACTTATGTTACAGACCATGGTATGTAAAATTAATGATCTCATTAAAGACTATAAGCACTTAATGATTGACCCCATGGGAAACAGTGAGCTTGTTTCCCTGAGACCCTCAATGTTTTCCAAGGCAAAGCTGCAGAAGACATTAAAAGTCAAGTGGAAACAAAACTTGTTGTTACCCTTGGGGCCAGTCATTAAGTGCTTTGTTATTGCCTCCCAACTCAAAAATAGAACAAACTGCAAAAAAAAAAAAAAATGATTATTTGCTTGACTCCGGCTGGCACACAAATTTGCAAGGTGCTGATAATTAACATACAAGTCGACAGTTCAAGTTGTTATTTGGAAACCTAAGGAGTTTCGCGAGTTTTGCGTATGGCCACATGCCTGACATGTTCTCCTCCAATCCAAAAACTTATCTTAGTTTGGAGGTGGAACAACAACCTTCAATTTGTCATACACACATACAGTGACACAAAGTTGTTAACTGGTAGTAATTAGTTTGTTGAAGAATTACATGTAACATCTATGCAGACACTCGTGAAATACTAGTTATTGCAGTTGTAGGCTTTGTAATTACCTCTCTTTCATAAATGAGATACATGTACTTTCATATAAATATACATCATATTGCCATATTAATAAATTATATTTCAGGCAATTCTCTGACTAGTTACAGTGCGACTGCTCTAACCAAAGCCACCCGACAAAAATTGTCTACAAATTTAATGAATGAAAATCCTGGAGGTTACGAATAGTTTTCCAACAAATTATCCAAAATAACCACAAATCTGTTGCCTTTGTAATCTACAGATTAATTAAATGTACATGGATAATTTGCTGAAAAACTTTTGCTAACCTCCACAATTTTTATTCGTTAAATTTGTGGATAATTTTGTCGGGTGGCCTTGGTTGGAGTATACATGTAGTCTCACTGTAATAATCAATTTTTATGCATAATATAATTATTAACAATAAAATTTTAATTAGCAATTAATAGCAATTATTTTGAAAACAGTTTATAACTGAGAATAGTTCATTCTCGGTCTCTCGATTATGACTTGGCATTGTGACAATTTTTTTCAAGTTGTACCTGATGGATCCAAAGATCTTCTCCGTGAACTTCCAGGAATTAAGGATTTGGAAGTTACTGCAAAATACCCTATTGCAGAAGGTGTGCAAATATTAATAAAATAAATAAATATTTAACAAGAAATAGTTATATTTTTTCAATGCACCTAGTTAATCTTGCTTAAAACTTTTAGTTTTCTACTTTTTTTCTTCATTACCCTGTATGCTGTTTTTACAGTCTCTAGTCTCTTACTAACTACTCTGCATTTTTCCGTGTTTTGATTTATGGACTGTTTTCTGGATGTAAAATGTGGGAAATGGCATTTCTAAGCCCCTAAAAATACAAATTTCCTGGAACAAAGTTCCTGCATTGCATGCATTGTTGGGTGCTTCTGTACTGATTGGAGGAATAACGTCAGGAGTGCAATGCAAGATATGTGTGTACTCATTAGCTCCCTTGATGTGGTGATGTTTTAAAACATTTATCCTGTCTTTTAGTTGACTAGATAATTTTGTTTTATCAACTGAGTTGATAATGTGAACTGGCTACCGTAAAGAGATTCGAAAGCTGACGTTTCAAGCATTAGGCCTTAGTCACAGCATTACCCCTTTGCTCCGATAAAGGGCTAACGCTCAAAATGTCAGCTTTTGAATCTTTTTACGGTGGCCAATTCACATTATCAACTCAGTTGATAAACCCCTTTATTCGTTTTTAGTTGACTACTTGAGTAATGAAGTGCCTGTCAAAGTGCACTTGGAGGCATTCAACCCTTGCATCCCTCTGGACTCCAAAAACAGTGGCATACCAGTGATAATCTTTAACTACACCGTCACAAATTCATCAAGCGATGCTGCAAAGGTATAATCACTTATCTGCATCTAATTACAGAGAGACAGTTAGACTCTATTTTATAATTGCTAGACCCTTAATGCTCTTCACCTAGAAATCATGTTGAATAAGTACATTTGTACTCCTTCTAGATTTTCAAAAGTCACTCGATATGTTAATATTTATGGCCTACAATACAATGTTATGGCGGAAGGAAGTCCGAGACATTTTAGTATCTCTTACCACTGGGGGTCTCCTGACTTCTCTAGAGTGAAGCTGTCAGGATTACTGCTACTCCCCCTGCAATGCGGGTTACCCCTTTCTCCACCCTCACTCCCAGCTCCTCCTCCCCGTCGACCCTTGAAAATGCTCAGACCTGAGCCACTCAATTTTGGATCAGAGTCCAATGCAGGAACCGTTAGTCTGCCAAACCTCTCATGCATTGAATTGCCATTGCCTAGAAGGATGTAAAATTTAATTAAAATTGCGACCTTTGTTTGTTATCCATAAGGTTTCTTTGCTTGGAACACTTCAGAATATAGCTGGTTGGGATGGAATGACAGGAATTACTTCAGAAGGTCAGTTTAAAGTGCCCCTGTGACAAAGAATAAATTATTTTTTCCTTTGGATTTCAAAACTATGGTAACTAAACACTAAGTGACCCAAGTTTTAATCCTTGATTTAAAAAAGACACCTGTTTATTTTAACTGGAACTTTGCTATTTGATGATCCGCCATGACTAAATTTACGTTCTTGAGGGAGCTCCGGATTGAGGAGAAAATGACGTCAAAGGCTCACTAGTTTAAGAATGCAATGCATGTGTACCCTGCAGAATTAATATGCAGCATGGGAGTTTTGGGCTTTCACACTTTTAAACTCGCACTTTGCATACATAATAAGCTGCGTTCACACGCTGAAATTTTAAGCTGGTGAGCTTTTGACGTCACTTTTCCCGGATCCAACCCTCTGAGGACAAATCAGTCAGGTTTGAAGTGAGTGATGGCAGATTGTGAAATCCAAAACTTACACTCAAAGTAAACGGCCTTTGAATAAAAATGAAAGGTCAGAATTTTGCCAGTCAAGTGTTAAGCAGACACACTTTCAGAATCTCAAGAAACAAAGGAAGTTTTTTTTTTTTTATCACAGGGGCACTTAAAAAAGCATGAAAGAATTAAAGGCTAAACTTCAAGATACCTGGCCACTTTTTTGCATCTAATTGAATAAGAATAGCAACTATTGTTATATACCTTGTTCTTCAAAGCACACCAACACATGTAAACGAAGTGGCCGGGTATTCTGAAGTTGCTCCAAATTAAACATGGTTACAAACATTGTTGAGTGTATGAGACTGCAAAAAGTATTTGTCAATAATGATTTTAATTATGTTTGTCTTAGTGATCATTAATTAATTAATTAATTAATTAATTAATTCGTAAGTCATTAGTGGTTGAGGTGCAACATAGAATTTTGCTGAGGGTGATAAAAATAGTTCATACCGTACAAACTTTACATATTAGTAAACTGGTACATTTTGATCTCTTCCCTTCATTAAAGGGGTGCATGGAATAGAGCCCTAAGTAACTTTAAGAAAACTTTGAGTTAACCAGCATTGAAATATCTTCCAGCTATTGTTACATTTTACTCAGGTTTTCAAATGTTATTTTCTAAATAGAACTAGTAATAATTAAAAGTTCTTTTTAGACAATAATTAGAACCTGAGTAAACTGTAACAATGGCTGGAAGGTATTTCAATCTTAGCTGCCTCAAAGCTTTCTAAAAGTCATAATTACCAGCTTTGCTATCAAAAAAGAACCTTAGAACAACTGAACTTAATTTACACAGTCACCTCATTCCTGAATGAAAACGGACGCATGTATGCCTTCTACTGACAATATTTTTCATATGGATCTAAATTCGTGAATGGCTGCCAGTTATAATAATTCTTTTATTATATTTTGTAAGTACAAACCTTGTTTCAAAGTTAATCATTCAAAAGAATTTTTACTCTCAAACATGTTGGCGAGGCTAAATTCAAATGCACACATTTAAGCATATTTAATTGGCAGCTATTTATATGAAAAGGGTGGACCATTTTATGGTGCAAATCAACCTCTGCATGATACTATACGCAAACAAGCCTCGTTACATACATGTACATGTACAGCTGTTTCAAATATCAGCATAATGCAGTCTGTGTCAATTTAATTTGCAGTGGAAAATGAGGGATATGGAGGAAATCTGAATTCTTTACTGCAGTCCAGGTGGGTTAAGAAATATATTTTTCAGTATTAAAGTTTTCAAATAAAAATGAATTAAACTTGCTATCTATGATTTACTATGAACTTGCATTTATTTGTTTGTTGTTTGTTGTTGTTCTTTTTTTTGCAGTGATTTATATGGTATTGACATGAACAACCCATCATTAGCAGAGCAGAGTTCTGGAAATGGACATGTGTCACTTTCTGGTAAGTGCATTACCATGCAAATATCATTTAGTGTTCTCTATTTCTTTTACTTAACACTGGGAGGAAAAAATTTAGGGAAAATAACTTATTATAAGTAATATCTTTATTTTGATTATCAAAATGTAAATTCTCTTTGCACATGCCATAATTACATTGACCAGTAGATTGTGCTAGGCCTGTGATTCTGTCGAGTTCTAGAAGTACATTATGACTTTTTAGCATATGGTTTCTGTCAAGTTGTTTTCTAAAATGTTAATGGACATATATTTTAGTGTTTATTATATATAAGAACAGTGTGATTGTTTTTAGTCTTGTTATATACAGTGTATACACACATGCTTTTGGTAACTTCATATATTAATAATTATGAATCATCATCATCATCATCATCATCATCAATGGATGTGTCAAATGTGTAAAATTTCATTATTTCTCAACAGTTGTGACTAAGCCCTCGGGCTGTGACAAATTAACCACCATGCTTCAGTTTGATGATGTACAAGAGATGTGGAAATATTTCACAACAACAGGTTTGCCAGGTCAGGGAAAGCCTGGTGCTTCCCCAGTAAGTACATGTAGATTTGTTATTCACTCTTGATAACTGGATGGTATAACTTGGGTAAACTCTGCGTCAGGCCAATGGGCTGTGCAGCCTTATCCGGGTTTCTGCAGCTTGAAGTGACTAGGAGTATTTCCCTGGATTGGATGCTAGTCCATTGCAGAGTTACCCTCGGCATTAAAGTAGCTATTACCCGTTTATACACCTCGGTGGAGAGACTGTGAGAGGAAAGTGCCTTGCTCAGGAGCATGGTGCAATGACCCCAGGGTATGTGAGGCTTCAGAGGAAAGGGCAGCAAGCTGGAGTTCTTAGAGGGTGGGAAGCGAGAGGAAAATACAAATACTGATTTTTGTCATTTATTAATGCATTACAAAACTTTCAAAAATGAGAATCCAAAATTTTATTTGACTTAGCATCTTCTGGGACTTCTGGGCAAATTAGCAAACAAAAATATGCACTTGGGTTTTAAAAAAAAAACTGTCTTACCTCCACAATAAGTGGGATGTGTTTGTCAGTCTCCCAATTAATTTTACAGGGGACTGGAGCAGTATGAGAAAGGGCAGGAACTATGGGAAGCGGAAAAGAAGGGTGTGGGAAGCGGGATGTTTGGAGCCCCCTGGCCTACTAGGTACATGTACCTTACCAACTTCATTAAAGGGATTTTTTGACCTTTTATTTCAGGTTCCTGTCTTATACTGTATACATGTGAAATATTGGCCAAATTATTCTCAGGAGTCATTTTATCCATTTGAGACAATGTGTTTGCCCCAGAAGTACAGATATAAATTCTGTGTTTTTGTGAATTGTGCAGGCAAAATTCATTGTGGGCTTATTTGCTTGTCAGCATGTCTTCTGTTCTTGAGGAATTATTGATCTCAAGCACTAGTGATTAAATAGTTCTTTATACACTCTGATAATTTATCTCTAGTATAAATTTGGCCACTGCTAAAAATTTATTACAGAACATTTTTTTTATTTTAAGTGATGGTGTAAATTCACATTTTGCATCTTTTATTGGGGCTTCTTGAGGTGAAAATAAAAAATTCATTGTTACATCTGTTGTACTTTTGCAGCCAGGAAAAACCTGGAATGGAGCTGTTTGCTGTGAGAGAGTAATCCAACCCAACTCTTCAGAGGTAAAATGTTAACTTCCGATCCCTAGCAGCAGAAATAATACCCACTGAGAGGCATTCTCAGTAATTATTTTAAGTATGATGTGAGGTAAGAAGTTAAAAATGTATGAAAGAGTGACAGACAGACAGAGACAAGCAGAAAGACATGTGGAGACTTAGCGACAGACAGGCAGACAGAGACAAGCAGAAAGACACACAGACAGATGGAGAGACAGAGACAGACAGAACAACATATGGAGACAAACAAACAGACTGGTAGACATACATGTACAGAGAAAGACAGGCTGACAGATGGATAAACAGATGGAGACAGGCAAAAGAACAGACAGACAGAGGCAGAAAGAGAGATGGAGACAGAGCCAGAGACAAACAAACAGAAAGACTGACAGATAGATAAAAAGACAATTAGACGACAGACAGACAGATAGGCAAAATGACAGACACACAGACAGACAGACAGACAGACAGACAGATGGGTAGACAGGCAGAGCAAAAAGAGAAACAACTTGTAACAGTAACACCCAGAATTGAACCCTGGGATTTGGTTTTGTTAATCCATCTGATTTTGGCAAATGAAAAACAATAGACCCTATTCATAAATGGCTGCCAATTAAATATTCTTTTGTAATTATTAAAATTAGCCCAACTAACCTCGTTTTTGAGTTGATAATTCAAAAGAATTTTTACTTTCAAATGAGGTTAGTTGGGCTAATTTAAATACATACAAAAGAATTTTTAATCGGCAGCCATTTTTGCATAGGTTCTATAAACTCCAAATAATGCTGTTAATTTTCGGTTGTTGTCTGATAACTTTTGTCTCAGTATTCATCGTTTTTTTTTTCTTTTCAGACTTTCACGTTTCTCTTAGCTTGGCATTTTCCACACAGGTATTTACTAAATATTTTCATTAAGAGAGAGAACAATAGTAAAATGTATTAGATTTAAGCCTGCCTTGCTAACATCCCTGCATTATCAGTGTGTGCAAATGGTTTTGCTCTTGTCCCAGTTTTTGCACGGTGTAAATGTGGGAAGCTCTTTGATTGGATTTGCTTGGAATGCTAGTTAGTGTGTTAATGTGGAGCCTATAGCTGTGTTAAATCTAGTCCAGTTCTGCCCTCTCTCTGTCACGCAATCCTCTCCCTCCCTAGCGTTGCGTGACAACAAGAGTCCGATCAGAACTGGACTATGCTAGTTCAAAAAAAAAAAAACCCAACCTCTTTCCAGCCAAACAAAAAAATTCTGATATTAGTTTAAAAATAACTGCAAATGGCTTACTGGTGTTTATTATATGACTGGAAAACTTACTTCACTGTGATTGGCTGAGAGCAGGCCAATATGTTGTTAATTTTTAATTTGCACTGCAGTGCACTTTCTCAGTCATATAATAAAATTAATGAGTAATCGTACTAAAGCTAGAGCAATTAAGGATTTACACTATGAATATTTGAAAGTTTTCAGATTACACTCGTATTGTACATCCTTGCTTACACTGGCATTCATACAATTATCTATAGATACTTACTTTGAGAGATGCCTCTTGTTTGTCAGATACGTGAACTGGAGTCAGGCAGCCTTTGGCATCCATGACCCTAACACAAACTTCTATATCGGAAACCAGTACAGCAAGTTTTGGAAAGACATTATGGAGGTGAGGGACCTCGTCCAAAAAACATTGTTTCAATTGACCTTGATGTTGCTGGTAAAAGTGGCGGCAATGACGAGGTGGCTGAATATAAGGGGTGGCCGTAAAGCAGGTTAACACTGTAACAGTGTAGTTTCTGTTAACACTCTTAATGGTATTTAAATGGGTGACCCCCTTCCTTTAAATGCCATAGTTTTCTTCCACGCACTTTGAAGCCATCTTTTTGCCCCATTCCACACCCCTGTAGCTCATAGAAATGGTGGCCCTTATATATGGGGGTCTTTTTGGCGAGAACCGTACGCGTGCAGATTCGACTGTTGTGAAGGTTTGATGGTTGATCATGCATCAACTTTGCCATTTCCTTTTGTTTCAGGTTCTCTCATACACTGTCTCAAGCATGTCTGAACTCACAGCGAAAACCAGGGATTTTAGAGACGCTATGTTCGATTCTACAGTGCCATGGCAAATGATTGACAGTGCTGCTGGACGGGTGTCTGTTATGAGGTGCGTTATAATTTACATTAGGTACCCGTTTACCCAATCACCGTATATGTTAACGTGAATAAGGCAATAAACACCTTAAATTTTTGAAAATTTAAGGTGGCTCTGAACCCCTATCACAGAATTTTGTAAACTATGCAAAAACTTGCATCTGAATATGCTGATTACATTTCAATAATAAAAAATGCTAAAATTAAGGGTGTTTTTAGCAGGTCATATTGTTGCTATGGTAACCTACTGTGCCACAAACTTGACAGCACCATGTTCATCAATGGTTGGGCATTTTTTTGATACCATGATTGTGGCATCAACTGATATAGAGTGGTTATAATGAGTCTTGGAAAGTACTGGAAACTGTTTCAAGCCACCTTAAACACGATCAAACATTGTTTGGTGACCAAATATTTTTCCGTTTAGGAGACTCTGTTTGATCTTGTGTGATAAAATTTGAACAACGACCAGCATTTGATCAAACAGTGTAAAACATTTTGTTTGTTCACACATGATGGATATTGTTTGGTCACTCAGTACAATATCAACATCAACATGTTTTGTCACCAAACAATGTTTGATTGTATTTGATCACACAACGTTTTCCGGTTTTGACAGGACTTTAACTTTAGGTCTCACTTGGGTGAATATTGCTTCCTTAGATCTCCAACATGCATGTGGTTGGGTGATGGCAATCTTTATGGGTTTGAAGGTATGGCTTTATGTCTTTAGACTATTGTTCATCATCTTTCTAACTGTATGCGTAAAAGTGTGGTGTGGTGGAAACTGCAGTTTTCTCTTAGTCAGATTCTGAAATTTTGTCTAAGCTGTGTTGAGTTCTTGATCCAATAAAATTGTCTGACCAGCTAAATTAAATTGCTGTTCTACATATTACTTTAGACTGAGTTTGGAAAATGAGAAAAAAAATTATGAACTTACCCCATGAACTCTGTCAAAGTAAATAGTCACATAAACTGGCCCGGGCCAGAGCCAGAAAAAAATTACGACAGAGGCAATGTACATTGTTAAGGTTACCGTGTACCTGTTGACGTAATGATGGCGCGAACAAAGAGAATTTACATTTTGATGATCGAAGTAAACAAGTTGTTTTTCTTTTTCTTCGTCGCGGTATTTTCTTAAAGAAATAGAAAACATGTTCTCCGTGTTCCTATCGAGTTATAGAAACACTCGTGAAAGTTTGGGAGAACTCGAAAAGCTGTGGAAACACTCGCCTGCGGCTCGTGTTCCCACAGCATTTCTCGTTCTCCCAAACTTTCACTCGTGTTTCTATAACTCGAAACACGGCAAATGTCTTCTATTTCTTAAATGGAGCACGTGGGAAGATTGGAGAGCACTCAAGAAGCTAGAGTTGCCTTACGTTTCTTTCGTGCTCTCCAAACTTCCCGCGTGCTCCATAACTCGATAGTGCACGCTAAAGCATGAACCAATTGTAAAATACCAAGAATTTTGAAAGAAAAGAATTGGCGAATTTTTCTAAATGCACCTGGCCGATCAGTGAGGATAATGTATTTTCAAGTTTGAGATTAAAAGGATTAATACGCATTTTTTTCTTTTTGTTTTATTTTTGCTGACAGGCTGTAACCAGAAGGGAGGTGAGTTTACTTAAAAGGCTGTGAAATTCACGCACGCGCAATGCACCACGAAGCTAACTTTAAAATAGTTTGTACTTTCGTTAACTTGTCTTTCATTTCTTGGTTATTAGGCTGTTGTCCTCTAAATTGCACTCATGTCTTCAACTATGAAATGGCGATCGCAAAGTAAGTCACATACATGTAGCTGTGCTCTTTTTCCGTATATTATTAAATCCTTTATTGACCAAGCGTAAGGTTAAGATGGCTGGATATTGACCTCGTTCTTTTTTGTGTGCAGAAAATGAACTTGGCCAATATCCAGCCATCTTGACGTCACGCTTGGTCAATAACCCATATGTACTTTATTTAACAAATGGTAAACATCACAGCGTACACTATTGAGTTTTGAATGCACTCGGGAGGCTGCTAAGCATGAAAGAAGTGTAAGAGTCGCACAAGGTGATAGCTGAGTGCGACTGTAGCTTCATGAGTGCTTAGCAAACCTCTCTAGTGGTTCATAACTCAATAGTGTGCGGCTGTGGCGTTTACCATTTGTTTCATAACATAACATTGACACATTGGAGCAAAAGAAGTCCTTTTATTGAGCTACATCGCACGTCAACAGGGTACACCCATGGCCAAATAGTAGACGATGAATTAAGCAATCAGAGCGCGTGCTCTGCTATAGTTATGTTATAAAGTATCGTTTATTGTCATATTTGAGAATTCTTTTCTGTCAATAGATGTTTTCCAGATTTGGAAAGAACCATGAGGGTTGTTGACATGAAAGAGCAGGTATCCCCTAATGGCATCATACCAAGGTACTGCCAGTCTTACTGGTCTTACAGCTGTATCAACTGAATATTGTAAAGCTAATACCGGTGTTATTACATCTGGTTAATCATAACAAACGCACGTAATGCCGAGTCAGTCAGAACTTGAGGTGAAAACATGTAACCAGTGCCAAGCGCGGGGAAACATGTAACCTGTGCCAAGCGCGGGGAAACATGTAACCAGTGCCAAGCGCGGGAAAACAAGTAACCAGTGCCAAGCGCGGGAAAACAAGTAACAAGTGCCAAGCGCGGGAAAACACGTAACCGGTGCCAAGCGCGGGAAAACATGCAACCTGTGCCAAGCGCGGGAAAACATGTAACCAGTGCCAAGCGCGGGAAAACAAGTAACCAGTGCCAAGCGCGGGAAAACAAGTAACCAGTGCCAAGCGCGGGAAAACACGTAACCGGTGCCAAGCGCGGGAAAACATGCAACCTGTGCCAAGCGCGGGGAAACATGTAACCAGTGCCAAGCGCGGGAAAACAAGTAACCAGTGCCAAGCGCGGGAAAACAAGTAACAAGTGCCAAGCGCGGGAAAACACGTAACCGGTGCCAAGCTCGGGAAAACATGCAACCTGTGCCAAGCGCGGGAAAACATGTAACCAGTGCCAAGCGCGGGAAAACAAGTAACCAGTACCAAGCGCGGGAAAACAAGTAACCAGTGCCAAGCGCGGGAAAACATGCAACCTGTGCCAAGCGCGGGAAAACATGTAACGAGTACCAAGCGCGGGAAACATGTAACCAGTACCAAGCGCGGGAAAACATGTAACCAGTGCCAAGCGCGGGAGACATGTAACCAGTGCCAAGCGCGGGAGACATGTAACCAGTGCCAAGCGCGGGAAAACATGTAACCAGTGCCAAGCGCGGGAGACTTGTAACCAGTGCCAAGCGCGGGAAAACATGTAACCAGTGCCAAGCGCGGGAAAACATGTAACAAGTGCAAGAAAGCGCGGTAAAACATGTGCCAATCGCCGGTAAAACTTCTTGAATGCCAGAGGTTTTATGCCTTACTGCTGGGCTACGCATTAAATTCATCAGGGAAATATATTTTTTTGTCCTTTTTCAGTCGCACAACTGTGCCGCTTGAGCTGCGACGCCAATGGACGTTTTGGCCAAACTACACTGATGCTAATCCTGCTTCCACAACTATATGTGTAGATGGCGAGATAGGAACTGTATTGAAGACCTACAGGGAGGTAAATACCTGCACCTTATAAACGTTTCGTATTTTGCGAATCTTTGGGCGAGTACAAATTTCTGTGTTTAACATAACAGATAATTACAGCATTACCGCAGGGCCGATTGTGTCTTTGCCATCTCAGATTCTTCACGGAGCATCGCAAAAGTGGTTTGATGGTGTGTGGCCGGTTGTAAAGAAAATAATGAAACGATGGATGACAGAATTGGACAAAGGAGATGGTAACATTTTGTTTAACATAACTGAATTAAAACTGTGTTAAATCCCGGGAGCTCTCTTTTAGCTCCCTCCCTCTCTCTCCTGTTAGCGCTTTTCTAGATTTTGTGTTGATATTAGAGACATTTAACACCAAGGTTTTCATGTTAACGGCAAACCGCAAACGGCAGTTTCAGGTTAGGCGTTCGGCGTTAGATGTTTGTGACCTCTATCGGTTTAGCTACAAAAACATGAAAGAATTATTTCACTTGAAGAGGCCGCCATATTGAATTTCCAGACAACAACAGTGTTGATTTTCAAATGGAAACAAAAAGTCCTATTTTCACTCATTGGCTAAATTTTATATCTAAGCATGTACTAAGAAGACTGG
>OZ026609.1:13536055-13558555 GCA_964020085.1 Micromussa lordhowensis
ATCCTTTCATATGAAAATGAGATTTCATTCACGTGCTAATTAACTCATTTCCATGTGAATGAAATCTCATTTTCATATGAAAGGATGAGCACCAAGACTCGCTTTGAGAAAGAGGCTAAAGGTAATTCGGAAATGGCCTATTTGATTTTGTGCCCCTAATTAGCCCCCGCTTTCTAATCGTGCTCTTATCAAGTTCTATTCTGATACGTGAAAGCGCTCCTATTCCGATTAGCGTGCCACAACCTCCTACCGAGAGTAGTCGTTCCGCTTGACCAGTCATTGGGAAATTAGCGACACTGGAAAGATTCGATTTGAACTCCGAAAATATCGGACTTCCAGTTGAAGTGCGCATGCCTAGTTGACAAACACGTGATTCTATCGAGACGCTGGGAGTTGACTTCCTTTAGTTCCACTGACGGAACTCGTCAAGGTAGGAACAGTAAGGAACAAACAGGAACGAGATTGTGGTATTTCAAGTTCTGCCAAACAACGCATGTGCACTTCATTCTCCCAGGTGACGAGTTGTGAGACGCTGTCTTTAGTTTCTTGGCAGGCTATGTCACGCAACTTTACCAGTTTGCAGTTTTGAAATATTACCTTGCAGAGAGGCAGTAAGACGTAAATTGCTTAAACACTTCATCGTCATTGGTATATGGTCATAGTGTTAATATTATATTGTTATTATATGGCTCTGTCTCACAAGGACTGGGAACTACCAAATTCACGAATTTGATTGGCTGAAATCGATATTGAAAGCGGTCTAGATTTTCCCATCTAGACCGGTAATGTTTTCAGTGAAAAAGTTGCAAACTGAAATTCAAAATCATTGACTATTTTCATGTAACAATATTTATTTATGGCATTGCCAGAAAGCCTGATGAGAAAAAAGAATGTAAAGAGAAAGAGCAAACTTTGGCAGAATTAAATTCAGCTCGTCGCCATTTGCAAGTAAAATGTCAGTTAGTACAGACCAGTTACATTGAAGGAATTAAATTTGTTCTTGTTTGCCATATAATAACCATCTTATTAACCGAGCTTAGTCGGTCTGTATGGGAGAATCTTGACCTCAGTCGTTGTGTACAGACCTCACTGCGTTCGGCCTGTACTCACGACCTCGGTCAAGATTCTCCCATGCATACAGACCTCCAGCTCGGTTAGTAAGAGCTACATATTAATATTTTGTTAATCAGCTGATCAAGCTCCGCGGCAGTTCTTTGATCAGCGTGACGCTGGAATGTATGTTAGTCGATGGCCAGGTGACACTCCAGAACATCCTTTCCGACACAACAGTGAGGTTTGTTGTTGTCGTTGTTGTCGTTTTATCTTGTTCATGTTTTTTTTTTTTTTTTTTTCTTCTTTGGGGGGGGGGGGGTTCATATGTACAGTAGAATCTTGATATAACGAAGGGCTAAGGGACTGGAAAAAACATGTTCGCTATAGCGATGTTTCTTCATATCGAGTTTTTTTTTCATATATTTTACTATTCCTGGCGCGAGGAATTTCGTTCATTTTTTCCGATGACTTACATACATACATACATACATGCACTTTATTTATACACGGTAAAAACATCAGTTACAAGACAATTATTTAAAAAATAAAACTGTTTTACATGTTTGCCGTGTGGGAGTTCGAGGTGGACAATTGGTGATCTATCCTATTTCTGAAATTAGTATAGGATCTAATGGCTCTGACGTCAGATGGAAGGCTATTCCACGAATGTGCTCCACTATAGGAGAAGCTACGTTTCAAAAAATCGGTACGGGGCTTAGGTAGAGCCAATTTGTTATCACTATTCCTAAGGTTATAGCCCGTGCTGAAGGGCTGAAATAGGCCTTTCAGGTACTCTGGAGACTGATCATTTGAAATTTTAAACATCAATTTCAATTTTTGCTTTTTTCTTCTGGTACAGAGATTATCCCATCCCAACTTATCGCGAAGGGCGGTAGCGCTAGAATAGTAATCAGACTTTGTTATAACTCGAATGGCGCGATTTTGTAGTTTTTGTAATTTGTCGGCTAACTCGTTGCTGAGACCGTCCCACACCGGGCAGCAATAATCAAAATATGGCTCAATAAGAGCTCTATATAGCAATATTGCTGTATCTTCGCAAATGAATGGCCTCAATCTTTTAAGTGCACCTATGCCAGAGGAGACAGTCTTGGCAGTCTCATTAACATGTTTGGACCAGGAAAGATTTTGATCGATGTAAAGTCCTAAGGATTTGGTATAGGGCACTCTATCAATTTCGTGACCTTCAATTTGTACTGTAAGTGAGTGGCCAATTGTAGTAGCAAGTCTCTGCCGTGAGCCTATTAACATTAATTCAGTTTTGGCAATATTCAGGCTGAGCTTATTTACATTAAGCCATTCATGAAGGTTGGCTAGTTCAGTATTTAATGCTAATTCAAGTTCCGGTAAGCTACTAGCGGCGATGCTGATACTTGTATCTTCGTTAAATAGAGGTTCCACTGTAATCCCGATTTCTCGAACCCTCATGTTTTCGAACCTCCCGATAACTCGAACCAAAAGTTGTTTCTCCTCCTCAGTCGAACACTGCAATTTTGAACTCTCCGATTTTTCGAACCAATTTTCGTTATCGGAATTCCACTGTATATACAGTAGTATTATACAAAAATATTGACTATTATGGAAGTGTCAAAAAGCCTGTTGATAAAACAAGACGAGCAAACTTTGGCAGATTTTTGTTCAGCTCATTGCCGTTTACAAGCAAAATGTCAGCTGGTACAAACCAGTGACATGAAAGGAGTTAAAGTTTTCTTGTTTGCGCCATATAATAAACATCTTATTAACCAAGCTTAGTCGGGAGAATCTTGACCTCGGTCGTGTGTACAGACCCCGGTCACGATTCCCCATACAGACCTCCTGCTCGGTTAATAAGAGCTTATTATATATCTAGTTACTAGGCGCGCTGTGATTGTTCAATTTAGCGGGCCATGTTCTGCTGCACAGCTCGCTAAACCGTTCCGCTTGACACTTGTCAGACACACCGTTTTCTCGGTCCTTGCTGTAAATACAGATCGTCGCTCTTATCCTCTTCGATTAATGGCCCGCGCGTTCGGTCCGTAACTTACAGTGCGGACCTCCAACTCGGTCAGTAAGTGGCATTTACGGTACTCCTTTTTCAGCGGAAGCGGATGCAATTTGAAGATCATTAGGTCATTTTTAGGGAATTACTACAAACTAAGATGATTGTGACAATAAGAACTTCCAGACAGAGCCATGACATCGCAATTTCGTCATACATCTTCGCACATTTTTTATCCGTCCTCAGCGAAACAACAAAGTAAATTGACTCAATTCTGCGAACATAAACCAGGACGGCAAAACGGCGGTCTTCACATATTCGGCAGATTCTGAAACCTATTTTCAAACTGAAAGTTGATTATATTTTTAATAACTGATGTCGCCCAGCCTTTAGAGAGCTTAAGCAAACCACGACGAAAACGTCACCAAACAAAGGTTTAACGAGTAGAATTATTTACAGTGAACTCTCCGCTAACGGACACTCTCGTAAGCGGACAGCTCTACTTATGGACACTGTTTTCAATTCCCCTTTTTGACCTTTTTCCTTTGTTTCTTATGGTATTAATTTCCATAAGCGGACAGCTCCACTAACGGACACTTTTTCCAATTCCCGAGGGTGTCCGCTTACGAGAGAGTTGACTGTAGTCTCGAATTTTCAGAGTAGCACCCAGATGCTAACACCTTCGAGCTAGCTACATTAATCACTAATCACAATAAACAAGTTACTTCAATATAATAAACAAAATAACGACTAAACATCTAAATATGCTAAGAAATGTAAAGCTAGATTTAAAACTGCACTCGTGCTTTCCTGTCAAAATTTGGAAGTGAATGCTGGTGTTACATATTTAGCTTGAGGAAGTTCTGAGACGAATAGGCGTATTGAATAGATCTAGACAATTCAAAGGTAAAATATAAATTCATTTTTTATTAGGCGTCATCCTTGAGATTGTCGGCTTCATTGCTTAAGCTCTCTATATTGTTTTATTTTCGTTTGTCATTTGTACTTTCATTTGTCATTTGTCAGGACGGGTGTAAAAAGGTAACAGCATTGAAATCTGTTTAAACAGAAAGTAAATGTTTTTGTCACGCAATCTTTAGTTTGGAAAGGACGATTGCGTGACATGTTCACGTCTCATATTTTTTGTTACCATGTTTGTTTGCTACAGGGAGCTTGGACAGGTTTAGAGTACGAGTTTGCGCAGCTGTGTTTGAACGAAAATATGATCACCACAACACTTAAAGGTAACACCATTCTCTGATCTTACTGTTTTTGTCAAATTTTTGACGGTAATAGGGTGGCTTTCCTGTTGGGTGTGAAGAAATTAAGGTATTTCTCGGCCCAACCATCACTCGTGTGTGGAAAGTCTCTTTGATTGGCAAGAATGTGTGGAAAAAGAACAGGGAGAGATGCCTACAGTAGCCAGAAAGATAAAACGCGCGGAGATTGGGGAGAGGAAAATATGGGGTATCTTCTTTCTTCTTTCTGTTTGGCAACTGTAAAATACGCATATTAGCTCGTGATGTTGTTTTGTGTTTGAAATATGTTAGGTTTAAACCTTGGCTCTCGGGCTATTGTCTTTTGCTAGCAACCCCCCTCTCTGCTACATTTCTCTGACTCCCTTCGTCCCTAAATCCCCCATTCCCCCATATCCCTGTTCCCCTAGCCCCTTGACTTTTTGCTTACCTCTTTCAATTTCCCATCCTACCGATATCATAATTCACTCCGTTCTTCATCTTTTCCGTTTCTCCTCCCTACGTTCCCTTTCCCTAAGGAATGCAACGTCTCCCCCCGTCCCCCCGTCCCCCCGTCTCCTCTTCTCCTTAACTCTTTATCTACTTCCCTCAGTTCCCCCCTACGGATGCCATAATTCCCTCCGTTCCTCTTAATGTTGTGTTTGTTTTTGCTCTCTCTTAAACCAAACTGTAATCTGCAAATTCTTCCTTCATCTCTCCTGTCCTACAATGAGGTATGACAAGGCTGGAGGCTAACTCGAAAACCTAACGGTTCATTTAGCTTCCAGTCTCATTCAAACAAGATTATAACAGTTACCTAATCTAAAACATACTACAATATATGAAATATGTTGTTATTGCTGTTGTCACTCCTTCATGTGTCCGCCTTCCCCAAGGATTTATGCAACAAGGCGTGAAGTGAACTGTTATTATGTCACTTCATTGGCAATGGCATTATAACGTCTCTTTCTTTGAAGTTTTGACCGATACCCGGGAGAAGTATGACGGAACTCGTCGAAGCCCTTGGAACGAAATCGAGTGCGGAGATCATTACGTTCGACCCATGGCCGCGTTTTTGTTCTTTGAGATGGCATCTGGTCAGGTAAATTATTGAAACGCCTTTGAGTTTCAGAGTTTTTACAGTGTTGCAACAGGTCAAGAATTGTTCAAGGGAGAAAAAAGTTGAAGCTCGGGAAAAAGTCAGTGAATTTTATTTTGAGTCAAGGAAAATGGACATTTTGAAGAAACGTCAGGGAGAATTTAATTAATTTAACACTGTTAATTTAATACCATTGAAGCAGGTTCTAAGAAAAAGTTGGGGTCACAGTGATCTTGATGTCGTGAAGAAGAAAGTTTTGTGGAAAGGAATGGGTGAAAAGGACCGCTTTCTTGGGGGGCCGCAAGCCGCTACCTTCAGATACATTTTGTATTTATTAAAATGTCTGTGGCAACTATGTTTTATAAAAACAAAAGACATAATTGTTATTGTGTACTTCAACAGATAATTCAGCTTTTTTTTCTTTTGAATTGTTCATTTCGCAGACCTGGCGTTTGAGGGAGGCTGGTAACCCTGTGATCAGCCTTGGATTTGCACCACGAATCAACCCGTCAGACTTCTGTGGTTTCTTCATCACCGGCACTGCTTGGGGCCAGTTTAAGCAGAAGGGAGATGCTGAAATGCAAAGTGCAACCGCTCAGGTGAATTTTGAAGCATCCTAATTAACGTCGTGTGATAACTACCGGCGCCTTACAAACGACTTATCCACGACGCAAACAAAACCTACAAATGGACTTCTAACAGACCAACTTAATTTGACTAACTATACACGGACCTCAAACCAAGCAATTTGACTAACAAAAGACGGATCAAAACTGACCAATGACTGATGACAAACTTCTAAACTTTTGTATACAACTAAATGAAATTCAGAACTGAAAAAAAAAAAATGTTTTAAATAGCCAGAGCACCATTTTTCAGACCAATGTCGTGTAAGGTTGAAATTTAATGACGATTTGAATATCGCATTGACGATTGCAATATAAAAAAATTAAATGCAAAAAATTAGGTAAGGAAGCTTTGCCCTTCAGAAGCCTTCTCGTTATTACTCACTATAAAAGGGAGCTGCTGGTATAAAACTGTCAGAAATAGAAGAGGGATAAAATATGAGGAAGAACGGAAAATTCTAGGGTCTTAAACTGAAAGGCAAAGATGTTATGGCAGCTTGAAAACTTTCGAAATGACAAGGTTTTGTTTAGAAAACCACTGGAGCGTGACTGCAGGGCAAAGCGTTGTCTTCCCTAACAAATCCTTCCAATTTCAAACGTTCATAAAATTCCCTGAACATTTGCATGTAAGCTTATTTGTAAATGTTCTTTCTATTCTGATAACATTTAACAATTATTGGACGAGGTCAGTGAGCAAAATATCGTAATTTGACAGATCTGCGAGACACTGACAAATCACGATATTTTTGCGATAACCGAGTTCAATAATTGTTTTATCATTCGATTACCACTTTTTTTTTTGCATATTTAAATCGCTCTCTGTCAGCTCATCGAACCGATCTACCATTTTTTCACACAAGAGCGTGGTTTCAATTACGCATGAGCAAAATATTATTTGCAGCGAAACACATATAGACGGTACTACGCATGAGCAAACCATTATTTGTAGGCAGTTATTTGCAGGTCACGTGGTGGGCTCTCGGTCAATGAAAAGGAAGGAAAACATGCACCGAATGATAATATGCATTACCCAATGACTGAATCAGTGTGTTCTTGAACTTGTATCAGCTGTTGCAAAAGGCCTATTCTTCGGATGTGTTATTTTTTTCTCTCATTTTCTAACCTCCTAGCTGTCTGTGCATCATGGAGAACTTCAGTTGTCACAGTTAACTCTTCAGTCACGTGCTACCTCCGCTGTAGTGCGCAAGAGCGAAGAGAATGAATCGCTGGACACGAACACTGCAGCGGTATGTCTGGAATGGTCGTCATTGTACTGTAACGATGCGACAATATACACACTTTGCAAGAAATCGGATTTACGTTAGTTTTGGTTTTTTTTTGTTCGTCTCTTGTCCTTTAGTCTTAAACATTTTTTTCTTTCCTATTAGGAGGCTGGAAAACTCACAATTAAGTTCAACGATGATGTCTCGCTGAAAGCTGGGGAATGCTTGTCAATAACACTTGAAGGTAAGCGAGTTAATGTATTCCAGAAACATTTAGGATTTGTGTAATTTTTTTAATACTGCATTTCTCGATTCTTGGCATCAATCCTCCTAGCACTGAAACTTTTTTTGTGGCAAACAAATTCACCCCATGAGTTCTTCGGGGAACGAAAAGCGTTTTATATAAAACGTGTTTCCAAGTCTTTTCCTGCCAGCTTTATTCTGCATTGTTGTGTTTAACTTACTAGTTATGCAACGCTTTTGAGGTGTAGACCATGGAATATGCCACGAGAGTAGTCACTTGTGCTTTCTCGCTACACACTCTAGCCTTTGGGCAAGTGTGTATACTACGACAATACAAGTGACTTGTGCGATATTCCATAGAATACGTATAACTAAATAGCTATTTTATACCATTGCATAGAAAATACTGTGAGAGGCCCAACACAATCAGTGCAACGCATGATGCGATAGACTGTTCACAGCCTCTCTTTCATTGCCCCGTCAAGTATCTCGTTTTGCGCTCGCTGGCGTCCAGGGTCGGGTTTATTCGAAAGCCGGTTAACGCTAACCCAGGATTAAAAGTTAACCGAAGCATTGTTTTTCTTGTATAAACACGTTTTTCGTTTTCTATTTTTTGCTTAGTTTGAGATTATTTAAATTCAAAAGAGAAGGCCAAACAATATAAACAGAAAACCTCTCCGAAAAGTCGCAAAACTGAAATCAAAATTCTCGCTAACCCTGGGTTAGCTTAATCGGGCTTTGAGCAACCCGGTCCAGTTCTCTCGCGATTCTATCTGTGCGTTCAACGATCGAATAAAAATACGAGAAAGTAGACGGGAAGGTTTGGTGTGTCAGTAAATACCGTCGAATGTACCACACCTATCCTGTATTCTGATTGGCTCTATTTTCTATGACATGGTATAAATATAAATACGGTAAACTGTCGCTTATACGCATGCTCCCCTAGATTAATGGGCCATCGAAATGTAAATCAAAAATTACATCCGGGTATAAGCTCCCGGATATACCCCCCCCCCCCCTTTCTTTCGTTTTATGATGATGTTTTAATGCTTAATTAAAAACCAGTCATTGAAAAACCTATTTCGATCAACACAGCTATAGCTCGTTTCGAAACGGGTTTTTAATTCCGGTTATACGCCCCCTCGGAAATAAGCCCCTCCGTTTATAAGCCCATTTAAAGATAAGCCCTTGCGAAGTTATATAAGTCCAGGATTTATAAGGGGCATTCTACGGTATCGCTTAAATGAGGCCAAATTTCTTATTATTTAAGTTGACTAGAGTTTATGTGAAAGTTATGCGAAGGAAAAGGTTTGCCTTCTCCTAACTTATTTTTCGCAAATCTGCGGTTGAGTTTTATTTACAAATGGCTAATCACACTTCTGCTCTGTCTTCCTTTCTTGTCTCCCTACAGCTTGAGTTTGGAAAATATAAATATTTGTTGTGAATGGGGGTCTTAAACGCCTGTCCGAATGGTTCGATTCCAACTATTTATTGATAAATAGTGTCAAGACACAAGCCCTTCCGATCGGTCCTTGCAAGTATGATTTTGATTTATTTTTAAATGGTTCTGGTGTTACCAAATTTTCCACTATCAGTATATTGGGCGTGAAACTCGACAGCATGTTAAATTTTAAAGAGCATATTTCCAGTCAGCTAAAAAAGGCGTATGCGAAGGCTGGTGCACTTAGGAGGATTAGGCGCTTCGTACCTATGGACGTTATGCTAGCATTATATAAGTCCTTCATCTTACCCCATTTAGAATACTGTAGTCCCCTCCTTTTAGGGGTGGGGAAAGTCCTGGCTCACAAAATTGAAAGCGCCAATTACTATACATTAAGGACATTGACGGGGCATGGGAAATCATTGTCCTACCAAGAAGTCTTAAATATATGTGAGTTGGACACGTTAGAATGTAGGAGAAAGCAGCAGTCTCTGATCCTATTATTCAAATGCATTAGGAACTTAGGGCCGAAATACATTAGAGACTTTTTTAGTATTAGAGAAACGTCTTATAATTTAAGAGGAAATTGTGTTAATCTTTGTATTCCTAAATTTAATCTCAACTTTATGAGGAACTCATTTACATACAAGTGTGCTCAACTTTGGAATAAACTTCCAGAAGATGTCAAGTTGGCCGATAATGTTGATATTTTTAAGGCTAAGTTAAAATTGATTCAGTTGTAATTTTTACATTTTGTATTTGTATATACGTATTTTGTTGTAATTGTTAATACTTCATGTGTATATGGATTTTAGATAATTTAATGCACGTTCGTATTTTGAACGAGCACTTCGTGCTCTTAGACGTTAACGTGGTTAAATAAAATTATTGTTAAATTATTGTTGTTGTTGAAGATTGCCAGCTTCTAAAGTGCGATAGAGAATCAATATCTTGTAGACATATTCGTAAATAACATGATTCAGTGAAAGTAACTTTGTTTAGGACCGTGAAGTAAAGCACACGTCAAACACCAAAGGAGCTCAGTCAAATTACCTTTTATATACCTTAAAGTGCCTATAACCCCAGAATTTTTTTTTTTTTGCTAAGATGAAACTTAGACAAACACACAAAAAGAAATTTGCCAAAATTTTCGGTTTGTGATATTTTTAAGGGCTTTAAAATTAACATAAAGTAGCCGAAATTTGATACATGACCGAGCTGGCGAGGAGCCTGGGTCTATTACTGGGTTGACTGTTTTGCATGCATGTTTATAAAGAGTTAATGCTATGTAAATGAATATGTGACGTCAACCCAGGAATATACCCAGACCCCTCACCAGCTCGGTCATAACACAAAAGATATCAAATTTCAACTACTTTCTGTTAATTTTGAAAGCCCTTAAAAAGTCACAAAGTGAGAAATTTGGCAAATTCTTTTTGTGTGTGTGTCTAAGTTTATCTGAGCCAAAAAATTAATTTGGGGTTATGGGCACTTTAACTTTAAATCTAAACTGTAAAATGTTACTTTTAAATGTGTACAGTTAAATCAAAAAACCTTGCAAGCACCTCGTTATTACGGCCACTTTCATTTCAGTTTTGGCTGAAAAAAAACGCCTAGTCAGCCATTTTCTTATTTTAAGAACACCTTAAATATGACCTTACTTTTATGCTTTCTTCGTATTAACGAGGTCCACTGTTCAGCTACTCTGACGATGGTGCGTAGAACGAGTTGGAATGTAAACTAAATATATGCAATATAATCTATGTAATACAGTGTCGCCCAAACTTTAAAATGAAATCTGACCAGACTGGTTAGTGAGCTATAGTGGTACCTTATATAAGAAATCACGAAATGTCTAACCTGGTCTCACTCAGGTCTCACTCGTTGTTATCAAAGGTTTTCATTTTGTAAAATTTGTCTTTATCGGCGGTCAGCTTACGTATGGAGGTGCAGTTACCTTTTACAGAATGTTTAGTAGTGTTGGCATTATTTTTGTGTGAGAAATGCATTCAGACTACTTCCATTTCCTTGCATAGTTCCTTGCTTGGTGGTCGGAACTTTGATTAGAAGCGAGGTTAGAGTTGAGTTTGTTATGATACAAACCTCATTAATTTTCAAATGTAAATTATTCTTCTATCATTACACGGTCAATTCAAACCTCGCTTCCATGCAGAGGCTAGGTTGAATTCCACTGAACTGTAAGAAATTCTCTGTGCAAAAACTCTGAAAATTCCTCTTAAAATCGTGAGCCGGAGGACACATTTTGTAATTCAAATTCAATTTTAAAAAAATGTTCAAACGTGTCAATGGCCTTGCACAATGCCTTTTTGTTAGTCATTTTCCTAAATTTATCATTATTGTTAACTGTAGCTGCAGCTTGTAACGTAAGAATGTAAGGCAAAAAACGTTTTCTGTGTAATATATACCACCCAGAATAAAACGTTTCATTTGTTTGTGAAGTTTTGTTCTAATGATAATTTGTCAACACAGGGGATCTAGAGAGGAGGGTGCAGGGGTGCTCACCCCAATAATATATGGCATTACCTCCCCCTACCCCTCCTCCCCTCCTTAGAAAAGGGTGTTGACACTACGCACAAAACACATGCTGTTTTAAGCTCTCAGTATACTTAGGTTAGAGACCTGCATCTTTGACATACCAAAACAGAAAAACAGTTACAAGATAAACCAATGGTTGCATGAACAGCTATAGCAGAAATGCTAAACTCCTTTTTTACAGAAATTGGGCTAAGTCTTAGTAGAGACGTGACAGAAGTTGATAAATCCTTCGAAGAATTTCTTACTGAAACTGATAAAAGAACGTGGTCTTGTTAATGCCGTAGTCTTTTTAGACCTCAGAAAGGCATTTGGTACAGTAGATCACGATATTTTGTTAAGAAAATTGCATTACTATGGGATTTGTTGGACCAGCCATCAATGGTTTGCTTCTTATTTAGATAATTGAACACAGATTTCTCATCTAAATTCTCATAAGTCAACTCCCAAAGGTCTAAGATGTGGTGTTTCCCAGGGAACAAGTTTGGGACCTCTTCTGTTATTAATTTATATTAATGACGTACCACATTGTCTGACATATTCGGAACCCAGAATGTACGCAGATGATACCAGCCTGACGCTTGCCAGTACTGACATTGAGCATATAAATTATTGCTTTAATCACGACCTGAGTAATGTGTACGACATGCTTGTCCAATACTGTCGAACAGATACGACCCGTGAATGGCTTGACACGACTCGTACGACTCGTACGACCCGTACGACCCGTACAGGTCATGAAACAATGGTTTACGGGTCGTACAGGTCGCGGAAATATCCTGTCGAACAGACAATGGTGACCTGCATATCATTAGTAAGACAGCACTTCAACCAGGACAGCACGACCCGTACGACCCGTACGACCCGTACGGGTCGTGAAACAATGGTTCACGAGTCGTACAATTGGTGAACTGCATAGATATTTACATATTTACATACCAATGATAAACAATTCTGTCGAACTCAAAGCGTGAGAAAGGAATAGCGCTATACATATACAGTCCTTTCCGGAGTCCTATTATTCAAAGCGCAAAACACGGTATATATTCTTCATTCTCAAAGCATGAGAACCCAGCAACGCTGTATATTCCCTAGAACACAGTGTATATGCTTCGTTTTCAAAAGCGCAAAACACGTTAAATATTCTTCGTTCAACCCAGCAGCGCTGTATATTCCCTAGAGCACCGAACACAGTGAATATGCTTCGTTCTCAAAGCGTGATCTCGAGAGCACTACATACAGTATACATTCGGAGTCATAAAACGCTATGAATATTCGCCGTTCGCATAGCGTGGGGACTTTCGCTGTACTAGTATTCCCTAGAGCACCGAACACAGTGAATATGCTTCGTTCTCAAAGCGTTAGAGCGAGAGCTCAAGAGTACTACAGACAGTACTGATATACGTACTCTTCGGAGTCATAAAAGACTAGCAAAACACAGTATATACGTACTCTTCGGAGTCATAAAACAGTAGCAAAACACGATGAATATTCCTCGTTCTCAAAGCGTGAGAAAGGAATAGCGCTATACATATACAGTGCTTTTCAGAGTCCTATTATTCAAAGCGCAAAACACGGTAAATATTCTTCGTTCTCAAAGCATAAGAACCCAGCAGCGCTGTATATTCGGCATATCTCAAAGCCGAAGGCGTTAAATTTTTTGTTACTTGAAGATTGGATCTAAAGTGCGCTATATGCAGCGTACACTCTCTCGAGTCCTTGACCGGGAGTATCAGTGTGGCTTATCTCTCTCTGGACCAGCTGTCGACCAGCGGTTTGTTGTAGTTTTCATTGCGCCAGTCGCATAGCAACGGCACGTGTAGCCGACTTGCTTGCTTCAAAATCTCTTTGTGAAAGATGGCTAGCATTTTCAACAATTTTTCCTATTTATCTCGTCTTTTGCTTGTGGTTAATAGTATTGGGAGAACCTTTCTTAATCTGAGGGAGTTTACAACTGTAGTACTGTTTCCACAGCTTTTTCGAGTTCTCCCAAACTTTCACAAGTGTTTCTATAACTCGATAGGAAAACGGAGAACATGTTTTCTATTTCTTTTAGAAAATACCAGGAGCTAGTTGAACGTTATGTGTTTGGCAGTACAATTGAGGGAGTAATCGAAACCGCGAACGCGAGTGACGAAGCGGCAAGAAAATTGGTGAAGAGTAGAGTTGAAATTCGCTCGCGGCATCGCCGCGCAGCTCGCGAATTTCCTCGCGGGCGGCGAGGAAATATGGCTAGCCTCGTTCGGGTTGTGGTAGTAACCTAAAGAATAACCTAGAACAACGCCGATTACACGGTATGACTTTATCACGTACAACAAGCTTACGACAGGCCTACGACATAACTTAAGTTCTACAAGACAATTTAACGGTTATCCGAGTTGTAGGTTTGATTTACAAGAAACAATTCGTGCCTTAGGCTTGTCTAAAACGTGTAGTCATACCGTCAAAAAAGAACTGTAGATGAGCCTTCAAAAATACTAAGTCCCCTAATTAATGATAACAATTCACCAGCTGTATGATTCGAAAACCATTTCTTCATGGCCTGTACGACTCGTATGGGTAGTACAATTGCATGTTTATAAGTTCTAAGTCGCTCGGATGATATGCAGTTCACAAAAGGAACGACTCGTAATCCATTGTTTCAAACCCAACGCGACAACACCACTGAAAGTCGAGTAAAGTACTTGCATATACGCTCTAACTTTTCGCCGGAGTCTAATGATAAACAGTCCGACAACTGAAATACTCGCAAGTAATTCTTTCACAACTCGTACGGGTCGTGGACTTGTTTAAACATTCTAAGTTTATGCAGTTCCCACAAACTGTACGACTCGTAAACCATTGTTTCACGACTCGTACGAGTTGTACGGGTCGTACGAGTCGTGGACTTGTATTTACGCCCAAGTCCCTCTAATGATATGCAGTTCCCACAAACTGTTCGACTCGTAAACCATTGCTTCACGACTCGTACGAGTTGTACGGGTCGTACGAGTCGTGGACTTGTATATACGCCCAAGTCCCTCTAATGATATGCAGTTCCCACAAACTGTACGACTCGTAAACCATTGTTTCACGACTCGTACGACTAATGATATGCAGTTCCCACAAACTGTACGACTCGTAAACCATTGTTTCACGACTCGTACGAGTTGTACGGGTCGTACGAGTCGTGGACTTGTATATACGCCCAAGTCCCTCTAATGATATGCAGTTCCCACAAACTGTACGACTCGTAAACCATTGTTTCACGACTCGTACGAGTTGAACGGGTCGTACGAGTCGTGGACTTGTATATACGATTAAGTCCCTCTAATGATATGCAGTTCCCACAAACTGTACGACTCGTAAACCATTGTTTCACGACTCGTACGAGTCGTACGGGTCGTACGAGTCGTGGACTTGTATATACGCCTAAGTCCCTCTAATGAATGCAGTTCCCACAAACTGTATACGACTCGTAAACCATTGCTTCACGACTCGTACGAGTTGTACGGGTCGTACGAGTCGTGGACTTGTATATACGCCCAAGTCCCTCTAATGATATGCAGTTCCCACAAACTGTACGACTCGTAAACCATTGTTTCACGACTCGTACGAGTTGTACGGGTCGTACGAGTCGTGGACTTGTATATACGCCCAAGTCCCTCTAGTGATATGCAGTTCCCACAAACTGTACGACTCGTAAACCATTGTTTCACGACTCGTACGAGTTGTACGGGTCGTACGAGTCGTGGACTTGTATATACGCCTAAGTCCCTCTAATGATATGCAGTTCCCACAAACTGTACGACTCGTAAACCATTGTTTCACGACTCGTACGAGTCGTACGAGCCGTGAACTTCTATCGAAGTCTCTCTAATGATATGCAATTTACAAACTGAACGACTCGTAAACCATTGTTTCACGACCCGTACGAATAGAACGGGTCGTGCAAAAGGAAAATGCTATAACACGACTCGTATCAGTTCGTGTATATTGGACAACCCTCACAGCAAGAAGACACAGCGTTTCCAATTTAAAGTAATCGGATATGGCAAGGCAACAAAAAAGCTGATACATGTTTTTAGTTATGATACGCAGGCACACTCGGGGCTTGTCACGCAGTCTTCCTCGTGACGAGGAGGGTCGCCTAGGTAACAAGATGAGTTATCGCTTTAGGCTTTGCTAACTGAACAATTCTTGCAATAGAAAGGTATTTATTTCAACGTGTCGGAGCTCTTAAGTAATAACTCTTCGTTTCGTTACGAGTAATAGTTTTGATCCCATGATGAAAACCAACTGAATAGAAAAGTGGCTAAAGATTCGGTAAGGTTCGTAAGCAGAGTCATCGAACGATACGGCCACACTAATTAACGCAGATCTGCAAAGGATTTCCGGAATAAAGCTTGCTTTGAATTGAAAGCAAATGACAAACTGTGCCCAAGGTGAGCCGGAAGGTAACAAATCAATTGCTTTGCTTGCTACACCCTTGAACAGATTGACCAATGAGAATGCTCTTCGTTGACTTCACACGCAGACACTCTTAGGGCTCACGGGAGGCTAATAAGGGCAGGTGTAGTCCTGAGTCATCTTGAAAGGAAGAAAAGGGTCTAGTTTGTCGTTGACTATTTTCGCCCCCGACCGTGCTGTAATCGAAGTTATACCACAGATCAGAAGCAAACACTGAGATGGATGATCCAACGATAAGTGTAGGCATCGGATTTGCCAAATTTCTTAAACTTGCTGAAGAACGTATTAGAGCGGGTGCTGATGTCGACTCGATAACGAAGGAAAAGGAATTTACTGAATTCAAGAAATCAGTCCAAGATGGACGTCTGAAATCAGCTTCGTCGCCATCGTACTTCATCATGACAATCAACATGAACAGTCCAGAATGTGGACGGTTACAGAGAAGCGGCGGAGGCTCGTAAGAATCCTCATGCGTTCTTTCTTTTCTTCCATTGTATTTTGCCAAGAACTTCCGGGATGTTGGGACGAAAAAGTAGTCGCTGAGTGTGGCACATCAGGGTATGGTCATGTCAAAAATGAAAAGGAATCTGCTGTTTTATGGAGAACGGAAGACTTTCATGGAGAGACCGAGGGCCTCGAGACCTCGAACAGTTGGATTAGGCAAGTCAGAAACCGTGTAGCGCCGGACGCAAGCCAACTTCTATCCAGAATTGCAATGGTCAAATTGACGCCGACGAAGTCGAGCAAAGAATCTATCCTCGCAGTTTCATTGCATGGTCCGCACAAGGTAAAAGACGACGTCAAATTACGTGAGTTCAACAGTCTCACTGCCTTTCTCGCTAAGGTAATTGAAGAGAAAAGGATATCTTCTTATATCATTGGTGGCGATTTCAATTTAAATACGCTAGGCATCGAACTAGCAGATAATGTGGTCGTCCAAAGTTACGAATTGAGTCCTCGGCAAAAAACCCAGCAGCAGAAGTCAAGCAAGTATATAGCTTTCAAGGACAATTTCGTGTTCTACCCATCTATGAAACTACGAGTGCCTCATGTAAGACCCTTCCTCTTTGAAGATAGAGAAACTCCAAACAGTGATTTGACCAAAGAAGATCAAAAAAAGGTTGAGAAAGAAGTGGCAAACGCAACCAATACACCAGTAGACCCGACAAAAATGTTGGACCACGATCCTATCATTGGTGTTCTTCAATTCACTTCTTAGCTCTTCTTCCACTGCAGTCAGAAACTTATCGATCTCGAACAAGCGGCAATTGCTGATTCCGAACAGCATAAACTTTCCCATCAATTAAATATAGTAGAATTAATCTTAATTTAGACCTTTCGTATTTCCGTACAGATACATCATAAACTTTAAACTTGCCGAGAAGTCCTTCGTCTTGTTTATTCAATACACGCCTAATCTATCGCGACTTCGTCGCTCCTCGACCGCTCCGCGGTGTAAGATATAGAAGCTCAATTCGCTCGCTTATATTCTACTGGGAAACTCATAAGGTCGACTTGCGGCCAGTCTACATAGACTACATAAACTTCTACATAGACTCGGGATAGAGTATATCAAGTTTCTAGGATTAGTGCTATTCATCTGTTGTCAAGTCGAGCATTAACTAATTATTCACAAAGAAACAGGAATCTTTACCTGCAGGGTTATGAAAGGTCTCTGAATATTTAAGTTAGTACTGAAAAAGTTTGAAGACTTTAATTTTTATTTAGATTCTTTAATACTGATCTTTTTATCGCCAGTTTTTTTTTTTGGGCTCAGTATACTGTAGTCATTTCAGTTTTTCTCTCACTTTGACCGTTTCCATACAATGCTTAGTTTCCCATCGGCTAGTCTCCCGTAAAAGTGACACGGTCGATCAGTATACTATTATAAAGAAGAAATACTGATTACAAGTTAACATATCCTTAGTTCAAGGTTAGCCTTGATTTTCGTTTCTGCCGTGACTGTCATTTTGCATAGCGACGGTCACCTGGTTATGAGGGCTGATTTAGATGTCAGCCACTCACTTAAGGTGGCTCGATAGTCAAGTACATATATGAAAATCTGAAGATTTTGCCTGACTTGAGGAGGGGAGGGGGTATTTAAAAGCTCTATTTTTCTGCAAATGCCCGTCAAATGGCGAGGTTTCTTGCAACGTGACAGCCACCATGTTTCTTGTTGTTTCGGCAAACTGCCGGTAACCGAGTCAGCGGTTTGTAATGTGACAAAAGAAGATCCCGCAAGCGCGTGATTTTATCGCGTGATCCACGTGATTGGCGTTATAAGAAGTGTCGATCTGCGGACCTGTGGCCATGTGGACAGAATGCCTATAATGCATGTAGTAAGAAGAGTGGACCTGTTGACCTGTGGGCTGTGGACAGAATGTCTATGTTATGGTTTAAATTTACTTTCGTTCCAAAATTTTTTAAACCAGTTTAATTTTTTCAAACTGGTTCATATTTTTTCATTCAAACTTGATTTGCTCTAGAAAGAGCAAATCGACGTGATAGCATGGCAAAAAGAAAACAAGTATAGGAGATTAAAATAACAACAACAACAAAAAGTAAGTCGAAAGACGCGTCTTTCAATGTACTTCATCACATACACGCTAGCAATTCATACAGGTTCTTTGCTGCGTGACATTTTCCGAGGAAAATATGTCTGCAGAAAAAATAGTTCCTCCCACAGTAATTGTGTTGTTAAGTACAAGAATGAGGAATACACAGTCATGTAATCTTTAGAAACTTTCTTTTGGTTTGCACACCAAATGAATCTTTTGGCTGATTTAGTCTTTCTTTATCGGCAATTAAAGACATAAATTAAACGTACCTTTGACTGCTGACATTGAACCGGTAGAATTAAAATTCAGTTCCGATTACATTGTGACGAAGGATGCATTTTACTCTCTGCTTCTGATCTAAAACGCTAGTGCCGACAGTACACGACTGAAGAGCAAAAGCTGAAATCATGTCATTGAAAACCGCAATCCTAGTCGCGGTGAATGAAACTGCACTTGGCCAACAGAACTAGACATGTAACTTTGTTGATTCAAATGCAGAAAGGATTTCCAAACACATACTTAATTAAATAAGTTTTAGTTGATTGTAGCTTAAGGATTTTATATTTCAAATTCTAGATATGTTCGTTATTATTGTATGATATTGTATATAGTCATTGTTGCCTGAAGATTTTATCATTGTAAATTCTAAAGATTATTGTACTTTAGTGTCCCCGATTAGTAAACCTATTACAGGCTAGCTAGAAGTTTGACAATAAAATAAAGCTATTATTATTATAAAATTGATTTTCTCCAGTTGTCAGATGTTCCACTGAGTAACACTGATTGTGTCTCAGCAACTTCCCGTAGCTTAGAGACACAACACTTTTCGCAACAGATGAGCAGTTCCAAGAATGGCCGATAATTGTACACTTCCAAGGAAGTCAGGTACACCTAACTTGCCAAGCCAGGCCTTTGATCTTTTCGATATGCCTCCGAGAGCACCAATCACGATAGGTATTACTGTGACTTTCGAGGCTCCATGAATCCTTCTGATTTCGAATGCTAGTTCCTGGTACTTCTCAACCTTCTCCTCCTCAGTCTGAATGATGTTCTGATCCGCTGCACAGCTATATCAATAAGTGTCCATTTCTGTGTGTCTTTATGCATTAGAGTAATGTCTGGCCGATTATGCTTCAGCACTTTGTCTGTGTAGATCGTCATGTCCCAGGTAATCCTCACCTCTCCATTTTCTGCGGTTGACAAGGGTTGGTGGTCATACCACTTGTTAGTACACTCTATCCCATACTTCCTGCACATCTCCCAGTGTACCCGCAGGGCCACCTTATCGTGGCGCTTCCTATACTCTCTCTGGGCAAGCTTCTTGCATCCACTGACAATGTGTCTTACTGTGGTTTCTCCACATAATCTACACAGTGGTGTCTCCGAGGTCTTGTCTATGCTGTACTTGATAGAGTTTGTTCTTAAAGCTTGTTCCTGAGCCGCAAGAATCAGGCCTTCTGTCTCCTTTTTTAAAAATCCATTCCTTAGCCATCTCCAGGACTCCTCAGGCTCCAGCTACATTTGATATTTGTTGGATAAACTCCCCGTGCAGGGCTTTCTCCTTCCAATTTTTAACTTTCTCTTCTTTCCTCCTCCTCTCATAGTCCTGCAGGGTCTCTTCTTCAACAATAACCTTCTCCTTTAATGCAGCTTGAAGCATCCATTCTGTACTCTCTCTCAGATAGCCATGAAGGGATTTGCTCTCCCTCTTTACACACTCCAGTCAATACCAACCAGTCCTCTTCCCCTTCCTATCTCGGCAAGTACAGCCTGCCAACGTTACTCCTTGTGTGCAGACAGCCATTCATTGACAAAATCTTTCTAGTTTTTCTATCCATGCTGGCCACCTCCTCCATTGTCCAGTCCACAATCCCTGCACTATAGCGTACTACACCTACAGCCCAGGTGTTGATACCAAAGATCAAATTTCCTCCATTCAGTTTTAATCTACACAATTTCTTGACTCTCTTCTGATATACTCCGATGTTATCTTGCCTTTCATCTTGGTGTCGAGAGTCTGGTCCAACTGTAGTATGTCCAGGTATTTGTAGCCTTCTTCCTCTATTTCCCCGATGTACTGGTCGTCAGGTAAGTCTATTCCGCTACTGCCAACTTGTCTTCCCCTTCTCATTTCCAGAACAGCACACTTGTCTAACCCAAAAGACATCTTAATGTCTTGTGAGAAGATCCTTACTACTTGAATAAGTGAGTCTAGTTGATCTCTGCTAGCTCCATACAACTTCAGATCATCCATGAATAGCAGGTGGTTAATAGGCTTCATGTCCTTCGCTAGTGTGTACCCAGCTCTCGTCTTTCGTAGTACTAGGGTCAAAGGTAGCATTATCACTACAAACAGCAGTGGTGACAAGGAGGCACCCTGAAAAATTCCTCTCCTAATGTCGACCTGCCCTAGTGCTGTTCCTCCTGATGTCAATACTGTCTTCCAGTTCATCATGCTATTGCTGATGATAGAGATCATATTCCTGGCAGCACCAACCATCTCTAGGCATTTCAGGATCCATGAATGCGGCACCATATCATACGCCTTCTTGTAGTCTATCTTGGCCATTGACAAGTTTGTCAACCTTCTCCGGCAGTTCTTCAGGATTGCCTTATCTACAAGCAATTGGTCTTTAGTTCCTCGGGATCCTTTCCTGCACCCCTTCTGTTCATCTGTTAGCAATCCATTCCTTTCCAAATGGTGGTACAAGTTCTCTCCCATGATTCCTGTCAAGAGCTTTCACATCATGGGTAGGCAGGTAATAGGGCGATAATTGCTGGCATGGGCACCCTTTGCCGGGTCCTTCTGTATCAGAACTGTTCTACCCCTGACCATCCACTCCGGTACATTCCCTTGAAATAGACAGTCTTGCAAGCATTCTTTCAGTCTGTAGTGCAGTCTTGACAGTTTCTTGAACCAGAAACCCTGAACTAGATCGGGATCAGCTGCCTTCCTGTTTGCCATCTTGCTCACTCCAGTTCTAATATCCTCCATAGTGATGTTGATATCTTCCTGCAACTCTGTTGTGCTAAACGTCACCTCTATATCCTCTAGCCAAGATGCGTTCTCATTGTAACCAACTTCCTCCGACCAAATGTTACTCCAGAAGGAGGTTGTTTCTGTGGTGTAAGGTAGCACTGTTTCTCCCGGCTTCTTAACTGTTTTATTTTGCTGGACAGTTTTTTCGGAAACATCTTTATAAGCATCATCTCCTACAAGATGTCGAGATTTACGAAAAACAATTTACTATTTTATCGTGAACATCGCCGTGTCCGGTCTGCTTATCTCGCTGGCATTACTTCCTGCTTAGAAAACTCAAATGGTCCGACCGACTCAGGGCATTGGTACGTCAATAGAATCTTAGGATTGACGTTTTGCAAGTCATGTCTCATCTTCACAAGCTCAGTGTCGCTTTCTGTTTCTGTTCAAAGCTTGGTGCGGATATATCAAATGATAGATTTGTCGTCGTGGTTTGTCCAATAAAACTTAGGCTTATTTCAAGCAAGACTCGTTTCTACGAGGATTTTAGCAGGCGTTTTTTACTTTCCAATATCGCTGGTAACTTCGGGACTGGTTCAACATCGGAATAACGCGTTTTGTCGAGAAGTAAAAAATAAATTAAGCCCTCATGGATTTCGTGAGAGATGACCAAGAACATTCTGTAAAGAAGCCAAGACAAGCAACTCAAATGGCGGTAGTTATCTTAGAGCTGTTTTAAGGTAGCAATAAACGGTTTCCAGCACTTAGATTTTGACGGGTCGTTATAGCCACTCTTTATGCGACAGTCATAGGATCAAAAAACTCCCCAATCATTGGTGAACACCTTGTTACCATTTTCGTGACACAATAGGTTACCATAGCAACAGTATGATCTGCTAAAAACACCCTTAATTACAGCTTTAGGCTTATAATTCAAAAACGGCACGGTGAATTTTTTTGTATTATTAGATTTTGATAAGCACGAGAAGACGCAACTTTTGGGAAAGTTTTAAAAAAATCTGTATTCGCTACTTGCACATACCC
>OZ026609.1:13566055-13571055 GCA_964020085.1 Micromussa lordhowensis
GCCAAAAAATCTCACGCCGTCTGCATTGGGACTGCATTTTCTTTTTGTCGAATGCAATCAGAGTGAAAAACCTGTTCAAAGAAAACCTCAAGACATTGAAAACCACGAAAGAAGCCACAAAAAAACAAGCATGACGTAGCAGGTGGACACGAAAACGAGGCTCAAATCCCCTGAAAAACCTTACAGGGGCGGCCAATTGCAGTCCAAAAAATTCTCGCTTTCTGGCGCCTGCGAAAGAAAATTAGGAAGCGTTCTCGCGTTCCTCGAGAACGCAAAAACTAAAAAAGGAGTAATTTAATATTGCGAAACTTAGGCCCCTTTAACATTACCCGGCGAGATTTTTTCGAAAACGCATGAAATGTTTTCTTCCATCTGCAATACGCCGGTCATTTGTGTTTGAGGAACATTCGGGCAGGGAAATCACAGGATTATCGTGGACTAAATGTGGTGTCATCGTTTTCGAAAAGCTCCGTCTTCAAAATGTTTTCCCTCCAGACTAAAACGCAAAGTCGGTGTTTTCAAATTCCTCCGGTTTGAAGAGTGTTTTCGAAGAGCTCCGTTTTGGTGACGGATTAGTGTAGAGGGTAGGCCTAACCGTAGAAATAAAGCTGCGTTTTTATATTTCTCCGGCTCAGTGTGGACGGAGCCTAAATTCGAAGGATACTTACGAATGCACCCGTCCTTAAACACGTTTCGATTCTTGGTCCATTGCGATATTTCAGCGCGTAGAAGTCAGAGTTCGGGGAAAGAACGCATGCGCCTTACGACGAAGTAACGCGCTGCGTCGCAACTATATTCTAGCTGTATAAATATCAACGAAGGACTCCATGTATGTCGTAAAAATTCTTATTTTGTGGGATCTTTAGGGAAACTTGAAGCAAGACGATAGCGAAACAAGAACATTAAGATTACAACTATTCTCACTTGTTTCCTAGCACAGCTTTCAGCGACTCTAGGTCCCAGTCCACGTTGGTCTTGATGATCACCAGGCCCCTGGTGTTGATGATCTCCCAAAGGCGAATCAACCAAGCTAAACACAGACCAGAAACAGAACAATCACAAACCGAAAGAAATCCAGCACAGCGTTTAAGTTCAGTTCTGTACTAACACCTAGTTTTTCAGCTGGAATCCGTTAACAGTTACTGGTTAGGCATAGGCTGCTTTTTTGGTGTTCCTGGTGTTAGTACAGGATCGTAATTTTACTGTGAAAATGATTCGGTCACAATAAGAAGTCGCGTGCTTAGTAGCGTCTAAACCATGCCTTAGAGGATGCACAGACTGTGTGCCCACAAAAAACAGAAGCCCCTTCAGTAATTTTTTGAGCATTTCCTTATGTGATGCAAAAGTGGAACGGCTAAGAAAATACAAGGAGTTTCAATAGCTCTTATCGCAGTTATCAGCGGTTTGACATGCAAACGAAACGAAAGGGTCAATACTGCATTGTATTGACCCTTTAGCCTCGTTTGTGTGCCGCTCTAAACAAAGGAATATTTGACAGCGGGCTCAACTCCGATAACAGCTATAAAACGCCGCTTACCGTTACCTCTTGCGCACTCTTTGGCAGTGTGTTCCCTTCGCAACATGATGGCATTTCAGGCAGCGAAAGACAAAAGTATAAGGCAGAACAAAAAAACAAGTTGGGGGTTTTTATTGGAAATCTATTTGTATTTTACTTGTAGTATATTCAAACTCTCGTCAAAAACTAAAAGCTGTCAATGAGCTTGAGATAGTTGTTTACCGATACTCCATGAGTGTGGGATGTTGCGCCTCAATCTCTTTGCACAAACACAATTTAAAGGGTGTCATGTAAGAATTTGATTTAAACGGTTCAGTATTTGGGAAAATTAAATTCTGTTTATTTTTCTAGCCCCTTCTTTATCTATTTATTCAGGGTAACGAGCATGAGCTTAGAAATTACTAATAAGGAAGTGCGTTACCTAAAATCGGACCCCAAACTTTCATATAAGTTCCACCGTGATATAACTACTAAAAGTCCTGAATAGATGCTTATAGCATTTGGCAAACATTTATTTTACCCTAAACAGCAGACCATTGTTGAGGCTCCATTACAAGAGAGGGAGGGGGTTCTGTGTACCCCATAACCTATTAATCTCTGGCCTAAATATCCCGTATCCTGTTCATTCCAGCTTAACGATTTGCTCCTCAATGTCCCGTTTCATCTGATCTAAACATCCTCTACCCCATTAATTTTTCCCTCAATTTCGTATATTATTAATTTTGCACCCAAATAGCGAGTATCCTGAAAACCCCTAACAGTGCCTCACTGATGAACTGACAATACTGATCAAGAGATTACTTGACCACCTGACACTGTGCATCCCAACCTCGTTCCCAGGGCTTTTCCCTAGTGGGGGCGACGGGCGTCGCCCCCACTAGGGAAAAGCCCTGGGAACGACGTTGTGTGCACCCCCCCCCCCCAACCACGATAACCTACAGAATGACTCTTGTGCTACAGTAACTACTTCGACTTTATGGCCCGTCTTCTGAAATAAGAAAAACTTTTCTTCGAGGTATTTTTTTTGTTTTTCATTGAAACGAGTGGCCTTCTTCGTCACTTTCAGGGCCCAGCCCTTAGGTTTAGTTTCTTCGGCAGGGAGTGTAGAGCTTGCTAGGACCGGCTGAATACCACGATCATGAAGAAGTTTTTCTCTTCCTCCCGACACATAATTAGCTTTCAAAAGGTGCAAGAACGGCTTTCGAAGCTCTATGGCCCTTTACAGTTTCATGCCCTCCCCACCCCTCCCATTAGCCGTTGGGATGTAAGCGTGTTGTATGTAACGCAATCTCACAATGCAATCTTAAACGAGTTAGTTCATGAGAATCTTTGGTTCAAAGGAGGATTTTAAAGGTTGCTAACAGACTTGTGAATCAGTAGGCATTTTAGCAAATATTAACTACTTGAAAATGGTTGTGACGAGGCGAAAGACACGTTATATTGAAAAATTACTATGTTCTCTGACGCGGGCTGCCGAGATACATTTCGTGTATCTTGTTAATTAATTTTTTACCTAAATAACCAGTTTCCTAAAAACCCCTAATTGACAGGGCCTCATTAATGAACTGATTAACCCGAACAATAGATAATATACAGATCATTGTCTCTTGACCTGATACTGGCTATCTTGTTCTTTTTAATACAATGAACGTCCAGCCACTCCCCCCCCCCCCCACTCCCTTCATCGACCACAAAAAAATGATTCAAATTTCCAAGCAGTAGCTTATAATCAAACCATTCCGTGAGAACGCTGATTAATAGTTTAGCCACTGAAATACGTAAAATGGCTTTTAAAGCCGGTTGCATTTTCATTTGCTACCCACCCTACCCCTACCAGTTGAAATGTGCACTTGTTATCTGTAACGCAATCTGTGGAATAATGGCAACAGATCGAAACAGAACTGAACTTAAACGAGTTCTTGACGAGAATTCTCGATTAAGAGGAGGATTTAAAGGCTGCTGACATACTTTTGGGACGCAGTTAGGATCTCAGCAAATTGTTAAACTTCTTGTAAACGGCGATTATGAGGCGAAAGATGTTATGACGCGGGCTTCGTGGAGTTGAAATCAGCTTAACCGTTGGAATGTGTCAGAGTGATTTCGTTTACTAAGCATCGAAAATGCGGCTGAAACCTACTGATAATATAACATGAGGTATCGTGGAACATCCAGTTGTCGACATGTCGCGAGGTAAGTGGAACATATCATTACTTTCTTCGTGCATCGTTATTTTCACTTTATTTATGCTAATTAGGACGGCGGTGTTTGTTGACAAAACCACACCTTAGACTTCTTCTTCTAACATTTTACAGTTTTAACTGCCCCAAAATTTTATTGCACATTTTTACACGTGAGACATTGCTCTTTAAGTGGAGTGTAGTTTTGGGATCTCAATTGATGTACTTTTTGCGATATTTTCCTTTAAATTTCGCCATTTTTAAGGCGCTTCATGAGTAGCTCGAAAGGGAAGAAATTTAAAAGTCTCGAAAAAATTCAGATGTTGATTAAATTCCCAAAACAGCCCCTCAACGTAACAAGAAACATTTGCTTGTCTCGAATAATGGGTTTTTATCTGGATTTATAACGTTTTATTTGTATGGCAAATTGTTCAAAATGTGCCCTAAGATGGCCGCTGAAAGCCCTCTCAGAGCGGCAAAACCAAGGTGGTCGCCCCAGCGCTAAAATACGAATCGAATTGAACTGAAAGTTATATTTTTGTGAATCACTTATCTAGACCATTCATCTGAGAAAGTTTGAGAAATTTCATTTTTTCTCGTTCAAACGATGATAGTTGATATTTATAGAGGGTGGCTCTTAAGTTAGTGTATAACTGCGATGATCAATCATGTCTTCGAATGTTTTTATTCTTAGCAATGTCAGGATTGCAAGTGATGTTAGTGTTGTAAGTAATGCAGGTATTGTAAGTAATGTTAGTATGTAGAATTTGTGTAATCGTCCTTTTCAGTTAGGCGTTTTCTCTCCAGTTGTAACTTCTTTTTGTTTTTGTAGCTCGTTACATTTTCTTTTTTGTGACTTTTCTGGTATTTGTGTTGTATGATTTATGAAAAAAATACACAAAAGAAGGGAAAAAAAGTAATGTTAGTAATCAAATAAACATTAAAAAATATAAATTAGGGATGGTCATAATTTCCAGCCGATATCCTTTGCTGAAATCACAATCAAAATGGCAAAAATGCTTCGTGCTTTTTCTAGCCTGTGTACAGCCACACCCTGTCCTCAAAAAAATCGGGGAGAAGACGTCTGTGTAGCGGCGTCGCTAATCGTGTTCTTAACTCTGGATGGTGTTCCTGGAATGTTTGGAATGTACGCTAAGGCATGGGTCGCACTTGGGCGAACGTTTCTGTTGTATCTCATTACGTAATGTGATGTACTAGGGAATTCTGGGAGAATAAAGATGGCCGCTTGAGATTAGCACGTGGTGTACTTTGGTCTTGTTATTGACCTAAAGAATACAAAATTGGCG
>OZ026609.1:13576055-13596055 GCA_964020085.1 Micromussa lordhowensis
ACAATGTCTTTTTTACAATTTTATTTTATTCGATTCATGCGATATCGGTTTTCGCGTGCAATTTAACGCGGAATTCCCTCGTCAGGTAACGAATTTTGCTATAGAATTATTATCCAAATTTCCTAGAGTATTGTCCTGACAGTAAGTGATGTTTTACTTCTTTGGTAATGAGGAAAATCGTGCCCGAGATCTATTGCCTAATAGGAAAACATTTATCAGTTGGATGAGTTGTTAAATTGTGGTTATGTAGAAAGGCATCTCATTGGATACAGAGACACTCTAAAACAAGCTGTTCTCACCGTGAACTGTTCGTCATGGAAAGAGATATCAGCCTTCAAGTTCTGTTTAAAAAGCTTATATTGACAAAATCGAGTCCAATAATTGTTAGATAAATCGTGGTATATTGCATTTTGTTTTAAGTTAAAATAAAAGGTAATTATGGATAAACTAAGTTGTGAGTGCAAATTACAAAAGGTGACGTCAGTCGTTTTCTTTATCATTTGTCATGATTCTCCGCTAATAACGAGATAAGAATAATCGCGATTTACAGTTAGAGAGGATTCAAAGCCACTTTCATCCTTCATAACGGGTGTTTTGTTCGGCGAAAGACAGTCATTTATAGATCCTGAGAGAAAAAGGAACCTCAAAACTCTGAACACAAACCAAAAAGGTAGCAGTACATTTCAAATAGTGCCCTGACAATGAATTCTATATTTATTGATGGAAATAATGAGAAATTGCGTTTACAACGTGTAAGATAAATGACGTCATTTTGTCAAGACAGGAACTGATAATTTAGCTCAAACGACCCATGTAAACCGCCGCTAGCTTTTACTTATTATCATCAAGTGTTAAAATAAACTCTACCTCAGCTTCTACGTTCGCTATAAATGATCAACTGTAAGGTTCGAAGTGATAACGAAGGAGCGGTTAGTAAATGATCAGGGGTTAGTTTTGTTTGCTCAGTTGGGTTGCGGTAAGAGATGCGCGAACGCAGGCTAAGCGTGTTGCTAGCAGAAGATCATATGTAAATTTCCTTCTGGTTTGAATTCAAATCCTTTGAAAGTGCGTCTTTGTTTACAAGTTTTTATTATTGCCGCGTGATTAAAGGAAGTTTTGCGCGAACTAAAATTGGGTGGCTGTTGAATGATATGTGCAAGTCTAGGTTGCTGTTGAATGACGGATGTGCCAGTGTTTAATGAGAATCTTTCTTAGATTCGGTGTAGCCGGGCTATAAGTGGTAACAACGGTAAAATTTCTTTCGCCTCTGTTTTGTTACGAAGAGCCTCTGTTCTGTCGGAGAACTGAACTTCAGTCAGGATTTTATGAACGAGCGCCGTGGGATAGCCTCTGTCATAGGGTCTTTGTTCAAAGTCTCGTTTATTTTTGTAAAAATTCTCCTTCAGTTGACTGAGTTGGTTCTTAAAGGACGTAATGCTTCTCCTTTGATCAAACCCTTTTTCGTATTGAATGGGTGGCAGGATGAGAAGTGTGTGTACTGAAACGTTTCAGTGAGCTTGAAGTGGGTTTGTGAATCGACAATCCCAAGAGATGAAAGGCGAGGTCCTTTAAATACCTCTGTATCGAGAAAAACAGCGCGTTCGGATGACATTTCAGTTCTCAGAAGAGTTTCTGTTGCTTTGGGTCGAAGGAGGTATACAAAATGTTTTTTCGTAAAAGATTTATGTTCTTGCTCTTTGATCGTAAGCAAAATCGAATGTTCATATGCTGGGGCAATGACAGCCATTAATGCATTCGCTTAAAGGTCCCCTTATAAAATAGGCATCTCTTAGAGCTGTAAGGTTGGAAATTGCAAAGAGCAAACATTAAGACGAAATTATCATGATAAGTAGTGAACTTTGATTGGCCATCTTGTGTTAGCCAATCTAAATGATGTTTAATTTTCGGCTAAATCCAAGACATTAAGTCACTAGTTCCTATCTAGTTTTCGATAAAAAGTTTTTTTTTTTTTTTGTATTTTAATAATATTTATTGATTATCAGTTTTACATACAATTCACTACACTCACTTACTACCTACTACACTCACTCACACACACTTACATACAAGCACACACACACCCAAATGACAAAAGTACTAAGATACTAAAATTGTAATTATCATAATCATCATCATCATCACGCACATTTCAATAACTTATTTATCTTCGAAGCCGCAATCACTCCATTTCGAAAAGTGAAATTGCCACTTATTTTTCCATTTAGCAATCTTGCATTCTAATTGATAGACTGACTTGATTCTTAGTAATAGAACATTAAAGAGGGGTTTTAAATTATTGGTCCTGCAATAATATACGTACTGCTTTGCGATAAGAATAATATGATTAAATAACAAGAAACAATCTTTTCTTTGCCAGTCACCAAATAATATATCTACCGCAGATAGGGTTTCAATGTTGATATCTCTACCGTTACACCAGACTAAAAGTTCTTTCCACAGCGTTGCAGTGAAGTGGCAAGTCACAAGAAGATGTTCGAGGGACTCCTTCATCACACCACAAAAAGAACAGGCTGCCGAATCTGTTTTACCTATTTTCTTTAGAAAAGTGTTTGTCACTAGATACCTATTCAGAATCTTATATTGGAATTCTCGTGTTTTTGTGTCCAAAGCAACTTTGAAGGGCAAACTATAAATTTCCTTCCAATCCAAACAGACATCATCAAAGGTTTCATTATACTTCAATTGAGCTGTCGGTTGAGCCACAAGCCCAGAAATTAATTCCCAATAGACCCTTTTAGAGGTCACCTCACTTATCAAGACGTTCTGGTTATCTAAGACTAGTTGAATGTGGTCCTGAAGGACAAACGAGATTTTGTCTTCATAACCATTTGTTTTAAGGGATTTCCGCCACGGTGCAGGGATAGCATCCATTAAGGACATCAGATCAAAGACGTCTTTTGGGGAAAAGTCCAACCGACGCAAATTGCCTTGAGAGATAAATTGATTATTTTCTGTGACCAAGTCACCTATTCTGAATAATTCTTTACTAACCAAGCTTTGATTGAACACAGATTTACCATTGATGCAAATGAATTTGTTGTTTCAGATAACAGTGTTGAGTATTTCTTCGTGTGATAGCTCCGGAACACTATTACATGTGGATGCGGAGCATTGCGCAAAACACTCAAAACATTCTCTGTAGAACTTTGGAAGATCAATTGGAAGCTTTTTAACATCAAAATTACAGCATAGAATGAACTTATTCCCAACTGGTTTCAGATAGTGTAATAAAATAGTTTTCCAGTGACAAGGTTCATTTTCCACTAATCTCTTACAAAACATTATTCTTTGAGTTTTGATTATAGCTTCCAGGTGCGGGGCTTTCAGTCCCCCATCTTTTGTATCACTAATTAGGGATATACGTTTAACTTTGTCTTTACCTTTCCATATAAAATGAAAAATAATTCTATTGGCTTCAATTATAACTTCCTTATCTATACAAATTGAACCAGCACGATACATTAGCATTGGGATCACGAAGGTTTTAACAATCTGAATTCTTCCAATAATTGTCAGGTTCCTCCACCTCCAAAGCTGTAGTTTAGTTTTGATAGCGTCTATTATTCCTTCAAAGCTTAATTTATTCCTCAAACGGCGGTTATAAGAGAAATAGACTCCTAATATTTTAACCGCTTCCTTGATCTCAATATTGATAAAACCTTGATCTTGGGCTGGAGTAACGCACGTATTTCCCAAGATCAACATTTCTGTTTTGGCTAAATTGATGCTAAGACCTGCGCAATTTCCGAACTTTAAAATGACATCTAAAAAGTATTTGAGAGATCTATCGTTCCGCAGGAAAGCAGTTAGATCATCTGCAAAAACTTCAATTTTGATTTCCACTCCATCAACAACAATTCCTTGAATATCATCATTTTCACGTATACTAATAGCTAGTACTTCAAGGATAATTATAAACAAATACGGGGAAAGTGGATCTCCTTGTCTCACACCTCTTTGTATCTCAAAAGGTCCAGTAGAGAAACCATTATTCAGAACACTGCTTGTAATATTTTGATAAAAAGTATGTATCCACTGGATGAATGTAGGGCCAAAGTTAAAAGCAGCTAATGTACTATACAAAAATTTCCTATTCACAGAATCAAAAGCTTTCTGGAAATCCACTGCTAACATCTTGCCCTTGATTCCATATCTTTCTGTATATTCAAGTATATCATCAATCGTCCTTACTGCATCGTTAATTGTTCTACCTTTGACGTACGCATGCTGATTATGATGAATTATTTTAGGTAGGACCTTCTGCAGTCTCATGGCAATAGCCTTAGATCCGATCTTGACATCTACATTGATCAGAGAAATCGGTCTCCAATTCGGAACTTTTCCGTTTATCTTTATCTTTCTTTTCTATTAAAGTTATTATTGCTTGTTTTTGTGAGTTGGATAATTCACCATGATCAAATGAGTAATTGAGACAATCCACAAGGAGTTCACCGAGACTTTCCCAAAACGCAGTATAAAACTCGACTGTAAGGCCATCATTGCCGGGGGATTTATTGTTTTGAAAAGATCGTAGACTGTGAAGACATTCTGTAGGCGTCAATCTCCCCTCACACCCAATAACATCTTCCCCAGATAACTTGGGGAATTCTCGAGACTGTACAAATGAATTAAAGACATCATCATCATCTGACCCTTTTAAATTGACCTTCTTATAAAGACCAGAATAAAAATCTTCCACTTCCTTCATAATTCTTTTGGGGTCAGAAGTAAGGAAACCATCTTTGGTATATGCTTTTCGAATAGAACTCTTGGATTTTTTATGGGTTTCTAGGTTAAAAAAAACTTATTACTTTTTTCTCCTTGCTCGTAACAATTGGCTCTAGAACGTATTATCGCTCCTCTTGCTAAATGCTCGTAAAACAATTCATACTCACTTCGAATAATTTCCAATTTTTCTATATTTTCAGGGGAGGGGTGCCTGCTGCAATCATCCTCCCACTGTTTTAACGAGTCTTCTATCGTTTTCAATCTTTGTCTTCTTGCATTAGCTTTCACTTTACTAAACTTAATTGACACTTGCCTTATTCGATATTTGATTAAATCCCAAAGAACTCTTTTGTCATTAACTTCTATGAACTCCTCGCGCCATACTGGCACACTTTCGGTTATTAGCTTACAAAAATCAGGATCATCTAATAAACTCGCATTAAATTTCCAATATGATGGGCCATGCCTTTGTTCTTCTATACTATTAAAATGAAGTACGATAGCCGAATGGTCGGAGTTTATGGAGGAAATTATATCGACACCTTCTACCTCCTCCTGGTACGAATCACTCAACAGCCAATAATCTAATCTACGTTGAATAAAAGGATTCTTCTGTCTCCACGTAAAGCGTTTGCATTCTGGGTTTCTAACGCGCCATATATCCACTAAATCAAAATTGAAACAAACATCTTGAACGTGCTTTACAGAATCTTTCTTTGTGGGGTTACCCCCGGAGCAGTCCAACTCAGGATCGAGAGTAACATTGAAATCCCCGCCAAGTATTATTTTTTTCTCAGCGCTATCAAGAAACTTCTCTATCAGTGTGTCTAGGGCGCTAAAGAATTCACATTGATCTTGAACCTTATTAGGTGCATAAATATTGACAAATAAGAAGTCCGATCCCTGCACAGTGGCATCCATCAAAATATAACGACCTTCGGCATCTAAAACGGACGATTTAAGATTGAATTCTAGATCATCTTTTATTAAAATCATCACTCCACAACTGTGATTGGTGCCATGAGAATAAATCATCTTACCTTTAAATTGCGTTTTCCAGATAGCCTCTATCTCTTCCGTGCTATAGGTTTCCTGGAGAAAAATGATGTCTGCATTTTGCTTTTTCAACCACAGAAACAGAGCCTTCCTCTTTGCAGATGAACGAATCCCTCGAACATTTAGAGACAATAATTTAAAATCAACGTTATCTTTGCTGAAGGCAAAGCGTCATTCTTATCCAAGCTTGTTAAAACGTGCGTGATAAATACACTAGAGTTAACGGATTTACATAAAGACAATAAACATAAAAACAATAAATAACAAAACACACCTAAAAACATTAAGAAAAGCCGCAGATATTCTATCTATGTGCTGCCCTTGGGATTTAAGGGCCGTAGTTGCTTCTACTGTATGCAAATACGCAATTCACGCAATTCTACTCCCGTCATGAAAAATAACCGTGTAACAAGGATTTTAAGTGCTTAAGATACCATTAATATAAAGCTTATCAGGTTCTCGCTTATCAAAAAACGCTACTTTGCCATCCTCTCTTGCTTGTTTCAGTTTTGGCCACAGTTTCTTTCTCCTGTCTCGTATTTCTTTCGGAAAGTCCGCATACGCTTTCACATCCGATTCTTCACCCAGATCTCTTACATTCCTAAAAATAAGCTCGCGCTCAGGGAATCTAAGAAAGCGTACAATTATTGGCCTTGACTGGCCTGCCTTCTTTTTCCCTAGTCTATGAACACGCTGAAACTCTATATTCCTCGCATCCTCTAACTCTAATTCGTTCTCCAGAAACTTGTACACCACTTCACATGTATTCTCGCTACCTTGACCTTCTTCGGGAAGACCGAAGAGACGTAGGTTTTCTCTCCTGCTGGTCTTCCAAGCCTTTGATCTTGTCCGATGTTTGATTCTCTCTTCTCTTTATTTCCTCGATGTCTTTATTTGTAAACGTCAATCCCGCTTCTATCTCGTGTATTGTTTCTTCCATCTTCTTAGCTTTTTCATTGAAAGATTCCATATTTGCTTGAATCTTGTTTACTGCGTTCTCCAAGCTGGAAATCTTACCGAGAGTACCTTCCATCGTTTGTAGTTTCGTCTCCATACGCTCAAGTCTGTCCAGGATTTGTTGGAGCTGTTGGAAAAATTTCCATATAACCCCATACATTTATTATGCATTCAGAATGATTAATTATGTATGCGCTCTATTGTTTCAGAAGACAATAGCAACTCCCTAAGGTATTGAATATATACATTGATAATTACTACTTACTGTATGAATAAAACAGGATTTCATTGCGCGTTGCAGTTTCCTTTAATGTCCTCTCTTTCTCTCGTTTCTACTGCTCCTTTCGCTGTTTTTTCCAGTCTTTCTCCTTCCTGTTGCTATACCCAGTTTCCTCTCTGTCTTTTTTTCCTCTTTGAAACGTTCCAGTGCAGGATTCGAACCTTTACCATTCCCTTATACGTCTGGCTTACGAGTCCATCATCTATAGCACTACACTACGAGGTTCAGATGAAAATTCCCCGTCGATATATTCACTTTATTCTTCGTTATTCATTATCAGAGCCAAAATTCATGGTAATGTATTTTGACACCTCCTTGTTATTCTTGCTGCACGAGAATATGCATTACATTTCATCCCTGGTGAATAAAAGGGATCGATGAATTCTTTCTTTCTTCTAGTCTACTTTAAGTATTGACGTATTGTATCATGTCGGCCATGTCGTCCTGTCCATCTTCTCTGAATTTGATAAAACTTAGTAGGATTTTGGCTGATCACGACCAGTGCATACAGTGGTGCAAGGAACACAACCTGCTCGCGTCGTCAATAAAGTGTCCACGGGAAAATTGTAGCAATACATTGACGTGGACACGACGAACTTCATCGCGAGATGGGTACGAATGGCGATGCTCGAGAAGAAAATGCAATGGAATGGCATCAATGCGCCAGAACTCATGGTTTTCTGGTAGCAGGCTGTCCATTGAAAAAGTACTTGCCCTAACGTACGCTTGGGCGCACAAACTTTCAACCACTCAAGCAGTGCACGAAACCTCAGTCGCTGACGAAACTACGTCAACAGAAACGGTGATAGATTGGTATAACTATTGCCGAGAGGTTTGTGCCGACAGAATCATGAATCATCATGCGGGGCAAATAGGCGGACCAGGTACGACTGTTGAGATTGATGAGTCCAAGTTTGGCAAATCAAAGTACAACCGCGGTCGCTACATCGAAGGACAGTGGGTTTTTGGCGGCATCTGCCGCGAAACCAAAGCCTGCTTCCTTGCTCCGTTAGGGCAAAGGGATAAAGACACACTTTTACCCATCATACGAGCCCACATATTGCCGGGAACACGCGTGATGAGCGACAAGTGGAAGGCTTACGACTGCCTAAAAGACGAGGGCTACACTCATCTCACAGTCAACCACAGCCTAAACTTCGTAGACCCAGACACAGGTGCGCACACCCAGCGCATTGAAAATACATGGTGGGGAATCAAACGAAGTATGCCTCGTACAGGAACATCCAAAGATCTCTTCGAAAGCTACCTACAGGAATGGTTGTGGCGTAAGCACTATGGAGACGATCCTTTTGGAAACATTCTGAAGCATATCGCCGACTTGTATGAGGTACGCATGCATATCGATGCGTAAACATTGTTCCTCTGCACCACTGTATGCACTGCTCGTGATCTGATCGCCATTTCATGGAGGAAAGAAACAAAATACACAGCAGTCATCACATGGCTCTGAATTGGAGAAAGGAAATCGAGTGGAAAAAAAAAACACGGAAAGACACGATGAAGGTGAGCAATAATTTTCTTTCACTTCGTTTACATTTACAACATTACTGAGGAAAGTAGTCGCTGACCCGATCAACACTTTAAAGCTAACTGCAAGCAGCCTGCAGTGCTTAGGCCTAGCACACTATTTTTTAAGGCTTTTTCAACAAGCACATAGGTCGACAACGCTGTTATTTTAAGCAGGTTTAAGCCAGCACACAGTTTAAAAATACGGTAAATGCGTCATAAATTATGATATTACACTTCCATTTTGCGTATTTGCTCTTTTAATTTCGAGAATTTTTTCTATGTCTCCAAGAAATCGCTTCTTTTTTCCGTGTTTTAACCCTAAAATTCGCCTATAATTTCTAAGTCTAAAAGAATGCGAGACTTAGGGTTCCCTATTGCGGGCCAGCCCAGGCAGGTCTATTGTTTTTTATTGTACTAGAGTGACGCTCATTAGTAAACCTAATCCAAATTAGTATGCGGACAGGCATTTTCCCTAGACAGTTTGAATAAGTAATGATTTACCTATTCCACCTAATCCATAGGTACCTAATCCACCTAATCCAACATAAGGCTTAAAAACAACATACATAACTACTCACGTCTATTTTCACCAAGAACCTCCGAGCGAAGGAAGAACTCCAATGAATATAGCACGATACAGAAAAACAGCATCCGGCTTACAATGGATTCAGGTGTCATTACTTGCTTGTTATATACCATATATTATATTATCAATTTTAAATACCACACTCAAAATGTATCCGCCATCTCTTGGCCTCGTTTGGGAGCTAACATTTGCTCTCCTTGTGTTTAATTGATCTCTTAACCCGATTCTCTACTGGTGGAAGATCGCTGGAGTGAGACAAGCAGTTATTGAGACAATCAGAAAATGTTTTCATTTATCAAGTTAGCTGTGTTGTGAACACAGAACTACAAGAATTTGTTTTCATTGTTTTTTTTTGTCTTTCATGCTTATGCCGTAAAAAAATAGAAATGGTCATAAACGATTCAATAAATTTTGTCACGAAACTGGGATATGATAGATGATTGATATATAAACAACCTTGTTAAGATTAGGGACTATGCGGTCACTCCAAAGCTCCACCACATTGAAATTAATACCTTATCTAGTGCATGGCCTGTTCACCTGCAGTATTGTCCAAAAGTAATGCAAACAATAATCGACGAATATCGTGATAGTCGCTATATGTCGGCGATATTTGAACGAACGATAGTTTGCTTGAAACGATATATCGCGCGAGATATCGAGAGTACTTAAAAAATAGGTACGCAGTGTGTACATGGTCGGACATGCAATACAGCCATATTACCTTATTGAGAGTGATAGATTTTGTACTGATCCATTTTATTTGAAACAAGCTAGAACAATGCATATATAGATATAAAATCAACTTCTAATTAAACAGATTTATTCAATGACATTGATTTATTTAATGTCACAAGGCAGCAAGTTACAGTTCCATCTTTGTAAAGATGTCTAAAGTAGTATAGGACGCTCATATCGGGCGTAGGCTTGTTCAGGCTTGTCCATCTACGGGTATATTGCGAACTCAAAAAGTGACCAGCTCCCAGATGGCTTGATAGCTCCGTTGGTAGAGCGCTGCACCGGTATCGCAGAGGTAGTGTGTTCGAATTCGGTATTAATTGTAAGTAATGTTAGTATTGTAAATAATGTAAGTATTGTAAGTAATGTTGGTGTATAGATTTTGTGTAATCGTCCTTTTCATTAAGACATTTTCTCGCCAGTTGTAACTTCTTTTTGTTTTTGGAAGTCGTTATATTTTATTTTCTGTGATTTTTTTCCGGTATTTGTGTTGTATGACTAATAAAAAAAATACAAAAAGATCCAAAAAAAAGATACGTCAGTATTCAAATAAAGATGGTCATAATTTCTTGCCGATATCCATTGCTGAAATAACAATCAAAATGGCACAGATTTTGGTCAAACATAATGTTATGTGCTTTATTTAGCCTGTGTACAGCCACACCCTGTCCTCAAAAAAATCGGGGAGAAGACGTCTGTGTAGCGGCGTCGTTAATCGTGTTCGCCGCTCAGGGTGGTGTTCCTGGAATGTTTGCAACGTACGCTGATTGGTTGTCATACTAATCTGCATTACGTAGGACATTTCCCGTCGTTTTTGGTTAATCGATCATTTTCTACAAATGCCGCGCGGGTTGTAGAAACCAGGCATTTTCGATCCGCCTCAAAGGTACAAACTATCAGAATTTTGAGATAATTTGGTTTTATCAACTGGGTTGATAATGTGAATTGTCCACCGTAAAGAGATTCGGAAGCTGACGTTTCGAGCGTTAGCCCTTCGTCGGAGCGAATCAGAATTTTGTACTAACCTCAGAATGTCCAATATTCTTACATATGTACGAGTTGCAATAACAACTACAGACGGACAAAAAATTAAATACCGGCAACTGATGAGATCCACACGAAGAATCGAAACCACGATCTTGCCTGAACAAAGCTATGGCATATACAACACGCAAAACAGTCAACATTTGATTCATGTGATGTCAGAACAAACAAAGGAGGACAACAAGAAGGTAGAAACCTAAACATCGAGCTTGAGAGACAAAAGCTCGATCAATAGATGCAAGAACATGAGAAAGTCTGTAGAAAAACGTATAACTTTCTCGAAGTAAAGGGAATTTCTGACGAAGGCGGACGAGGATAAATATGATATCCAAAATACTGTACTTGCAAACTCGATGCAAACAGTGTAAGTAAGCAATAAGTTCACGGAATAATTCAAAACTTTGTCCATATCATGCAATAGAATTTAGCCTATTAAAAACAAAGCTTACTGGCACATGGCAAATTACAGAGGTGTCAAACTCTGTGTATATCAGCATGCAGATAATAGTGGAAATCATGCAGAACTATGACCTCTAAAACATTTACTAGATCTAACTACAGCACAATAAAACGTCTCCACTCTACATAAAATTCCTCCTAATAATATAGCACAAAGTGTCCTTCAGAAACACGTGTAAAGGAAAGGAAGACCGAGAGACAGAAAATCAGAAAAGAACGGCAAATGCACAAATGCCGAGAACCGCAGGAGCCGTGTAGGCCAGTCAGCACTATTTTTTTTATTTATGCAAAATAATTCCGGAACACGATTAGCGACGCCGCTACACAGACGTCTCTCTCTCCGATTTTTTTGAGCGGAGGAGGCGGCTGTACACAGGGTAGGATTATCGCACAAATCATAAATTAACATGTTCAATAAGATTCAACTGTATGTATTTCACAATCATGAACATAGAAAAATGCTGAATAATTTTGAGCGTTTGATTTAATATAATATACATTACTTTTGATCTTAAACAACAAGAACTCTCTAGCAGCATTGTCGTGCCAAGTTTAAATTATCTGATTTCATATCTTTAATTACTTAATTATCCTCAGGCTATTACGATGATTAAAATCTTTTGATATCCGATCAGTACATTTTTCTAAAAGCACTGCAATATTAATGTCAGGCTTATTCCTGGGCAGCATTTTCTGAAAACCTTGACATTCAAATCAAATAAATGTATAATTAGTAAAGGTAATCATACGGTTTCGAGTTCAATTTGGAATTAATTAATTCGCACGAGTGAGTTTTTCAAAAAGCTGAAATTGCACGAGCGGCTTCGGCGAGTGCAATTTCAGCTTTTTGAAAAACTCACTCGTGCAAATTAATTCCAAATTCAATTTCAATGCAAATTCGAGAACATATCTAGACCTCTTTTACAGGGAAATTTCCGTCCACACCATAGCCTACCTTAATATCGTGAGGAGAAAAGAAAACTGTGATTGTGTTGAGACGCTAATAAAATATACATAGATGATCACGTCACCAAGTGGTGAATTATACTAAACCTTATTGTATTCAGAGAGACCATCCTGTGACGTCATCGGGCTTAATATATTCCTTCGAAAGTTAACGTGATTGCAACGAAAATAACCCCGAAAGTAATTGGCTCCTGTCACATCCCTTCTATTTTTGCTCCCCAGATCTGGGATGGTAAAGATTTTCAGCTATCAACAGCTGATCGATTATGATTTTCATTTAGAGAGGATTCACGATTTTGTCCCTCCAACATCATAGTTGCTCCTTTCGCTCAACACGGTATTTAGATAGGTGCATGTTTCGTTGTTTGGCTCAATATATAATCATATTATCAATATAGTATATAGGTTTTGTTTAGGTTTTTAGTTTTTTTGTTGTTGCGGGCAAGATGGCCATTATCTGTAAATGTGTTTTGCCTTCAAGGCTAAGTACATGTACACTTTGCCCCTTGAACGGTAATATATATGTATTTAGTACTTTGGAACGTTTGAATAAATACAATATACATTTAGATCTTTAAAAAACAACAGCCATCTGGTAGCATTCTCATGCCAAATTTAACCGCCTTTTAGATTTCGTTTGAATACTAAATTATTCGGGGGCTATTACGCTGATGAAAATCTTTTATTTCTGGCTAGAACTGTTTGCTGAAAGGCTCTTAAAATGTAGATTAGGTCCTGAGAAATATTGATGCTCTGAATATCTTTTTTCGATCGTATTTTATTTTCAATTAATCAAATGTGTAATAAGATTCAAGCTGTCTATCTTTCAAAATACTGAGCAAGTGTGTATTAAACGAATTCATCATTTTTACCTCAAATAATGCAATATTGCATTTTAGTTTCGACAAAAACATCACGGAACTTTCTTTTTATCTGAATTTCTTCGTGGCAAATACCTCAGGTAATTTTTCTCAAGCCCCGTCCACACATATTCGGATATTTTTGAATCCGCTCTCCAGAGTGGAAAAAAATAAATCCGCAACGAATCCGATAACGTGTGGACGGTGAATCCGGATATTTTCGAATCCGATGACGTAGCAAAATCGTGTCCAGTCTCTTACCGAGCAACAAACCAATATAGCGGCACAATGTGTAGGCCTTAGGCGCTTTCCGTTCGACCAAACATTTCGGTTTGAATTTCCGTAAATTTTCATGGGCGAACGGTACAGAATATTCCGGTGTGGAAAATGATAAGCCGCACCGTTTTGTTCGCTTGGAATTTTTCAATGACTTCGAGAAGCAAACAGAACACTGATAAGTCTACATTTTGACTTTTTATAGACCAGCAGAGACTTTACACAAACCACAACGGCCGCGAGAAAGTTGCAAAACAAAGGGTTTAATGAGTCGTACAATGATATGGTTCTGCACGCGTTGAAAATATTTGTACATTTCCTAGCTAACCTATGCAAAACAAACAAGTACACCACGGGGGCATTATTTTTATAAAACGTTTTCTTGACTAATTTACCTGTAGCTAGTATTTATCGACATATAAATAGAGAGATTATAAAGTAAAATGCTAATCCATTTTTGAATACGCTCGCTGCCATCCCTGCGTAACATGCCCAACTCGCTGTGATCGCCGCCAAAAAAGCTAGCTAGCGCTGAATAGAAAATTGACAAATTTGCATAATTTCTGAAAAAGAGGTCAACCTCGTGAGGTATACCCAAGTGCTTGAACATTTTTTTCCTGGAAATTTCCGTTCCATTTGACTTTCCCTAAATTTCCGGAATTTTCGTTTCAATGGATCGCTTTTTGGAAATTCAACAATTTTGGGATTTTCTGGATTCTTTTCCTGGAAATTTCCGTACCATTTGTCCCCGTTTCGAAAATTTCGGAATCTTTGGTCGAATGGTAAGCTACCCTGGTTTGTCTTCTTCTTGGACTCATTTCAAGTCTTGTAGCTCTATGGCGCATGCTCTGAAGACAAGGTAGTACTGGGTACTAGAGTGAATCCGGATACCATCGGATGCGTGTGGACAGGCGAATTCGATTTGAACACGCTACGTGTGGATGGGGAAATTTTTGAATCCGGAAAGAAAAAACAGTTGTGGATTCAAAAATATCCGGATACGTGTGGACGGAGCCTCAGATAGGTTGTTCTTTGACAATATGCAAAATACGAAAAACACCATAAGGCTCAAAATTAGGAGTGCAACGGGAATTTTGGTGTACTTGGTCAACTATTTTCATAGTTAAAATTATACCGCATGTCTTCTTCAAGAAGATGATAGAGATGAAATATGGCAAACTCAACTGGAGACAGAAACTATACGCTTACTGAAGATGACTTATGCTCAGCAGAGTTGATGGATCACATCAAAGTATTTTTGTCTGCCAATGTCAAACATTGTTATCTCAATTACTGCAATACTGGGCAATGTCCTGATCATTGCCGTTCTTCCATTTGCAGGATTTATGATTTATCTACGGTTTGTGAGTGAGTGCATGATGTATTGTAACAATAATAATACATATGTGAAATTTATTTAGCGCTTGTGCATTGTTGTCCTGAGCGCTTTATAGTCATAAAATCCTACAATACTAAAAATATATGTTTTATACAAGAAACAAAATTTATGGAAACGAATAATGAGTTACTTTTAAATAAAGATGAATTAAACTTCTCATATAACTAAATCAAAACTACTTCTCCTAATAAAAACAAGTTTCGAATTATGAGCTGGTTAAAAAGGGGATATTCGATTTCAATTTAAAATCAAAATACGCTGCCAGTTTTCATACGCGAACAATACGGCTCCCTTCGCATGTACCGAGTAACAAAATGTTTAACAATAAGCCGATCGAGACACAATAGTGTTTTTATTTTGGGTTCAGTGAGAGGGATGTGCTTGAATTTCGCCTTCAGTCGACATGGATGACATCATACCATTTCTGAATTATGAAATAAATACGGGCAAACAATGATTTTTCATTTCAGTAGACTTCTAAGTAGTAGGTGCATGTCGGGGTTTTACAGTGGTCACAAAGCTAAAGATTCATTTATATAGATCAATTTTGAACCACGTTTCAAAGTCGATAAACTAGTCTCAGTTTAACCTAAAAGCCTCAAACTTGGTCAAAAAGCCAATCTTAACGTGATCTTTCATGGGGTGGTGTAAGTTATCGATTGGTTAAAATTTGAAACTCGCCTTAGTTCCCTGTGCAACTCCAAAATGGCCAATGCAGTACTGCAGACTAAGAGCTGAGTCTCGGAGACACCGAGAGAACAAGGGCATTGTATAGTTAAAATGAGAAACACCAAAACTGTCTGATCGTGACCTTCACTGCTTGCCTTACTTCTTTCATCCTCCAGCAGTACAGAAATGGGTTTAGAGATGAGTTGAACAAAACAAGAGTTAGCGCTGCTTCCAAAGAAAGGTCAAGTGACTCTGTGGGCTTTCCCGCGATGGTAAATATTGTAGCTACGATAGCATACGGAAGATAACAAACTACTAATGTAATTTGTACCCATAATGCACTGGACACCGTTTTTTTGTACCGTTCTATGTTCAGCGAAACTCCTCCGCGGTTCGTTTGTCCTTTGTGGATATTATCTTGTACCCGTGCTTGGTGATTGTGAAGCGTCAAGTAGATTTTCGTGTAACAGAGAGTCGATGTTACCACACAGAATAACATCACTATACAAATAATGGATATGGTAATACGAAAGTAGACGAAGAATGTCATTGCAAGAGCAATGCTGAAAAGCCAAAATGCAGAAACAAAAACCAATGCTCGTCTTAAGGTTACCACCTGTCTGTACCTTAGTCCCATTAACAAGGCAAGAAGTCTGTCCACGCCTATTGCAGTCAGTGTAAGCAAAGAAACTCCCCCGAACATAACAGCCAAGATATTAAAAACCATTAAAATATAATTCTGAGCTTGGGGATCTTGTGGTAACACCAAAAGGGCAACATGAAGAGGCTGTGTGATGATACCCACACACAGATCGGTGCTGGCAAGACAACCCAACAAAAGTTTAGATGGTGGATGAAGGGACGACACCTTAGGAAGAGCAACAATGACCCAAACATTTCCCAAAAATGCAATTACAGCAAGCGTACTATTGACTGCCGAGTACACAATCCTTTGATGTGTTCCACAGAGTCCTGTCATGCATCCGATGTCTTCAGTTAAGCTCTCCATGTTCTTCCTGGTCTTCTCTCAGCGTTTTGTTAGAAGTGTAAAATGCTCCTTTAGCTTGCCATCCTCTGTTGGAGTCAAGCCGTAGCTTGTCACGAAGACATTTCCAGTGTTATTTTAATTAACGTGCCTCATACAGAGGATATTAACACCGGATAAATGTCTTATCTGACTGGTAGAAAGTTATAATTTGCAAGGAAATTGCTTTTAGATGATCATGCCATATGTACTCGTTATACAGTGTAAACAAAGAAATTCTAGCTGAAGAAATTTGTGAAAATTGAATCATGAACTTCCATCGCTTTGTAAATGCTATCCTAAAAAAATAATGTTTAACACTATATCATGTGGGGAAAATGAGAATGACGTTTCAAGGTTATTATAACTTAAAAACCACTGAAGTGCAGAGACAACCTGTCAACATTTGTTAGCTTTTCATAATGGCTCCCGCTAAAATATTGCCCAAGTGCTAAACATTACAGGCGCGATACACGTATTGAATGACGAACGGTACTGATCTAGAACACACGAAAAAAGAAAATAATTTTTTTTTGGTGTGTATGCTATACACGTATTAACTTCAAAACTGCTCCCAGAAGTATGGCTTAGTACCCTTTAAGCGTGCTTTTAATAGCTCAGAGCCAATATTCCTAACATAATTTCTGAACTTTTTTTCCAGTTGTAAAATCTTGAAAGTCTGTGTAGTTACTTTCAAGTTCAGTCTTGTCTGTAGATGATCAACTTTGCTAGGATGATGTACTTGAGTGTGCATGCATGGATGATGTAACTATGCCTCGTGCCACACTAAGATAAAATTCGGTTTGAGTGATATCAGGGATATAAGTACTGTTATCAGCCTTCCTAAAATTTAGCTTAATTACTCCAAATACCGCGTCAAAATGATCAGATAACCGAACAAATGTACTCTGTACAATAGTTGTGAGTCATTCCCTCCGTTATTTATGTTATTAAGTACGGATGTTACATATAAGAGATGATGTGCATGTATATTTTATTTTTCCTTTTTACCTCATCATGGTATGACGTAAGTCATGCTATGAAGTTAAATGGACCTCAAATTCTTACATAATTCCATGGAGTGGCTCTAAGGAGTCTTTGATTTTTCTCCTTTTAACTTGTTAATTCACACAATTTGGGAACGTGACGCATTTCGGCTATTCACAGGCTGATAAGTAAACATTTCAGTTAGAGAGGACTAAAATATTCAAGTGTGCTGTAGTTCGACAAAAAAAAATTGAGCTTTCTTCACGTATGTTTTAATACTTAGTCGCGCCGACTAGTGCTAATAATAACAATCTTGTGAGTTGCTCGTGCTGTTTGAAGAAAAAGCATTCAAACTGTGATATGTATTTATCGACAATACATTCTTTTTTTCATGAAGAAGCATATACTAATGCACTCGAAATGTTTATCTTTCATAATTGAATAAAGACATGTAATATTGAATTATATTATTTCGTTCGCCACGGCAAACAACATGAGATAAACAACCTGAGATGACAAGGCCGTATCACTAATAATTACATCCTGGATATCCAACAGGCGCCAGATTGATCAGTCACCTTGGAATTCCTTGCCGCTAAAATAAACTCCACCATAAGTGACTCAAACCTCCAAAAAAGGAATAAAATAATGCTTGAAATCTAGAATGCAACGATATATCCTAGCAAGCTATCGCCAGAAAGTATTTCACATGAAGTCGCAAAGTCATCCAACCGCCATTCAAATATTAAAATCGTCATGACAGGTTTAAGTCAGCACCGGCCCACCATCTCGGCCAATCGTGGCTGTTCTTCGAGATTTTTCATTCAATTATTTCCAAATTGGACAACATGTAACTCTATTATTAAACTTATTCACCTAGTTTGTATAACCCAGTTGTGAAATATAACCTCGGTGACATAATAACAACATCTGGTTTTGGGCACCAAAGTTATTTCAACTCTCATCCTGAATTCATCTGCCAAAGCATCAGTGTCCGTCAAAGGGAAAATGTATAGGATATTCCTTTTTGCAGCAATCAGCTACCGAAATATTCTGCCAAATAGTGAAACGTCATTACACGTGATCAATCAACGTTGACGATTGTAGTATCTATGAGGTAATCGTGTACGGTCTAAAGGTATTATGGGTGATTAAAAAGCACATGGTCAAGTGTCGAGTTGAATCTGTTATTGCGTGCACTTATTTTGGTTAAATCCGGATGTTTCACTGACCGTGAAACACTACAATGATCACACCAAGTTCATATCATGTAAACATAATAAAGTTTAACTTTAACTTGAGATTATCAGACCTTGTTCCAAAACAGAACAAAATCTCATACTTTCCGTTTGCCCCAATTCCACGAGTGTTTCTATTATAAACGTTAAATTTTTCTGTTTCCTAAATTAACATCTCATTCAAATTTACATTGCAGTATAAAATAATATTCTATACACTTTTTAGTCAAGAACGTTTTTTTAGTTGTTGTTGTTGTTGTGACAATTTCATCTTATAAACTATAATTAATTTCAAACGTTTAAAATAACTAGAGCTTAGCATTAATTAAAGCTTAAAGTTCAACATATATATGCAATTGTCTTTGTCCAGAGTCGTAAGACTGGATTGATCGTAAGGGGAGTTGAAAGAGCTCTCCCCCGTTGGTAGAACTACCGCCCTGGCCTCACACCAATTCCCTGTGTGTACAACCCTTTTTCTGAATTGGGAGGTCTGACAAGCTATTATTTAACTTTAAAAGGCGACTTTATTTTGTCGAGGCAGAAAATAATGAACGAGGAAAACAGGAGATCTATGAGAGAAAGCAGGGTACTGAAGTAACTTCTGAATGCTTTCATTTATTCTGCCTCACTGAATTATGGAGAAATTAAAGTTAAAAAAACCCAGAACTGTATGATTGTGTCCTTCACTGCTTGCCTTAATACCCGCATCTTCCAGCAGTACAGAAATGGATTCAGAGATGAGTTCAACATAACGAAAGATATCGCTACTCCCCAGGCAAAGTCAGGGAATTGTCCAAGTGGTTCAGTTGTATCTAATATAGCTGCGATAAAATAAGGAAGATAACAAACCATTAATGTTATCTGTACCCACAAAGAAGTGAAGACAGTTTTCCTGTATCGTGCTATATTTAGTGGCATCCGCTCCTCCATTCGCTTGTCCTTGGTGAACATGACCTTGTACTTGAGTTTGGTGAGAGCGAAGCGTGAGGTAAATTTTGGTGTAACAAAACGTTGAGGTCATTATGCATAAAAGCATTGATATGCACAAAATATATTTAGCTGCAAGGATGTCAAAAAGTAGTGTTATTGCAAGGGCAGTGCTAAAAAGCCAAAAGGCAACAACGAGGGTCGATATTCGCCTGAAAGTTACCACTAGTCTGTATCTTAGGCCCAACAACAGGG
>OZ026609.1:13598555-13603555 GCA_964020085.1 Micromussa lordhowensis
TTTCCGTGTTGAATATTTTCCTTTCTATCACTGCATCACTTGGGAATGCTCTGATCCTTGTAGCTCTTCGCAAGGAGACTGGTCTTCATCCGCCAACAAAACTCTTGTTTCGATGTCTGGCGGTCACTGATCTCTGCGTTGGCCTTATCACACAACCACTCTATGCTATCGCCGTTATGCCGCACGACACAAGAAAAAATTGGGTTGTTTTAAATTATTGTATCACTGGAAATTATATTTCAAGCTACATGTTGTGCGGAGTTTCGGGCTTGACATCGAGCGCAATAAGCGTGGACAGACTTCTCGCCCTATCATTGGGACTGAGATACAGACACGTTGTGACATTAACACGGGTTCGAGCAGTTCTGATAACGTTTTGCTACTGGGTGTAACGGGTGGATTGATGTATCTTTGGAGCGATGGCATTACCTTGATCGTCGTCTTCGTGTTTGTTCTTCTTTGTCTAATAACATCAATCTTCTCTTACACGAAAATTTATCTTAAATTACGAGACAACCAAGCTCAAGTTCAAGACCATGTTCACCAAGAAGGAACTACCCTCAACATTGAACGCTACAAGAAGACAGTTTCCAGTATATCATGGGTGCAATTTACATTAATTGTTTGTTATGTTCCATACGGCATTGAGTCGATAATATGGATAAACGGAATAAGTACCGACTATACCTGGCTGTCTACACCAACACTAGTCTACTTAAACTCATCTTTAAATCCCTTTCTTCATTGTTGGAAAATGAGAGAAGTCAGACAAGCAGTGAAGGACACAGTCAGAGAGTTTTGTTGTCGGGCGGCCAGTTAAGTTGTTTTGCACACTGAGTAATGGACCATTGGACCATTACACAGTTTTGTTGTCGAGCGAATTAAGTTGTTTCGCACATTAAACGAAATAAGCAAAAAACCGTTTGCTTTCTTTAAAACCTGAGTCCGAATGAAGTCTTTTAATGTTCTAGGGCCTATTGCTGATTCAGGAATTTTAGCCCATCTTTCTAGTGAGCACAGGCCTACTCTGGGGCCTAAAGTCGCCTAAAGTCGCCTTAAGTCGCCTAAAGTCGCCTTAAGTCGCCTTAAGTCGCCTTAAGTCGCCTTAAGTCGCCCTAAGTCACCTTAAGTTGGTATCAGTTATGCAATGTTAAAAAGGTTACCCCTATTCAAATTACCCCTGTAGAAGGTTATTGGAGTTAACAACTGTCATGCAAAGTAAACTCCACTCCAACCTAGAGGACGAGGAGGCATGGTAAGCCAATGGTTGGTGCAGTGAACCCCTATTGGGGATCATTACATTGTGTTCGTACTCCACAGTGCCTCTCCTCATCCAGATGGGTACTGGGCGCTACTACTCAGCCACACCTTTCTTTTTGTTTATATATGAGAGTTTGGCTTTGCCCCATGGGCTATTGGCTCATGGCCCTTAAGGGCAAAGGGTCTAATAATTGCGTTAGTATCACCCAACTAGTTTGACAGAAAAGGCAATAATAAGGACTCGAGGACTATTACTAATAGTCCTCAAGTAGCGTAGTCAATTAAAAATTTCAGGATTTGCATTAGTCCACTAGTTGGGTGATACTAATTAACAATTATTCCACAAGCGCGCATTGGATATGAGATGGTAGATAGCCAACGAGGCACATAGCGCCGAGTTGGCTATAATCATCTCATATCCAACAAGGGCGAGTGGAATAATTGTTTTATTAAAAACGCCCCCAAAATATAGCAAACTAAACTTAAAAAAAAAATAAAAACGCCTCAAAAAAAACCATGCGTACGCTTACCATATTTGTAGAGCATGGTATAATGGCTCATAGCCCATGATGGCTAAGCCAATGAAAACTCTCGAATTGCATTATCCAATGATCTCGTTTTTAATAATATAGTTTATTTGGAGGATGTCTAACCAAATGAAATCACTGTGCAACTACTAAAGATAAAGGGACATACTTTCAGGAACACAACTTACAGTAAAGCGATAAGACTTCACTTCAACATGCAATGTCAATAATTTTGATGGCATTGAAAATGGGGCTGACTAGGGCCCTTTAAAAAGCTGAGGACCCAGCAATTACTGTATTATGCTGGTTTCTTATACATGAAAAAGCTAATATTATAATTATCCTGCACCTGTCGAGCCCCCATGTTGGCAGGAATAATTTCTACATTTAGACTTAAACAGGAATGACAATCTGATGTATACTCTCTGACAGATGGCTTTTTATTTCTACTAAATTTTAATTTTTTTTCTTGTATTTAATTGTAAAAGAGTTAACAAAAAAGATGACACTCTATGTTATCAACAGGAAATAATTATATTGAATATGGAAAGAGATAACAAAGAACTATACTGCAACAATTTCATTTATTACTTTTTGTAATATGTTACTGAATCAGATTTTCGAAGACCTACAGTGTATAAACAGCACAGTGAGAGGTGTTCCAGATCATCAAGATAAAAAAAGAAAAAAAGACACATTCTGGGTTAAGGCTCAATTCTTTCTAGTCACTTTTACACTGGGCAGAAAAACATTGAAACATAATATGGTAATTCAAAGTCAATTGCACCGAACTGAGGCTACCCTTTAAATACTCTACTTACCCAGTGTAAACGAGTGACGAAAGTTGGCCTTTTCTCCAGCATAAGTCATTATCTGCATTTCACTTCCACATTCGACCAAATCGACTGACCAACTGCAAACGTTTGAATTTCGTAAACTGGACGAACCAACTCGCAGCATAATAATTGTCTCTCTTGCCCATTAAATTCTGTTCGTACATTTGATGAAGCCAGGTATTCACACCATCTTATACACTTTACGTGGACTGCGCTTCTGTTACTATCGAATTTTTGTTACTAGTAAACATGGCCGCCAGGTTTTCGAACACGTGACGTAGTTAAAGCGCACGTGAGTTAGTCACGCACATGCTAGTATGATTACTCCGACGGACGCTTACAAAAAAAAAAAAAAAAAAGAGAGAAAGAAAACAAAACGCGAAACTAATTCTCACATAAAGTTGAAATGGTTGATTTGAAATAAATCTACAATCGGGAACATTGAGCAGGAGAATTTTGAGGCCGAAAACACGCGTGATGTCTTGTCTCTTTGAAGCATGGAAACCAGTTAGCGGCGCAAGGGTTACTGGGATAATCAAAATGGCGGAGACCAGTGTGTATCTATCAATTTCAAGTATTTCGTTGTGAAAATGTCGTTCTGGACATTTGTAATGTGCCAGGTGAAAAGCAGTGAAAACTTGGAAGGCATGTCTCCTGGTGGTCTGCTCAACCGTGGTAAAAAAAAACCTCGATTCACTATATAAACTGGGTCGTCAAAGTTTTCTGGCGCCACACAAGTAGTTGGTGAAATTCGAAAGGAAGTGTTCTTACAAAGGACCTTAGCATGCGGTACTCATTATGGTATTGGAATGCTTTGTCTGACTGAGGCAGGAGAGCAGCAAATTGACTAGGTCCCTGAAAGGGACAGAGCAACTTTGGAAAGGCATGCATTTGCCAAACTCCTATGCCAAAATTGACAGTGGAGATGCCAAAAACATGGCAGATAAGTCTATCAAAATAACCATTTTTATAATTTGGGAAGCATTGTAAAATAAATGCATGTAAATAAGATTAATTTATTTTAATTTACTTGTTGTTTCAAACACGGAAAATATATAAATATTTGTAACTAAACCGAAGCTAAATGATGTCTCTTTTCTTAAATTTTAAATTTTTGTCACTGTGAATGTATATTTAGGCTAGATTGCAGAATACCTGGCCCACTTATTTGCATCTCATAAAATAAGAGTAGCAACTATTGTTATATACCTGGTTCTTCAAAGCACACCGACACATGTAAATGGCTGGGCTGGGTATTCTGCAATCACTCCTATATTTTTATATTTTTGTTTGATGTTGGTTTTTATTGTGATATCTTCACTAATATTCATGTTATCTTGCTTGTATTTATTGTTATTTTTATTCTTATAATAGTAACTGTTCAGTGTTGGTGATAATTCTATCTTCAATAGCATTTAAAAAAATGGTTTGAAATCTGGATATTTGAGTATATGATGACTTGTGTGAATACAAAAGTAAACAGATGACTGGTACAATATTGGTTTATTGCAAGAAACTTTGTTGAAAATTTTAAAGTGTATGGAGAAACTGTTGCTAAGTTTAGGTTTGTATCACTCTAGTGAAACTAAGTCGCCTAAAATTGCCTTAAGTCGCCTTAAGTCGCCTAAAGTCGCCTTAAGTCGCCTTAAGTCGCCTTAAGTCACCTAAAGTCGCAATGTTTTTTTGGCCAATTTCACTTAAGTCGCCTTAAGTCGCCTTAAATCGCCCAAAGTCGCCTTAAGTTACGGCGACTTAAGGTCCCAGAGTAGGCCTGAGCACCATTGGGGAACTGATGCGACGGTAAAAACCAGTTATTGCTCTAAGAAAAAACGTTGTTTATTTGTAACACACTCAACACGGTACGAAGAAAACACGACTGCTTCATTAACAGCAATTAGGAAACAACGCTCACAATGTGTTTCTCCAAGATTTTTGAAGCAGACACCTGCTCACATTTGGTTAACCATGAAAGGAAGTCGAGGTTGAATCATTCGAAAAGCGTCGTCAATGTAGGCATAACAATGAAAATCTGGAAAAAAAATAAAATAGCCTTTGTAACCATTTAAGAAAAGTCAACTATAAGGTTTGTATCATATATGGGGTATGGCTTAAAGCTAGACATGTAAACTAATAAACAACTTGTTTATATTCATTTTGCATAATATTACTATTTTCAATATCTTATTTCCTAAATATTTGCATGAGGCCTTAATTTGAACGTTTGGAAACAAGAGGCTAAAAACTAAATAGTTTATATGATTCCTTGGTTAAATGAGCGCATTTTTATATTATATATTAATACAGAGAAGATCGAATTTTTATGAAAAGTTTTGAGGGGCGAGGATATGACAGTTCTCATATCCCATTAACTGAGAGG
>OZ026609.1:13618555-13631055 GCA_964020085.1 Micromussa lordhowensis
CATAACCAGCAAAAAAAAAACCTTGTAGCTTATCGCAAAGGACTGCGTAATACCAGAAATGCGATTCCGATTCAGAAACTACTTTTAGAAATTATGATTAGAAATAAGATTACGACTTGGTGATTTTGATCGCTCAATCTTTGCAACGATTAGAGTCGCTTGCAAAATGGTTGTAGTAGTAGCCCCCCTTGGAGTAGTAGCCACATATTCAACGAATTTGGCCAGTTCTCTCACAAAGAGGAACTAAGATTGATGCAATCATAATTCATCAATAAATTTTTCCTTCCGTTTTCAGCGACGATACAGAGAATGAAGATGAGATATCAGTTAACAGTAAGGTAGGAGATTTAGTAAGTAGAAGTTTTCAGTAGAACACTGTGGTCCACAGGTGAGGCAGAGCTGATCATCATGACATGACCAGCGCTGTCACTAATCCACGTAGGTCAATGCTAGTCTTTCTCATCTCCCAGTCGACAGGTGCACGGACCTGGTTACCCCTTGACCATAGTCCTGTAAGTCTGGACCACCTGACAGCTTTGATTACGTACCTCGCGAATTTTCTCGTGTCAGAAGTAAGTTGGTAAAAGTAGCTAAGGTTATTTTTCTCTTGTGCGTTTTTTATTCAGACAAATACAAGAAAACGAAAGAACACAGAACCACACGAGCACTGTGAGGAAAATAAAGTTCGTCGAAAGGAAGTGCATGCTCACGGGCTCAACAATTTATCCAACTGCACGGAGGTCAAAGTCCTTGGAGAAGGAGCTTTTGGAAAGGTAGGGAAATTTAAGAATAACGAAAGAATAACTATCCTTCAAGAATTCCAATTTTAGATAATGTTACCTCCACAAAATTTAAAATTTGTTGCGTTTGCTCGTAGATTCCTCGGAGAAGTCTCGCCTCTTACAGTTCTAATCTAATTTCTAGCGAGCATTATGTGAAAATCAGACATTTCAGGAAACTAGTAATGTATGTGTGGATTTAAGTTATAAGCACCTCAAAGGTTCACCATGGTAATACAATAACGCAATACTCTTGCTGTTTAGGTGACATTGTATCACCAGAACAACACCAAAATGGATTATGCCGTAAAGGAGATCAAAACATTTGATCCAGAGAGTTACGCGATCGAGAAAAAAATCTTGAACCTCGGAAATTCCACTTGGAATCATTTTCTGTCAGCACTCCGTGGCGAGTTCTTTTATAAGGTATGTGGAAATCGAATACCACTTGATAAATAAGGTAAGCTTTTCGGCAACTTCCCCATCGTTTCAAGACTAGCAAAAAAATAGTTGACCGATTTAACGCAGGGAACAAGTAAGGGTTAAAACTTGCCTAGTGTATATGAACTCTCCCGCTGGCCCTTCACCCTACTGACCCACCCACTCTGGAGATATGTCTGAAATTTGTTCCCGGTCCCTTCTCTCGGAAGGGGGAGTAACAAGGGTTTAGTATTGTTTTGGTGCAACTACAACAAACGTTATCTTTTAACCAACGGGGAGAAAACCTTGCCCTGAAGGTTTTTTTTTCCTTTTGCTGTTGTATAGAAGCTTTCGTTTATTATCCAATGCGTTATTTATTTCTAGTACGCGATTGGTCTAAACACGTCACGTGACACACCCAGAACTGGGGGTATCCGAGGACATTATTTTCTAACAATACCCCTAGTGCACTAAAAGCGGCCTTGCATTTCATAACTGTGACAATAATAGTCGCCGTGTCCCCCTCGGGCTTAGTCTGAATCTTATGATCGATTTCCCTCTAATGTTTTCACATTTCAGGGCTGCCGTTGTTTGGCATTGGAGTTTATGTTTGCAGGGGACCTGCAGAATGTCTTCATGTTGCACAAAAAAATCTTCAGCGAAACGCAAGCGAGGTAGGATTAATATTGAAAATGTAACACGGTTGTGGCCGTGCGGTGATCAAGTAATCAGTATATAATTGCATATCTAAAGTTCACAGGTCCGCAATTAATACGTGCAGAGAGAAAGACTATCTAATGTCATAGGCTCCCAATGTGTGCAGAAAGCTAGACAGCGGCATTTCAAACTTGTAGCCTGTCAGTTATAAAATACGAAAAAAATAACTCTATTTAAAACGAAACTCTCACTATTGTGATATTTTCATTCTTTGTGATTTTAGATTTTACCTTGCGGAAATCATCTGTGGCTTGCAGTATTTACATATGCAAGCAGTGGTCCATAGGTAAAAATAAAGTTGCTTTATTTTACAGCTAATTTTTTATCAATCACCAGACACTTAGAATAAGTACAAGACGGTGACAAAGAATGCTTATCAATTAGTGACAACAACAGGAGTGGAATCTTTGACTTTCTTCTCGCCGATAATTTTTATACAACCACAGTATAATGGCCATGGATATGATAGGCTTTGGAAGATTGACAAACTTAGAAACTCTGTATGGATTGAGTAGACAGACCGTTTGTATGAACTCAGCTGATTTTTACAAGTCAATCATTTTCCTAGTTTTTAGCTAAAATTGTCAAAGATGTTTTAGATATAAATGACTTGTACCCAGTCCTCTCACGCTTTGAACATGCACTGATATCGAGAGCTGGAACTACTTTGTATAGAAAGGGATATTGTAACTGTTTCTATCTTTCATGTTATTACGACAGAGACTTGAAGCTTGCGAACGTACTCATGGATGAGGAGGGACACCTCAAACTCGCCGACTTTGGTTTGGCAGTGGATAACATGTGGGTGGGAGTGAAAATCCAAGAAGATGGGGAAAGCGGGACACCTTCACATCTCGCGCCTGAAGTATGTCTATTCTCAAGTTTCTAAAATGACAAACTATTAGAAACTATAGTGCCTTGTTCGAGCACACGAACAGACGAGCACATAAGCACGTGATCCCGCTCGAGAATTGGATTGAACGAGGAGCTTTAACGTCGTCTCACTCGAGATGATTTTCGTTCCAGTATGCGTGCTCGTTCCCTTTAGAAAACTGAGAGACTTTTTAGTCCAATTGGTGACGATGAATGAACAGCTTTATGTTTCTCTTCGCTTTTCGTTTCAATCTTTCAGTGTTATTATCTGAGATCCTGGCTGATCTTCTCAAGTGTTGCTCTACATGCTCCTTACACTTCGCTACATTATAATCAATGATACAACCGTGACGACGTCTTAATGATTCTCATCATGACTTTTTTTTCAGGTAATTGAACACCAGCCATATGATTCCTGTTGCGACTGGTGGTCGCTTGGAGTCATGCTTTATTTTATGCTGACATCAAAGGTTTGCAGCAGAAGTTGTGATTATTCGAGTTAGACCATAGTTTCAGCTGTCGATACTCTTGTACTATAGTTTTTAGAAACTCGAGGGAAGAACCTCGATGCTGCGATAATTGGTAAACTCGTCGAAGAATGGCGTATGCGAAAAAATTCTCGATCGAGCTCTGAAAGTGTAACTGTAAGGTGTAAGATGTAACAATGGCTCAGTTTGAGCCAATTGCAAGGACGGAAGTATTCGAGCTATCGTAGTTTTTAGCCAATCAGGAGGCGCGTTACATCTAGACTTGTCTCGTGGAATATCATTGTTTTCTTTGCTGTTGTTGTTTATCCAACTGTGAACAATTTCATAGTCTCAGAACATATCGAACCAGTGTGTTTCCTCTCTCACTTTATCGAAATGAAAGTTCAATTGGGGAGCGTACCCTTTACAGAACTCTTCTTCTAATTCGAATATTCAGGAAAACTGTCAGACAAGAGCAAATCCAAGACACAAAATCGACACGAAAACGAACCAGCGTGTACACCACAGAATTGAACGAGCGTGTTCATGAATCGAAACAGTGTATTCCTTCTCTGTTTACCTATATCGAACTGAAAATTCCATCGGGCAGCTTTTTTGGAAAGATTGTGTTCACCAGTCGAACCACTAGAGCAAATCCAGTGATGAAATCTAGCATATCAAACTGAAGGTTGAGTCGGCAGTGTTTCCGAACAGAACTGAACGAGCGTGTTTATCATACAGTCGAATCCAGTGTTCAAAACACAAATCGAATCTGTTTTGCCACAGAATTAAACGAGTCGTGTTCATCAATCAAACTAGCGTGTTCACTTTCACTTTGACTTTGCCCATCATATTGAACTGAAAGTTCGACCGAGTAGCGATACATTCCAATACTCTTGATATTCAGGGATTGCGTGACGACCGTTACCGGCCTGTAAACGCGTAATAATTTTCTCTCGGTAATGTTTGCAACAGAAGAGAACCAAAAATCCGTTATGCTGTATTAATAAACCCCTTATTATAGCACAAATTATTCGCTCGTTGGCACTCTATCGATAGGTATACCTAGTTATTTATTTTTCAGTAATAAGGGCAAAAATGTCGTGTTTACAATCTCCCTTGAGCCATCAATAAACGCCATCATTTTTCACACTACAGTGGTCACGGAGGACTGGGAATAGGCAGCATACTGTGTGACGTCAGCAAAAATGTATTACTGAACTCCATTCCCGTTTTTTTTTCATGAGCAGATGCCATTTCGTAAAAAATCCATTCAAGACCTCTACAAGTCCATCTGCACGGAGAAGGTGAAACATAGGCCTCAATTGTCCAAGATTGCTTGGAATTTACTAACACAGGTATTTAGACACAATGCAGAGTAAACTGCCTTTCTGTTCCAAAACTAACGATCTTCTTATATTGAACGAGAGCTAATTCCAGTTTATGTGGATAGTCTACGACAGCATTTCTAACATGCATTTTCCTTGTTCGTATAAAGACAACTTACTTTTATTCCACCATTTGTGGCTTTTTTTAAACTACATGGTTATGTTTAAACAACAGAGGGTTTCATTGCAGTGCAGAAAAGATAACTCGAAATACTGAGGCTTTTTCTTCAGCTACCACAATTCTAGATATTTTAAACATTCACACTTATCATATATACCTTGTGGTCCTATACGCGTGTCTCTTGGATTAACAATATCATAACCTTGGTTTGCTCTCTCTAGCTCTTGGAAAAGAACCCCTTGAGAAGGATTGGCTATAAGTATGGATCAAACCCGTGGGTTAGAACCCACGAGTTCTTCCAGTCCTTAAACTGGGACCAACTTGAACAACGAAACATCGAGCCGCCCTGGAATCCAAGAAAAAGTATCTTAATCGAGTAAGGATTCTTTTAAAACAAACGAACTTACATACATTAAAATACATACTGCAAAAATATGCATTGTGTATAATATGATTCTGAACGAGATAAGACATAGCCAGTCATTCTGTCACACTTATATCAGTGTTATTTTAGGCTTCCTTGACAGGAGGCGAAAAGAGTGTTTTGTAGCTATAAGTGCTATATCTTTGTTCCTTTGATGAAGTTGTGATCTATCTTTGCAGGTGTGAGACAAAAATGCAGAAACAAAGGAAGTCATCTCCTGCCTGTGAGAGTTCCTCTGAGAGTTCCAATAATAAGACTCTCTGTGCTTCCATTTCTTGCTCTGCTTCGCGTGTTTCCACAGTTGCAGTCATTAAGGATGAAGATTTGTCTCGTTCCATTTCAGCGATGGACAATACTTTAACTCCATCAGCGATGGACAATACTTTAATTCCATAGAAATGTTCAGTAGGGGTGACATGCAGAAAGTCGACAATTTATTAAATTTGTAAATATGTACGTAGTTTTCTCCTGCTGGCCGGCGCGTCTTCGGACGGATCACCTTCGGGTGGGACAGGGTCAGTCGGGGTGACATGCAGAAAGTCGACAATTTATTAAATTTGTAAATATGTACGTAGTTTTCTCCTGCTGGCCGGCGCGTCTTCGGACGGATCACCTTCGGGTGGGACAGGGTCAGTAGGGGTAACATGCAGAAAGTCGACAATTTATTAAATTTGTAAATATGTGCGTAGTTTTCTCCTGCTGGCCGGCGCGTCTTCGGACGGATCACCTTCGGGTGGGACAGGGTCAGTCGGGGTGACATGCAGAAAGTCGACAATTTATTAAATTTGTAAATATGTACGTAGTTTTCTCCTGCTGGCCGGCGCGTCTTCGGACGGATCACCTCCGGGTGGGACAGGGTCAGCAGGGGTAACATGGTAAACGTCGACAATTTATTAAATTTGTAAATATGTACGTAGTTTTCTCCTGCTGGCCGGCGCGTCTTCGGACGGATCACCTCCGGGTGGAACAGGGTCAGTAGGGGAACAAAAATATTTGTCATTTTGTATATTAAAACGTTTTCGGGGCTTTCTCCATCACGGAGTGACACATGTCCCTTTTTGTAAATTTCAATTATCTTAAAATTAAATTGAGTATTGAAAAATTTTTCTTCGTTTCTGCCAGTATCCTGAAAAAGAATGTTGCCAGTATCCAGAACAAACGGCTCGGGTTTAGAGCTTCAGGGCTGCGAGAGACGAGAATCAAATTAATTAAAGAGAGTAAGCCTTGGATCCAGGTTCCACAGAAAAACGTTTTAGCCTCCCCTTACCCTCCCTTCCCTCGCAAAACTTCCTTCGTGGGATTCAGGTCTTTTTGACTTGTTCAAGTAATATATCAAACACGAAAGACCGTGTTTGACCATATTTTCAAACACGGAGAAGTGAGTTGAAAATATGACGAGCAGCGGAGTATTTTTGACGAACTTCGAGGTGTTTCGAAATGTGGTCAAACACTGTCTTGAGTGTTTGATAGACCCTTTGCATAAATGGCGCCTAAATTTGAATAACAATACTTTATACATCCTTAGCCTCGTGCTGATGTTTTCAGACAAAGGATTTTTCACATGAATGTGAGGCTAAGATGTATAAGTATTGTTATTCAAATTTAGGCGCCATTTATGCAAAGGGGGTGTATATCTTCTCAATCCAAACTAAAACTATAAAATCGTAAAAATATATGCTAATTAAGATCAGATATCCAAACACCGTCACGGTCATGATTTCCTTTGTTTAAACTCGAGGAATTATTGACGAGTTTAAAAAGTATTCTTGAGCATGTTTATATACCCTCTAATTACCACCAAGACGGCAAGGAAGGACCTGAGGCCATTAGACTGTGTCCTAATTATTAGCTAGTTGACCACATTGAAAATCTGTTTAGATGGAAGCCAACGGTTTAATGAACTCGGTCTTGGAGAAGTGTGCAGTGAGGTCTGTATCAAAACTAGGTCACCCTCAGCCTCGCTGCCATTCAAAGGCCAGGTCACTGAGCAAACAACTGTAAAACACCCAACGATCATTTGCAAAACGCTACTTTTTTTTCGTTTATCTGACGGGAATGAAAACAGGACAAGAAATGGAACTTCTATCTTGTTAACATGGTTTTCGTTTTAGCTCGAAACTGAGACATTTTGATCACTGTTTGTTCATTTGGCAGATTACGTTTAGCTAGCAAATGAATAAATGACTTGCCAGAAGAAAGATTTTTTTTTTGACTGAAATGGAAATAGTTAAAATGTCTGCTGGATGAAACTTTCAATTGCTGGTTTGCACTGTCACGCCATTAAAAATAAAAATCGTAACCATTCCATAAATTAACTCAAGAATCTAGAATATGATAGATGATTGTTATTTAGAAAATAACCCAAAGCAAATATGCACGCTGATTGGTTTAAAACCTTGTTTCTATTTAACAATTAGATTATGAGCTCAAGATTTCTATCGCGTGATAGAAATCGAGAAATCGAGGGACTAGTTCAAACTAGTCGTTTTGACTAGTCGTTCAAAACTTAATCTAAATCGTCTTCTCAACACTTCGAAAACGCCAAGAAACGGCCGTCATTTTGTTAACAAGTGCACACTGTTACGCTACTCACTATCTATCACAGAATAGATAGTGAGTAGCGTAGCCAATCAGAGAACGGCATTTGTGATAGAACGCTGGTAGATTTATACTAAAACTCGATAGAAACACGGAACTAGAAGGACTCGAAAAAGCCGCGGAAACACTCGCCTGCGGCTCGTGTTCCCACAGTATTTCTCGTTCTCCCAAACTTTCACTCGTGTTTCTATAACTCGATAGAAACACGGCACATGTTTTCTATTTCTTAAATAAACAACCTCTCCAAGATGGAGGTCTGCGCGGCTTTTTATTCGCGCGTTATTTGGAGAAGTGTTTCACCCAAATTTATAGAGCTTTGTATGGAGACGCCATGTTGGTGTCCCTTGGAGGACACAAAACCCCATTTCGTATTGTACCACGCGTCCTTCGTCAATCTGTTTAATTTCTGTAGAATTGATAAATGTTATTTCAAATAACATTTATGATATATGCTAAAATAAGAAAAAATTGACCACAAAACGTGCAACCCCGAAAAAAGGTGTCATATGACACGTCTACCTCCACATAACAGCCAACTCTCTTCAACGGCCACTTTCCTCTGTTTCCAAGGTAACCATTGTGGAGAGGTTCTACTGTAGTTGTTGTACACCATGGACCCTTTGCATAAATGTCGCCTAAATTTGAATACCAGTACTCTTACATCCTTGTCCTTACATTCATTCACAGTTGATAACTTAGAAAACCTTTAATCGTATAACTTTAGGGATTGAGACACAAAAGTAATTATATGCTTTCCTCTCAGGTATTGGGAAACGTGACGTACGTTGCCAGCGTGGTGGATATTTACCCGTATCTGAGTGTCATAATGATTATGAATACGACTACGGTATGAAATGTGATTCAGAATCTTAGTTTTGTATTCCTGTTGCTGGTAAGCACAACGATGGAAACTAACGAATTAATCCGTTAAACTTTTATTTTTGTCCGACGTTTCCCAGACAACTAAGGTATTTCTTTGAAGAGGGTTCAAACTCTTTAGGTGGTTCATTGAAGAGCTTTCAAATTCTTCTTAGAAGAGGTCCAAGCAACACTTGGGGAGTTTCTTCGAATAGGCCATTTCCGAGTTTGGACGCTTCGAATGCTACTCCAAAAGGTTTTCATATTCTTTGGTTTTCTATTTTTTTGACGTATTCCCGAACGAACACTACGGGCTATGCTCAAGCTCCAAATAGTTTTCAAACTCTTTAGGTGTTTTTCCGAAGTTTTTCTAAACACTTCGGGTGATTTTCGTTTGGCCGAAGGCCGGCCATGAGAGCCAAAGATCAAGAAGTGCATACCACTGCAGGGAACTCAAGCAATATTTAAGCAACGCCGGCGAACTTTATTTGATTAAAATGAAAGAATTAATTATGTGTACTAAATAGTGAAATTAAATATTAACAATTCGAGAAAATCAGTTTGAAGTTTGCAAGTATAAAGAAACTTCAAATCGAAAGCTAGGCTATATAGCAAAGCATAAACTGCCATGATATTTAGGGTGGTACTTTTTGATTATTTTCACACAATCAGGTCAACAATATTTTGCATTCTCCCCAGTTTCGCTCGCATCAAGAGACCAAGATGGCGGCCCGTCGAACTCAACGATCCACGTCTACGATCTCACTGAAAAAAATAGGGGAAGGTGAACAATTAACAGTATTGTCAACCATTTACGTTTATTGAAAGCACGCGGAGAGGGAGGGGGAGGGGCGTTGGCAGAAAAAGTATACAGCTGTTCCACGCTCTTTATTTTTGAAAAATAACTATAGTTAAGATGATGACAACTCAGTAACATCTTTAAATCTTAAAATAAGTTCAAGAACCCATAACAACAAATCAAGGAGAAGCAGTTTTTTCGGTTCATGTTGCAAGACTACAATAATTGTCCAAATAGCAGAAAGCAACGCTGAGCTTAACTTATTTCAAAAGCCAGCCTCAAAGGGATACTTTCCATTAATTTTACGGCCTTGAGTCTTTCTAGTCGAATACGTCATGCCTAGTCGACAAGGGCACTGCATAGAGCCTGGCTGTGTAACAAAATGCAATATAATGGTTGTTTAGCTTCACAATTCACAGGAAGGGTTCTCACAATAACAATGCATGCACATGGTTCATCGGAGTGGGACGTAGGAGAAGGGGATAAAGAGAGGCATCCTTCGACACATTAGAGTTTAGAGTTTATTAACAAAAACCTTTTATCGGCGTCCAAAAGTTACTCTCAATTAAGAAATAGCTTTAAAGATGAAGAGAATAAAAACATGACTCCAAGGGGAGAGAGGGAGCTATGGGGATATGCCTCCAATAAGAACGCAGAACAAACAAACGCAGAACCCTTACTTCCCCTTCTCAAAACGGAATGCAGATTTGCAAATGCGCCAACAGTACGTGCAACAACTTTCGTTTTCGTGGCTCCACGCTGCAACATTGCTAACGCAGCACGCGTTATATTTCCGTCATCAAAATGACGACAGTGGATCACTTGGTACACAATCAGGCATGCTGGATTTTACAAAGGGATAACAGGCGTCAACCAGTCAAGGTTGACTTCTCTTTATTTTGGATGTCGCAGTATGTCCCTTGCCATCCGATTGGGCGGACATAAGTAGAAAACAGCTGCAGGCTTTGACACAATTTTGAAAACGTTTGCATGCAACATCGCGCGCAATGTTACCAGTTGTTGCTAGGCGTAAAGGCGTACCATTATCTGTGGAAAGCACAGTTCTTTAAGTTGTGGTTGATGTAAGCAGGTGCCATTCTTTGTGGATGAGACCCCTGCACAGCACTCTTTAGGACTGCAGTCATCTCGAGACTGGCACTTAACAAATTTCTAAAGAGAAACAAAAACCATCAGAATTCCGCTTAGTGCCTGATCCCAAAAACATGGGCCTCGGTGGTGTAAACAAGAGGTCTGTAGTTCTGAAGGAAAGTCAAATTAAACGAGGAGGCAGCCGAAAATCGACAAAGGACCTGTTAAGTCCAAGTTGCTCCTGCCTTAGTGGATATTCAGGAAAGTGGGGATTCAAAGTTTATCTGGATCCCCCAATATAGACACAAGTGTACCCAAAAGGAATGTTTTTGAAAGTTTAACCTTTCAGTTTCCAAGGATACCCAGTTGAAAAGTGGCATTTTTTTGACAGCTAGAGAGAAGTCTCGTTCCCCTTGGTCTGTAAGATGAATCGCATCCTCTGATTGACAGGTGTGTCCGAAGGTTTTCGCACACCTTCTGTTAGTTACCTGTTGGAATATGGATGTCTTCCTGCATGGAACAATATAACATTGCGCCGTGACGCAAAAGGTCTTCTAGGAAGCTCTCTGAAAACCAGCTTGGACAACCAAAGCCCAAACACCCAAGAACAACATCAATAACAAATCGCAATAAGAATTGAATTGGATTCTTTACTTCTCAAAAATTATCCGCCCCCACATGATCAACGAACTGTGATCGAATCAATCCATTTTTAAAAGGTGGACAACTCGGGTTCCTTCCTTAATATCTGGCCTGAATGGATACAAATTTCAAAAAAAGAGAGGAAGCCACATCAGCCTTAGCTGGTTATCGTACGGTTCCTCTACCCCGATCGAACTGGAATTTGAAGTCTTTTTGTGGAGAGAGGAAAACTGGAGAATCCAGACAAAAACCCTCGAACAAGGCGACAACTAGCAAACCACACATGGCACCGCGCCGGAATCGAACCCAGGCCACATTGGTGGGAGGCGAGCGCTCTCAACAATTTAGTGTTGACTGGCAGGTGCCTTTTATTTGATAATTAGAAAGTTAGACAATTTTTAATGATCATTGACCCTATGAATGGATTGGGGCTTTGATTAAAATACACGCTATCAACTTCTGCTCGCATCGGGTACCCAGCTGATTCTGAAAAGCTAAATGTGGTGTGCTCTTCTGGCTTCCCACGCATTCAACACATGAACTATTTTTACAAACACGATATTCTTTACCCAAAATATCTCTGATTTGTAATACTTATCTCATTCATATCACTCCATTACTGAAGTTAAACTACGATTCCTCGCTCAACTACCTAAATATAGGCAGCCTATCATTGAAGTAATCTTGAGTGGGTGTTTTAAGGTCATATTTGCTGCATGGGTGAAACTGTACTGAAATTTATGCCTTGAAATCACTATCGTTCTTAAATCTGAGAAATCACTTTCGACAGGCCTGGATTATGCACACAGTCTGAAAAGTAGCACAGCCCGGCTGGTAGCCGGTAAAAAAAGGAAATAAACAGAATTCGTGATTTATAACCTCTAAACGGTAAAGCACGTTTTCCATTTCTAAGGTGGCTAGGTGCCTTTGATTTGATAATTAGAAAGTTAGACACTTTAATGATCATCGACCCTATGAATGGATTGGGGCTTTGATTAAAATACACGTTCTCAACTTATGCTCGCATCGGGTACCCAGCTGATTCTGAAAAGCTAATGTGGTGTGCTCCTCTGGCTTCCCACGCATTCAATACATGAACTATTTTTACAAACACGATATTCTTTACCCGAAATATCTCTGATTTGTAATACTTATCTCATTCATATCACTCCATTACTGAAGTTAAACTAAGATTCCTCGCTCAACTACCTGAATATAGGCGGCCCATCATTGAAGTAATCTTGAGTGGGTGTTTTGAGGTCATATTTGCTGCATGAGTGAAACTGTACTGAAATTTATGCCATGAAACCACTATCGATCTTAAA
>OZ026609.1:13648555-13661055 GCA_964020085.1 Micromussa lordhowensis
TGCTGACAAGGAAGTGAAATGATAAATTACCACTGTTCCATGTAACTTTTTGAAGTAAAAGAACGATGGGAATTTTTAGGCTTATACGCAGCACTGAATCAAATAAAAGTAAAATATCCATATGCCATCAATCGCAAATGCACGAAAAATAGTGAAAACTCTTAAAATGTTTGGTTAATATAGCTCTGGTCTTTGTAAAAGCACAAACCATGCACACAGTCTGTCATTTAGCAATTAAGCTGAAATAATAATCGAAACAAGAAGAACACCTGCATTGGTTATTAACATACTGTTTGCAAATCGGGAACAAAATATGCCACTACTAAATACATAACGTATTTTGGTCAAATCGTCCTATGATCTTTCCAATCAGGCGTTTTCGTTTTGTTGTTGATGAATAATAACATGTGAGCTACAGATTACAGCATGTACAGAAAGATGCTGAAACCTTCCGAAACTCTGTCACCCATTAACATGTGACATATTTTGTTGATTTTCTCTTTATTAAGAAGGCTACATGACGCCGAAATGTTTAATATATATGTTGATTCTGGAATCTTCGACTCAAGTTGCAAATCTTTTTTACCTAATGATAAAGTTCTGTAACAGAGTCGTCATTTCTGATCTCGTAAATTGGACAAATTTGTTTTGGAAAAATTGTTTCTTTTAGCTTATTTTACGTCTGAGAGTAGCTTGCGAGTTCCGGTATTTCAGTTTTTAATTTAAGCAAAATCAACACAAGGCAGGCGACGATTAGTCTGCGCACAGATCCTCAATTTGTCTTGAGTTCGTCGAGAAAGCAACAAGCAGAACTATTAACAGCAGGGGGATTTAAAAAAAGCCCGTACTCAACTTCTTTTGACTACTGAACATTGCTCCGGTAAAGAGCATGGAAATTACAAAATAAAAAAAAAAGCAACAAACCACGTCTGCCACACTACATCTCACCCCCCCCCCCCCCCCCCTTTTAGCTGTCTGATTCTTCTTTCAATATTCTAGTCGATTCGCACACGCTACCAGAGTTTATGGTCTTCAGTAAGGCAAGCGGCTGGATTTATTCGCTCTTAGTTCATACTGGGAAGAAAGAAAATACTGGCCATTTTTTACACATTAGAAGAAGATTATTGTAGCAGGCAATTTAGCTCTTTCGTTTTCCAAGAAGCCAGGAGAAGGACACTGGTCTTTGAACTGCCAATGCACAAGCACTTAAAAAAGAACGACAAGACCCGCCATAATTTAAAACAATGATTTTTTTTTCTGAGTTAAATTTGCATGTAAAAGCGCACGTTCTTCGTTACACTCACTGACAACTAACCGTTCACCTCAAACCTCCTTCCCCCCCCCCCCCCGCAATAAAAGGCCCGAGGATAATGAATATTTAGGTAAGAAATTAACAGAGCACAGGCTATTTGAGGAGGGGGGGGGGGGGTGATGAATGGGGCCCGGGATATCTAGAACATATATTTTGGGATATGGAGTAGGAAAATTTGTCGAAGGTCGAGTTAACGTGATCAATACGGTGATATTTAGTCCAAACTGAGTACAAGGCAATTTGTTTACAACCTTGAAAATAGATCTTTAACTGGCAACATTTCGAATTGTTTCGAATTTTGATTTGGTTTATAACGAAAACCTATTTTCCATTCTGCCGTTGGCTACAAAGAAATTATTGATCTATGCCTAATGTTAACTACAATTAAATATATGAGGGGAGCTAGACCGACAGCTCTTCAGTAAAGGTTTTGTTTTGGGAAAAAAATTCTCCTATCTATCACACCTGTTTTTTTGGCGTTAATTCCAGTATTTCGTTTTCTGATATAAGGTCCTGAATTTGTCTAGTAGAACATGTGCCGGAGTGACCAGAAGGTTTCTTTTGCAGCTGAGTAAGGTTAAAATAATAGGAGTCAGTCTCCGAAAAACATTGGGTCACCAACAAAATTTATTTCACTTTATTTACTCAGCGTTATTGTTCAAGCATACTATATGTAAACACGTGAAAATTAAAACAAAATTAAAAACTGCCAAGACCGCTGCTTTAAAATAGGGCAGTGATATCTGAAATTTTCTTTCTGGATGTTACTTGGTGATTCACCCACGATGACTAACAGCGCCTTAACTGGAAAGTTATCAAGTTATTATCATAGTTCCGAATGAAGCGACATATTTAGTTCAGTTCTGAAATTAATTGACGAACGTTTTCACTTTTGGACTTCGTTAATAAATCTCTGAAGTTAAATTGATGTGGCTCAATTTGCCCTGACATTCGCCTTAGGTTTTAATTGAATTCTACTCGTAAAATCCTTTCCCATTTAATGTAAATATGGCGTTTTATGCAAAAAAAATACCAATTTACATGGAATGAAAATAAGAGGCTAATAAGTCTAGTTCACTTGCAATTGAGTCTTGTGAGGTAATAAAAGGGCAGAAAAGTGCATGATGGAAATTCAAAATCAGGAAAACACTTGTTTTCTTATTTCCATTACCCATGTCTCTTTTGTCGTGTGGGTTTTATTTTCGTTTAATTGAGAAGGGAAATGTAAAATTTCTATTTGCTTATCATGACAGTGATAACACACCTATTTGTTGTGAACGTTAATAAATTGATGGTAATGTTGTTTGAGTCTCTCTCATGAATATATCTCATTTTCTTTACGCTAACTTTCATACATGGATATCTTTCTGAACTGTGCATTGTTGTCTTCTGCTTAATATCACAGAGTTTCCTTTGCACATACCAAGTTTAATCAAAATTGACTTAAAGGGACACTATCACGATGAAGCGCATGCGCGAACTTGACTGTTTTTTTTCATCGGAAAACAATAGAACTGTCACTTAGTCGCGTCATGCCGACGCGATAAAGTGACAGATAAGCGCTATTTATATCCCATCCGCCACTCGCGTTCATCTCTCAATTGCAGGAAGAAAGGTCAACTCGCCCAACTAGTCAGGGAAAGCGACTTGTTTTTTCGTGTTAAACGGCAAATAAAAACTCTATTGGCCAATGTAGTGGCAGAACACGTACGAAGCCGCATGAGTAATGCAAAACAAGGCAACGGTGAGTCCGTAGTTCATAACAAGCCTGAAAATGCTGATGTACAATGTTCTGTTTTACTGCATCGGGCAGAATGGCGCGACATATGCAAATATCATAGGGACCTTAAGATACCAGGACGGGAGGAGCTACGACGGCTACCGGAAGTAAATATACTCTACCGGGCATGCGCACGAGAACTCTCGAATCATCTCTCTGCCGTCCTCGTCTCGTCGAGGACGTCATTTCGCCTGTCTTGCCGTCGTATCGAAAACGTGAGTATTTTGCTCTTGTTTTGCCTCGACAAATGTTCCAATCGACCTTATTTTCAGTTATCTTGATAAGAATGTTTTTAAGTTTCACATTTTTCACGATTGTAGTGTATAATACTACGCTGTGATAGGGAAAATGTGAATAAAAATATTCCTCGTCTGTTCGTTTAATTTGTGTTTCAGTCACTGTTCAGTCGCTGTCACGAGTGTGCAAGCTCAAAACGAAATACAAACTCTATGCATTGAGAATAAAATAAGTACAGTCGATAAATTGTTGTAAGAATGAATGAAATGAAACCTTCTATCGGGCAATTAAAATACCGTCACATTTTCAAACTGATGTTTAGTTGTTTTGATGCAATGTTTGTTTTATGTTTATAGTCTAAAGCTTGTTGCAATTACAGATGGAAATTTGTGTTCACCACAATCAGGATTTTCCGGCGACAGAATTCTTAAACGCTCTTGTCCCTGGCAAAAAGCCGTCTAAAGCAGGGCGGTCAGATTGTTCGTTTAATTTCTTTATACGGAAATTCTGGCTACTCTATTAGAATATTTACAGATATTTGCTTATCTTATAAAGTAAAAGAAATTAAACATCGCTGTGATCACTATCGTTTAAGCTTAATAGGATAAGATTTATACCATCTCTGTTATAGTCTAAAGGATGTCATTGCTTATGTGAATGGCTTTTACGAAGTTCGAATTATTGACGTCGCCGTCCTTTGCGAAAAGACACATCTTAAGCATTTTGTTTTTGGCGACACAACGGGACCCGCGAAAGTTTCCCGCGTCCACTGCCGTTCCCGTCCTAGCCATCCCGTCCTCGTATCTTAAGGTCCCTAATGAGCTGTTACGGCGGGCCATTCAAGCGTGAACGATCAATGAAATCGGCACAATAAGAGAAAAAATGGACGAATTTGGCCAAGGTCTCTGACTTCAATCGCGATTTCGCAGTAACTAGCGCAAGGTTTTCTAACATAATAGAGCGGATTTTTGTAGTTCCCAGGTTGAACTTTAATTCTATCAAAAAACTAACCGAAAAGAACAAAATTAAGTTCCAGACTTTTAACTTAGAAAATTGTTCTCATTTCGGTGTTTCTAGTATGGGAAACGACCCTCATTAAATTTAAAAGCTCATTTTCTCCCAAAGCTCGAAAGAATCTTCCGATAATAGATCGGATTATTGAAGATACACGTTTCTTCTTCGCATTTTTCGATTTTTCTCCGAAATTCGAGCAAAAGAAGTTCCAGACTTTTACGTTTTTACGTCGGAGGTTCAAAATTCGCGCGCGTTCTGGAGACCCTTGGGATTCAGTCATTGTCTTTCCAAGATAATAGTTGCTATGAAAAACACAATGCGAAGGAAACTATTGACGCTCGAAACGTCAGTTTCCGAATCCCTTTACGGTGGACAATTCACATTATCAACCCAGTTGATAAAACCAAATTATCTTGTAATACTCCCCACCGACGCAGCACCACAGTTTCTTTAGAAACTTGCCCCCTTTATTGTAAATAGAGGCTATTGACTTGCAAATGTGAGCTGAAAAAGTAGGAAATCTGTAGCCGCGCGAATTTTAAATAAAGCACAAGTTAGGTTAGCAGTGTTCGAAAACTCACCGAGCCGTCCGTAAAAATGACCGATGCGAGGGTAAAGGATTTGAACCAGGAGCTCTTTTCAGAGCTCACAGAACCCCTGGTTCAGCCTTTACTCGTACATATGGTTCCGCCATTTGCTAATGGGAAGGATCCTAAATTCTGCTTTCGCTTACTCCGTCTTGAGTGACGTGAAAGAAAACTGCCAGAAAAAAATCGCACGACGGACTAAGCGAAAGAGGGACTACTCGTAGTCTAGATGAACAGAAAATCTAAGTGTTCAGTAAAATTCAACTGCCTATTCACGCGACTGTTTTGGCCGACTGCTTTAAATCATCAGTGAGGCAGAAATACAGTATGAAAGTACTTGGCTTTGTCACAATCAGCTGTGTACGTAGCTTCCGCGCGCAGGCAACTTTCGTGACAAAGCAACTATACTTTTCTCCGCAACAAATACATCAACCTACTTAGCACAGCTACGTATATATACCGCCTGAGAATGACAAAGAAGAAGTTTAGATATATCAGTAAATAGCACATACATGAATGAGCAAGTTAACGCTTTCTCTTCGTTCCTCTAAATTAAAATGAAAGAACCTGAGCGTGATCCAGGAAGGACAAGCTATATTTTTATTTCGAAAGAAAATCAAGCGAGTGCGTTCAAAGGACGCATCTTTTTACAGTGTAATAGAAACTCGATCGAACGCGCTATCATTTTATAGCTTGAAAGAAACTCAAGCGAGCGCGATCGGGGATTTTCATGACCTTCACCTATCTTTGAAGAAGCAATTAGAATAGCTTTCAGTTTAGCGAAACCAAGAAACGCATTTGTTACGCATCAGCCAACCTTTCCAAACTCAATGATTCTGAGAAACAAAAGCGATAACAATAGCCCCCGCTGTTCATTGTTTGTCTGAGCTGTGCGATGTTCCCTGTGGAGTATAGCATGCGTTCTTAGCAACCAATGAATTAAGTTCTGATCGATCGTTTATGAATAACAATGCGAAATATACCAGATATAGAATCTCTTGAACTGCAAGTATAAATGTCGCGAGAACAATAGCCATTCTGCCCGATGGATTTTATACACGAGTCCTTATCATATATACAAAACTATCCTGATGGCTAAATAACAAATATATCGGAGTCATTCTCACAGAGTATACCTGAGCGAAGAGAACCTGATAGAATGTCTAAATATCAAGAAAGAAAACCAACCAGTAAAGGTGTATCTAGTTGCTCGTGTAAAATGTAAACAAAGGAACGCTCCCACAAGCACGATCCTTTCCCGTCTTTCCCACGCCTTGTGGGATGATCGGTTTCTTAACAAAAATCCTGCTATGTTGCTGGTTCCATTACTTTTCAGTCCTTTCCCGATTTTTTTAACCTTTCTGAAAGCTGCCGGGAGAAAGCCGTCTTCGTCCAGTGCCATAACACTTCCCTCCACTCGAAGTTCCATCAAACGGCTTTGAAATTAACACCGAAAGGTCTCTATTACACACAAATTTACAAGAACCGTGTATCACTGATCTTTGATTCTGAGAAGTTTTAGGGCAAAGCCAAAGTTGATTGAGGACGATGCAAACGGATTTCTGAAGCTCTATATCACCATTCCCGCATCTTTGAATTCTTGACAGACTGTCCAAAAATCAAAATCTTGCGCATGCGCAAAAACGTGATAGTGTTCCTTTAATATATAATATTGAATGATCTCGTACTCCTCAGCCAATATCAACGTTTTAATGTCGCCGTAAAGATCATATCCTTTATCTCCGCCGCCCTCTCGGATCCAATTCCTGAAGGTCTTCCGCAAGAAGTGTGTTGGAGAGGAGGAGCGCGGGCTCATCTTTCCAAACAGCGGCTGGTAATGGAGCCTACAAAGATCATGAATCTTTCTAATGATGCAGAGACGAACCTTAAAGTTCGACTTTGCTTGATTTTGTGTTGAAACGGGTAATGTTTGTTATGTAGATAGCTATTTTCTTTATTACCAGAATGCAATATAATCAAGGACTTGACCCCATTCACATCGAACTCTTTTTGATCGTCTGGGACAGGTGTAAACAGTTGTTTAAAGCACGTCGCGGTGGAGAGGAACTCCCATATGAAAAGGTTGGGGATTCTCCTCGTTTCGCTTAGGGGTATAAATCAAGGATTCTGGTCTCACTTAGGTGTTCATGAAGAAACGCCACTATTTTTACCTGTTAATTAAAGCATCTTTTAGGGCGCACTCGAAGAAGTAGTGCCAAAATCCCGCTTTTACTTCAGTTTTTAAGCTCGAGTTCCGTCGTTCTCTCAAGTTCGGTCTACTAGCGCGGGCTTTTTTTCCAGAGCAGCGGCTGGTAATCGAGCCTATTACGTTTTAAGTGGTATCTTTTAGGGTCTTATAGGGGTAAAATAAAGTTTGAACCACACCCACCTTGGTCTCCTTCAGGGGTTTATATCCCTGACCTTTTAATATAGGAGTCCGCCCATGGGGTGTAGGGTCCCTCTCCCGGTTCTGATTAGGGTCAAGCGAGCTTAGTCCTATACCGCCACAAAACTAAAAACCTGATCCATCGTTTGGTTACTCGAGTTTCACGTTCAACGAGGCAGTGACATCGAGAAACAAGAAAACCTTCTGAACGTGTCCATCACTGCTTATCTTATTTCCTTCGTCTTCCAGCAGTAGAGCAGTAGTGGGTTTAAGGTCGAGTTTAGCGTAAAGAGACATAGTGTTAGTTCAAATGCAAGATCAAGAAACTGCGTTCGTAATCCAGTGGTGACAAAAATAGCCGCGATGCCGTAGGGAAAATAACAGACAGATAATGTTATCTGTAACCACAAAGCGCTGGACGCTGTCTTTCTGTATTGATTTATAGTCAGTGGCACTCCTCCTCCGTCTGGTTGCCCTTGGTGAGCATGCCCTTGCACTTGAGCTTGATGATTGCGAAGCGTCAGATAGATAGTGACGAAGACGAAGAATGGGTAAAAAGTGTTTTCTTGTAGCAGACAGCTGCCGCAAAACTTCGTCAAATAAGTCAAATATGATTCCACAAGATCGGTCAATCTAACATGTGGATCAGATAAAGTGTAAACATTATAAAACGCAATCAAATTTAAATTAAAAACAGTAAATACTTTTTTCTTAAGGTGGACGATATATTCATGTATATTATCTTCCAATGAGAAATGTTTACTTCAATTTAAAAGTAAATGAAATAGATTTTAAGGCACTTTTAATTTTAGTTACAAGCACAGGACATCGACACTTCTTCATTTTTTTCCCTGCAATTAACTACACACTTGTCAAAATGTAAGTATTTGGGGGTAGTAGTTTAAGTGAGAACGACAAAGTTAACAAATTGATGTCAGTCATCTCTTTTGGTCGTACTAGTAGTCGCTGCCGGTCTTTGGGCTTTATTGTAAAATACGCAGCTGAATTTTCTTATCGGTCAGCAAATTTTAAATATGAACTACTCGCCTTTCTCGAGCATTTTCCCACTTTGTTAACCAAGTTCGTACAGCCCCGTTTAAAAAATTAACCTTTATACGCAGCTACCACGACTGGTTTTTGCACTAAATGCTTGATTTTAACTCTTGTCCGGATATTGTCTGAGAGAGCATCAGTCGGGGAGCATACATAGGAAATTACTTTTCGCGGCAATCATTTACCAGGAAACTCTACACCAAATAGTGAAACGTCATCTTGAGATCAATCAAAGTTATTAATCACACCATGCAAACATGTCAAAATTAATTAAGGTTAAATGTAAAAAAGTTGACATTTGACAAGCCTTCAGTTGTTTCAAAGCTGAACAAAATTTCATATCTTTTATCCTTGTCTCAAACTTGCGGTTTTGCAATTATTTATAAAAAAAAATTGTTTCTATTTCAGATGCAAGCCTTCTTTAATTTATGTAGTATCTTTTACTTTTTTTGCACCCTTACAGCGCACTCCAGGGTTTACACGAGGACGGCCCCGATACTTTTTTACAACTTCCCCTTGTTTCCTCTTAAAATGTGTGGCTGAAATTGGGGAAGTGGGCGACAAGGTGCTCACTTTATTGATTTAGCTCCATGGAGTGTGAAGAGAAAACTTAACTTACAGCCTAAGGGGATGCACACAGTGGATAAAGAGGGGGAAGTGAGCCTTCTCTCAGGGCCACTGTGAGCACTCCTGGGTAGTGAGGAGGGAGTAATGGGCCTCCTTTCTGATTGGAGGGAGTGAGCCTCCACTAACCTAACTCCAGGGGGTAGAGACGCAGGGAGTCGGGCCTCCGGAAATCGAATATATGGGGGCAAAAGGTATGACGAGAGGAGAACTTCATCTCCATTCCCGTGTTTATTAGGCCAGCTTAAACATCACTTACACAGAACGGAACTCTTTAAACGAAACTAATAATTTGAGAATCCAAAAATATGCAGTACCAAACTGGAACTGGTTAATCAGTGAATGTTTATTTGAATAGCAATCTATAGAAAGAATTATGAAAGAATCACTAATAGTAATGTACTTTAAGAGTAATGGATGAAGCACTTAAATCTAGTATTTCTTGGAATCATCTAAAACAAGTGAGATAACTTAACCAGACTTCAATTCGGAATCTGAATATAAATATTATTAATAGCGTTATTGTTATTATTATTATTATTATTATTATTATTACCATTATCATTATCATTATCATTATCATTGTCATTGTCATTGTCATTGTCATTATCACTATTATTATTATAATTATTATTTAGCTCATTGGTGCCTAAATTATTGTTCTTATTTAGAATTTGACTGTTCATGAAGCAATCATAAACCTTATATATATATTGTACGCAAACAAAACGAAGTAAAGTCAAGTGTACACAAAGTAACCTTAAAGAAGTACACAGTTTCTCTTAGATGACTACACTACTGCTTGATCCAGCGAATAGCTTACGTACAAGAAACATCACAGATATCTCAATTAATCTCTGAAAGATTCAAATCACTCTACCAAACAATGTAAGATCTCTTGCTCTCCACATATCAAGTTTTGTATGCAGCTTTCTTAGTTTAAGATTGAAACTTCCATTCATTATTTCCTTTCACATCATAGGAGACGTGTATTCCTAAGATTCTAACCGGAGTATGAGGCCATTTTAGCTGTAAAGGGTTGAGTTTGTTTTTCTTCCACTTTCCAAGCCAAATCTCTTTGGACCTTTTATATCTAGTCTCAAATCAGCTAGTACTCCAAACTCCCCAACCGTACGTTGTTAGTGCATTTTTAACGGAAGTCAAATCCGCACAAAACAGGCTTGTATCATCCGCGAATGAACTCGCTTTAATTTCGTTTCCAAATATTTTGATGCCTTTTATACTTGGGTCTTGTCGGATCTTGTTTGATAATAGTTTTGCCGATAGAACAAATATATTAGGTCAAAGGCCTAACTTCAGGTGATGTCTTAATAAAAGTCTTGCCATCCGTGGTCCAAACGCTCCGTGGGATTAAACCGTCGTTCTGCATTTCGTTCGCCCGGTTGACAATCTTTTTTCTATACGACTTGAGGTTTTCAAATAGGAAGATATTCCCCGAGGCGACCCGTTTTGTGGCGGTCGAGGCGGGGAAAAAGTTTGAAACACTTACATTTTGGAGTTTTGTCCGGGCTTTATACAATTTCGTTTTGATTTTGTGACTTACAAATTTTACGATGATCGGTTTAGCACCATTCTTCTCCAACTTGTGGGAATATTTCAATGTTCACGGGCACATCCAGGGCGTTTGCCAATTTTAGTACCACTTCTTCTGTTCTCTCATATGCTTCTTAGGGAATTCCATGCATTTCCAAAGACTTTTGCCTCATATACTGTTCTAGAGAATCGTGCAGGTCGTACAACTCCGCAATTTCTTCCTGCTTTCAGTCAACTAGTTTTCTTCTTTCCGCCAAATCTCGTTCTGCATCGTCAAACTGCTTCATCGGTTTATATAGCGAGGTTCGCTATTTCGACATTCTGCCTTCAAATAGTCGCTTTCAACTCATCCTTGTTGTTTTTCATGGCTTCGTTTTCTCGTAGGAGGTTGCAAATATCGATCTTAATATCGACCAGCATTTCCCAGAGCTCTGTAAGGGACGGTTCTACAGATGCAAACGATGATTCTCTGTGCCCACCGAAGCTTGTTTGCTTCTCATTTGACACTGGTTCTACGGTCGCCATGTTGAATCGTTTAGGTGTCCCGATTTCCTCCTCGCTCGAACCTTGGGCTCCTCGCATGTGTTCTTTACTGTTTATTATGTGCTGGCTTCTAGTGGTGGTTATTAGGTTATTACTTGAACCAAAGACCAGAGAAAATTATGTATTTTCAGAGAGCATTTAGCACGCGGACAGCGCTCTTCAAGAAACGGGCCACCGCACACCGAGTCCGCGCATGCTCTCCAAGTCTTAAACCAGCTAGTACTTGATACTCCAAACTCTCCAACTGTTCTTAGCTTATGGATGTTTTAATAATTTAATAATAATAATAATAATAATAATAATAATAATAATTATAATTATAATTATAATAATAAGGTACATTTATATTGCGCTGGTTACATTAATGCTCATTTGCACATTGCAAAAGTGATCTATGTAAAGTAATGTAAAATGAGCTAAAAACTACAATAAAAACTAGATAAATAAAGATTAAATAACTAGATAAATATAGATAAATGCAAATAAATAAATAGATAAATAAATAAAATTAATTCCAATTAAATCATAGTTATAAAAGCTAGCCTAAATAAAAACGTTTTCAACATATTCTTAAAATTGTCCAAAGTTCTACTGAATTTTACTGGGCTCCGAGTTCCATAGCAGTACAAAAACCCCTGTTCCCCAGTGTCTTCTTTGTTCGCTGTCGTTTCATTGGACACGTGCCGCGGTTAAGGAACAACAAAAAAATCTTCTGATCGTGCCCATGACTGCTTGTCTTAAATGCCTCATCTTCCAGTAGTACAGAAGTGGGTTAAGAGTTGAATTCAAGAAAAGCAGAGTCAATGTCGAATCCCAGGCGAGGTTAAAAGTCGGTGAACGTAATCCAGTGAGAGCAAATAAAGATATGATACCATATGGAATATAACAAGCCAGTAATGTCATTTGTACCCACAATGCAATGGACACTGTCTTTCTGTATCGCGCTATATTGACTAAAGATCCTCCTTCGTTTGGTTGTTGGTGAGCTTCTTCTTGTATTCGAGCTCGATGATGGCGAATTGTAACATATATTTTGATGTAACAGAACGTTGAGGTAACTATGCATAATAACATATTTATGTAGATTGTGTATATAGCGATATCGTGGTAAAAAACTAGCATTATTGCAGAAGCAATGCTACTTAGCCAAAACATGACCACCAGGAGCCTGACTCGCCTCAATGTTACCACCTGTCTGTATCTTAAGCCCAATAACAGTGCAAGAAGTCTGTCCACACTTATTCCAGTCATTGTTAACAAAGATACTCCGCAAAAAATCACGGCTATTACGTTACTTAGGCCTGCAGAATAATAACAATGTTTGGAATGCTCTTGGGACAGTAAAAAGATAGCGTAGAGAGGCTGGGCAATGAGGCCCACGCAGAGATCGGTGATTGCAAGACAGCATAA